>JBAJHX010000049.1:16607875-16634201 GCA_037176925.1 Amniataba percoides
CACACACACACACACACACACACACACACACACACACACACACACACACACACACACACACACACACACACCTCTCTGACCCCTTGAGGCTGAACTTGAACACGCACACGCACTCCTGCTTTGCTTTCTGTCACATGTCAGCGTATCGTGTCCCATGCAGACCTGCAGTCTCAACACTGAATGTGTGTGAGTGTGTCTGAGTGGGAGAGAGATAGAGTGTATGTGCGTGTGTGTGTGTGTGACCAGAAGAGGATGAATGAATGAATGGGCCTCTGTTGGCCTCCTCCTAATGACTTTATTTAGAGATGTTGTGTTTAACGTCAGGAAACACCAGTCATGTACGCCGCCAGCAGCATCTGTGGCGAAGGCAGTGTGAGGCCTTAAACCACAGTTTCCCATCTCCTGACTGGGTTACACTGATCTGGTTTACAGGTACGGAGTGGAGTAGATCGGGATCAGACACCTTCAGGAAGTCTTTTTGTCTTGCCTTTGTACACTTCTCGCTCTTTATCGCTCCTTCCTCCTTCCCTCATTTCCTCCTGAAATCACATCAGTCTTCTTCATTATGTTGCTTTTTTTCTATACCACCCCAACCACCCTCCCTTCCTCTCCTCATTTCCCTCCCCCTGCTTTCTGATACCAGTGCATAAAACACACCAAAAAGTTTTCACTGGAGCTGGGTAATGAGGCAGACCTTTGACCTTGCCTTGATGACTTCCATACCTGTGCATGTGCAAGAATATGTGCGGTTGTGTGCGTGCGTCTGCAGCTGGCGGCTGACAGCGACATGACTAATGAGGGCTCAGGACAGAAATAATAGGTGGGAATTATAACACACACACAAAAAAAAAGGTACAAGCGCAAAGGAAAAGGAAGAACAAATGACAGAGCAAATGGCCAGGAGGAAAGGAAGATAGAGGAAAGAAAACAAAGGAAGAAAAGAAAGGGTGAGATTTAGAGAGAGGTTGAAATAATTAGGGAAAAAAGACAGCCTGTGCACCGTGAAGCTCTAAATGTTTCACACACACGCACACACAACAACACAAGAAAAAGTTGAACAGAGGAGGTTTAACAATGCAAACACTGTCTCTCTATGTAACGGTGAACAGTGATTATAATTGTCTCACAACTGACTTACTAAAGTTAAAGTGGCTGTAGTGTCACCTACTGTCACACCACTGATGTGATTCTGGTGGAAACATGCAGCTCTTTGAAGCAATACACTCTGCATTTTTCTGTTGTACAGATGTTTGAACACCACTGTTGCCTTAAGCATTCATGACGACTTGGGACAAAAGAAATAATCTTAACTCTTCCATGTGTTCATCCACAGTGTAAAAAGAGTGCTACAGACATGCACTTTAAGAATATCTAAAGCAAAGACCCTGTTTAATAGTTATACTCGTTTTTGTATGTGTAATGAGACTTGTTGTCTTGTTCTAAGTTTAACAATAGTTGTGCAAAACAGTCCACCAGTCAGGTGTTTGACAGGGGTTACTTGGGGTTGCTACTCTTCCTACAGCAGTACTTCAAATTCAGAAAAGTACCAATATAAATATCTATAAAATGCAATTCCTGTATTTCTCACATATTTTTAGATTGTGGTCTCAATGACAAATCTTCTCCTTGGGAAAAAAAGGAGATCAGAGAAGTTTTTCAAACCAAAAAGCTAAGAAAGAAAGCCAATCTAAGACACTTGATCCTACAGCGGAAACCAGACTTTGTGGAGCAGCACGACCTGGACAGCGCATGTGGGTGTCTGGCAACACCAGCCGACAACTGTCACACTCGGGGTCAAAGGCCATCATGTGTAGACGGAGCAGAACTTCCTAATTATACATGATAAATGTAATCACACACAGGAAGCGTTTCTCTCCACAATTTACTGGCTTAACCTTGTCAGATGTGCCAAGCTGGCGAGGAAGTTGGAAGCAAAAAGGTGTCTGAGCGTCGTATCTGAAACATTAGAGTATTTGTTGTCCTTTAGAGCGTGTACAGAAAAGTAACAACTGCACAGTTTTTGTATCAGAATTTATGAGCTTGATTAATTTCAAACAACATTAATAAAGAAATCAGAAACCAGAAAAAACACTTTTCCATCGGGCTGTGTGTTGTGATAATGATACTATCTGGCCTCGACAGATCTCTTCAGTGGACCCTGCACTCCTGCTGAATCAGATCAGTGCCCGTAATGGCTCACTGCAGCCAGGGGGGTCTCGACCCACTGACACAAAACACGACGCCGGGACAGGAGCGAGACAGATGGACAAATAGACAGATAGACATTCAGACCGACATCCTGTCTCGAACCACAAATAGATACAACAATTAAGTCAGGTCTGGTCATTTTCATTTCTCTGACCTTTGCCTCTCGCCTCCTACACATGTAAGGAGACAAATTACAACTGCAGTTGGGTTTGGCCGACGACTCCGAAGCAGGAGAACATGCGATGTGAAGGCTGGGACAGCGGACATAAATCATACCTGCATTTGATCTGTGGGGCTCTGGGCTGTCTGATGGTGTGACAGCAAGCATGCACCCTAAGCCTCTGAACCCTCAAGGGGCCGAAACGGGTCACTTATTTTGCAGGGGCCAGCTGTATTTTCAGCAGTGTAAATCTGAGGGCAACTGTGGCGAATTCTGCCTTTAAAGTGAATTTGAATAATCACAAAATAAACCAAGTTTTAAAATTAAATTTTAATAAAGCAGGAGAGGAAATTCAAATGACAAATTCTAACAGTGCTCTTATCAAAAAAGTCCAATTAAAATCAAGGCCGCAACTACAATATTGATGTTTTACTGCTAGCTAGAGTGATTGACAAGCTGCCACATAAACGCACATGTCACACATTATATATGTTATAAATAAACATAATGTAGTAATGTCTCTGTACTGCATTGGTGGTGAAAGTGAATGATGAGTTAGTGGTGGCTGTATGTGGCATTTGCCCTTCACAGTTGTGATTATACAGCTGCAGAGAACGTGTAGATTATGAACCTTATATTACGTTTATATTACGTTGGTCGTTTTTTGGGGGTTTTTTTTCAACTTCACTTGTAAGCAAGGCATTGTTCACTTGCTACAGACCTTGTACCTCTGGCGCAAGCTGTGGAATGAAAGCCTCGCTTTGTCAGTAGTGGATTTTGGCGCCATACACTGCAATGATTTCAGCTAGTTGTCAAATGGAGCATGGTCTTGTCACAGAGAAACAGAATCCTGCTGGCCCTGTGGATTCCTCCACTCCGTTCGTAACAGAGCTCAGCCAAGCGGCTTTGTTTTCCTGTTTTCATCGGCTGTCACGTTACCAATGCTTATGTCTGCTACAACACTATACGCTGTATGCCGTTGACATGGAAGGTACTGTATGTGTAATTGGCTGTGCAGCAGAGCCACTTTACAAGTCGCATGCTCTGCACACACATGTAACAATGCTTATTCCACAAAAACATTACCAAAACTATACAGCATCATTCTTTGGTGTCCCCAGAGAGATGACTATGTTACATCAGGAAGTGCCCTTCAAAGTTTCCACCATAGTAATTGCACGGTTTAGATCCAGACTTTGTTTTCTGCCTTTCAGAGCCAGTTTGAAAACCCTAGAGGTGGCTACTCTCCAGGCAAGGCAAAATCAAAATTGCATTAACACCCAAAGAGCATTTCATCAGAGCCAGCAGGGCCCCGTGGTTCAGGACACCTGTAATAGAGTTTCCCCTCTCGCAGACGCAAAAACATTTTAGCTCCTAACGTTCGGAGGGTTTACCTGCTCCTGCCTGCACGCAACTATGCTGCTGCGCCTGATCAAATCAGGCCGAACAAATTGCATTTGTTGAAAGAAGGATCAAATGCTAGTGCCCACAAAAAAAAAAAAAAAACATATTAGCAGCCTGATCTACACAGAATACTCTTGGCAGAGTGGCAGTATTAGATTAACAAAGTAACAGAAAAAAAGAAGAGGATGTGTAGAAATCCAAACTGACTCCTTGCCTCTGCTTTCCTTTGCTGCTCTGCTGCTCGGAGCACTGAGGGATTACCACAATCATATGCAAGTGAGGAAATAGATGGGGGGAAAATACTTACATGCAAAGAGATGTATTGGATTACTGTGAATTTAACTAAAGTGCTGCTGCATGCCAATCTCAACACTGAAGTAGATGGTAGGTTAGGATGAATAGATATCATTTATCTTCTAAACTACCACGCCCTTGGATAACAGACAACTTCTGAAGGCTTTCTCAAGTTCATCTAAAAATAATCGCAGAACAAATCAACGCTTATGTCCATTATTCTCACTATGGAATACATGAAAACGATCAAATTCAAACATTTGGTAATGGGAAAAGGAGATATTTTTCCTGTTTGTTATTAAAATAAACAGAGACAGAGATGTCTGGGATGAACTGGTGTGTGAAACTCAGGGGAGAGAGAGAAAGTGAGAGAGTATGGGAGAGAAACTAAGGGGCCTGACTGTCTGACAGACAGGCAGGCAGATGGACAGGAACTTGGCATTAGGGAATATGATTCTGCCAGAGAGTGATCCATAAAGACTGGAGGAGGTCGAAGGGCACACTCTCTATAATGACTCATCATCACTCAGTGGTGTCCACGCCGGGATGGCCTGTGTGCGTGTGTGTATGTGTGTGTGAGAGCATGCGCACGCCTGGGAGAGCGGGCCAGTGGATCTGCTGAGAGACAGTGCAGGATAAACGACCAGTTCTGCTATTGTAGGCCTCTGGGGAGAAAAGAGAGATCTCCTTGTTGTTTTATCAGAGCCCCAGCCAAATACTGTCACCCACAACATCAATTAATCCCCTCGTCAACATTTCTTAAAAAAAAAAAAAAAAAAGAAAGAAAGAAAAGTCTGAGGGAAAACACGGGGTGAGAGGGTGAAAACGACATTCACTGCGTCATGAAATATGATAAATGTCGTAAAGTGTAGAGAATTCCTTCTGGTAGAGGGAGACCATGTTTGACTTCTCGGGGCTGGGTAAACACCACCGGACTGAGCTCGCGGTGCCAGCTGTTCCCGTGGTAACGTGATGGGCATCAGAGGCGGGGCCACGGGAGTTGTGGCGTTTTCATGAACTGACTTTTTTTTTTCTTTTTATTCACAGGCAGTCATTACTTTTACTACAGCGCAGCCCGAGCTGACCACTAAAAGGGCGGCGCAGACTGCCAACACCTTGTATATGGAATTCATAAAACAATAGCTCACACTAAATTCCCCTGCTGCATTCTCAATCAAGCTGCTACGGCAATGACTGCGTCTGTGCGCATTTATGTGCGCGCATGTGCGAGGGGCCATATTTCTAGTTGTGCAGCATCAGATGAATATCTCCATTTCTTGGCAGCTGACAGCCTGTTTGTCATCCACTCCACAACCAAGAACTGACCTTCAGCGGCGTAACTACCTTCATCCTGTCGTACCTCTCCTCTCCCCTCCCTTCCTTCATCCCTACATCTCCATTGCCTCCTTCACCTTCTGTCTTTCTCCACCCTGCCTCCCTTCTACTTCTCCCTCACTTTTCGCACTCTCCCCTTCTACAGCCTTTGTCATTGATCGCTGATGCGATTGGCTGCCTCCATGCTTGGTAATGACCTGCCCTGGTAACCAGCCGGCTGCTCTGCTCGGCCCCTCGCAGATTGAACTGTCAGATGGCAGCGATTAATGGCCGGGCAGAGAGACACAGACTCGCACCTGCAATGTCCCACCCTGCGCCGCCCCGCCAACGTGCCGTCCCGGCCCGGCTACGCGGGCCTGTACATGTATGCGAGTGAGACGTGTCCAAAGGATGGATAAATATTCAAACACTCATGTATTTATGGGTGCATATAAATCGTTACTTTCATACATGTATTACTGCCCCTGAGGGTATGCACGCACTCTGCGCTGCTGCAGTGGCTGATGGGACGGCATGATGCGAGGGTGTGTCAGGAGGAAATAAGAGGAAAAAAGCCAATCAATACAAATATTGATGAAAATGTAAAGTAATTGTAGAATCTCGGATAAATTTTATAAAATGTATGAAGAACAGAACGCACAGTTCCCCTTCTATAATCTTGAAAAGCAGAAAAAGTCAGAGAAAAACTAACCACAGTTTTCTCCACTACTTAAATGACAGCCTGTAATCATTATTTGTCTGCAGTGCTAAACTTTGTTGCCCCCTGCTCTTCTTTATTACTATATTAGGTATGATTGCACCAGTAATCATTCACTTATTCTACTGTTCGCACTTGAGTCACTCCACGCAAGAGAATCAGAATAAATGCCTAAAATGCAAACATATGTTACTTCCTCGAACAGAGATGAGTGGGGTGTTTGGTCTGCTCTCGCTCTGTCTGTCTGCCGAGCCGAGCGCTGCGGGCCCACGCGGCTGTCCCGTGTTGTACTTGGCTGGCCGTCTGCTAACTGTCAGCGCGGTATCTCCTTACACTGATGAATGGGAAGTTTCCAGACCTTTCCCAAAGCTTTCGTTCTCTCGTTCCGACGCTTCATCCAGAGGAATGGCCGGGAAAACAAGGGCTCCTCCGCCTGCCCACCGGCCTCCCTCTAGGGGAGCGCCAACCCCGAGACGGGCATGGAGGCTAAATTTAAAAACACTGCCTTCAAAAAGGGGGCGAGAGAGAGATGGCGCGAGGGAAGGCGCGAGGGAGGGAGATAAAGACTGAAAGAGATGTAGACAAAACACAGTGGAGAAAAGACAAATGAGAAACACAAAAAAATGTGGTGGGAGAGAAAGAAACTGAGGGAGGGGAAAAAAGAGAAAAAGAGAGAGACAGAAGATGGAAGGAACATAATCCCCTGAACAGTGAACATGTGAATATCAGGCCAGTAGGGGTTTGGCGTGGTGTGTGAAACGGAGATAAAATCGATTAGCTTGTCCACTGACCCAGTGAGCAGCGGGGCCCCCCGTTGCCCCAGTCCTGCCACAGCCTTGACAGAGACGTCCAGGCACAGAGGCCCCTAGGGGTCCCCTCTGGACACTGAGGTGAACAAAGTGGTGCCCTCCTGTCAAACTAAAGCCCTCAAGCACAGGCGAAACAACAAACCGTGCTGCAATGCTTCGCTGCTCTCTGATTCCACAAGAGACAGAAAAGATGTGGTGTGGGCTGCTGAAAGAGGACACTGTGTGTAAGAGCTCGAAACACAGAGCTAAGGTACTTACTTAAAGCAAAATGTCGCCAGTTGATTAACTATTTCAGCCAACTGAGATCTCCCCAGTTTTATGAGAATAAAAGCTAGTCATTTCAGCTTGGCTCTTTTATTTAAGTATTTCAAATCTTACTTCTCTTCCTGTGTCTCAGTTAACAGCTAATAGAAGCTGTATGGAAGATGTCACAACACATTTCACACCTCCTTCAATATTTTAGTGTCCTGTTGTCTGTTTGAGAAACAGACATTGTCTTCTGATCTGAGAGGGAACATCAGCTTGCTCTAGCAGAGGGAAGTGTTTCTGAAACCCACTACCGCCCCTCACCACTTCCTGACATCCAAATAAAAGCATGACAGTGATGCCACCGACGTGTTTTAGTAGACTGTCATATATTTCTTAGAAAACTCTAAAAAAGCGCTGGCCTGAGAAGCTTCCACCTGTTGACGGGCGCAGAAACCTCTCCCTATCGTTTTATCGCCTTGTTTTCCCTCACATGATTTCCTCAGTCAGATCAGTGGGTGAGGAGCACCTCTTTGATTCCTGGCTCATTGTAGTGTATCTGACCCTGGAGGTCACGTGGTGGAAAGAAGTGGATGTGTCACCGCTAAGCTCTTCTCCGTGTTAGAATAATATTTCTATGGTGCATTTAGGATGCTAACGCTAATCAAAACAGGACATCCTGAGGAGGGCCGTGCTCTCTCTTCCCTGGCCTCCGCTCACCGGCCGCTTTATGTTTTTGTGTTTGCTGAGGAGCGACAATCCCAGGAAGCCGCGAGGAGGGTTCATCAAAGCTCTGAGCAGGGGGCCCCGGCTGCAGGATCGCTGGAATGTGGCGTGGAAAGGAATCTCTACTGTCCTATTGTTCCCTTGTTTCCTCGGTCTCATCACACGCCGGCACGTCCAGTTCACTTACAGGTAAGCAGCGCTAATCAGCCCTGCATTCCTTTCTGCAGCCGCATTCTTTCCTCTGCTTCGACCCCGGCTGACCAACACTTGTACGCACACGCACAGGCGCACACACAGGCAGAAGGTTCACGGCTAATACAGACACATGCATCCACAGAGGGGAAGTCATCAACACGGATCTCTGAGGACAGGGACGTGGTGTTTCCTTTTCTCAGACATGGGATTGGGAGTGGAACAGTGAGGTGAGCGCTGATGTTGCAGTGGAAAAATAATCAGCCTCCCACAAACGATTGGACTTTGGCATCTCAAGAGTATGCTGTGTAATGTCTTGATCCATCCAGCAAAATGAAGGAGTAATAAGTTTGGTTCACCTCGCATAAAATATTTCTAAAAACCGTTATTATTTGGGAGCCTTTGGTACAAAACATGCACCACAAAACAACAACAGGAGTCTTGTGATGACTACAACCCAAACAACGGCAATACTTTATAAACTCATGTATGTTGCCCATCATGATGAATTCACAGCTTGTCATGACTTTTCCTCTTTGTGTCTCTCACTGTAACCATCACTGTTTCAGCGCCGCGAGGCAGGCAAGACAGCTGCTATCAGGTCCAATCGGGTGAACGTGGTGCAGCGCAAACTTCATCAGGAAGGCCCAGGCTTTGATCACGTCTCCTACCCTCATCTCTCCCGTCCTGCGGGGGCCAGAGGTCACCGCTTAATGAGCTTCAGGGCGGAGAGTGCTGTGTGTGGGGGGGCTTGCTGTGGCCCGAGATGAAAGATGTACAAGAATCGTGTGCACAAAGAAACATAACGCACCTGACTACTCTGCTCCGTCCTGTCCTCCCTTTTCAGCCACAGATGGGCCTGACCCGATGCCCTGTTTTTATGCTACTGTTTATCAGAAATGACTTTCCTTCTCTCCTTCCCTCTCTCCCTTGCTCGCTCGCTCACTCCCTCCCTCCCTCGGTCCTTCCATCCCACGGGCCAGCCTGCTCCACCCAGGGAGATCCCCCAAGCAGTGCTGGAACACGCTGTTATCACCACATTCACAAAGCGATTGTTGAGTAATTCCTGTTTATAGCTGTGTGCTCCCTCCAGTGTGTAAGAGTGAAAAGAAAAAAGAAAAAAAAGCCAGTGTTCTGTCAAAGCCTCAATGACAGTGGTAAAAAAAAAATGTTTACAAGCAAATGCACTGCAGCGTACCTGAGAGATATATAATGTTGATTCAAAACTAATGATATGATAAATCCATTGTCTTTATGCACTTACTCTGTGTGACTTGGTGAGATATGAAAAAGTAAAATGCTAATAGTACAGCCTTTACACAGACATGCAAATATAACATCATGGTGGAGTAAAGTGCAGCAAACAAAGACTGGCAGCTCGAATAAAGTCACATCGAGCCTCTTGTTTTGTTCTTCCTCCCCGTAAAAGCATTCAACAATGTAGTAAAGTGACTTCGGGTAGTTAGCTGATGTGAGACATGAGGCCAGAGTGTCGGGCCCTGTTTCTACCACCTGCTTCAGGTAATTGATTGGGGTATAAAATGATTGAGTTTCTTTAATTAGCTAACAGACATCTCCTCGAGAAGCACGCCAGGGAGTGCTAACTTCGCACCACGTCATTAATAGCCCGGGCGAACCGCAACATCAGCAATCCGTTGACACTGTAACTCCTCAGACATCATAACGACACACAAATCAGTTTGATGTCTGGGTAAACTTTTCAACTCAGCAGAATGCCATTTATCTCGGACCAATTTGTGATGAGAAAATGGCGGCGCGTCACACGTTTGACAGCTGCGGCATGCACTCCGCGGAGTGCCTTTGTTTTCCGCGCATAGGCACTGGAAACTCGTACACACTCGACTTGACCAAATAAGTGCACACACAGACACACACACACACACACGCTCACCTCCCCTCCAAACACACACACAAGCACAATCTATAAAAATATGCTTAGCTTGGGACTGCTCTGTTGATAATGACCTCAGCCTTGGCACCGTACTGGGCCAGACCAGACTGCCGACAGACTGGAGGCTTTTGTGTGGACTCCCTATCTCTAACTCCATGACCTTTAGGCGGGGGGGGAGCAGAAATGCCTTTTTTTTTTTATTTAGAAGGGGTAAGGCTTGCTCATTGTTCTGTGTTGGTACGGTTTCCCTGTGGTAAACACACAGCGGTTCCCAGGCTTGACATGTTGCTGCACACCCACCTCCCACCCTCCCTCCCTCCATCCATCCCTTGGTGTTCCCACACTGCCCTGTCTGGGTCGCTGCACCGCACTGCCACCCACCCACCCCCAACAACAACACATGCACACACGCAAACACTATCGCCTTGCACAGCAAGCAACTACACACGTTTTCACCTGCCACCATTAAATTAAAAAAAAAAAAAAAAAAACTTTGCTGATCTGTGTGGCTTTATGCTTTATGAAAATTGTCACATACATGATGGACTGAGATGGAGGAGAACGGGGAGCGAAGGTGGGAACAAGGGAGCGGAGACAGGAGAGAGGAAACCCCCTGGGGTTGGGACGCTGTGTCGTGGGGCCTGAGAGGGGACCCGTGACGAGGCCTGGAAGCTCCCCCGGCTGCTCGGGACAGGGGCCATCCTTCAAGCGGGTGACAATGGTGCATAAACAAACCACTAACCTCATCAGCTCTCTGTTTACAGCCCTGAGACTGAGTCCTGGACGACTCAATAACATCAGAGGTCTTCCAAAAGAGCCATTTTCTATGTGTGTGTGTGTGTGTGTGTGTGTGTGTGTGTGTGTTTCCATCGTAAGAGAGGAGGAAAGTGTACGACAAGTCAGACAGATGGGGGCGTTGATAGATGAGAGGGCCTGGGTGACAGTCAACCGCCCCCCTTTCGCCTCTCCCCACGACCCCAAACCCCACTAAACCACACACACAAACCAACACAAACACACACACACACACACACACACACACAGACACCTGGTTTGTCAAGCGTTCTCACATTGTAAGCTATAACAAGGGGAAATGCTGCTGCTCATTCATAAACGTGTTGACCGTTTTTGTTTTACTGATCACTGTCAGACATCCATGACTCTGAAGAAGTAAAGTGTTGACATTCTCTCACACTCGTTTCATGTGACTTCAAGTTTAAGTGGGCATTTCACACACAAGCATTCATCTAAAGCAACAGGAACTCAAAGAAAGCCACCGAATCATTCAGAATAAAATGCAAAAAAAAAAATTGAGAATCACCTGAAGCAGTAAACTCATTGAATTCTCCTCCAAAAAAAAGAAAACTACTTTTTACTCTTAAGATGTGTCTGACAGATCACCGTCAGACTTCTCTAAATTCAACCTGACATAACTTGCACAAATCAAAAGCAAAAAATAAATAAATAAAGCAAACAAAAACGGCTATATGGTCATTTATTCGCATCGTAAAACGAGATCAAAGCGACGATTAACACAAGTCAGAAAGCAGGAAAAAGGCTAAACCTCCGCCGCGGGCCGCAGCCGATTCTTGACCCCGTCCATTACTGAAGGAGAGGCAGAGATGGGACATTTGTGTGCGGGGGGCTCTGGCACCAAGCCGTCCGCTCCGGGACAACGAGGGCCTGTTTAATGGGGCTCTCTATTTCACTTCCCTCGCGCAGGCCCGCTCCCTCTCACCTTTTAAATGGGTGATCTATTAACCGTTTTAATGAGCTCCGCCAGACAAACGCGAGATGCACGGCCCAGTGCACAATGCGAGGAGGAGAGGAGAGACCGACACACAGAGGCCTGCCTCTCCCTCTCTCTCTCTTCTGTATCTCTTTTCTCTCTCGTTTCTCTCTGATTCACGCACGCGCTGCTCCTCGCGTGCCAATCAGGAGCGTCAATTTATATTCATCAATTAGGTTTTTTGTTTTATTGAGAGAAAGTCATTGAGTGATGGCTGACAAAATCTTGTGTTAAATGTGGAAAAAAAATAATAAAATGTGTGTGAGGCTGGATTTGAATCATCTTCTTAAGCTTCCTAATTATTTCCTTTAACTTTTCTTCTATAGACTATGTGTTTATTTTTTTTACACTGTTAAAAAATAGATCCTGCCATGCTATAGGTATGTAAATCATCCCAAACGCCTCTCTAGGTGGGTGATGTGAAATTAATCGTCATTGTAATTATTACTTACAAATCATCAAAGCCCTCTAAACACGTTATAATCAAGGGGGGGTTTATTGGGACACAAATATGCTAAGTGGGCCTTTAATTAGGCCTGCACCGAGCTAGTTTGGATCGTCAAAGCCCCCCCTCCTCTCCTCTCCTCCCCTCCCTCCCCTCCACCTCGCAGATCACCCCGGGGTGCGGCCTGCGAGCCTTGGCTAAACTTAGTTGGGAAGCAAAAGCGAGTTTTTGCGGCGCACCGCATCACATCTGGACGTGCGGACTAATCAGTCAGCCTCCATCAATCACTCTCACGTTTACCACCTCTCCATCACCTCCTCTATTACACCCCCCCACTTTTTTTTTTTTTTTAATCACATGAATGTTCTGCAAGGAGGCCCCCGTACATGCCCGTTTTAACACGACTTCTCCGGACACACACACACACACACTGAACGCATTTACCAGCCCAGCTCTTATGAGGGGTCTGGGAATTTAAATATTCACTGTTGACACTGTGCAGACCTGGCTGAGGGCCAGAAAGAGCCCGCTGCTTCGGGGACCCAACAACACCCCCCAACTGCATACACACACACGCACACCAATTCTGCCTTAAAGCGCAGAAACCTCCGTCTCTGCTCCATCTCCAGAATAATAATCGTTAAACACACGACGAATGATCCCTCCTAGATTCTCAGAGTGGCGCTAATGGTGCGCAAGCAGAAAACTTGTGCAAGTTGTGGCTTGATCCCTCCTTTGTGCGCGTTTCTGTGAGCAGGGATAATAATTTAAAAAAAACTTTATTTCACAATCCAGAGGGACCTGCAGGCCACTGCGAGGAAAACCAAGTTTTTATTCCTCACGATCATGATGTGTGTGTGTGTGAGTGGGTGTGTGCGCGCACCCATGTCCCAGTATTTTCTGATCTTATTTTGGAGTCACATTAAGTAGTTATATACTTTATCAGACGTTATCAGTGTCTGTATTGGCCTATACTGCACTCGTGTGTTAAACTTTATTTTTAAAAAAAGTAACTTTCTTTTAACCACATGTAACTTCTCCATGAGCTGCAGCCTATTAGCGTTAACTGTCCACATCATTTCACACACACGCTGCACTTCCTTCGCCAGCTTGTTTTATTTGCTTTGTGTAAGCTCGATTTATCCACTACAGCAAAGGTGCTGACTGAAACTGAGACAAAAATCACAACCTGCTTTTCTATCAAATTTCTGCAAGCACTAAAACACTGCGGGCCCGGGTCATCACTGTGATGTCTCTCTCTCTTTTTTTTTTTGTTACCACCCTGCCAAATAAACATCTGCAGCACAATTCAACATGCCTTTTACAGTTTGGACAGTCCAAACTCAAAGACAAGTCCACACAGCACGGACACTTTATGCAAAACACTCGTGAAGAGAGAGCTTTAGAAGAAGGAGAAAAAAACAGTATAATTCTTGATAATTTATTGTAGCAGATCAATGCATGAATAGCCGCATCAATCATCTCTTGCATAAATTCTCATAGCTGATCTCGTCCGAGTAATTAAATCGATTTAATGACAAGAGTTGCGACATTACGCTTAACCGAATCAAACTCATTGATTATATTAAGTTATTATTTTAAAACAGAACATGAAGTCTGCAGCCAGCAATATTTAAAATTACAAAAGTCAAGTAAAACATCCATGCATGAAAAAAAAACATGAGTGTGAATTTTTTTTCTTAGAATTTAACAATCAGCACGCATTAAAACGATCATCACCGCATGACTCACACAAACAGGAGTTACAAACAACAGCACCGAGTCTGTCTGAATCCTCGTTTTCTCTGTTTTTCTCTCCCTCTCCATCAACCTGCCTTTTCCAAAGTTACATTAAAAACCTCCAAGCACCACCACCACCACCAGCAGCAGCAGCAGCAGCATGCAGATTGCAATACCGATGCACGGGACGAGTTTTTTTTTTTTTTTTTTAAAGCTCCAGGAGGCTCGTCACAGCGCCCACTACATGCAACGAGTCGGTCTCCAGAGCTGCGCGAACTTCTCCTCCGTCGCTCCCTAAAGCTCGAAAGTTTTCGCTCCTCCGCTGACAGCCTCGTCGCTTTTCGTTAAAAAAAAACCGCAGGTGAAAGTGAAGACTGCGCGCAAAAAAAAAAAACATCCCGGCTCGGTGCGCAAAGTCTTGAGACGCGCGGTGATAACATCTATAAGGTGTATATAAGATGGCATGTTTGAGAAGAAGAAGAAGAAGAAGTAGAAGGAAAAAAAAAAAGAAAGGGATGTTGCACCTACTCGTGGCCAGTTTCCGTGCCCTGCCTTTGGACCTCATGGTGCCAGTCTCTCGGCGTGGGTTTGTTTGGATTTTTTCTTGGATCTTTTTTGGCTCTTTTTTTCCCTCCCTCCTTTTCTTTTTTTTAAAGTTTTTTTTTCCTCTGTCCTTTTTCTCTGGGTTTCTCAATCCAAACGCGCTATCTCTCCAGCATTGTCAGTCTGGACACCTTCGCACATGCGCACACCCCCCCCAACATCACCCCCCCCCCCCGCCACAACCACCACCACCACCACCTCCTCTCTCTTCTCTCTCTGCGAGATCTGCCGGCAGTGCCAGAAAAGAAAAAAAAAGTTTTGGGACGATGTATCACTTTTGATATGAGCCCGATGAGGTCCAGATCGGGTGCGGATCCATCTCCTTTCTGTGTGTCTGACTTTGAAACGGCGGTGAGCGTTTGTTGAGAAAAGAGTGAAGAAAAAGAAAGAGAGAGAGAGAGAGGGGGGGGGGGGGGACGAAATGCCAAACGTCGCTGTAAGCTTAAGTCGTGTTGTTGGTTTAACACGTGAGGAAACTTTGTAATTGAGATGAGAGCAGTGCACTTTGGGCTTGTTTCAGAACCGATCTCCACAAAAACACACTTGTCTTTAAATGAAACAGAGAAAAAAAAGTGAAGTCAGACCGAGGAAAAGTTTCTTAAAAAGTCGAGATCAAGTTGAACCTTTCAGATGCGATATGACAATAAAGAGTGAAAGAAAAGGTTTTTCAGACCGAGCACTCAATGAAACCCTTTCATCACATTTTTTTTTTTTTTGCAGAGCAGTCAGCACCCCGGATCTACAGTGCAGAGGACATTAATTATAACGATCCTTCCTTACTGCGCACCTTTTTTTCTCTTTAAATGACGTCCCATTAATCAATGCTCACTTAAATGACCACTGCTGGATAAAGTCATTAAAGACTTTTTCTATATTTTAATTGTGTTTTGACCATTATGGCGAGCGCTGGAAAATGAATGAAAAACTTCCCCTCCTCCCTCCCCTCTTCTCTCTCTCTCTCTGCTTGACAGCTCTAATATGAGAGTGCCCAGGGTCTCTCTCTCTCTCTCTTTGTGCTGACAATTATTAATATGTTAAGTGTTTCGTATTAATGCCTGTTTGAGACGTTTCTGTTGCAGTGCGTAAATTTCATCGCTTGGTAATTGCTGAAGGTTTGAGAAGGATGTTTGTTTTCACTTGATTTCACTGAGAAGGACAGCGGAGAGGAAAAGAAGAGATGAAAAAAAAAACTTTTGTTCAAACCTTCATCTCAGAGGGTGGAATAATGTTTGCATCAACTTTTTTTTTGTTTTGGATTTGAAGAAGAAAAAAAAAGGCCACACTCATAAATGCATGCCATCCAGGCACTAAAAGTCAATAAAATCACTGCATGTCTGCTGTTATCACATAAACATTTTATAGAGGCATATTTAGATACTGAGTCATATATCAGCAAAATAAAATACCAGCCAGATAAAAAAAAAACAGAAAACCGTGATTCGTTTACATTTTTTGGTATTTTCATTGCTCAAAAGTATGAAACATGAAATAAAAATAAAAACACACATTAATATCATAAATATGTAGCCAATCTGCCTTAAACAGAGACAGCGCATAATTTAAGTAATTGGCAATTAATTAGATCCACATGAGATCATGCTGACCTCGCAGATGAACTCATTCATGCTGCTATCGATTCCGATCCGTGTTCAACCTGATTGAAGTCGTGACATCATCACGTGTGGCATGAAGGGGGGACTTTTGAGAGGGGGGGGGGGTCCAACATGTCACATGGAAATATGACAAGTCACATACATGCACAAATGGGTGAAACAAGAGTTTCCTTCAGCTTATATTCATGGAGGCCTGCTCTCACCACATTTACATGTTTTAAAAGAGGTGTCTAAAAAAAAAATAAAAAACGTAGACTAAACTAAACTAAAGTCTCAGTGCTATTCCTCATTTAAACGGCCGACTTAAGAGAGGTTAATACTGATACTTTATTGTGGTTGTACCTCACTCTACCTCTACTGTAATGACATAAATGGTGCTATTAAGTGGGCTGCGCCTAAACACCGCGCCTGAGAAGGTAGGCGCGCGCAGTGGAGAGGGAGAGGGAGAGGGAGGGAGAGAGAGAGAGAGAGAGAGCTTGAGGCGGCTGGCTCAATTAGCCTAAATGGAAACAGTTTTCATTCAGCGCAATAACTCACTCTTCTTCTCCCTTCTGAGGCCTTTTCTCGATGCATATTTTGTGATGATGCGCTGATCCCTCCGCACACATCCGCAGAGCCCCGTGGACTGTAATTATTAGAAATTAATTGGGTTCGAGACCCCCGCGGTTGCGAGAGTAAACTAAAAGATTGCCTCACTTTCTTTCACTTGGCGCCGAGTTAACAAACGAGTTTTAATGCGGCGCTGTTCAAAGCGGGGGGGGGACTATTTTATTCCAAACAAACAGGAGCTGTGCGGGCCCGGGTCTCTGTCTTACTGTAGTAACGGGTTCAGCTTCGAAGGGGTTAATAAAAATACCGTGATCTGTATTGGGGGGGCTGTCGAGGCAGACCAAAAGTGAAAAGGGAGCCTCGGGCACGAGGAAATTACCAGCGCCCGCGTGACCTTTGAGCAAGGTAATCAATCAAGTGATCAACAGGGATATTTATCACCGCTTTGTCCGCGCAGACCCGTGTCCACAAACTGCATCAAAGATGTAAAAATGAGCGTATTGATATTCTGGCGTGTTTGCTTGTTTAAAAACAACAGATACCAAATTGGTTAACTTTCGTTTAGTCTTTCTTTTAATAATAATACGGTTTATTTATGATTTATTTTCGAAATAAAATAATACTGTAGAATAAAATCTGTCTAAATAAGCAAAGACAGGAAGATAAAATTACTAATAAAAAACAGAGATCGGCGTCTTATCAGCACAGTAGGCCCACATTTGGTCTTCGTCATTCTTGCTTTTCTATCCTACACATCATGGGCCTGCTGGGTTCAAGACACCTTCTACACAGGGTTGTATTTTTATTTAATCTATTCCTCATTGAAGAATGAAATATTGCAGTGGCTCCCTGCTCCTCCCGATTCTGTTACTCTGCACTGTACGCTGTTAAAAAATGCAAAGATTTATTTGGCCCACGCGTGCTGCCCCGTGTGGAGAATTATCGACCCAATCAAACGCAGTGAAAGGTTCCAATGAAGAGCTAATGCAATGAAACAATACTCCGACGGAGGAAATAATCCCTCTTCACTCAGCAGAGACTTTCTATTATCCTCAGAAAGAAACACGAAATGAAATCAAATATGACATTTTACAGGAGATAAAAGGAAAAGGTGTATTTTTTAACAGTTTGCATCGACGTAACATTTTATTATCAGGCACATTTTCATGTAGTATTTTTGACGGGTGATAAATAACAAATGAAATGTGGATATTGAGAAAAACTCGTGCTTTAAACGTCCGATCAATAACAAGGTGAGGAGGTCCGAAAAACTAACTACCAAAAAAAATAATACCGATAAAAAAACTAATAATAATGATTAGGTAAGGCATAATAATATGTGAGGGTTACAGGCTACATGATATATGGATACATATATATATATGACACATGATGTGGAAATAAAAGCGTGAGATAAAGAAAAGTCATTTCCAGCCTGCCTCGTAAAATCTTATTATTCATTAGGGTGTACATTTAGTCCACCTCATGTAATAATTAATCTGGTCCATTACAACATGAGTTTGTATTTTTGTACTTTACAATGAACCGATGTTACATTTATTTTAAATGAAGAAATAATTATTTTCTCAGATGATACCAAGATATTTGTGCAGCAGAAATATGCTCGTTTCATATTAAAGCCAAAACAGAGATCACAAAACCATCACTGTGTGTATTATCCTGAGAGCATTTGTATTTTATTTTATTGTACTGTGGGTGATTAAATAGGACGACGAAAATGAACTACAATTCAGCACAAATAACACGTGTTAAAATGGTTTGGTGACTCTATTTGGGTGTTTTCAAAATAATAAAAATGATAAGAAAGTCTCTAAACGCGAAGCACTGACAGCATTCAACGCGATATGGTTCTGTATCAGCGCCTTTTCTCCCACTTCAGGCTTGAGACAGAGTCAGTGAAAGTGAAAAGACGACCTGAGAGTTGAAAATTCATTATACCATAGCGCCCTCTAGTGGAAACAAAATTGCAGTGTTGGAGGTCTACATTTGGGGAATCGCTTGTGTCAGTCATAACAGATGGGCTAAAAATGAACTGATAAATTGACTTTCTAAAAAAAACCCTGCAAAATCTGCAGCCACACTGTAAACCGAGACACGAGAACCATGCAGGAAAAGTAGGTGTAACTGATTCTTAGTTTCATCATTTACAGACCCAGGTGAATAAACCCCGAGGCAGATGGTAACATGTGACTGATTCATGGCTTGTACTGGAGTAAAGTGCATTTTAACAACTCAGTATCCAGCATGGGAGACAGATTACGATGCGCTCCTGAGACAATTTGCGGAAGTAGTATTGATATGGCTGGTGTTGGCCATGAAAGTATTTATCTCTGAGGACTGCTTGATGAGAGGGTCTTACCCACGCACACGCACACACGCACACACACACACACACACACACACACACACACACACTTCAAGATAGAAACTCATCTCCTGTCAGTTTCGACTGATGTTCCTCTCACAACCAGTCCCCACAACAGAGAGATGTGACAAGTAATCAATGGGACAGTCAATCGGGTTTATTTATCTCCGTTTCCAGTAACAGCGGACAGTGGAATCCTTGTCAAGTTCCCGGTTGCAAGGCAATTAAAGGAACATACAGATGGATGGGAAGCTTAGGACACGAAAGAGACAACCAGTCAATAACAGACAGTGCCGAGGAGTTGACTGCTTACAGCACAATTCCTTTGAATCTGGAATATCTAGACAGAAATAAAATGTCTTTGTATGAACATTTACAGTATTGACTTTAGAGCTGAACAATTAGTTAATGATCAATAGACTTTTTTTTCATGACACAACACTGTCAGTCATGGTTTACTAGACAAGAGCCGCTGTTAATGTTAACAGTAACAGCTGTCCTTTCCTTCTAGCTAACAGGGACAAATTTCAGCTCTTTCTCTTTCTTATATCATTGTAAATTCAGTACCAGAGTTTCCGTTGGTCAGAGTTTGGAGGACCATGACAAGTCATTTTTCAAAACTTTCTCATGTTTTAAGGTTCGTATCTCTCTCTCTGAGGTCCTCAGAGATATTAGCAATCAAGTTAGTCTCTTACTTCTCACACTTCTTCACCTCTCTCCAGCAAAACTGAGAGGAAGTCAAAACTGAAACATGTAGTAAACACCATCTCACATAAGCTCAGACTACAACGATCTTCACACAAACTTGTCCCAGGGAGAGACCTGAGTATAATACATCCCCAAAAAACAGTGCACACTGCATTGGGCATCCATACACAATATTTATTAAAAAAAAAAAAAAACTGTCTTACTTACCCACCTGTAGAACTCAACAAAACTGGAGCAAAAAGCGTCCACAGGAGGGAAGGCAGTGGAGAGCACCATGTCTTCAGGAGCACAGTGATGCTGTATTTTTGTAAATGCAGAAGGTGAAAGAAAACAGAAATCAATATCAAAGCCCCAACCAAAAATGTGCTAGCTGTCACTTTCTTGCCATAAAGTCAGATGGTGAAACCTGGGCTTCAAACTTATGTTTTGATTCGGGTTAGGAGAAATAAGCACAAATAAACACTTCGCTGTGTAGTTATTTAATAGATTACATTGTATAGGAAGTCCACACCCAAGACAAAATCACTTCGTTCCCAGGCCTCACATGTGACACTCCAGCAGACCTAGTCGTCACTCTACTTTCAAATTTCACATAATAGGCCTTTTTCACAGAAGCATTTTTTAAATGTCACAATGGGAGGATAGCATGTGTAGCTGTACATTTTATCTTTGATGACTTAATTTAGCTATGCAGGTCCACTGTCACACAGAGCATGGCCATGGACAATGTTATTATGGCAAGAGATTTTCCTACTGGCTGAACAAAAAGTGAATGAATTAAGCAACTGTAAATGTAAACATTCAGAGGGCAGCTTATAGGAACAATTTACATTGTCAGAACACAAAGAAGAAATCAAAAGTTGGACAGGAATGAGCACTGTGGATCATTATAGATAGATCATCAGACTGCATTTTGAAATACAGCAAGTCTCACTGATGCAACAGTCTGTAAAGTGTCATTCCCAAACCCTAACAGGTAGGCCCACGTATATTACCAATCAGCCAGTTAGTCTGGTAAATTTAGACTGTACTGTACATTAGAAGAAAAATCAAACACGCAAAGCCAAATGATGGTCTACATTACTAGTCTAACAAATAAGAAACAACAAAAACATACATACCTGTAAATGTAAGATGAGTGTCATGACTCTTCAGTCTTCTTTTCTGTATTTCCTAAAAACATATTTAATAAGTTTATTTTTAAAAAACTATATTTTTCAGATTTGGTTAGCTTGTAGCTACTTAGATAGTTTCTTGTTTGTCCAGCCTCGCTTGGTGTTAGCAAACTTCTTAAATTATGAAAGGTTTTAAAAATAAGCAAGTTAATTCATTCTTACCCGTACATATTTTTAATTTCACTTCAAATGAAGCTATACAGTATGAAAGTTATTGTAAAAATTGCTGGTAATTAGTGTCTTGTTTCATAATGGCCGCACTCTCAGCCATGCATTGTACATTATGATTCTAGCTCAATGTACGGCTGGTACAAGTTCAAAACCTCACACGAGAGCTTTTACCTGTTCATCATTACAGCAACAGGGACTGCAAGCCTAAACTGTAAGTCAGCTTTTAAAGACATACAAAATTAAATTAGGTGCACCGTTTGAGTTTTTGATTTGAGAAAACATTTCACTACTTTGAGCGCCAAGTTAATTGAACTTCCTGTTGACCCGCGGACGTAGTACGGAAGCCTGGTTGGACACGCCCAGATGTTGCCACAACAACGGTGTTAGCTCCACATCGCTCGATCCTGTAGATGATGACAAGAAAATAATCGCATTCCGATAGTCAAATAGCCAAATAGCATGGTGTAAAATTGTATAGCATACTTTATATTTGCATATGTGCATTGTCGTTAACTATCACTGACAACATTAGGGACTTTCAGCATAAGCTCTACATGGCAAGCAAGTTAATTGTTTACGAAAGAGATACATCCATAATTTATGTTGAATTTAAATATTTAATTTTTATATTAATATTATTGGTTTTTAAGTGTGTTTTAAGTCTTACTTCCTGGTGTGCTTGCTGCTTTCAGCCGCCATTGGTTGACACACCTGTTCAGTTCATCCAATCAGAAATAAGTTTCGATGACGTCACTACATCCTACTGTTAAATGCGTCTAAAGAAGGTCTTTGCAGATTTGAATAAGATTAGAATAATTTTTTTTTTCTTTTTCGTCTTTCAAATATTGCATGTCTGGCTTTCAAGAGAAACCCTGGAAATGTTCCGTTCGTCAGGAAAGAAAGCAGTAGGAGTGTGAAGGTAAGATTTCATGTGTTCACTTACTACTTTTCGTTTTTCTTGTTGAACGAAACTCTTTCAAAAACACGTAAACATTTTGTGAGTAAGCCCTTGAGCAGTAGTTAACTGTCTTAGAGCTACATTACCATAATAAACCTGGTACTTTAGCGCTTTCAGCCTCATAAGACACGGTGGGTGCGGTTTCGAGTCCACCCGCATTCCCACAGTCAACTTCTGAAACGTCTTTCCGGAATAATGTCGAGCTGCAACCCCAAATATTGTCTTATAAATCAAGATAATTTCAACCTCTGGCAAGTGTTTAAAAGCAATATTAGCAAAGTGTGTTACTTTTCACTATTAGCTTGCGTGTCATTATTAACTCCTTCGCCCATACATAATGGTAAGGCATGAACGCTTTATGGCAGTGAAGCATGTCACCCATGCTAGTTTTTTCCATAATGCGACGGTAACTCGTGTTAATCACACTAACACAGATCGAAGGAATAGGTATAGACATTGTTAAAACAATGATAAAAGCGGCCGTTCTGGCGGTGTGGGCAGCCAGTTCCCGTAGTGTAGTGGTTATCACGTTCGCCTAACACGCGAAAGGTCCTCGGTTCGAAACCGGGCGGGAACAGCAATTTTCTTTTTCAATATTTCTCTCGTATTACGTTACTTGTCAGGTAATGACTAATTTTGTCTAAGAATTTTGTGAAGATGAGTATATATTTTGTAAAGCGGCATGTTTTTCGTCGTATATCTGTCCATGCCATTGTCAACCGGCTCGACTGCGTAATAAGAACAATTAAATGTTAATGATCTACAGCTGCACAAATCATGTTCACAAAATAATCACGAACGAAGCCATGTGTAGATAAAATGATGTAGCCTCTGCTGCAGTACACGCCATGTGCAGAGACTGCAGACTGTGGTTATGGCAGAGACCAACATGGCGCACTTCTGCACAAACTCCACAAGATGGCAGTAGGGAGCAACCTGGCAATAATCTGAAAACCACATGGGACGTGTTGATTTGACAATTGCCCAAATAATTTATTTAACCACCTGGACATCCTTTTATCTCACCCACCGGCTGGCGAGCCAGAATCAGTGTGAGCACCCAACAGAGGCCTTGTATTATTATTAGGCCCTGCAGTATGCCTCAGTGACAGTAAAATATGACATGTAGCCTACAGTGTGAAGAAAGTGGATTGAGAAGATATATGAAATCAAAGTGCAGGCTTTATCTTTTTATCATATCAGTCATTCCTATAGCATGTACAATGTTTGTTTTTTTGTTTGTTTGAATTTTTACTTTTTGGGTTTTTTTCCAACATTTTCACATAAAATGATGTGGATAATTTTATGTGAGCATTAGCAACATTAATGCATGTATCGCACCAACAGATGATCTGTCATTTCAGAAATTAACTTTCAATGTATCTTCCTTGAATAAGACAAGGGCAAACAGAGAAGAGACTCTTTCTCTCTGTGATGTGTTGAAAAGAGCAGATTTGGCCATTGATGTAAGTGAACAGGATGATACAAAGCACAGTGGAATAATTCTGATGTTAGCAGTGATATACCACAGTTCATATTTCAGTCCGTTAAATTAATGTTCCTGCATAACTCTGATCTTGACCTTTTGGTTATGTGAGGATTAACATGTCACTGAAAACGTATTATTCCAATAGGAATCATTGTGTTGCAAACAATGATTAATACTCTACTGTATATAGCTACCATTTTCTATTTTTTTCCTGTCTCTGTAGATTATAGTAATCTCCTGTATATCCAGTATTTACCAAGACATTATGATGTAAGCACAGAAAAGACATGCAGATCCATCTCAAAGCCATTAATCTGAGTGAAGAACAGTCGATTTTTTTAACATCAGATAAAGACACAAAGACACACAACATTTCAGTCAACATTTTATTTCTGGTATGTATTTTTTAACAAGTCAAAAGTTTGAGGTGCATAGTCATGAAGGGAGCATGAGCAACATGGTCACAAACACAGACAAACAGCTGGACAGTCAGAGGAAAGTTGATCCAGGAAACCTGGAGTAGTGTGTGTGTCTGATGTATGAGCTGTGCTGATGTAAGCAAAATATAGGAATTTGCTCCAGGATTTTGACTGTAAAATACTATAATTAGTTTTAACGTAGGTGGTTTTGGATAGCTGAAGATAAATGTGTAGATGTGACTTTGTTAGTTTGATTAAGATAGAATTACACTTACAGCTGCTAGATGTATTTAAAAAAAATACTGTTTAAGTTGTTTGAAAAGCAGGGCTGCTGTGAGAAAATGTGGAAAGGTTAGTGTCAGCCTGTGCTTATAGTTCAAATCTCTTGCCAGCCCGCCTTGGTCTATAAGATCATCTCTTTTCAAGAGTTATTGGAGGCAGTTTGCTAGGCATTTAATACGGTATTGACTTACTGTAGGTCACAATATGCATCACAGTTTGGCATTATGAACAACAATTTGAACAAAGTTCACCATCTCAAAATTGGAGAACAATTGCTCATGAACCAAAATAAGATCATATTGCTCCTGGGTCAGGTTTGTAGTAAAGTTAACATTTCTGCTAACCTACGCCAACGTTAGATCAGCGGTCTGATCTGTCGATCTGTGTGGAATGTGGGAAGCTGAGAGCAGACGTCAGACTCTTGGCTTGGCAGTGTGAGTTCCAGCTGCTAGAAATACAGATATAGTACAGAGCAATATCATCCACAATTTAATACTGAAATGCCATTTAATACAGCGGTAGATGATAATACAAGATGTTTCTGTAGTGTCAGTGTACCAAGTGAGTTGTGTGTCGTCGTAGGAGTGTAACAACAGCAGACGTGAGACTCTTGGATTGGCAGTATGAGTTTCAGCTGCTCTGGCAGTAAGAGCAATACTAACTCTAAGGAATCATAATAGTCAATCAGAAGTCCACACTTTGTTATATCAGTGAATAATGTAACAGTAACACTGAGACCATCTGGAACTACTTCTTCTCACCATGTGAGCGATTTTTGATAAAGGATTCACATTTGTACAAATTTGTTGCATGTATCCTTTCCCTAACAGATTTAGTGTAAACTTCTACCTACACATCACCACCTCCTTAAATGTAGATACAATTCCCAATGTGCACAGGGATTAAGATTCTGTATACTTACGGAGGATCTAACTAGTAGCATTATATAAAGCAATTAAGAACAATTTCAACACTAAATATAATCGTATGCTTTTTTTAAACTATGGAAATTGAGGCGATGATTTTTCATTCCGTTACACAAAATTATAAGTTTAGTCAACACTGTTTTTACCATTATACAGTCATTTCAATCAGAGTCTGAATGCATGTTGAAATTGTCTCATCAGTCTCCACCAAAGGGCAGATTGTTTCATGTGTTGGGCGTTTACCACTGGGTGGCAGTCATGCTGTATTTACTGTGCTGTATTGCACCACTGCAGAGGAGCATCCTACGCTGTACAGGGCATACTCGGTACTGCAGAAATCACTGCAAGCTGTTGGCCGACCTCAGGACTCATGTACGGGTCAGGACAGATGTTTTGTAGAGAAAGACAAAGTAAAGGTCAGAATGTGCAAAGGGGCTTATGTTAAGATGGGTAGAAACAGCCAATGCTTTGGGTGGTTCCTTAACCCAGTATAATTTCATGGAGTTATGGAAGCAGCTGCATCCATGCATTAAATCAAATCTGTCAGACTTTTACCTAGCTGTCATGAAAACAGACCATCCCTAATAGGCCCTGCGTAAACGTGTGTCTGGTTTTGTTTGGTATACTTTGATTGTTTTTTTTCACTTTTTGTCATTAGTTTCACTTCAAAGAAATAAAGTTATATAGGCAGAGGAAGTCAGAAATTAAAAAATCTCTTGGAAGTATAAGGTAGGACTAATGGGCTTCTCTCCAGGATACATAAAAATCAGGTTAGGGATCACAGAAAAACAATGACAGCTCTGGCCACATATGTATAAGTTATGCATCACAATCCCTACATGAACCCACCTATTGGCTATACTATGTCAGGGTTGAAGGTATGGGATAAGAAAAGTACATCAACAGACAGATGAAGTCCACAATATTGCTTTTCCCTACAGGAAGACTTTGGATGTAAATACATATGTGCCCTCTTTATAGAGGGTTCAACATACGACTGGTTAGATAAGGAAGCAAGTGTGTGTGTGTGTGTGTGTGTGTGTGTGTGTGTGTGTGTGTGTGTGTGTGTGTGTGTGTGTGTGTGTGTGTG
>JBAJHX010000049.1:16634301-16656754 GCA_037176925.1 Amniataba percoides
TGTGTGTGTGTGTGTGTGTGTGTGTGTGTGTGTGTGTGTGTGTGTGTGTGTGTGTGTGTGTGTGTGTGTGTGGTGCTTCCTAATATCCGTAACATTCACAGTTTTATAACACAACAAGCAAACTGTATCACTTCTAACACTGTGCACTTGCAGTTACAATGTAAGCAGCCATTACAGTTTCCCAAAGCAGATAAATCTGTCTAATGTAGATATATGAATCTCATGTCGATGCATTAGTCCAACTGACATACATTAGTACAGTGTAGAAACATACATCAGTACAATCAACAGTGCCTTGGACAGACAGAGTTGCCATTACAGCCAGTCCAGACACATCTATAAAGTGCCTTATAACAGGTTATTGCATAATCTGATGTCTGTCTTATTGCTTCCATTGAAAGCAAGAAGGGAAATGCACTCCAGTATTAGAGAGTAGCAGGCGGACCAATGAACAATTAGAAAAATAAAATAAAATTTGACCCCAGTGGTCTGTTCAAGGGAAACATGTAATCATACAGTGCTGAAACCATGTTTAACGCAACAGCTGCTGTCAGGTAATCAAACTTGATGAACACAATGTGAAAAGTCTTTTTTTTTGTTAAGTCTCTTAATGTACTATAAAAGAATGACAACTTTGAAGTCACTTCTATGAGTCCCTGCTTTGTGCACCCACTCGAAACTGTGGTAAAGTGCTGTATTGTTTGTATGCAAGGCCAGTGCACTACTCTCTGGTATCAAAGTGGCTCTTAGTATGTGAGTATATGTGTGGGTGTCTATGTGTGTGTGTGTATGTGTGTGTGTGTGCGCGTTTGTGTGTGCGTGCGTGTCTGTAAACTTTCTGCTGTCATAGCTATTCAAGTTATGTGTGAGGGTGTGGCAGGTCACGTCTGCCAGCTTCACAGAAGAGACCCCTCGAGTCGCACAGAGGGCGGGTTCTTGTCTCCAAATGGGCGTCTTGACACGCAAGTTCAACCATGCCAATTTGTCACGTGAAGTGAGTGAAAGTGATATTATAAAGACTTTGTTCATTTTTCCTATTCTTCGCTCCTTAAACAAAACATGATAACTTCTAAAATGTCACAAGCTGTGTCACTTGAATGCATATACCATTTATATCTGTATATTATATCCATATTTTTTCATTCTGTTCATTTACTTTTTTCATACATTTTCATTTACTCTTTATGACCCCCAGCTCCTTCTTAAACACATCTGCACTTTCAATACAAACAGTAAAATTTTTAGTGCTAAGACACCAGTAGGTCTACTATTTAGAAAACCAACATGAACGTTTTATAATCTGCAATGCCCAAAACATGTAGGTACAATCACAGCACGCAGCTGTTTGCTAATCTGAAAACCCAAATCGACTGGTTGAGTCACATGGCGTAAGACATTTGGCAAAGAAAAAAGAACCACTTGCCTATTGGGATATACACACATTCATCTGATAATATATGACTATATTTTTATAATGAATTTCAATATACTTTTTGGACAATATTTAACATCTATTCCCTGACAGAGTCTTTACATTCTTTTGCAGTGATCTGTCCCAGTGCTGTGCTACCTCTATCACTACGGCAGTATCAATGGACTTGTCTGGACTATCTCAGTACAAATACAAATACAAGTTTGCATCGGCAGTCAACCGATTAAAGTCTGCAAACAGTTGTGGGAACGTGGAGGTGAATTGGTATCTGTAGATCTGCAGACAGCATGTTGCTCTCTCCACTTAAAGTATATCCTGCTGATGTGCCACTGAGCAAAGCGCCAACTTCTCAGACTTCTCTAGCCGAGTTGTGTATTTCTATTCAGATATACTAAAATGCTCTTACTTCTGAATAGGTGTAAAATGTCTTTCACCCTTCCCATCCTGCAAATACCTGCAGGCCATCTCTCTAAAAGAAGAGTCACCTTTCAATCACCCTGACCTGGTTAAAGGGGTTAGAAGTGGTAGCAGTGTTGGGAGGTGCTTATCAAGTACCGACAGAGCTTCAGTCAGTCAAGGCTGATGTGAAGGGTTAGATGGGACCATACGGAGACGCACAGAAATGTTCCTGCACTGTGGTGCTCGACAACATATACTTATATGAAGTTATATAAAATGCGCACATGCTAAAAATGCATTGGTTATTTGTCAGAAGCAGCATGATTAAGTTCATTCCTTTCTATGGGGAGCTGGGTAGTCTGGGGGATTGTCTTTGATGAGGGTTAGGGTTGGTTGTTTTTTTATACATTTTCTGTGTTTTTTTTAATCCTCCCACCAGCAGAGGGAGCAGAAGCAGAACAGGCACCTGTGTTTCATCTAAAGCAAAACAATAAAACCTGTGCAGAGCTGGATCCGTGAGTCACCCAAGGAAGCCCAGTTGTTAGACCTTAGCTAGCCAGTGGCTGATTGAAATCTGCTGTCAGCATTAATAACCCAAACAGCCCAGCAGCATGTCAAACCTGGACCCAGCATTTAACGTGTGGGTTGAATTTCCGGCTGGCATGGCAGTAGTTAAAGTAGATCCTTTGATCGGGACTAAAAGGCCAGGAACGAGGGGCCTTAACCAACAAGGTGTGCCAGCTACTCACTGTGTGAGATGAGCTGTGTTCAAACATGTCAGTGTCACCGTACTGGTACCTGAAAATGCAATTTTACAAGCCATGTTTTTTTTTTTAAATGACTAAAAAATGTTGCTGTACTTTTTGTAAACAAAACCCCTGTTAAATGGTCCTCTGGTTTGGGGTTTATAAGTGTATTTGCGTCAGTGTTGACTGCGAGGGGTAAGAGAGAAGCACTGCAGCAGGTTTGTGCTGTTGTTCCATTGACATCATGGCAATTTGCAGGTTATGGCAATTAAACATGGCATCTAGATGTGTACGTTCCCATTGGTCAGTTTTGTGTGGGTCCAAGTTTGACTGAGAGTTACGGGTGAAAAATACTTGTAACTCGTCAACTGAGACTGAGAGCTGTGTTTTGGCAGTTGAATATTGAAATGCAGTATATAGATAAAGAAGTTAAAACAACTGAGGTCTGCTTTGTGCAGTTTTTAAAGTGATGTAATAGTTTGTGGTAGAATTATAGAGGTTTCAAAAGAGAGGTGTAATTTCTTTGAGGATGAATAAGACAATGTCAAATAGGGTATGTAACCTCAAGTAGGAGGCAGAGACAGTTTACTTGAGGCTGTATTGTAGAAAAGGTGTGTACTTGTTCCAGTGTAACATGCAGAGCAGAATTCAGCGTCAGAGACTTTGCGATGTGTAACAAATAGGCTGCCTCGTAGGTGAGACAGTGATCCAGGGCTTTGCACATTTCACACTTCCCAAATCTCAAGCATGATTTAAAATAGACATTTACATGTTGTATTAGTTAGCCACTAGTAAGATAAAACAGTCCATTGATAACAGCATTTCCTCTCAGCGTGTACATTTGTCTAACATATATACAAACATACAGACATACTTTGCATTTTGCTCATGCCTTTGGTGTCCCTTTGTTGTCTGCTTTGGCTCCTGAAAGTCCATTTTCTGTGTTGTCATTCCCTGAGGAGCTCACCAGGCACTCTTTGCTGCAGGGGAGAGAGAAACCAAAGGTTAAGATGTTCACCCAGAGAAACAGGAACACGGGCGTGATAAGGGCTAAATATATATATGCTGCAGGGATTTTACATGGCCTTGTGTTGAGCACAAATTAGAAATATGTAATAAAGATTTCCCTGACATGCATATCAAAGAAGCTAATTGAAAGCTCAGAGAAACTCATTTAAAGAAAAACTTGATGCCACTCTTTTGTATATATATATGCACATATGTTATTTCAACAAAAAGAAAAGTACAGTACACATTACGTTACAAATAATTAGTTTTACTTTTCTTCTCACTGGCATTTTTAACATTTAACATTAACATCAGTTTCAGAACATGCACATAATTTAAACCTGTTTACCACAACTTGAAGTTGTCTCTATAATCTTAAGCTGCACAGAAATATTAACTTATGTTTCTGTTCTTGGCAACAACATCTGTTCTGCATATAGTGCATGAAGCGGTATTGGTATCAGTCTCTTCTTTGACATTTGCGATGCACACTTCCAGCCTCTTAAAATACAACAACATATGAGCGCCACCTCTGGACATGATGTAATGTTTTTCCTGCGTGCCTCTATAACACGTAAAGCCCATCACCAGCATTATTAGATCTTGGTACAAGTGTGCCGCATGCTAATTGGCTTACTGATGCTGATGAGATTTAGTCCTTGGGTATCTAAATTTGGTAGGAAATGACAAAGCATTTTTCAATACTTGTTATCTCTTATCTTGTTATCTATCAAGCAGTTCAGTAGTGCCAGTGAAAGTATTGAACTTCGGCACCCATCCCCACGACTGACATAGTTATTGTGACAGATGTGGAAAGACAAAGTAGAAATGCCATTTGTCTTTTTCTGTCTCACATGCAGCTCTATTATCTGCAGTCACACTGACTTTATTAGCTGTAGTCACTCTACTAAGCATTATTTTTATGATGGTCTTTCTGATTTCCTTAAACCAAATACAGTCATATATATCTTTTTTTTATGAAAAAGAGCCACTGATCTATCTACTGAGCTATCTAGGTAGCATTTGACAACTGACCTATCTATAAGAAACTATGTGCATTATTTTTTGTGAAATATTCAACAATGATCTGTGTTACGAGCACAGTCAGTGAGCTACTCACTTCTTCTCATCATCCTTCAGCAGGAAGTGAACGACCAAGGCTTTTATCACCATGACGATGATAACTAAGCCGATGACTCCACCCAGCACAGACACAATGATGACTGTCAGAGTATTGTCAACCTCCTTCACTGAAAAGAGGGGGAGAGGGACACACATTATGCAGTTGAGGGTTATGAGACAGACATAATGCAGAAAAAGATTTTCTCAGAAGTGAGATAATACACTGGCAGTGAGACTCTCAGAATTTGTATCTGTCTAAGGGTGTCAGGCATGTTTGAAATACAGTGTGCCACGTACTTTGGTCCACCACAATTAGAGTGAAGATGGCACTGTGGTTGCGGTTCTTCTCCTTTGGGTTCCTGGCGAAACAAATGTACTCTCCCTCATCTTCAAAGGTGATGTTCCACAGCAGGATGGAGATGTTGTTGCTCTTTGAGGAGCCAACGAACTCCACACGCTCATGGTACACACTCACCTTCGGCTCCACGCCCTCAGAGGGAATCACCGCTTCACATAACTACATATGCACACACACAGACACACACACAGACACACACACACACACAGAGAGACACACACACAGGTATGAACTTAGATGCACAGTGACAGACGTGCATATCTACATCAGTGTGTGTCAACTAAAGATGTATTTGAGACATGCAACACAGAAAATATAAATAAAGGCCATTTTTGTGCTTTTGATCCAGCATGTTGATGTTACTTATGCTTACAGCTGTGTTTGTGTTTGTGTGCATGAGTATGCGTGAGTATGCGGTACCTTGTACATGGTTCCATTGTCATTATAGTGCCAGTTGAAATAGAGATTTTTGATGCCAATGCAGGAGGAGTAGGTGCAGGGGAGCAGGACTGTGGAGCCATTCATCGCTTCAATTGAGGACACTTTACCTGTCGAGACCTCCAGACCACCCACGCTCCACACACCTGAACCGAGGGAGGGAGAAAACAGAGTGGCACAGAAAGTCTGAGTTTTAATCAGCAAAAACCCCCCCCACAGAAAATAAAGGTAAAATCAAAGTATAGCACATGACATAACCCAAAACCTCAGATTCTAGATTGAAATCAATTGTTCAAGTTACATTGTTTTCATTTAGGACTTTTATATCAAAATGACAAGAGATGAAGTAATGTTTGCGTGCTCGCCTGCTGGGCTGGTCGAGGATTACTGTAGAAGATGAGTGCAGCTGATGAGTAATGGCATTGCAAAGTTAAGTGGCTTATTGAGCATATTTCGTATTCTCTTTAAACAGTGTTCCCCATTCTTTGTAAAGAGTCTCATACTTAATTTATGGTGGATGATGTAGCCATAGTTAATGTTGCTGTATTTTGAAAGGAAGTCCAAAACAAAATAACAGCAACAACATCTCAGTGATGGATCAGTGTATCTCTAATGTAATCAAAATACTTATTATAAAACATATATAGAAGCACATATTTGTTTATTTCCATATTGTGTTTTTGGCTATGCATGGCTATACTCTCTGTAAAATGACATAAATTAATCTGAGCCACCATCTCAACATATTAGAATTATTTGATTATTACACAACAGAAAAATTACCCACTTTGGCCCAGCCTGAATATATGATGTCCAAATACACATCAAGACACATTTCTTATGAAGTAAAACTGCAGAGGAAAATAGCCCTAAAATGTCAGTGACACTGATCTGTTTTCCTCCATTTCAGTTCTGGAGAGTGTATCGGGTCTTTCTAGTCTTCAAATCATAATGTGACCACTATATACTGATCTAATCTTCTATCCTGTTTCCTGTAAATCCAGTCACCATTCATCATTCAGAGCCAAACCACAGTTATCACCCCCACACGTCCCTTCACCTCCTCACGGCTTTTTGTACAGTCCTATTTTAATTGCACAGTGCTTGTGATTGTAGAGAGGGGCCAGTAGAGGAAGAATGTGGAAAACATGTTGCTGAGGACAGAATGTCTCTGTATTTTGAGGAGAATTCAAGGCTATTATCCCCATAGCCTGAATGAGTAGTTGTTCTCTGATGGTTAAGTATTCATAGTTGTTTGCATATAAAATTCATTCTTTTGATGATATACTTGGTTGGTATGCTTGATCATATATTTTTTATATATACTACTCTGTTACCTGCTTCTTATGTAACATCTTTGTAAATATGATACAAGACATATATACATGATATAAACTTTCAATGATACTATGTGAACTATACTTACAGGATAGTCAATTACAATTATTCAAGTCTCCAGTCTTGGGGATGGTCGTTTTGATTTTGAAAGTCATCAAATGTGTGACTAGAGTAGAAGTCATGCGACTATACCTCTGGAAGAGTCTGTTTTAGCCCATTTATTCATGCTTCCATTGGTCGTGTAGGCACACCAAGCAAGTTGACTAGATTGTTCATAAGACTGTGGAGGGTAGCTGACCAATGACTGATTGATTGGCTGGGAATGAATGACACTCAAACAAGCCAACAGAGACAGTAAGACAGAAATACTGCCAAAAAAAAGGAAAAAAAGTCCATCCGTTTGTTACAAAGTGTAATTGGTGCCATCGCTGTGCCAAACAGAAAGCACATGGACGCTCCTCCGGTGCCAAAAGGGACAGCCTAGCTTGTATTGGTATTTGGGTCTTGCTGAGTTATGTTGGTTTTACAGTGACAGCTGGTGTAATTCTCAGATTGTTGCTCTGGTGTCTCTCACACACTTGGGGCCTATTTATAAACCCTCTCTACCACGCTGACCTGCTCAGGATCACATTGCACTTGGACATGGTGCAAACAGTGTTGGAGTACATGTATGTGTTTGTGAAGGACTTACATCTGTATGAGAAGTTTGTACCGTCTGCTTTTCAGCTCTGTGAGGGCATCGGTATTCAACAAAACACTAAAACCTATTTTGAATGAAGTCACAGTTTACTATAGCACACTGGGTGTTAAATATTCTGGACACGCTTTAATGTGTATCACTTCTTAAGTATTAGCAAGCATGTTGCAAATACACACACACACACACACACACACACACACACACACACTCCTGATCACCAAATTCATTGCAGATTCAGCACTTAAGGATTTTGCAATTAACAGATCCCAGCAATTAACTGTGCTGTGCATGTATTTAATTCACCTTTTCACTGACTGTCTGGTCTGTCGAGTGGCCAAATGAGAAAAACAAATGAGATAGATTGTATTCAGAGCCTCAAAAAGTATTTAAAGCAGCAATTTTCTAATAAGTGTCAAGTTGATGTGGCAGTGAAGTGTTAAATCTCTGAATTTAGCAATGCAGGATTATACACAAAGGCTGCGTGGTTTGTACTCTTTCTTGGCTCAGTTTCCCAAATTTGCTCTTTCGCCTTCTCAGTCTCACCTCTTTCCTCTTGTCTTTTAATACGCTATATTTTTACCTCTCCTCTGTAGTCATCTCCACAACTCAACTCAGACCATTCAGTGTCTCCTTGTTCTTTTCTGTCTCTGGTTTTGCTGTCTTTTAATGGGCTCTTACTATTCTATTCTTTTTTTTTTTGCTGCGCTGGGCACTTTCTCTCTCACTCCCTTTTTTTTCCCTTAATCTTTCTGTCTCGCTCGCTCTCAGAACTTGTTCCTCAGGGACGCTGTAACTAAATAAGACGAGGAGAGATGTGGGGAGCTGGTCTGTTGACGTCTGTGTCTTTTTATGCACAGCTGTGGAATCTGAAATCTTTATGGTTTGATTTGTTTCCTTTTTTTTTTTTTTCGTCTGTAGCTGTCTGCTGGTCTGAATCCTTGGAGTGCCTTTTTAAACTGTTAAGTAGATTAATGAATAATCTTTTGCCCTCCATCAATAGTTGCTGGCATGGTGCCATTGAGAGATGTTTGCAACAAAGTGCCCCAGCAGGGAATAATGATGCAAAGGAAGTCAAGGGAGAATATAAGAGCATCTCCATTATGACATTCTCGCGATGTCAGAATCTTTATCTACACTGGAAACATGATGATCTTCTAAATATCTGAGAAGAGTGCCCCCCCCCCACCCCAAAGCCTAGAAATAGATTTCACACCTCCCTCATTTTACACCCCTGCTCTCTACTATCCCTTTTCTCTCCACCCCCTTCCTCTTCTCCTCTCTTCCTCTACCTTTGCAGTTTGTCCTGACAACACCCACATACTATAGTAATGCACCATGCTAGTCATGTAAGTGCAGTTTGCGTGTGTGTGTGTGCATACATGAGTAATAGGCTGGAATGTATGCTATTTCTGGCTCCACTATCAAATATCTCTTTGTTCCAGTTGGGAAACATCAATATCTGAATCACTGATGGGAGGAAAAGCAACTAACTGTGCGTGTGTGTCCTTGGCTGACTGTCAAGGTGAGGTGTGTGTGTGTGTGTGTTTTTTTTTTCTTTAAGTAGGCCAGAGATTGAAGGGTTAATGTATTTCCGAGTGAACCCATAGAGGACTGACCGAGGACACTATTACCTCTCTCAGAAAGAGACGGGAGGGAGAGAGTAAATGATGGGAAGGGTGAGAGAGAAGGGAAGGGATTGACAGGGAGGGGGGGGGGCTAGGAGAGTGCAGGGGGGAGAGAGATGAACTGGGGGTGTGTATGGGGTGGGGGGGGCAGGAGTGATGAAGGAGGGACAACGTGTGGGGAGTGATGGAAAGGGTCACGAGGGACAGATAGGGAGAGGTAAAGGAAGTGAGATGTCCTCTCTCCAAGGTGAATGAGTGACAGCGGGCCAGAGAATTACAACAGCAGCTAAGTAACTCAATCAGCAGCGTCATGTTTACACTGCGTACACATGCTTATGTAATACAATAGCAGCTCAAACAAGTAACAACATACAGTATAATTATCATATTTACACGCCAACTGCTGATGAAATGTTTGTGATAAAGACTGCAGATCTTGTTGGTGATGCGTGATGCCCTGTGTGAATATATGGGATTGTAGACTGAGGCTCATGAAAGTGGTCTAATGCCAGAGTCAAAGGGACAGTTGTTCTGTGCATTTTCATGTCTTGGATCTTTTTCAGATGATGAGATCTTTGTTTTCCGAAGCACATATCCGGTCCATGATGTAGCCCGCGTTCTCGTCTTGTGTTGGAATCTCTGCATGAACATCGAGTGTATTGTTAAGTAGAAAAGCAGGACTTCTAGGAGTAAGTAAAGATGAATTAAAGATTTGATTTTATCATTCCCATGATTCCACATCTGGCTTCCCCACACCGCCACACTGGAGATTTTGTTTTGTTTTTGCTGGCTTTGTTTTCTGTTGCGAAAGGGTCTGTTGAGAGAGCCAGCTGCAGTATTTTGGCAAAGTTTCTTGCCATCTAGGATTAGAATTAAAGAAGAGGAACTGTTATGCAATTCTGTGCAGGCACAAAATGTCAACAGATGTGTAATGTTGATATCCAGACAAATATCCATATGCAGAATACAGCTGAAAAATAGACAATGATGTTGAGTACTGTATGTATATGAGATGAGGGAGTGTTCCTGAAAAACCCTATAAGCAAACCAGAGATTATTAACTTAAGACATTACTATACAGGACTAGGATGTCATTAACTTTCTGACAGCTGCTCATGCTCATGCTGTTTTTGTCGTTTTTCCTGTGAAACTGGACTGTCTTGTCTTGCCTCGACAGCATCAGATACATCAGATTTTAGCAGACCACCTCGTAGCAAATAAGAACAAAATAAAACAAGGTGACCTACAAATCACAACAGCAAGTATCCCAATGGTGAAGCAACACAACTGAAAATCCAACTCCACACTATACTAACCTAAATAACTCAACACAGTGTCCAAAAGTGTGGTTACATTTGTGCTGTTTGATAAAACAGTTTTTTCTTTTGATAACTTTGCTGAATAAAATCCTGAAATATGGAAAAACTAATATGTAACATACTCAGAAAAGTAATACCTTCATGAAATGGACCCTTCCTGTGAGTTACAGTACCAAATGAAAACTTTTCAGTCTTACTTCATGGGGCTCATTCTTGGCTATCAATTTTTTCCTTAGACTCACTTTAATAACTTCCGGGATCAAATACAGCTATACTAGTTACCTAGATGGTGTTTTTGATGATGTCCTGTCGAGAAAACTACTTAACCAGAAAAAAAAATTAAGAATACTATTTTATTCTATTATTAAGAAATTAATTGTACTACTGACATTTGCTGTTAGATAATGACCTGAAAAGACATGCTCACAAGATTGACAGAAATAAAAGAATTGACAACAAAATCTCCTCCATTTCTCACTGCTTAGCGTCTGAGGATGGTATAGTCTCTAATGGTTCTCCACATTCAATCCCACACTGTGATTACCTGAAAAGCTTTCTATATGCATAAAACACAGGGGCCTTACTGTTTAAAACAGAGTGCTGCATATTCCTGTATGTGTGACATTTTATTAACTGACATTTTGAGACAAGTGCTACTGACATTTGAGCACAGTGCTCGTACCCATTCTTTGAAAAAAAAAAAAGCTTTAAGTCAAAATGTTACAAGTGAAATGCCATATAAATGACAAGATGGTGTTCAGTAAGTGACCGCATGCTCAGGACCTGTATTATTTTTACCCTCCCTCTTTCTTTAATTAATATTTTGTTGTGAGCCTCCATAATATCTTGTGTGTTTCACAGTTAACATTTAATCCTAAAAACATATCATGGTGTCATATAGTGACAGTTGTTTGTAGAGGCATTTAATGTGTGAGAAGCCGAGGCCAGAATTGATCAGACTGGTGCCACAGGGACAAACGGTGCTTTGGTGGATCAGTCATCTGTTACGTCTTCACAAAAGTGCAATGTGATGGAGTTTTATCCGAGTAATTTTGCTTTGGTGTTGGGTACAGCTTTTTTTTCTTAATACTGTGGTTTGACAACATAAACTGTGTGAATTACTTACAGATAACTGCAAAATTATACATAAAGTGGACTATTTACTTTAAAAAAATCCCAAGTGAATGTGTTTTGTTTTGGTTCTTCGTCATATCTGCCAATTTCAGGGGACTTTTGGGTGGACTTAAAAATAAGCATAACATCAAATAAAATCCGATATAGTTTACCTGAGGATGGCACCAATATAAAGTGCCTCACGTACACCCCTTGGCTCTTGTTTTTGTGCTTTGTAGCTTAGCTGTGAAGTGTGTGCTGAGTTTCAGAACAAGAGGAAATGTTGGGATGTGGGGGCACTATTGGGCGCTACAACAAAATCAGGGAGTGTTTGAGCGAAAGCACAGATCACCACTGCACCACTACGTCACTACCAGTTATACTATGAACACAGACACACACACACACACTTGCACACACACACAGAGATGTGAACAGTAGCCACAACAAATGGTTTTATGCACTCTGAGAGTTACAAGTTTTTAAATATATATATTTCCTTTTTTCTCTTTCCTTTTCCTTGAAAATGGCAGCGTATTAAGCTCATGCATCAAGAGTCAGTCAGCCCGTCGCTCGTCCGGCTCAGTAAGCAGATATCTAACATGTTCAAGTTCAGATGGGCCGAGGGTTGGATGTTATTGACCTCGATGCCCTCTGTGCAGCAACAAGTAAACGTCACCTGTGACATAACTGTGCATTTTATGCCTGCAGGTGTGGAAAGAGTCTGATGAGACAGGAAAGGTGACAGAGACACACAGAAAAAAATCAGATGACGGTATGAAGTGATCAAAAAAAAAAAAGACAGGTGTGGATTTACTGTGGCAGCCGCCAACCACCCGCCCAGAAAAGACTGCAAAAGAGGAAGGTGGAGAGGGTGTAGGACCTAGTTTAAATGCATAAATAGTTAAGAGAGGTTCCCCACTCTCTGGAAAAGGGATAGAAGTGTGCTGTCGTAATGTGGAGATAGAGTGGAGGGGTGAGGAATGACAGGGCAGCTGAAGGAATGGAGAGGAAGAGCGTAACTCACCGAGCAGCAGTGTAACTGCCAGACCAGCGTGAAGTAGATCCCCTGATCTCAGCCGACCAGAGACAATCGAACCGGTGCTGTCCACTGACGCCATGACACCAAGTCCGTCTGTCCGTGTTGCTGTCTGTCTATGTGTACGTATAGAATGTGCGTCCCTGTCAGCCTGTCCCCCCCGTCTGTCAGTCCGGTCGGCCTGAGCTGAGTCGGATCTATGCAAATATGTGTGTGTGTTTGTCTTATGTGTCTCTGGAGCAAGGCGGGACACTGAGCTGAGTCTGAAGTCCTGCACTCAGTCCCTCCCTCTTCTCTCCTCCTCTGCACTCTGTCCCAGAAATGAACAGAGGGAGGAAGCACAAAGAGCGGAGGATAAATTCCTTCAGGGAGCTCTCCCCCTGACCAGTTGTTCCCCACGCTGCACTCCGGCGGCACCGGCAAAAAAGCACAGGGAAAGACAAACTGAAGAACGCGGCAGTTGAATGAACAGCGCAGCCTCTCTGTCTCTCTCTCTCTCTCTCTACCTCCTGTCCTCTGTCGCCGTCTTTGGCAGAGTCAGCGGTGATTTATCCGGCAAAGGAGAGCGTGGGGCGAAAGGCAGAGAGGAGAAGCGAGGCAGAGCGGTAGCGGCGTAGCAGCATAAGTCTGACAGCTCCACTGCTCCAGCAGCAGCAGCAGCAGCAGCAGCAGCAGCCAGGGAAGCAGGCTGGCCGTCAAACCCCACAGGGGGAGACATAGGCTGGAGGGATGGTGGAGGGTGGGGGGGGAGGCGGGGTGGAGAGAGGAGGAGGAGGAGGAGGAGGAGAGCACACAAGAGGCACGGAGGGATGCTGGAGCAGAGCCAGCAGCCGAGGCAGAGAAGCAGAAAGCGCGTGTCTCCCCAGCCGGCACAGGGAGGAATGAGCAAGAGAGGTACTGCAGAGGTAGAGGTGAAGTGAGAGAGAAAGAGAGAGAGAGGGAGGGGATAGAAACGACATGGGGAGGGGGTTGCTGCCACATGCACGCACACACACACACACACGCATGCGGCCAGAACAGTAAAGCTGAGTCAGCCTTACTCAAGAGGGTCTCTGAGTCGGACGCGGGCTGGGTGCTTCACCCATACCACACGCCCCCCCCCTGACTTAACTGCATCATTTGCTCCTCCACTTTCATGTGTCTCCCATTTCGTGCTCCTGCTATATCTCTCATTTGGCAGGCTAGCGCATTGGCAAGATCAAATCTTGTCCGCTGGCAAGTTTTCTATCCAGTGACTCATGTCTTACCTCTTCTCTTTGCCTCTTCCTCTGGTAGAGCTGCATGTTTGAGCAGGGACTGTTTTTGAACACAAGGGTTCATCTTATTTAGTTTTATCAAGATGTCATTACATGCTTGAGAGGATGCTAAATCATATCAAGTCCTACATCAACAGCCGTACATAAGACAACATATGCTGTGGTATATCACCACATTTTGAAATTGTGGCATTGGCATGACACAAGACGTTTTGTAGATGCTTTTGAGAAGTTAGCATTGTTTTCTCTGTATCTTTCAGTACAAACCAACAGCCGCCAACAGTATCTGTTCATGTTGTTGTTGTTGACAAACTCGCAAGTAAACAGCTATTTAACAGTATTTTAACAACAGTGTTTTTCATTCGAATATTGGCTGTAACCACCCCCCTGTTGTTTTTTTAGAACAGGACTTTTGTCTGAAGATCGGTAGATTGAAGCCAAGCCGGGCGCAGGTCCCAGACAACATCCTTTAAAGGTCTGTGCAATAAAGCTGAGTCTGTCGCCCGTCGACTGTTTCCAAAATCTTCAGTCGGCATTGGTGGCTACACCGTAGAGGACCTCCACATGCTGTGCTCAAGACCTACGGCCTTGACCTATGTTTATGTGACTTTGATTCAGACAGTCACAAACAACCTTAAGCTCTGGTGTTGCCTGACAATTTTCCCCCGCAAGGTAACGTGTCATTCCCACCAAATCACTAAACTAGGAGCCAGCAGGCCATCGCACAATCACAGCCAACACTCCATCAATCTCAGCTCAGCCTTCAACGCAACACACTGGCAGTGAAGGATCGCGAAGATGCACAACTCGAATGTGTGGCCTGACCTCATTCACAGGATTCATGGCTTCCTCAGCCATCGAACGACACATCAACGGCGTCGCCACCAACACCGAGGCCTCTGTGTTTCTCTGTACCCATTTCACTCAGTATAGTATTTACAAATGTATCTTCACATAAGCAAGTAAAGGATTCTGTGGGTGCCTCATGTGGAGGTCTTCCAGCCGCTACGTTCCCCAATCACCTTTTAATGTAATTGAAAAGGTGGGAGAGTTCAGAAACTGTATCTGACATTGGTGGACAACAGTGGATTGAACCCAGCCCTTTGGTCCATTCAAGCTTGCCAGATATTTTTTTTTACATTGGAGCAGTCATACACAAAGTCACCTCAACTGCTTCAGACTCCACCACTACTTTGTCACGTTTTTCTGGCAGCTCTCAACGGGTTCCTATGACTTCCTTAAATTTTTTTCCCCAACACTGGCACAAACAGCAACAAGAATTTAGACACTTTAATGCCGTCTTTGCTTTTACCTTTATGCTATATAGTTTGCATTCTGTTTCTTGGGTGATTTTCTTTATCGCTGTTCTCTTGTGCTACTGGTTGCTTCATGTTTATCATGTGCTGCTTGCGATAATTAAATTTTATTTTATTTTCTATTTAACATAAGAAAACAATATTTAAATGCCATTGATACTTTGGCATGTATTCCAAAGGAGCTCTAACAATGTTTATTTTTACAGTAACACCTAATTGCCTTTGGAAATTGAGACTACGCATTTCTGTGACGACTTGGCACCACAGATATGTGTGATGTTTTGGCATCACTTTCTGCTCCCTGGAGTTTGGCACGTTGTGGGTTGTAAGCGTATTCTCTGATTATCGCATAGCCTGACAGGTATTATACTGCTTTTTCAATGAGTAGTGTCTTCCTTCCTACAGTGTAATGAGCATTTGTATGTCATTTTGCCTCTTAATTTGAATGTAAATATACGTGATGTTTCACAATGAGGGAAAACTAAGTTCAGTTTTGTTTGTGTTCCACTGGAGCAAATTTGACTTGAATGTACTGTATACGTATATAACACTACAATTACAACAATTAAGCTTATTAGAGGATGTAAGGAAAAAAAAACTGTACTTCTATCTCTTTTCGGTTTCTCATTGCCTGAGCTTTTTTTGTAATTATCTATACCGACATGATGGATACTTGACCTCCACAACTCTCACACATACACACATGCTTGCACACACGTCGTTGCTGTCAGGTGATTAATCTCCTGGCATTTGATGTCATTTCCAGGTTCAAGTGTGCGTGGGAGGCAGTGATAGATGGCGAGTTACATACAGTACCTCAATGCAGCAAACCGCACGTAGATAAATTCGTAGATAGACACCGGTGGTAAGCGCATGAATACGCCACACGTGTAGGAGGAGAGGGGAACTGAAATGCAAACAGACTTTGCAGCTTTGCATATGCGCCCCGACACACGGTCACATGTGACCATGCGCATGCACGCACACACACCTGCCTCTGGACAGGGTGACCTTGGATGCTGTGTATAGAGGGAAGGCGGAGCAAAAGAGGACATTACACTGATGTGAAGAGAGGAGAGGAGGATGTTAGGGATCAGGAGGGGTGAGCGGAAAGGGAGGTTCAAGGAGAGGAAAGATGGGATGGTTAGAGGAAGAGAGGGGGGGAAGGGAGGGAGGGGAGAGTGGACGGTGGGGGAGAAGGAGAGAAGGTAGGTAGCGGGGGACAATGGGAGCGAGGGGAGGAGAGATGACAGGAGGCAACGGAGGGAGGTGAGATGAGAGGCGGAGGGAAGGAGGGAGGGAGTGGAGGATCTGTTTCTGGGACGGCCAAGGCAGCGAAATGCTGCAGTGAAGCCACACAGCTGAGCCGGTCCGAATACAGCTACACTGAGCCCCCAGCCCCTTCCCTCCTTCTCTCTCTCTCTTTTCATTCCTTCATCATCTCCCACCCACCACTTTCACCTCCCACTCTTATTAACCTTCTTCTCACCCTACACTTCGACCTGCTCCACCCCCCTCCCCCTTCCTCTCTATCTCTCTCTCGCTCTCTCTCTTTGCACCAGCCGGTGAGTGAGCAGATTTCAGAAAGCATCCTGAGTGGAGGAGGACAAGTAGGGTGGGCCTCTCTACATGCCGTCTTCATCTGTCCGTCCTCCTTTCCTTCATCTGAGCGGGTCAACCTGTCCTCTCCAGAACCCATCCTCCTTTTGCCTTCTTTTTTTTTTTTTGTTTTTGAATGTTGTTGCATGCTCGTAACTCTCTGTTCCCCCCCTCTGCTCTTGTCTTCGCGTCCCTTTCTTTGTCTTTCCTTGTCTGTTTTTGTCTCCGCGGCTTGTGCTCCTGTTCGTCTGTGTGTCTGTCCGTCTCTCGTTGTCGTTGGGAAACAGGGACCATCAAAAGGTGAGTCCCGTCTAAAGTTAAGAGCAGGTCTACGCACTATGACACACACACACGTTCATACACACACACACACACACACACACACACATGTTCTTTGTAAGTTAGAGTTGTACGTCCCACATGTCAGTGCTGAAATGTGGTGAAACCTGTGCGGGACATGCAGCCTGTCTGTTGGTGGAGATTTTACATTTGGAGGCATGCAGCCTCACAGTTGTTGTTGTTGTTAGATTATTGGAGTCGGACATTGGGACATTTGAAAACTGGCTATGATTTGCTTGATGTGATGTTGGTGAGACTTTGGCAAGGTGCTCCCTAAATGCGGAAAAATGTTTAACTATAAATCTGTGTGTGTGTGTCTGCAACTAGAACTTTTAAATCAACATTTTCTTCTTCTTCTTCCGAGTACACATTTATTACCTGCTGTTTCAGGAGCCTCACATACCCACAACAAAGTTTTGTATAGTTTTCAAATTTGATTTAATGTTCTGTATTTAAATGCTTTAAGTGTGTCACACACCTATAGTGGCCATTAACCAAATGCATTTTTTGTTGTGTTTTTTCAAAATGAATGTTTTGATATTTTAGCAAAAGTCAGCAATGCCCATAATACAAATAATTTGCTTAAAAAATAGGTGGGTGGCATTTATCTTCTCATTTTGTGCCTCAAATTGATAGTCTGCACAGTATAATGGTGTAATATTAGTGTAAGTTTGTCTGAAAATGAGGATTATTATTCTGAGTCAAGATAGGACTTTTTTTTCACTTTTTTGAATGAGGCCACTGAGCTGATTTTTTTAAGAGCGCAAAGGCAGAGAGCTCTCGTCCAAAAAAAAAAAAAAAAAGAAAAAAATTGCACTGCAGTGTCATACAGATCAGAGCTGGATGGGTCAATTAAATAATATGCAAGAACACATCTTTGTCATGGTTATTCCTGTTTACCTTGCTCCGTGCACTAAAACATAGAATGATTTCCACATCAATTAATTTATGTTGTAAAGTCCTGTCTAATAGTATTGCAAATCAATCAATCAATTCCTCAAACAGCACGGGGCAGTTTATGGTCTGGGCTGTAGTTCAGAACCAGCATGGCTCCTGTTGTTCTGCGAAAGCTGAAAATACATATTCTACATTCACAAAGTCACCTCTGGCTGATCCTCAGCGGAGCAGTTTCAGGTTGTCCTCCCTCATGAGTACAGCTTGGCTTCTATGGGTTTGAGACTGGTTACTGCTCATATATGTGTGATACCTGAGCTGTCGTATAGTCTCAAATATAAAGCACAATCATGTACGTGCTGTAGAGCAGCCACAATACACCAATGTACCAGAATGCATTAACATTTACAACAGAATTCATACCTACATTTTTGTTCTCACTCAGTGAGGCACTGTGGGAGGTGAAAGATATGAGGGGGTTATGATAGAATAAGGTGGCAGGGCGGTGTAGTTGTTGGCAAGAAGGGTTCGAATCCACTGAGCTGCTGGGGTCTTTGCGCAGAGTTTACGCGTCTCCTCACGTCTTTGCCGGTTGCAAAGATGTGGCAGTTAGATGACATGAGGATGGTCTGTAGCTGTAAATGGTTGCCTCTCTAAAGGCGATATACCGGTGGTGTAGTGGTGTTCCCTGTTTCTTGACTAGTGTGGGCTGGGGCACTAGGCAACCTCGAACGGGAAAGATAACTCATGCATGGTTAAAGAAAAAAAAGAAAGCACACAAGACATTTTTCTAAATCATCTTTATTTAAAATACATAATGTAATGACAGCTGCTCGTTCAGAGGCAGCACAGTGCAAGCATTATTTTGGTGTTCACTAACATTTAAAGTGATACAAGAGCAACTACTCAGGGCAAACTCATAGCCAGAAGTGGAAAACCGTGATGCACAATGTTAAACCTGTCTACTACATGATGCAGTATTAATGTTTCTATTTCTTTGAATGAGTTTGATTGAGAAATACAGTATATACAATGTACAGCAATGTAAGTTGCTTCATATTGCTGACAAAACCTTCCTGGTAATAACTGCTTTAAATTTGCAGAAAATAACCCATCATCATTTAATGGGTCAACCACGCCGACCACGCAACTTAAACATGCATGATGAAACACCCAGGAAATGTGACCGAATTAGAGCTCTCCAAAAACTCTGCAGTCATAAGCATTTTGTTAGCTATTTTAGTTAATAAAAAATCATTTTATTGTTGTTCTTGACAGCATGATTGTGTCAAATGGCCACATTAGCCTTACTGGTCATCACATATTATATCTTTGTGATGACAACGATGTGCTTTTGATAGTTGATAGTAAATCCAACAAAACATCACCCACAACGTTGGAAAATCTACATGATAAAATTATAATAAAAATCCATGAAAAGAAGTAACTGATCTAAACACAGACCTTTTTTTTAAAAAACAAAACAAAAACAAAACAATGTCAGAAACCAGGACTGACCAGGCCACCAGATTGGGAAGCACTAATCACACTCCAGGAGCTGGATATCACAGCTAACCAGCTTGAGTATCAGAGACACCACTTTGTGACACAGCCACCCTGTTATCGAAACACAGTTTAAAACATCATAGGACATTCAGAGATTGACAAAGCTCACATGCTTTAACATGTAAAATGGATCTTAAAATATATATTTTTTCAACATTTAGGATGATCAAATAAATACACTACCAATACATTTCCCATTTAACCACACAGTTGCCATGCCATGTTTCCATTACAATAGCCTCACATTCCATAAACCACCGTATTAAAGTGAACTTTATATGTTTTTTTCATTTCCTTTGTATCCACATGCTCTCCACTATGACTATATTAGGAGTGGTAAAAACGTGTCAATGTGCAAAACGATATCTACAGTTTTAAACACCACTGTTGAGGTAAAGGTGTTACTTTGGAGACAGAGCTTCGGTGTACCTTTTTAAAACTTTTTTATATGTTAATCTTCTTCAAAATACACTCTAAAAAGTGTTTGTATTGAGGTGCAATGGCTCAAAGTTTTGTTCTAAACTGCTATAAAACAGGGCTCAGTTGGACTCCAGTCGGAGTTAGAATAAAAAGACATTATAAGATTAAAAGAGTCTGTACGGAAGCTTTCTTTTCACCATATGAAATATTGAAAGTTAACTTTTTCTTGATATTTTACAGGAGGTGGATGAAATTTATCAAATTGCAACCGAATGCCTCTGACACTATGAATTATAAATTGAAGCAAAATATGCATATGTAAAAATAAAATCAAAATAAAATCCAGGTATTATGATATTTCATCAGTCATGGCACCTGATTGTTACACAGAGTGAAAGCTTAAACATGCTTTGACTGACTCAGGGAACTTGTGAGTCAGGGAAGAGGGTCTAACTTTGAATGTTGTTTTTCCATCCTACTCATTATACCTTTGACAGACCAGGAATTAAGTTTCTGTCTTATAATTTTCTTTTTGATATGCACTGTTTGACATGCATCCATGGCAGTATAGTACACTGTACATGCATCAGTCACCAAAATAACAAATTGTCTTTTGGTAGATAACAATAATTTGTAGTTACAGAGGCTTTCTTTTGGTTTAGTCTTTTCTGTGTGTGATATGGTTCAAGGTAAGGATTACTATATAACTTTGTCTGTGTGTAGTCCTCTGTTTGGGCTACCTTTATTACTCCCTACCGTAAACATTAATAAAAGTTGCCACCAACATGAATTATGTGATTGTGGCTGTAATGTGAGTTTTTCACTTTAAATAGTCTTTGATATGTTTCTGACTTGGACAGAAATGCTGCCATGTAGTGGAGAATAACTCGCATCACTTTGTCTCCAACCACATACTCTTCATTCAGTGCTAGTTGCTTTTGTATTGTAGGGAAGAATTCTGAAAACCCCCAAACTGTCACTGACATTTTTTTCTTCTGATGCTCTATGCTCAAATAATTGAAATGATTGTACAATGTGTTACAGTCACAGATATCGTAATAGTCTAATACTAAGACCAAATTTCACCCTACAGTTATACTAAAAAGAGAAAGAAATGAAGTCCATGCCATGAACCTCTGTATTCAGGCACACTAACATGTCATTCCTCAAGGCCGAAGTTTCTGTCATAGGGGTGGACGGTATAACCGGAAATGACATACAGTAGAAATATAAAAATTTAGCTATGCTATTAGTGTTAGCACAGAAGGAATAATAACTGGAAAGTCACATAAAGCACTCAGGAAGCATCACTTGAACTCACTGCACGTTGAGCCGTTCACTGAGGCATCGTTGAGGCAGCCCACTAAAAACCAAAGCTTACTGCTTCCCTTTTGCACAGAAGTCAAGAACGGCCATTTTATTTTTTTTTTATGCTGTTATTTTGAGATCACAAGTTACTTATGTTCTCGACTTTGACAAAAATGCTGCCATTTAGTGGAGAATAATTCACTTAATTTAGTCTCCAACTACATAATCTTCATCTGCCTCGCTTGTTTTCATTTAGCAAAAACAGAAGTCGTTCTTGTGATTAAAATAAGAATGACGAACTCCAAAATGAGTGTTTGGTTCGTTTGACCACAGCCAATTTCTACCTTCAAGATCACGCTCATCACAGTGAGGGAGGATCCATAACTGAACAATAATTAAGGCCTAAATGGGAAAAGTAATGAAGACAGACACCTGTTGACAGTGAATAAAGAGTAAATAAACATGAAAACATTTTAAGTAATGACCTTCTGTTTCCTCGTGATAACAGGTTAATTAACTTGTGATCTTGAGATAATGGCATTAAAAAAAATGAGTATGTCTGTTCTCAGCTTCCATACTTGTGGACTAAAAAAAAAGACACCCTAGTAAACAGTAGATGAGGAAATAAAGACAGACAGAAGGCATGGCCAAAAGATAAGAAAAGAGATTCTTGGAAAATATGTTACTTCACTTGCCTTTTTCACCAAGACATTCTGACGTGTGACAGGAGAAATATATAAATAATAAAGACATGATGGCTAAATTCCCTTTAGCTGCTTCAGTTTCATTGTCCTGGTACTGTGCAAGCTGGCTCATTCGTATAATTGTCCAAAATCACTTCCCTTTCCATTCATTTAGTATTCTCTGAATAATAGACATTCAGCACTTCATTTTGTGTTAGGATTGACATTGTTGTGAAACCACAATTTTCATCACATTATCATCAAAATGCAACACAGTGTATTGTAGTATCAGTGGAAAAAAGTAGTATAAATGGCATGTACACCATATATAGTGCTCATTGTACCATTTATACACTCAAAGTTCACACAGAGCATCATATAGTAAATGGGTAATGATTTTGACTTTTCAGGACATTTGAATAGAACAGAGTCATC
>JBAJHX010000049.1:16656854-16678124 GCA_037176925.1 Amniataba percoides
AAGTTCACACAGAGCATCATATAGTAAATGGGTAATGATTTTGACTTTTCAGGACATTTGAATAGAACAGAGTCATCACTGATATGATTAACAACACCTGTGCCTTTACTACCATCGCAAGTCAGAATGTCTCCTGTGAAAAAGGGCTGAAAGAAAAAGAAACCCCTCCACAGGTATGAGGAATGTATGAGAAGGCTCTTCAGCTCAGACACAAGCAGGCATCACGGAGAAGGACATAACTTGGCTGAGTCACTGACTATTACTTGTCTTTCTGAGAAGAAAGGACAGCTGTGGAGGGACTTTTACACATTCACTAACTGTGAATCTATGTTAAGACATGGTGCCTGTACAGGCAGCTGAGAGATATGACTTTAAGGCAATGAGAAACGCAGGATTCATTGTATGTTCAACTAAAATCCCAAAGTCAGACTGTGGCTGTGGTGAGACAGTGGAACAAATGGCACAATTTACCATCACACAGCAGATACACACAGCATCTGCTCTGCAGAGTAATAAGCTTTTAACTTCCATCAAGTATGAAGCTCTGCCTCCACGACTATTGATAACTTTATTACTGGTAAATTAATAATAGATTTAACTTCAGGCAATAAAATTAGATATTGCGCTGGTTTGATGTTGTCTGCGTTCCACATTCAAACTATACCGTGGTTAATATTTTAGGTCATACCGCCCAGCCCTGGCCTGTCGTATAGTTTGCTATGAAAATTCCAGTCTTTGTGAGACAGACTTCTAATGCCACTGATATTGACTTGTAGCTATGAACAAAGTAAGTGATGTGTTTAGCTGGGAAGTTGCAGAAAAGTGTTTCCTGACTTATTTCAAGAAAAAAAAGACACATCCCACGCAGATATATAGAAATACACACACACATAAAAACATTCAGTGCACACACACACACACACACACACACACACACACACACACAAATACAGACACACATAGATGCACGCTTGCACGCACTGGCACACACATACATGCAGAAGATGGAAGCATCTGTGGATGATGATTCAAGCAGTGGTGACTATAGATCTTCAGGAAGGGGGTGCGCATGTCTAAAAGGAAAGAAGAGAAAGATAAAATTGACAAATTGACCCAAACTGCTAATGTACCGAGTAGATGCCCCATAAAAATAAATCTCTCTAGAGATAAAGCCAACATGTAGAGATATCTGGGGCGCACAAAGAAACATCTACACTTGCACACACACGTCAGATACACAATTAGACAATATCCAAATTTGTCAACTGATTGATGAGTACAGGTTCTGGTTCGTTACAGCATGATTATTACGACGACTAAATGAAATTCGTTATGAGGCGGGTAACATGCAAAGAAAGCGGGGTCAGGTTGGTTAGTTGTATTTCACATTTTCCTCCGTGCTGTCCAGGTCGAGTTAAAGCTCCACAGCAGACATGGTGTCCGTGACGGACAACAGCAACAACAGTCCAGATTGATTGATGTGTGCAGACATTTACCAGAGGAGGTGTTGGGGGTGAGGGCTCCACAGCCGCTGGTTCAATCAGATGACCCAGCTATGGTTGTCTATAAATATGAGAAAAGAGATGCCCTTTGAGTCAATAAAGGGAGAAGGTTTGATGTGTTTTAATCCAATTATAGGAGAGGAGGAGTTATGGAAGGTAAAATGCTTAGGCCGTAAAACTTCTGTCTGACCTGTGTGATTTTTTTATTAGTCAAGTAGTATTTTGGGCAGAAACGATTGTATATCCCAGGATGTAGGAAGATAAAATCCATGCTGTAAATTTGCACTATAACACATTTAAAAATTGGCTGAAAGAATCCGTGTGCTTTCATTACACTGCGTGCCAGCGTCAAGTGATCTGGGGAATAAGAGTAGATGTTTATTTGTGTGTTTAGATTCTGAAATACGTACAACTGATAAGTCCATACTGAAGAAAGATATGAAATGGATTGAGGTTTTAAGGACCGAACAATGTGGGCCTAAACGTTACTTAAGTTTAATAAAAGATCACACAAAGTACCTTCTGGTATACAGCTCTTCATTCAGTGGCATATATTGATTTCTAGTGGTTCGCCGCTGCTGCTTCTCTACTGTCATATACCATTCAGCACGACACATTACCCCTTCTGTTGGCAAAACTACCTACACCGTCATTTCTTACTGTCACACAGTATGCCACTGGTATGCTGCAGCTGTGTGCCACATGCCAAATGAGATGCCACTGAGGTAGCGGGTCAACGATAACCTAAGGACAGCCTGCTGAACTCTGACATAGTTTGAAAAATGAAGCTATACAATTGTTGGTTTTGTGTGTAGTCAGCATCTCACAGTAAGAAACTGCTGTGTTCGCTGTGTAATGTGACTGATTTGATAATTAAGCTTCAGATTATGTCATGTTTTCGTTTTCATGAATGGGGTATCAGGGGCATCAGTTACATGACATTTGTGTGGCAAAAGCCAGTTAGTAACTACATTAAAACAGCAGTAGCACATCTTTGTAAGTTTGGTCTGCTTGTAAGTGACACACAGTGACGGCATGTCATAATCTGTAGGGGAATGTGGACAAAAATCATTAAAGGCTGAAGGGCAGTGGTTTCAGAACTAGGAATAAACTGACATGTGGTTATTCCTGTAGAGCAGCAGCAAGCGCCAAACAAATATGTGTACCGTTAAGAACCAGCACATGCCACCAAAACAAGAGTGACACACTACTTTTTTTTATCTTTGCACTGCTGGTAGTCTCTGCCTGAGGATGTTAAATTGAGATTTCTTACTTGGTCCCCTCCTCTGCAACACCTTCAGCATCCAGTTTTCCCTCCTCCTCCATCTTCTCCTCAGAAATCAGTTCCTGTTTCCGGTGTCGACGGAGACATTTCACGACGACCATGGAAAGAATCAGCAGAGCTAACGCGCCGCCCACTGATGCCCCTATTGCAACAGCGATGGTTGAATCCCTCGGAGGGGGAACTGAGGAGAGGAAAGGGTTAAATAGTTTGTAGACAAAGGATGGAGACAAGTGCAAGGCTGGCTAAAAGCTTTACCGGGCCGATTAAACAGAGTGGAAGGGAAAAAAGTGCTGCTGAGTTAGCCTGCGTCATATGTGAGTGTGTGAGCGAAAGAGATGCTGAGGGACTAAATTCAACCTCCTGTTGGTCGTTAATAAGTAAAAAGCTGACTCATCACCGGTAGGCCATCACGCTCCAGGAAACACACACACACACACACATACACACACACACACACACGTTATGTTATATATGATCACTGTGTGGTATTTATCCTTAAAGTGCAGTGGCAGAGAGAGCTCAGTTCACTGCGATACAGATGCGATGCAATGCATTTTACAACACTATGACATCACATGCAAAAAGTCAAATTTAGAAGAAAATTATCTAAAAGTCCTGATTCTGTAGTTCTGTTTCTAAGAGGACTTAAAATTTACATTTTTGTCAAAATATCGTCATATACTCATATTTGCACATGTGATTAGCTTTTCGACGGTACGAACAGCTGACTGCAGGATCCTCAAAGGGATGCTCCCTCTGTAGGTTCCACAAATGGATTGAGCCATATTTTGTCCAACTATGAAAATTATTCATGAACTGCTACCATTTTGCAATGTAACTGGTTCTGCCACTCCCTTGACAGGAAAAAAATGGCTGGTCAACCAGAAGTGTGTGAGTACCTGATGTGGACCGATACTGAAAAGGACCAGATGCAATGCAATTTGTGGTCGCGTGATCTCTCTAAATAATGTCTCTGACTGCAAACTCGAGCCAAGACTAGAAACGGCAAACATGTTTTTTGTTTGTTTTGTTTTTTGTTAAGCACTCACCGCCTTGAAAACAGACTTTGTGATTTTGATGTGGCACTGACTGGCACTTCTAAGTTCAGAAGCTGGAGGTGAATTTGAACGAAACCAGGGTGTGTATCTTTAAGCCACAAGGCCAGGATCTACAGACGAAACATTTTTATATCTTTAGAGGTTAGGTAGAGTTGGTATCTTACGTTCGGTAACAACATTGAGCTGTATGAGACCGTGTCCCTGGATGCGGTCTGGGGGGTTTCTAACATAGCAGTGGTAGAACCCCTCGTCCTCCAGCTGTACATCTGATAGGGTGATTGACAGGTCGTTCTTATCCAGGTTACCGGCAAACATGACCCTCTCTCCAAACCGGTCTGACCGCAGAGGCACCATTCCCTTTTTCCTGTAATATGTCATGAACTATGGAGATACAGAGAGAAACAGAGAGTTTGTAATGGCCTGAGAGTTTTCAGTTTTCATGCATCCCATTAGGAAGAATAGAAGCGACACATTTTACCATTTCTTCTGTATCGTTACGTGTTTCTTGGTAGGTCCAGTTCATGGCAAACTTTGTAGCGTCCATTTTATAGCAGGAAGTAAACGTGCAGAGGATTTTGACTGTTGTTCCATTCAGAGCATTGATGTTGCTGGCCACAATCACGTCCATGCTTGAACAACCTGTGAATAGAAACAACACCTGTGTCAATAATGCTAGTGCAAACAGCAATTAAACATCGAGGCTGAAAGGACTGATGGATTTACCAGGACTTTGAACAACTAAACTTTTTAATCAACTGAAATTATAGTTACAATTCGAGCAGTAGTTCATGTTTATCAAGATACCTGTTTAAGACATCTAAACGGCAGGTATCTCTAAAAAACTGAAAAAAAAATTTGTTGCACACTGCAGTATCTCATTTATCTAGAAGTCTGTGACTACATGCATAATCTGTATCTGTAATCGTATGTAATCCCACACCCAAGTGAAGTATATTAACCATGAGATAACATTTTTTTAGGTCCCCATATTCAACAAAGTGTCCTGCAAGACAAACACAGAATTTTCATAGCACGTTGAAGAACTAAAAAATGCATTTCGTCAGCAGATTCAGCTTTCCAGTATGTGATGAGGATGTGGGTTTCCAAGTAACTGCTGACTCTTCTTCTGCACTCCATCTGGAGAGCGCTGCCTTTCAGGCTGACAGTCATTTAATGTGAGTTCCTCAACTTGGAGAAAAGATTTGAATCTAGCCAAAGTAATTGTAGATCAAGCAATGCGCCTGCTATATACTTAACAATTCAAGGGAAGTCAGCTCAAAACAGACAGCACACAGAAAGTGGCTTTTCACAACCTGTTTCACCGTAAACTTTCTGTCATCCATGTGGTATTTCAGCATTAAAATAGCTATTTCTGATATCAAAATATTAAAACTTCCTGATATTAAAAAACAATGGAACTGTATTATTCACCTGGAATATGGTTGCGCTGCAGTCATGTAAAATGACGTCAAACACCATAGATGCAATAGTATGGATTATAATTTGTACTTTATATAATGTTGTTTTTGTGCTACGTTCCTTGTTATAAGCATATATATGTATATTAATTTAAGTATAATTTCAGCAAGTCATGCAGGACGGATCTCAGAACATAATAAAGTGATGGCAGTTAAATGAAATACTTCAGTTAGTATTAATTTGATGAAAGTGGTAAATGCTTTTTGGCACTGTGATCTGGCATTAGTGTATTTGAGTAATGGAAACAGTAGAATAAAGTGTGATTAATCAATATAATTTATGTATCTGGGGGCATCTGATTCTTCAACGTATGTTTTGCTTAATTAGAGGAGTGCGTCTAATTTATTATGTGAAGTGTATTCAGAGTAATTACAATCCTTGCAGTTGATTAAATTATCAGGAGGAATGGCAGCATGGCCGAATAGCTGGGACAGGATATTATTTTCAATTTGGAACACTGAAAAGAGAACAAAAGCCCTTTTTCAGGTGCCAGCATCTTATGATCATGGGCTTCCATGCACAGCAATGGCTAGAGACTATTTTAGATGAGGTGCGTAGACTTCTCCGAGTTTAACATTGTACGATACAAGTTAAAAAGGACAAAACTGCAGAAAATGTAACTCGAAATGAGATTAAAGTATCGTTTGGTTTCCTCAAGTTTCCTCCTCCCCTCTAAAATTATGTCTCAGCATGGGCTAACACTCCCCAGACAGAATCTGTGCCTCTCTCCCTCAGTGTGTTTGTGTGTGTGTTTGTGCGTGCGTGCGTGTGTGTGTGATGGGACTCTGCACCATTCTCTCCTCTGCAGTCGGGTGTTTCTGGCTCCCTTCCCACTGCTGCTGCACCACTCCACAGGCCTGCCTCTCTGCACCACACACACACACACACCCATGCACTTTCTACATCTCCACCCATCGTCCGTATATATAATTTAGACACACGCACAATTTTCCATGCAAGCTGTTCTCCACAGTCAGGTGTCTTGTGATGCAGCGCAGCACCTGCTTCTCTCTCTCTCTCTCTCTCTCTTTCTCTCTCTTCTTCCAATACACATGCACACATACATGCACACACACACACCCTCCTACAAGGTGTGCGTTGTCAGCAGTGAGCTAAGCATGCTAGCTTTGCTATGTCAATGTCATCCCCGCGTACTGACCTGTACGCACAGCCAACACCGACACACTCGTGCAGACACTGCTGTCTCACACACACACGTTAAACACTGTATACACATATACGCCTGTGCTACTACAACCCCTTGCCCTGATATATAGCGTGAGAAACAGTTTGATACAGGCTCCTGCTGACTCAGCAGTCCTGTGGATGGTGTGAAAGAGAGGCAGATGCAGAGACGGAGAGACTTGCTAACAGATGAAATACTGCAGTGAAGCAGCCTTGTGCGACTCCTCCCTCTCACCGCCCCTCCCTCTTTCCTCTCCCATCTTTGTCCACCCCACTTGCCTCCTCTCACACCTCTTCCCCGCTACCCCTTCACGACCCCTCAGCTGTACCCTCAAAAAGAAATGCGTTTCCGTCTCCCTCCCCAGCTTCACTTTCTAGTGCTGCGTGTATCTTTCTCTCTTACCCGCTTCCAGTTCCCTCCATTGTTCCCTTCTCTGACAAGGTCAATGCAGAGAGAGAAGGTAAAACGTAGGTAGGTCTGTTACATCATCCTCCCCGTGCCCTCCCCGTTCCTCTTATCTAACGCTACAGTGTGTGACCACCTTTTTCATTAGCTTTTTACATATGCACACACATTAATCCTATAGTATAGTTTTTAATTCAATAAACCTGATTCAATTAATGTAAAGAGCTAAAGCCTGTCTGCCTGTCTGATTGATGGACAGTGCAGGCCGACAGATGGTGCTGCCATATTTTTTACATCTTTGTAGTATAAAAACCTCTTAAAAAATGTGCGGTTAATATTTTGACAAATGAGAACCAATGTATTCATTTGTATTTAAAAAGGAAAACTATGGACATGCTGTATTTTGGCATTAACATCAATCAGCTGCATTTTTCCACAGAGAGAATGCAAATGTATTTTATCATTTTAACAGGAAGGATAGTTTATGAACTACAATCTTTGGAACATCTGAGAAAGTTTCAATAAATATAAGAGACCAATAATATTTATATAAATTTTTTACAGTAGCCTGGGACAAGCTAGATTGTGCCGCTTCTGGATCTCAGTCCAATTAAGCATCTGTGGGACGGCATGGGCGGCTTTTCGGAGCAGAAACCTGCTGAAGACTAATTTGACAAATCCACAGACAACCTCTTTTGAAGGTCTCTTCTAAAAGTGATTTAAAGCTGCTTTGAGAGTGCAAAGGGCTGCAGCTAAGCATTTAGAGGATGTTCCTCAAAAAAAAATTTTCATGATGATTATAGACAGAGTTATATAATCCCTAACAGTGCTGGTCCTGAGTGCTCTGATGGTGTAAATGCTGGTCTTTAGTGCGGTGACGCTTCGGGGTTATCAAATGGGGACTCTCCTTCTTGAAAGTTGTTTAAGGAGCCATCTTTCTATTGAGGGCTTAGTGACACTTTGTGGTGTCCTCCAGATTGTTGCCCAGTGTTGGTCTTTCTGTCTTTCGCTAATCTAAGTGTCTGCTGCTTTCGGCAGCTTCAGAGAGGACCCTGGTGCTTTTTTTGGGGTCTGGCCTCTGATCCCCACCACCTCTGAGCCAGAGTTCAGCACAAAGCCTCTACAGCACACTTCAGCTGGGAGCTTGTAAATTCTTTATATATCCCCTGGGCAACATTAGCTTAATGATGATGGCATCACAAGGAGTCGGGCCAGATCGTTAGAACTGATCCCAGATTGGTTGCTTGTGAAAAAAAACATTTTAATTCCAAGTTCCTGCTTTCAGTGGGGCAGACATAATTTAACAAGTGTTACAACTGACCAGTTGGTATTTTGATGACCTTCCACAAATCTGAGTGCAGGTCAGGAGAGGGTGGCAGTGTGCGATGATTCAGTATTGCTCTGCCGGCACAGGGCAGCATTTTTGTTTTTCCTTCTGCTTCACAAAACCAGTAAAGCCTACAGACCTTCTGTGTATGCTGCTGAGCCCATCGCGCTGCCTTTAAATGTTAAAAGTCTGATATTGTGGAGTTGTGTTTCAGTTGTGTCCTGTCGTGCTGGGCTTAGCTCCAGTGCCCCCTGCTTTGGAGAAAGGAGCACTGCACCCTGCACACTGCAGCACTCTGCACGCAGGTGCCAAAAAGTGTGTGTGTGTGGGGGGGCAGGCAGCCTTCGATACAGCTCGCAGCAAAAATATGACATCTGTCAGTGATTCCTGGAGGAGTTGCAGGAATCCTGTGGGCTGCAGAGGCTCTCTGATTATGTCATGACTAGACTGGGACAATGTCAGTCTCAGAACCCTACAAACTAATCAACAAACATTGTGTTGTGTGAGCCTGCAGCATCTTTTTGTGATACATCTCTGTAATATTACCATTATTAAAACACTACAAGATTTGGGAAAGAAAACAGTAGCACAGACAGGGATGCATTATCCAGTTTGACCTTGTTTCACTGCAGTGCTGTGGGCATAATAACTTGCCAAGTCTATACTCTATACTCAGTAAATACCACATAACATGGAAAATATTGACTGGACTGAGTAATAGTTGAAAGGTACTTTCCATTCCTTGTCCCCCCCCCCCCCTCCCTCCACTCTTTCTCTTTTATGCATTATTGACAGTTGTGTCTGCTTTAAGTAGAGTCACAAAGTCTGGCTGCTTAAAGATACAGCACATTTTAACTTTAAAAAAGCACTCACAAGCTGTGAGTGGGAGCTGCAGCATATATGTAGTCTATATAATGTATGGAGAGTCAGATAAAAACACCTACACATGCAAATACAGAGATAGACATAAATATAAAGAAAGGCCAAATGATAGTATCCGTTATTAAAAAGTAACTGAAAAGCAACTGATATGAATCTTCATCACTATTAAGCATGACAACGATGCATCTTCACCATCTTCAGCAGCTGTCCGACAGTATATCTTCCACTTTGAAGGTGCTATTTTTACCAAAGGTGTATTTCTGTTATTTATTTCGCCTGAGGCTTCTCGTGCTTTAGCAACAACAAATAGCTTTTAACTCTGTGTTACAAAAATGCCAAAGGATTCAGAGGAAAAAAGTGACAATTTAATAGGTAAAAAGGTAAATTCAAGGTTTATTGTCAAGAAATTTAAATGCCTTTATTACATTTGAAAAGGACCTTAAATTTACCTGAAACTTCTACTAACAACCGAGGATTTGATATATCGTCAGGTCCTTGGTGATGCTTGTTGGACACTGTCACTATGCAAAATATATTTCCTTTGGTATAACATCGATGTCTCGTGACACCTGTTTCTCTGCTGCTGATATCTTAAAAGTATTACTTAATGTTCTTTTTCAGGCTAGGAATAATGTTTCTGGGGTAACAAAGACTTTTAAAAAAGCACATTTTAAAGACCATTGTTGGTTTCCTAAATGCAAAACAGTATTCTCTGTCAGCATGGGAGAGCTTTTTATTTTATGAATGATTTATTTTCATGACATGTACCCAGGATGTCCTGTTTACTAAACGGGCCCCTTGACCAAATAAGCTGCAGCACAAGTAGCTCCCCTTCCCTTTATAGAAATACCTCCTCGCTGACTGAGTCACACGCCTGTTACTTATAACTTAGGAGTTTTGATTTGTCTTACAGAAAAGAAAATAGATTGCTGTTACACTGACAGCACAAATTTACAGAAGTTTTGACAGAACTGTGGTAATTTGATGCTCATGTACTTACTAGGCCAAGTTAAGGCCTGTTTGAAGTCCATGCCAGAGCGGTAACGTGACATGCCTTCTCCCTTCAGTGTGCTGCTGCCCTCTAGTGCCTCTCTGCAGGAACTGCAACTGTGAGCGTTGCTGCAAAAAGGTAAAACACTGATGGTGCTGAGAGGTTTTTGGTGGGAAACTGCGGCAGCTTCAGAGGTCTGCAGAAGTCCACGAGAATACTGCTGTTGCAAAGCAGCTGGTGCTTTTCCAAACATGCAGCACATGACAAATGTTTGTGTGAAACTGTAAAACTGTTAACTGAGTGCTGACCCAGCTGCATTAAATGGCCGGAAAGGAGTGGCAATGCATGTGGTTATGGAAAGGGAGTCCACACAATATAGCTTCATCAGTGAGTAACAGACTTTCTCACACGCTTGCAGCACCACTGTTACCGACCTTAGTTGTTTTCACGTGAGTTTAGGGTGTGGCACTACATCTGTTTTTCAACACATAAAGCTCACAATGCCCTTAGCTATCATAACCAAGCAATATGTCTAAACTGTGGATGAAAATAGATACATTTTCATCTTAAATTAACGCAAGTATGCTGATTGGTTCAGATTTAGCCAGATTTAGTTTTTTTTATTCATGGTGTATCTCAAAATGTTGTGTCAGTGCAACATGTAGGCTATTTTATATTTCATATTCTTCAATTTGGACATTTGAGCAGCTTACACATAAGTGATTAATAAAGGTGAATGCATTAATCCTTCTTTTTTTCCCCCTTAGGCAAAGGCTACATCCAAGTGTATCTTAGCAGCATCTCTATGCAACAACCTCCCCAGCAACAGTAAACTTTTGGGCTTCTATTTTCAGTTGGCATAGGTGAAAAAGAAAAGGGTGCTGACACCCTCTAAAAATACACTGGTGTGATTTCTCCTAATTTCCAAACCACTGAACTGCAACAATTGATGAGACAAGACAACAAAAGGGCCGTTTGAAGACAAAATCGGTACCCCCCCCTCTCTCTCTCTCTCTCAGACTTTTCAGCTTAGTGTTGACAATGAAAGTGGATGAAAGTAAATTGAATGTTTTTGAGGAAACACCATCTTCAGCAGGTGATTTGCTGTCTTGTATCAAACAATAACTCATCATCAACGGACTGAGAACCATCACAATCTTTGGGATGATTCAACCCTTTCCTCCTCTTCCACGAAAAAAAAAAAAAACTACCTTCCCCTCTGAAACTTTATCCACTGACTCCCTGTTAATAAACCTTGCCTCAGCTCACCCGGTTGGGAAGGAGCCCAAAGTACTGCGATCCTTCACGGCAGACAGTGAGAGCTCCTAACTCTCCCTTAAGATCCCTCATGACACAAAACAAATGACCGTGTTTCTTGAAATCCCCACTCTGGATGTCGTGTCTCCGCAAAGTGGGCAGGCAGTGGTGCAGCCAAACTCTTCGTCACCAGTGAAGCAGCTTAGCAGGGAAGATCCCTCTTTATTTGCTCGAGCTGTGCATTTGCATTTAACCCTGCAACTCCAGTGGGCAGCACGGAGGGAGGATGCTGTGCAGGCTTTGCTTTGCATAACGCTGAGTGAAGTTGGCCTGCTGTTTGTAAATCTCTTGCAGGGCAGCAGCTAAATGCATGTAAACCCATCTGATCCCCCCCCCCCTCTCAGTGCAGCTAATGATGCCTGCGTGATCTGCCCAGATGTGGGTCACACCTGTGTGGATGCCTGGATTCACCCCCCAACATACACACACACACACACACACACACACACCAAATCCACACCAACTATTATTCAGATCCTCCCCCCTCTTCATTCATGTGCAGGTTTAATCTGTCTGCTACTGAATACAGGGCCTATAAATATCAGCTGCACATTGTTAGCGCCGTATTACAGGCCTGTTTCCATCCATCACTCGCGGCGCAGATCACTCCGCCCGCGGACTCGGCCAGCGTTTATTTATATGTAAGCGCATCATAGTCCCGTATAAAGGCTGCGATGCGCCCAGGCCACTAATTTAGCTGTCAGCAGAGGCAAAAATGGAGACGCTGGAAGAGGAGGAGGAGGAGGAGAGGAGAGGAGAGGAGAGGAGAGGGGGGTCGCAGAATGAGTGCTTACACTTCCAAGTGCCACAGCTGATCAGAAATCAATTGAGCTGAAAGCCTCAACACTGCTGTTTTTTTAAATGTGTGTGTGTGTGTGTGTGTGTGTGTGTGTTTCTCCCTCAAAATGGAAAGATAATGAGATCCCAATTAACAGACAGTATCTCTCTTTCTCACACACACTGTTATACGAGATGTAGGGCCAGCTGTTGGGGCATTGTGTGTGTGTTGGTGTTAGTGTGTGTGTGCATGAAAAGGATCGATGGTGTTTGCTCCGTTGTTGTTGTTTTCTTACCGGAGAGCAGCAGCGGCAGCAGCGCCGCGCTCAGCAGCTGAGCGGCGGAGCTCCTCTCCTGCGCGGAGGAAGACATCTTCTCTGCTTCAGACAAAAAAAAAAACACGCTCCTCAAAAAACAAATACAAAAAAATTAAGGCCTAAAAATATTTATATATATGAGGAGCAGCAGGTGCGCTCTCGGTGTGTGCGTTAAAATGCTACAAACAGTGTTTTGTGTGTGTGTGTGTGTGTGTGTGTGTGTGTTAGAGGCAGGACATGGCTGGCAGTGGCTGTAGCCGTGTGGCGGTTGGTCTCGTGGTTGCCGGTGCGTGTAGTTCGGTGGGCGGGCGGGCGGGACGGAAAGCAAGCAGGGTGAGATGTTGTTATCAACAGATGTGATGGATGCAGAGTACACTCAAGAGCCAGAAAAAAAATAATAAAGGGAAATAAATAAATGAACTGAACAGTAAGGCAGACATATGATTGGATAAATGGAACAAAAACATAACACTGTAGTTTTTCCATTTTCATTTATACTGCGTACTGTGTAATTTTGATTCAATAACATATTACATATTATGTGCACTTTCATAGTTTTGTAGGTGATAGCATATTCATTACAATAGTTTATTATCTGCAATAATCTTCATTTACAGTACCTTTTCTTTTTTTATTGGACATGGTTGTTCGTCATCAATGTAAATGTTTCAGACTTGGTTCACTCTCTTTTATGCAGCAACTCCATCATTATTATTATTATTGTTATTTACCACTGTACTCTGGCAAAACAGTTTTTTAAGGAATTAAATTGGTCATATTTGTATAACCTAATCCTGAATAAGATCAGACCTAGATTGCCGTTTTTTAGGGCTTAACAATATGACAAAAATATCATGACTGTAGTGATTTCCGTATCGATTACTGCTGATACTTCTCAGGATGTATCATTTGATCATGCTGCTGGTGTAGGCAGGTTTCTTGTTTTTCTCATCTTAGTTGATAGCCAGCACAGTTTTGCAGGTAGTTTTCCAGTGTTTTTTTTTTTTTTTTTTTTTTTCCGCTAACAAAATATCCAAAGCACTTCCATATCATTGTTATTGTGTTACCACTCAGGAAGCAATTTCCTCAGCTTTGAATAACATCACTTTCACCATCACTTTGTCATTCCGCTAATTTAGTCAATCTTTAATAGAAGGGCATCGACTTTTCCCCGCTAGCTCAAGCAACACTTTGCAGTAGGAAAAGGATGTGCACTTTACCTGAAATATAAACTGCAGACTGACTCTGAAATGTGCCAGTAGAGTTATCAATACTTAGTCAAAATGTCATAAATTCACATAATTTATTTCAAATACTGTATCAAGATTGTTTGATCACCCAGCTATAGCCTACTGCAATTTCTGGTTACTTATTGGCAGGCATATACAAAGACAGGAATACCAGCAAAATACTGATATCGGCCATTATAATACCTTGTATGATCTTTCGGTTTAGCTTTATGTGTCATAACCGTCACAATGCCAAAATGTAACCCGTATAACTGTGTGTTTGTGTGTATGTAAACATCAGGAAAAGTGAGGTGTGTACAGGGTCATGAAGAGGAGGAGGCTCTGCTGAGGGGAAACGGGCTGCCGTGCAGACAAACAAAAAATTAAGCAGAGACCATTCCTCCTTAAATCCATCCTCTATCCATCTTTCCTGGGTGGGAGGCAGGAGGAGAGGATACTGGGAAATAAAAGAGGCAAACACCAACTGGTAGTCACAACCTTTACACCCTGCCTTTTCACCTGTTACTGACTGGAAGCAAAGAGGGGAGGCGCTCACAAATGAGAGTAAAGGATGGACGCAGAGGAGAAGATTCAATAATCCCACTGAGGAGATTGATGATCTCAGCTTTCAGGAGGGGAAAAAATGGGTGTAGTCAGGTTAGGGGAAAGAGGAGAGGAGCATTAGAGGAGCAAACGAGGGGTGACGGAGGAGGCGTTACTCTGAGACAGGAAGAGGGGGAGAGTAAGAGGCAAGAGGGATTTAGAAGAGTGGTTTGAAAACATTAAGCCATTAGGCCCACTCTCGTCCTCGGAGGCTGAGAGGAAGAGGGTGGGCTGGTTGGAAGTCTGCGGTTATCATAACAGCACTGCTGACTACAAGGAGAAAGAGCTTCCTAATTCATTTAAAGCAGCCATAAACACAGGCCACTCATTTTAACTGTACACCAGATCGTATGGTGGTATTCAGTGCATTAATGTGCATTCATATACTTAATGGGTAGATACAATCATAGCAATGCACCTACAGTAATCTAATCCAATAACCCCAAACAATGTTCATACACAGTGTTAGACACAGCTGAGTATCTGAATCTGGAAGCCTCTTAAAGTGATCACGTCTATCAGATTCAGAGTTTGGTTTCTTTTTCTTTATTTCTCATGTGATTTACCATGTTTATGATGGTGATTGTGCTGCTGTAGCAAATATGATGCATCGAGTTGAGTAATCAGACACAGATAAAGGTGTGTGTGTGTGTGTGTTTTACTATGATTGTATTAATCATAATAACTTTCCCTGATTTCACTTGTAATTGAGTATTTTTAAATGTCTTTCAGATGTCCTGTGAGGTTATGACCTCTACGTATTATCCACAGTTATTTCTGTTCTTGTGTTGTCAATTTAATTGTTTACTCAACACCTTTTTTACTTTTTTACTTTTTTTTAAAGGCCTCAGCCTCTTTCTCTGCCTTGAGGTTTTACACAAACAATTATTTAACATAAATGTTTTCTGTATTTGTGTTTTTCTCTGTGCTCCTCTTTGTAGTGGTGGTGAAAAGGTGATCGCACATTTGAGTGCATCAATCAAAGTTTAGCAACATGAATCAACATTTGCTTATTTTGCTTATTTGTCCGCTGAGTTTTAGACTGTTAAACTGTAATTTATTTGTTTGGCTCCCCATTAGCCTCCTACTAGGTAGCAATTACTCCTCCTGGGGGTCAGTAAACAAACAAAAATTTGTGTAATTAAAAATTCAATGTAAAATGAAACAAACCAAACTGAATAACTGAGGCTGTTGTTTAAGTGCATCATGAGTCAAAACCCCAAACCTCACTGATACTCGGTGCAGTGAGCAGCTTTTATCTGTGCGTCATAAAGCTCACATTAGTGTTTTGATGGTATTGATGTTTGTGTCACAGTCAGTGACTCTGTTTCATTTCAACACAGAGCTTCCATGTAGCACCAGCCTCAGGCCAAAATATCCATTTTGCACATGTTTTTTTTTTTCTCGATACTTTTGTGTGAAGGGTCGTAACAGTGGCTGCTTAGAAACAGGTCGTTTGATCTTTCTGAAGGCTCAATTTGAACGATTTAGGAACATGATTTGATTTAGAAGGGTAAAACAGGTAGAATAGTGACAGTAAAATCTTCACTGTTAGGCCATCTACATTTTAAACATAAAGCTCATAGAAATATTGTTCAGTTGAATCTACATTATGGTCATTTTAGAGGTTGCATTTAATGACGTTGCCTCAGACCGTCTTGTATGATTAAACAGTTTCTCTCATCGGGGGTTGGAAAAGGTCGGTCCTCAGTGCTGAATGCCTCTCGGGAACATGTCACTGTCCTTGGTGCTGAACATCAACAATCAGTGTGGAGGGTCGTGCCAGCTCTTGCACTCACCAGCACCAACATAACTACCGCGTATGCTTCAACGTGAACACTCTTGCTACACTAACAGACATTCAGAAGAGTGACTGAATACAGACATTTGTTTAAAGAGCTACAACATGTCATTAGTTAGGAATTTCTAACAAAGTGCAAGAACACCTGTTAGAGTAAATCAATAGAATAACACAAGAACTGCTCTGTCTTGCTCTTTCTCTCTCTCTCTCTTTCCCATCTTTCTGCAGAGAGGAGAAATGCTGCTATAACGAGTGCTCCTTTGTTGCTAGGCAGCAGGGATATTGTACAAGAGTGCATCACTGCTGTACTGACTGTTGCTGATTTTATACAATCAGAGGTAAGAGGTCTTTTAGAGTAATAGACTCATAAAGATACGATCATTGGATAATAGCTCTCTGGCTGTAAAGACGCAGTGTCATTCAAAATCCTTTATTTAAAATAGCATTTTTTTTAAAAATATACAACATATTTCTATATGTGCATATGTTGTTTTATTGTTTCTTATTGTGCTAATTAGCATATTCATGTTTTTTCTCCTCTTAAGGATCCACAGATTGTTTTCCAGCACAAGACGTCTCACAAGAAGTGGGTGAAGTATTTTACTTTCAAAGGGCCTCATAGTTGTCCTGTATAATATAATATTAACAATACAATATATTATAATGAACACTAAAACTCATACAAGGCTCAAATATTACCACAAAATAGTAAGCTGTGTATGTCCCAAGGCAAAAAATGTTCACATCATTGTTTTTGTTGAGCCAATCAACCGTCTCCAATAAGGTAAGTCCACTGATTAGAGAGTTTAACCAGGAAAGAGATTAAACATTCAGGCCAATCAAAAATGCAACCTTCTCTTTTGCCTAAATGTGAAGGACACAGCAAGTTTATTCTTTGAAGCCACCTGTAACCCAAATTGCACTCCAGTCTGATTTTTAATGGGCTTTCAGTCAGCTGTACAGCTGTCAATAGGAAAAATATTAGTTACTACAACTCTGCAACTACCAACCAATTTACCAACTTAAGGCGTAAATAATAATTAGCCTGGACACCGCCATGTCCTTTTGAAATTTTTACTATGAAATCAAGCATCACAAAAATTCCCCTTGTCTGAATTATTTGTAGTTTTTTTAGGTTGCTTGAATGAAACCAACAGCAAAGTTACAATTCTTTGCTGAAAATGTGCACTGTTATCAATTATTGCCACCGCTTTTGCTCTTTACCCATGTCCCCCTGTACAGAATGTGAAGCGATGATCCTTCAGCATTGACAAGCTATCATTTATCATCGTGTTTTGTGATAATTACCCTGTTTGTGTTATTGTCCATTGAGCAATTTCACAAACATGGAAAAAGGAAAAAAGAAATCTTTAATTGAAATACTGATTTACTATTGAAGTCGGTGTCAGCGGGACAGTTCACAATAAAGTGCTCTCGTCGTGCTGAAGGGTTTCCTGCTCTGTTCTGTGGTGGGATTGATTGCTCAGACATATCAGGATTCCTCTGCAGAGACAGAGCCTTCCTCTGTGCAGCCGGAGGAGTTGAAAGAGAGGCGGAGAAAAAAGAAAGGACAAGAATTTTGAAGACTGAGAAAGCCAAGAATAGTTTGCTGTCTGTATTACAGAAAAGAAAGAGGAGCATTTTGGATTAGAAATGCCATTTTTTAAGAAGTTTGATATATTTTGTGCCTTTATTTTACTGCACAAGTAAAATAAATGATGATATTCTTTTCACGATAATGTCCATCTGAATTATTTGAGGGTCAGACGTGGATATTGAGATACACCTCACCTCCAGTAAGAAGAAAGATAAGATTTTTTTTTGTAAACATGTAGATTACTATTCACACAAAGTATACAAATTCCTCCACATAAATCATAAAACCATTTGGAAAACACAGCTGTAAACGCATTTCTCTCTGGATCCAGAAGAGGGTGCTGTGACTCCATGATACACACAGCGACGCTTTGGACAAAAACTGCCATCATTTAAACATTATTAATTTGTTTCTGAGCAAACTTACTCTACAAGTTTTACTGAGCTTATTAAGCATCAGTATCTGCATTCAGGCAAAAGATAAAATACTCTTTAAAAAGAAAAAAAAAATGTTTTACAGAGTGACTTAGTTAATGGTGGTATTAAATTCGGTCTCTAGAAGTTTTCCCTAATGAATGTTTTTTTTTTTTCAGTGCATCCTCCTCCTCCTTTTTTTATACCAACATTCACTCTGCATTTGTTACATTAGAGTTGGCTTTAAGATATTTTATTGTAATGACTTTGCAGACCTACAGGACAGTAAGTCATAGTTTTTAATATTAATACACCTTTCTGGGCCATTTTCTGTAAAGATGGAGAAGATTAGAACATTCCTCAGCATGCTACTGATGTCCCCTTTAATGATCCCTTATTACCACTATCATCATCAGTTATTACTGAACATTTTTCGTGTCTTTTCAGTTTCACTTTTTTTTTCATCTGTATAATTTCATAGAACAAAGCACAGACATCTCCCACCACCGACTGATTATTTACGATGATTTTGTCCACATTCCTCATCAGAAAGGCCCCTGAACTTAGGCAGAGAGAGGCCCCGGAACCACAGGAGGTGTGATAGTACACTGATGGTCCTCCCGGTAAGCTCAGAAGTCCACTGCCGTGCCACTGGGATACAAGCTCCGCTGAGTTTGATAGGATGTTTGATTGACAGCTCTGTTCTCTTGCCTCCCTCTCTCATCTTGTCTTCCACACACGTCCGTCTTGTCCCTCGCTTCTGACACCCCAGACTCTTTGATCACTCTGCATGTTTGTACTGCACTGCAGAGAACTACTGAAGACTACAGCGGGAGGAGGGGAGAAAGAGAAGGAAAGGGGAGGATGGAAAGAAAACATTCCATCTCTTTGTTTTTCTCTCTGTGGCATCTTGCCTTGCGGGAGCGAGGCTCTTTGTGGGGAATTTGAGAGCTTAGCACGGCGTGTGTGACTGAGTTTGTGAACGTATGTGTGTGTGTGTGTGTGTGTGTGTGTGTGTGTGTGTGTGTGTGTGTGTGTGTGTGTGTGTGTGGGAACCCCGTGTCAGTCTCTCTCTTGTTGACTTCTAAAAGTCCTCCACTGGCCTGAGACATGACGCTTTACCAGGTCCTCACATAACCAAAGAATGGGAGGACAGAAAACTGGGAGGAAAAGAAATAGCAAAAGAAGAGAAAGAGAGGGGAAGGAAGTGAAATAAAGACTTCCTTCAGTGAGAAGGAAAGAAAAAAAAGTTACAAAAGGAAGCACAAGAAGAAGGAGTTCATTAGAGCTAGATAAAGAGTACAAGCGAGGCACGGTGCAAGAGGCAGAAATAAAGACAAATGAGAACAGAGGTAAGGGGGATAAGACAGAGATAGAGAAATGATAAAAGCGTGAGATGTTCAATGGGATAACAAGGAGACGTGTCATTCATCTGTCAAGGTGACAACAAGTACAGCTGCCAGTCTCCTTTACAGAGGATGCCACTGCTGATTTATTGACTTTGTGTCTGTCTGAGTTCAAATTACGGTTAACTGCTGAGCTTGGAGTCGCACCTTCCTACCGGGGTGAGAGGCTTTTGGGGTGAAGTCACACATCAGCAGCAGCACGCCGCCACAAGTTCCACATTTAATAAAAAAAAAAAAACCCAAACAGCTGGAGCCCTTTGTGGTGCTTATCCTGTCTGTGCAGGTGGATTATTGATAGAAAGAGACAGAAAGACAGGAGGGGTGGCAGACTGACTCTTGACCGTCCTCCCTTCATGAAGGTTGCAGTCTCCATATGTTTTGTTCTCTTCACCAAAACCCCAAAATCTCCATGTCCCGTCAATGATGACTAATTAATGAAAAGTGCAGCAGCTTGTATCATTGTCAATATTGTAAAAAAAACATGAGCTAATTTTTCCTCCTGAATGTCATCACTAATTCTCTGTGATTTAGCAAGAGACAGTACAGTCACCACCATACCGCATTTACCATTTACAAAGTGTCATACTCATGTGAAAAGTCTCGATGTACAGTAGCCACATACTGTAAATACTGACTTGAATTTCCTGCCTTCTAGTCAGTCAGATAGCTTGCTATCATCAAATCTATTAAATCAAGTTCAAACCATTCTTACTTGTATAACTGTATTATTTTGTTTTAGTGCACCTTTAGAGGCTGCTGTGACATCGAGTCTGCTCGAACTTGTGCGTCGTCATCTTCGGGCTGGTGCTTGACGTCCTCATGATCCGACCTGCGCCGCTCAAACTGCCACACTGCCTCTGTCATGTCTGTGGCCTGTGTCTTTACAGTAAGCCCAGATAATCCTGCCTGTTTATTCATATTAGGTCTGTGTTACGGCGTGTGCCGTGCCATCGCAAGGCTTAAATCCTTATGACTCCCTGTCAGATTTATGGAACTAAACCCTGTTAAACAAGTGGGATTTGTTGTGGCAATAGGGTAATTTGAAAGGAAGGCCCAACTTGTTAATATATTACATAATATTATTACATAATATTCACTGCTGTAATCGTGTGAGTTAGTTGAAGTGTTATTATCTGGTGTTTGGTGACATTACTTTCAGGCTGTTCTTGGGCTCAACACACTGCTATGAGGGGATGTAAGATCCAATGTGTGCGTTGGAAATTTTGGGGTTGCCCTGTCAGCATGTTTTTCTCTCTTTTTTTTTTTTTTACTCCAGCCAGGCTCAGGTGGTCTGTGTTAAATTTAGATGCTGATAAGTTGCGAGAACAATTACATTACGGGAAGAAATATGCAAGGAAAGCATCACTGATTACACTGAAGGTATGCACATCGGATACCGCGCAGGTGTGGAAACAACGCTGAGGGACGGTAATGGCTTCCCACACCATGCTTCATAACCTTGCAAATACATTATCTTTACACCAAACCATGTATCAGGCCGAACACGACAGAACGGGCACTGCTCTCACTCTCCATTTAAAACCTCATTGTCTTTCCACCTTCTGCATATTTCCTTATTCCATAACTCATCTTATGGCTGTATTTCCTTTCTCTAATTAATTCTCTCTTCTCTTCTCTTCTCTTCTCTTCTCTTCTCTTCTCTTCTCTTCTCTTCTCTTCTCTTCTCTTCTCTTC
>JBAJHX010000049.1:16678224-16688822 GCA_037176925.1 Amniataba percoides
CTCTTCTCTTCTCTTCTCTTCTCTTCTCTTCTCTTCTCTTCTCTTCTCTTCTCTTCTCTTCTCTTCTCTTCTCTGTGATGCCGGCGAGAGCAGGGGATAGAGGCTGTAATCAAATATGCAGCTCACCCTGTTTGTGCTCCATTCTTTTAAATCTGGCCCCAAAGTAGAGAGATCTAATTACTTCTCTCTCATGCAGAGAGAGGGTAAAACCAGGACTCCCCGGCTTTGTCAGTTTAGCCGAGGAACTGTACAATCTCACATTTTCTACACTTTTTTAACTATGAAAAAAGATGGCTTAATCTTATTAGTGGTGGGATTCCAGTAAGCCTAATTTGCTGTATTGTAAAACATCAAGGTAATCTAATGGCTCTTTAAAGGATACAAGACAGATTACACAACGAGGACTCCAGTTTTACAATAATGAGGACTGCCCAGCATCAGCATAAGGAAGAAAGAACAAAACCAGTAGAGCCTTTTTTTTTTTTTTATGTTACACAGTCGCACACAGGAAACGGAGAAAGCTCCGGTAAACACACGTCCGCACGCCGTCACGCGCAAAATGGCCACAGTCACTGCAGTGAGTTTTGCAAACAAACCACACTCCCTCTTTGGAAAACTCTGCATCTATCAAAGAGGCCTCTGCAGGAGCTGGCCGACGCTCGTCTCTTCGTCTCTTTCTTCGCCTGCATTGTCCTTCTTTATTCTCCTCCTGGGATTTTTTTTTTCCTGACAAAATTCAAAGTGAAAGGATTTTAGAGGCTAACATTCGCAGCTTTGTTTGGAGATTAGTCGGGGAGAAGAAAGATGTGTGTGTGTGTGTGTGTGTGCGAACAAGTGTGTGTGTGTGTGTGTGTGTGTGTGTGTGTGTGTGCGAACAAGTGTGTGTGTGTATAGTTACTAGCCCATTGTTGAGAGCTGATGCAGAGTTAATGTGATAATGACAAGCAGAGATGCAATTTGTTTCCTAGGGAGCTGCGTCATTCAGACGTTGTGGGGGGTTAAAAGGTCCACAGCAACGCAGCATCAGCAAACTGCTAAAGCGTTTTATATTTACAGCCAATCACCCTGACATGACCATGGAAATTAGACTCAAGCAATATCACTTATCTCTGCTATGGATGTCAGTCTCCTCCTTTGCTCCTCCATTTCGGCCTCTCCATCATTCACACTGTTATTGACTGGCAAAGTCTAAGCTCGCCTTAAAGGACCGCTCCACCAAAAATATGTCATTTCAGTAATAAATACTCACTTTCTATAGGCTCTGAAGGGGGCTCTGAAAATACTTTGCTATTTTGTGGAGGACGGCAGCAACAGTCAGGTTACATTAACAGCAGCTACAGTGGATTCAAATGGTGATCCAGAGTCATGAAAAAATAAAGACCTGTCAAAACGTATTCACGTTCCCGTAAAAACATCTCAGACCACTCCTGCAGCGTAAATCTCTCTGCTATGATGAAAGCAATCATCGCTTCTCAAATGAATTACTAAAAACGTTACTTCTGCTGGCGCTTTGTAGTGACGAGGGGGTAATGCTGTGACACAAAGTATTTTCACCAGGCTCTGCGGATGGCGGATTGAACCTACATCACACTATTTTTGGATGAAAAAAGGAGACCTGTGTTATCCAGTGCATGGACACAAAAGGTTACTGTCCAAAGTAAAGGAGTGCACTGCAAACCTTCAGTAAAAAGGGGAGCTCTGGAATACGATGCAACTGTGCAATAAGCTTTGTCATGCTGTGCTTCTCTTTATTCTTTCCTCCCCTGACATGAAAGTAGAAGAAGAGGGCTTAATTGTCTGGGCAGTGACTTTTGGTGTACTATGCGTTTAACTTTGTGATAACTCTGTTAACTTCAGTGTAAAGTATGATTAATATTTAAAGTTGTGTGTGTTTCAGATGTGCAAACGTTCAGGCAGATGTGCAAATACTGATGAAAGCACATTTCCATATCAGACTCACATTCAGCTTTTTTTGGCCCAGTGTGTTGACACATACCAAGAATCTGAGCTTTCGGTAAACGTAAAGACGATGCAGACAAACACCGACTGAGATGCCAAGACGTGTAGTCATTAAAATACACAAGAAACAAATGGACACACACACACACACAGACACACACACACACAACATGCCAGCCAGCATGAGTCAGGCAGTAATTAAAAAAGTGCTCTGTTCTTGGAGTCACAAGGTTGTTCTTGTCTGCAACCTTGAGAAATGCATAATGAGAAGCAAATATAGTCAAAGAGCAGCAGTCTAACCTTCACTTGTCGTCTGTATTTTAAAATTCTGTAAAACACCTCATCACCCTTCATCTTACTTACAAATTTCACCCAAAATGCCTCTCGCCAGCGCTCACTGTTCCACATTCATCTTTTCAGTTTCCTTTTTTTTTTTTTTCGCTGAAAGCTAGCTCTTGTCATTCTTAATATTCATTTAATTTCCCCCTGGTGTTCAAAAGTTACATTTGGATAAAATGCACATGATGTGATATGATGATCATGAAAAAAGGCAATGACATCAAGGATTAGAGGCAATAAGAGCAGAGCCATGAAACTATTCCAGAACACACATTTTACATTTGGAGGGTCGTCTGGAAACCCCAACATGGATCCCACTCCTCTTTAACACCCTCTGAGGCCATAGTAACCAGATCAAAAATCCATTTTAACAGAACAGGTTGTGTTCTCCACCCCTGATGGCGGGGGATTGATCATCTCTGTAGACCACAATTTTAATTCTGTCGCCAAATGTCCACACTGTAGGAAATGCTTAGCTAGAGGGGACACGGGATCTGTCCTACTAATGCTACTGCTGTGTTTTACCCAAACAGACTGTAATACCTCTTGCACTTATCTCATTACTTTTATACATAATGTTTATAAAAGCATTTTTTTTACCCTGTCTGCTTTGAATTGTTTTGATATAATACTCTCTGCCCCAGATAAGCTCATGCTACTTGCCAACTTTCCCTGCGTTGCAACCCGGTCTTGTATATTTTGCTGCTGCTAATGAGATTCTCAGGGGGATGTTTTTGTCTCCCTAGGACAGAAAATGCACAGGTGTTGCTGATGACAGTAAGTATGGCTATATTCAGGACCCCAGAACTGAAGCAGATAAAACTCAGACATGTTTATTTGCTTTTTATGTGTACTGTTTTCCATATTAATTGATAGTGTTGTTTTTTATTGTTTACATGAAGAACAGTATATATACTGAATATATGCGCTGCGGGCTAAGATATGCTCTTTCGTGGATAAAAATGGCCATAATATTGCTACAGCCTCAGCCACTGCTACTGCCTGCTACCTTCGTGCTGGCCCTCTCATCCTCTCTATCTTTCTATTTTTTATGTTGTTTTCTTCTCACCAAGTTAACAAGACCAGTGCTTATGACTGGATCTTTGGCTGGAGATCTGATAAACAGAGATCCTCCAGCGTGCTCGTATTCTCGCCTTACTATAATAGCGCTGATAACATGGTCCAAGATGGATGGCAAGTGGGAAGGGACACGCTGCAACACTCTTGGGAACAGTGCTGGGCAAGTGTGCTCCACTTAGTGTTCTGCCAGAACAACTCTGACAGCATGTTAATGCTAGTGAGGCGACGGGTGCCAATACTCTACCCCGTATTAAGGTTTTCCACCAGAGCAAATGCCATATGTTCTTTTCTACCACAGCCACATGTCCCCCTTCCTTTCAGCTCCCCCTTAAAGGGACCCAGTGTAAATGAGGGAAAAATCAACAGATTTTTCTTCAGCTTTCTGTTGCTAATGTGTTTCTGTGTTCAAAAGCCAGCACAGTTGGGAAAAGAACAGTCTTGACACAAATAAATAAATAATATGAGACATCACCATTCTTCTTTTTTTCCTCCTTCACAGTAAAAGCATCCTGTTTCCTCCCTTATTTATTTTATTTTTTTCCCCAAGAAATGGATTTCCATATGGCAGATGATCTTTGGCATATATCACGATCTTACTTATACTGAGGGGACGAAACTTTTTCTGCTGCAGTGTTTCTAAACTGGATCAAAGGCAAGTGTACAAGTGTGTGAAAAGTGTGTGTGTGTTAAAAAGAGAGAGGATATGAGATGGAGAGAGGCAAATCAGACACGATATAAGTAAAAAATAGTTTGCTCCGACACAAAAATAAAAAAATGCATAGATCAAATCAATGTCTGTCTTCCTCATTCACTTGTCTCCCCTCACTTTTGTCTGTTTTCCTTCTGATGGAGCAGAGTTTGTGTGTTTAAGTGCCACAGAAACAGTGGATTTATTCAACAGACTTTTGCAGTTGTTTTCCTTCCTCCTTTTTTTTTTTTTTGGAATAGGCAAACTTTATCACACATAATCAACTTATTCAGCCTAATAGTGACAGATAGTGAGTGCATGTCTGTTTCTGCATGTCTGAGAGAATAGATACACATATGTATGATACAGGCATTTATTACACTGCTGGTCCCATTTATGTCACAGCTCTACGTACATTTCTACGGAGCCCCAGATATGACATTGGGAAAAAATATAATAAGTTGTGGCCACGAAATAGCAATTCGTTCCCACAAAATAATAAGTTGTGGCCACGAAATAGCAATTCGTTCCCACGAAATAGTAATTTGTGGCCACGAAATATTAATTTGTTCCCACAAAATATTAATTTGTGGCCACAAAATATTAATTCGTTCCCACAAAATAATAAGTTGTGGCCACGAAATAGCAATTCGTTCCCACGAAATATTAATTTGTGGCCACGAAATATTAATTCGTTCCCACGAAATAGTAATTTGTGGCCACGAAATAGTCTAACGTGCACTGGACAACTGGGTGCACATCGAGCACCAGAAGCCTGTGGTGTCGTGTCGTGATGCCCAAGGTGAGGGTCTTTTCTTGTCACCTTGATATGCCTACAGTTAGGCTAATTAGGTTTGTGTTTAATACTTTATTACAATAGTAACGTTAGCTACCGTCTCACCCGACCAACAAACTTCGTTGCCATACTAGATCTACCGCGGCGCCTCGGCCTAGCCTACTACAAGGCGTTCTGTTGTGCAATGTCTGTGCGGTCAGAGAGTTTATTTTTGGTGTGCTGGTAAACACATCGGAGCTGCAGCCCTGCAAGACATCAGGAGGAAAGTTTTCAAGTAGAGCTTAGCCTACTGAACGAGGTATGCTGAGCATAAAGCCAGTGTTCTGTGTGGCACGAAGGTGTCTCGTTTAACCTAGAATCTCTTGCTAACTTATTAGGCCTGCAGTGCAGACCTGGGGTCCGTTTCCCAAAAGCATGGTTGCTAACCATGTAAGTTACTGACGTTATTTCCCATTGCCAACCAACGTGGTTGCTAACTGGTTAGCAACTATGCTTTTGGGAAAAAGACGCCTGATCCGGGCCGTTCTGTTCAGATGTTCATCTTAAAAGCGACTTAAAAAGTGTCTTTCATTGCCACTGATCATCTTATTTGAAACGCATCATGTTTAGAAGCTCAGTTTAGGAATACATAAGCTGCAGATCTAATATTTAATGATACTGTCAAACGCCGTTTTTTGCAGTCTGGATTCTATGTAGCCTATCTATCTTATCTTATTAAATTACGTGATGATCATAGCCAATGCTATCAACAATATAGTAACGGTGGAATGGAATGAATGGAGTGTGATACTCAGTGTCATGACGACACCTAGTGTCAAACTCCGGAATATAAATAGTTCACTATATTAGGCCTATTAATCAGTCTCTGCAGTGAAATGTGATATTTTGTCTCCTGTTATGTTGGTTTGGTTGGTCCTGGATAGAACACTGATTAGAAAATTGATCAGTCTATTGATAATAAAACCATTTCACTTTGATTTATAGGCTAAAGACTAAAGTAATTTCATGGACAGTAGGCTAGCCTATCAGATGTTGTTCTTCAGTAGCCTAGGATGATGTTTAAATCTACTGCATCAACCTCAGAGCTCAACAATGTGCAGCTGTCTTTAAAAATAAATGAGAGGCAGTGTGTTCAGTGTAGAGGTAAGATCCAGCCCTACCCGACCCAGGCCCGAGGATATTAAAGCCCGGCCCAGCCCGAGCCCGACCAATTATCTTGATTTGCAGGCCCGAGCCCGAAGCAAACCCGAAATTTCAAATTTATTTGTGAGGAGGAGGGAGGAGGAGGGGTGATTTATGATAAAAATGTTCTCCCTGAACATGTCATTAGAATTATGACGATTATTGACTAGAGATTGTAATTTTTGCGCAATTCAGCAAGTTTTCCAAGTGTCAGAAGCAGCTGACACGGCTCGGTAACAGACATTCTGTCCGTGACCGTGGTCTGATAGACCAACACGTCCGATCCTCAGAAATAACAGACGCGGTATACTTTATTCATCCCTAGGAGGGAAATTCAAATTAGCCCAGTAGCTCACACGACAATGACACAAAAAAGAAAGAAAGATGGAGCAGGACTGCCAGTAGCCTAACAGTATTCATAGATTAAGAATTTGGAAAATCTATTCGTTTTTAAGGCTGTTTAACTATTGAGTTTACTTTCCTGTGTTTTACAGGTCAACCATGGATACTCCACTGCGAGAATTCTTGAAGGGGCGCAAATTGCAAGATGCGATTCAGAAACTTGAAGATGAAAATGTAAGCCACACCAGCTGCTGTCTTTGCTTGCTCTCTCTCTCTCTCTCTCTCTCTCTCGTTATTTTTATTATAAGATTAATATTGACTGTTAACTATGACTATTATATTTTAATGTACTCAATAAATCATTAATACATTAAAAAGTCAAGTGTGTTTACACAGCAATTTAAAATAATTTTCAGTCATCTTAAATTGGAAAAATATCATTTCATATCATTATCATATGTAAATGTTATCAAAAGCCAAATGAAAAACAAACTATGTTAATACCTACACCTTTTATAGGTCTTAATTTCCTTTAAATATCCATTGACATTCTATATTATGCATGTGGATGTATTGATGCATTTATTTATTGATTGGAGTATCTTCCATTTTTTCCAGATTGATGAAACTGTCATTCCATTAATGACAGACAGTGACCTGGCAAAGTACATCCCCAAAGTTGGAGACAGAGTGTCCACTGTGGCGTTCTGCAGACAAGCAGCACTGTCACAACAATCACCATCCAGGAAAGAATCCATACTTTCAAGGCTACGACAAAGACTGTCTGGAGGTGAGGGGATGCCTCCAAAAAAGAGGTCATCTAAGTTGGAAGGAAATACAAATGCCAAACGTAAAGTGAGACGACTGGAGGTTGGTTGGATGGATTATGATGAAGACGAAGAAAGGTACAAACAGGTGAAGTCTGCAAATGGTGGTGGAACCAGGCATCTCTCTATTGAGAAAGACGAAACAGTGGCAGATATCAAAGTTATGGCAGAAAACATTTTTTTCCCCAATGGCTGTTCCAAAAAAAAAAAAAGTCTTTCAAACTATTCAACTCACATTGAAAGCTCACAGATACATATTGATGTGTCTAATACAGTAGATGAGCTTTATAAGAAAAGCAAGTTGAAAATGCTAAGACTTTATCTGTGCACCAAAATGAAAACGGGGCAGCTGCCCCCAGTAGGAGTGGAGGAGGATCACACAACAAGCCAGCCCTCAGAAGTAGATCTCACTGACCAGAATCAAGCTGTTGAGTATCCTTTGGTGGAGAACAGAACTTCAGTATCAACATACCATGGAGCTTCCACGAGTGGAAATTTGGAGTTGGATGAGACATTACCATGGGATGGTCTGCTAACTCTGGGCGAAGTCGAAGATGCAGTTATTGTTGTAGGTGAGGGCAGGCTGGATGTAACTGAAGATGAACCAAACCTTGAAACAGCCATTCCAGAAAAGGAGGATGATGCACCTTCTGAAACAGTGGATCAGCCACTGTCTGCTCCAGTGCTTGCAGGGGAGGCAGATGTTTCAGCCCAAGCACTTTCTGAACCACAATCTTCTCCTGTAACACTGATTATAAGAAGAGGTCACTGTCTCACTGACGTGATCAATGCCTTCAAGGACCCCAAAATTGTGGCATCTGAGGTCTGCATCAAAATGCGTTTACCAAATGGAGAGCTTGAACAGGGGGAAGGAAGTGGTGTCTTGCGAGACTGCCTGACCGAATTTTGGATGGATTTCTATGATAGCTGCACACTGGGAGTTGAAGTGAAAGTCCCCTTCATCAGGCATGACTTCCAGCAGGAAGAATGGCAGGCTGTAGCCAGAGTGTTTGTAGTAGGGTGGAAACAAGCTGGTTACTTCCCAGTGAAACTTGCGGTACCATTTCTGGAAGAGGTGCTGTGTGGCTCAACGACCAGTAGTTTCAAGGATTCCCTTTTGCTGTACGTATCACATGAAGAAAGATCTATCCTCGAGAAGGCTTTGGAGGACTTTAATTCTGTGGACACAGATGAATTACTGGATGTACTTGATGCACATGAGTGTAAACAAGTCCCTACCGAGGACACTTTGCTTCCTGTTTTGTCACAAATAGGACACAAAGTAATTATTCAGGCCCCAATGTATGTCATTAAGTGCTGGCGTCCTGTTATGGTTTCTGTAGCTAGTTTACTGCCACCAGAAGGACTGCATCATTTCATTGCACAAAAAAAACCAACTGCAAAAACAGTGAAGGCGCTTCTAAACTTTCCAGAGGAGATGACAGCAGCCCAATCAACAGTTTCGGGTTACCTGAAGAGGTACATTGGAGAAATTGATCGCAAGACCCTTCAGCTTTTCCTGCGGTTCTGTACAGGATCTGATGTCTTGGATAAGGCCATACTAATTATGTTCATAGAAACCACCGATTTCCTCCGCAGACCACAGTCCCACACATGCGGATGTGTACTAAAGCTGCCCATTGGTTACCACAGCTATCCAGATTTTCGCAGTGAATTTAACAACATTCTCACAAGCTCAATGTGGGTAATGGATGTGGTGTAGGTGATTGATTACAATTGTTTATAGCAACCCCAGATTGTGATCATTGAGTGTTCTCAAGGTATTTAAAATGTTTCAAACTGTTTACATAAATTGTTAAAACTCAAAGATGTTACCTCATTTATCTTACTATCAGCTGTTCTTTTCCTACATAATGAAATTGATTAATTTATATTATTAATACAGTTACAGTTGTTAATAGCAACCCCAGAATGTAATCCTTGAGTGGTGGTTTAAAGTTTTTAAAAATGTATTGAGCTGTTTACACAAGTTGTTAAAAAATGTTTACCACAATTATTATGTAACTATCAGTAGCCAGTAGTTTGTTCTTATAGTAGTTCTTATCCTATTACGTACAAATTACGTTTTAAAAAGATCATTAAACCATTCAAGTTTGTTACAACGTGTTGATGTCTTCGCTGTTCCATTCCATACATCTTTAAGAACCTGTATGAGGATATTTGCACATATGCATATAGCATATACAGTTGTATTACACATCACTTTCTTAATGTGTTGTGATTTGTTAGGGAGGACATAATACTTGATCAAACATTGCATTTATTTAATCTCTTCCACTGTGATTAAAACAGACACACAGGAAACATAGAGGGCATTGATGATGCAACCATCAAAATAAGACTTAAGATAATTGCACAAATATGAAAAGTATGTGCAATATGTACTACAGTACTGTACATGTTTTGTATGCTGTTGTCCACTCAAATTGGCCCAAATAACTGTGGACGAACTGTGTCCCTCAGCTGAATATATAAATCAACAGCATGGGACATGGTAGACGGGAACTCCAAGCTTGATTCTTCCATTATTATTGTGCACAAATCAAACAAATCCACGTCACATGGGGCTGAACTTAAAAATGTGCAGCTGTCTTTACATACAGTCAGATCTTCAGTTAGTGGAACAAGACAGTTTTCTGCACCCCAAAGGTGAGGGGCCATGTACATGACATCAGGTATCCCACTTGGCACGTTGGGGTTCTTGGAGGGCCTTATACGGTGAGCATTCCAAACACCCTGGATGTCACTTAATAGCTCCTGTTGAAGGAACAAGATTGATTTAGACATAGCCTAGCTGAAACACTGCATTTTTAAACAGTGACCTTTGCATATAACAATGCAATAAAAGTTGATTAAATTGCGTTGTGGTGTGTTCTTTTCACAACAGTTTAAAGAGTCAATAGCTACACACTGTATATTAAATAAACATAAATATATAAAATAAACTCAGTGACTTAAATATGTATTTGGCCTAATGTTATATAAGGTAGTGTACATGTGGCACCCTGATCATTTTATCATCAGTGTATTTATTCAGAGTGTCTATTTGCACCCCTGGTTCAAATAACCGTGGCCACTGCTGAGATGTTCACATCCCAACCATAAGTTTACCTGCAAATGTTGCAGCCGAAAGATTAGGCGACACTCGCTCATGTGATTTTACTCACGGCCGATTTATTCTCCAGTTGCCGCAGTTCAAAACAATAAACAACATTCACCAGTCACCTGTATAAAACTCCGCTGTCGATCTCTGTACACGCTTTCGCGCCGTACGGCCCGTAACCATAGCAACAACATTAATAATACGACAGAAGAAGAGCACTCTTCTTCGCTCCTTTTCGGAAACGTGCTCTACAGTGCTCCC
>JBAJHX010000049.1:16705782-16754930 GCA_037176925.1 Amniataba percoides
TGCAATGTAATTTATTCCCAGTTTGATAAAACCCAGGGTTGTGCAGTTGGAGGAAATCTGACTTTTTTTTTCCTATAACAAACTAGGTACTGTGGTCATGTGAAAAGAACTCACAAACACTTAGCTCAGATATGGCCTTGCATTTCTATTGATTGTTTTGTCAATTAGTAAGACAGGTTGACATTAGAAATGTAACCTCACAGATACAAAATATTCTGCTTTTTAGTTTTTTGTTCATGAGTGACTCCATCGTCTTCTTCTTCATCACCACACAGGGCTGCTGTTTGTGTATGTTTGTGATTGCATATGCATCCATGTGCGGCTACATGCAGTTCACAGCTTGTCGGACGAAGAATGGACCCAAATGTACTATTTTATTAATGCATGCAGGTATTTGTATTCATCTATATTTGTGTGAATGTGTTTATTTTGATAAAAAAAAAGATGTATTCAGATGTTAACGGTGATGCTTTGTGAGCTATTATCAAAACCAAACAAATGACAAATGATGACACACAGACTCCGCAGGAATGAGGCAGATAATGAATGAGAAGATAACCTCAGCCAACAAAAAAAAAAGGTATGGCATCCCATATAAACATTGTTTGGAAATGCTTCACTGTTGTTGGAAAAAATTAAAGGTTGAACACAAAAGGGACCGTTTTTGTTCTTTTCACAAGCGGTGCGTCTGCTATTTGTATTGTTCTAAAAGCGTCCTGCTATTTTAGCCATCGCCATAACAGTACAAGACGTCAATGTTCCCTTTAAGCTTAGTTGTTGCCATACATGAGAAACAGTGGGATTTGGGATGTATTATTTTCATAAAGATAAATAATGAAGATACTGAGTGTGTGTGGGACTACAGATACACCATCACCAGACCGCTCAGCCCTGATAGCAGGTGCTCACTCTCGTCCGCTGTGGGCGCCGACATTTGACAAATACAGTTAGGACTGGTGGGTAGGCCATTAAGGACCTGATCCTGGCAAATATTTGAGACCTCTTTCCAGTGCAACCACTCCAGTCCCTCGCGGCTTCAATGTCCATTTTTAAATCCAAACAGTATGTTTTGAGCCTGACATCAAAAATGTGAAAAGCAGCAAATGTCATATATGTAGACGTAAATATCAGAATGGACTCATTTAAATGTGATGATTACAAGAAAGTAAAATGATTTCCAGTTATGAGGAAAAAAATCACATGATTTTCCCAGAGACTCATTCAGGATACAAAGGAAGCCCAAAGGATGATGGGATTTCATTAATTAGGGCTTATGTCAAGCAAACTAGGCTCCTGCAGGCTTATTTCTAAAAAATCAGTAAAACAGATTATGCTGCAGAGTATGCTGTGAACACTGCTCTTGTCATTGAACAGCTGACAAGCACTGCTTATTGTCTTGAAGCCCGGAAAAGGAAACGTGAATCCTGGTTGAATCCTTTTTCAATGTGTGAACTGTGTCACCGAAGATGAGATTTTTAGCTACAAGGCTTGTTCTCATTCGCACTCAAAAAAAATCTGTATGCCTATCAGGACAGCACAACATCAGCACTGGTCAACTAAATCCATACCCGGCTTAGTAAAACTGAATGGAAGCCAAAAGTGTTGTGTTTTTTTTTTTTTTTTGCTGACATGTCCAAGGCTTTTGATTGAGTGGATCATGTTAAATAAATGCAGCATATCCTGAAGAATGAACTGTGCCCTGAGTTGACCGACTGGCTGCACTGCTAGGTTTATCACACCAAGGAGACAAAGGATGATGGCAACAGCATATGTGGCTCCAGGATTGATGCGGCGTCCGGTTTTCCTCATGGAGATGTGGTTGTGTTCCATTTGTTCTTTCTGTAAATGACCACCTGAAGCACGGAGTGTTCAAGGATACACCGGACAGTGAATGTGACTGTGATATAGGGCTGACATGAGCCATCCCTCTTGCAAATATTGTGGGAGGACACATGGCTCTGTGGCTCAAGAGCCAAAATCTTGAGCAACAAGCGACAATATGCTGCTCACTGGAGCAAAATCTGAGAGACTAAGGATGTGTTTTGTGCAGGCCCAACTACAACCGATTCAGATTGGGGGTCTACGTTCAAACACTTTGGAAATCAACATGAGAAGACGTGCAGTAAACACAACGTTTATTGTGTGAATCCACAAGCCAGAGGCCCAACAAGCTGCGGTGGAAATTCTTTAAAAGCAAACTCTGAATATATATTGTGTTGTGTCTAGTCAAAATGTTTATTTAAGGTTCTTGATGTAAAATATTTCTTCCAGCACATATTACAAGCATGAATTAAAAAAAAATTTAAGGTCAGAGTGGTTACCTGCCAACTGCACTTGAGGTCATCAGTCATTAGTCGTAAGATATTTAAGTGCAGAGAGGCACTGATCTGAACTTTGCAGAACACTATGATAAACTATAAATTATGACTGATATAAAAGAGCAGCCTGGCTCCAAGTGCTACACAAACAGATAAGCTAAGTAGTCTACACTGTTTGCTAACTTTGACCATAGTCTTGTGCTGCATTAACCTTTAATGATACTCTCCAACATGAAAAGTGAATTAAGAACATTTGAGCGAACCTTAGTTTGAATCTAAGAACAAGTTATCTGTGACTTGAGAGAGGTTTCATTTGCTGGAGATGTACAACATCTGACAACCACATGTGCTCGGTGGCTGTGAGATAAAATCTGTCTACTTTAGCCTGATCATGAGTGATTGATTTTCTAGCTCAAGTTACAAATATAGTCCGCAGTCAGGATTCCAGGAACATTTCAAATAAATAACACAGACATGCGTAATTTAAAGTAACTGCACTTCATTCGCATTAGGAGAAGATGAATTTGCACAAAGCATTTTAAAAGCGATCAGTTAAATGTTGGTTGATTTCGTGTGTCTAAACCTTTTGATTTACTTCTGCGATCATGTGTGTCTGTGCATGAACATGTGGTACATTTAAGGATCCTGGTTTGGTGTTTTGAAAATATGCTCACCCTAGTTTTGCCATTTTTTGAAAATAAAATAAAAACGAAAACAATATAAAAATCTCTTAACCCTGTAATGCCAAGTGTATCATATTTGAAACATTCATTTTTGAGACCTTTATGCAGATAATGTGATATTTATCTTCCTGGAAAGCTTGATGTATACAATTAAAATGCAGGGAAATACTAAATAAACAACAAATAAATAAAAATGCCAGATGTAAATAAAATTATTTCAAAAATTGATATTGAATTTGCTTTATTTTTATTTGTCAAAAAGTTCAATAGACACTCCATTTTAGAAGAAAAAAGAAAGCTTTAGGGGGTTAAGAAACGTGTCAAAGTGTCAAACAGTTAAAGACCTATGATGGCACTAATACTCATTTATTATCCTGTAAACTTGAATCCCAATCTTCAAATGATTGTAAAAAGTGTGTTTCTGTGAAGGACATATGACAATTAAAGAAAGTAAAGCAACTTCTCCACTTGTCAGAGATCATTAATCAAACCTTAATTTGTATAATAAATGCAATATATTATAACTACTGACATATCAAGAATCAAGAATCTTTATTGTCGTCATGTTTTCACATCATAAAATTAATATGTCTGTTTTTCTGTGTGCTCATTCAGGATTTATGTCCTTAAAATCACTCATGTCTGGTTTTAACATGCTAGCTTATACTCTGACCTTTAGGAGGGACTAACAAATGGATAGAAAACCCATGGCAGCAAAGTAAAACATTATGGTCTGTTTACTTCTATTTGTTTGTGTGTTCAAGAGAGGTTTCTTGTATGCGTTTGTAAAAAAAAAAAAGAAGCAGATTTGTGTTATCTTAGCCTTTTCTCTGAATATAGATCACCGAGCTAAACAGGGACAACGGCGGTTGTATTCCACCTCATACATCGCAACACAATCTCAATTACCCGCACTAGTGGGCATAATATGAATGGAGAATTTATGCAAACATTTTTAATGCACTATTACCATTACTATCACCACCGCCGCGGCTCCTCTGTTTATACAGTAGGTGTGTATGTGTGTGCATGTGTTTAAGTGTGGGCGCTTATGGTTAAAAGTTTGTGGAAAATTCTTCTTTCTTGCATCAAGGTTGAATTACAATGAGATTTGCTGTGAGGGGAAATTGTTTTGCAACGTATCTTGTCTCCCTTGATGTGCAGCTGAGCAGACCACTGAATCTTCTGAGGAGAAATTCAATGTCACAACAAAACAAAAGACAACAAGATTTTTACGTCAGAGCAAACAAGAACCCAGGAGGGATGAGGAAAAAAAAAACAAAAAGCGAAAAAGAGATGAAAAGAAACGTGAGAGACAAATAAAGGAAATATATACACAGAAGAAGACAATGGGCACCCATCCTCTTGAGCCATTTAATCCTTCTGGTTCTCTGTAGAACAAAAGCGAAACCAGGGTGAAAAGTTTGCTTAAACTGTTTCTCTGAAGATTAGTCAATCTAAGAAGAAAAAGCTAAAGTAAAAATGACATAGCTGCGGGCAGCCTCTTGAATGATGACCCTCTTATGTCTTCTCTGGAGATGTGGAGGAAGCTCTTGTGTCACTCTGCCACTATCACAACCCCTGTTCAGTCAAAAGATGGCACTAGCACCACACCTTGGGCTTTTATAGTGGGGGAGACGGAAGACAACGGAGCAAAATGATGGAGAAACTGACACGAGGAACACACCAAGAGAAGGCATCGGGGGGAGGAATAAAGCAGGAGAGATTGTAAGAGAGACAAAAAAAAAAAAACTGTGTTGTTGCGTAAGAGCCTGATTTAGCAGGTAGTATAATTGATTTAGAATAGCAGAGCGAGCTAAACCTGGGCCCATTGCTCAGGCGGGGGGTAGGAACTAATCTTCTGCTGCCGGTGGGGAAAGAGGGATCATTTTACACTGCTGCTCCCCTTGGACTCTTGCCCAAAAAATCTGAAGTGACTCAAACTCATCATCTACAATATAGCCAAAGCAGTGGAGCGAGGAGGCACATTCCTACTGGGCTTAAGTGCTGTCACGTTCACTTAACATGTTTGCTACCGTTCGAGGATAGCAGGCGAGAGAAGGAGGTGGAGAAAATGCTCATTCTGAGAGATGGAGTCCCTGATTGTTTTCCTCTGTCCAATGTCCTCCCAGTTGACTTCCCATATTGGATAGATGGACAACTTCGAGAATACCAACAGCTTTCAAACTTTACAGTGTGTTGAATTTTATTATCTGTATAATATAAGAGCCTATAAAAGAAATGTGTATGATAGAGCTGCCCCTTTTTAGATTACTACTAGATGTTCACCAACTATATACCCCATATATACAAACTATAAATTTGCTTGATAATCCAGTGATATCTGTTGGGTTAGCTTTTCAGTCAGTGCTGTTTGGTTTAGTATATTTAAGAATATAAAGGTCATAGTTTGTGTTAGTTTGTGTTACATTGGGAAATGTAAAAATAGTTTTCAGGTTGGGAAAAAAGGTTTTCCTTTCTGCTACAATGCTTCATTGAGGCTTTATAAAATGTACACTGAGAGACTTATTCATGCCCAAGATTTAATATTAACCATGGCTATGCCATTCCAACAAATCTAATTGTCAAAAATGTACTCTAATATCTTTGCTATCACTGGAAACATATGAAATTCACCATAATATGTCTCATGCTTGAACAATCAGCAGAATTTAAGAGGTTTTAAGAGAATTTGCCTGATCATCTAATTTACCTGTTAGTTTAAACCACTCGTTATTTTTTGCCTGACACAAAGTGCAAAGCTGACAAATAACTAATCTCCAGTTTAAACCAATAAGCCACATCCTGGTGTTAGCTTTCAAGTGGATGGTTGTCATATTGGTGTCACAGTACATTGTGGCAACCATGGATCTATTGGACGTGTTCTTTCCCAGTTCCTGTTTCCTTGGAGCTCACCCCCAATTGTGAGGGGCAGAGGAGATATAGGAGACACTACGTTTGTTATGACGAAGCTGCCAGTGTTCCTCAGGAGCTTTAAAAAGGGGAATCTTGTAAGGAGAGGTGGGTTCCCTAGATGCCTTGGTGCAGTCCAGTATAAACCCTGTCTTGCAGCCCTGTGTTTCATCATTATTCTGCCTTCTCTAAGCCTTCCAGTACCATTTGGACACATCGCAGCATCAGTGTGGATACTTTTCTGCCACTACTCGTCAGGTAGTTGCTGATTTGAGCCACGTGTCCGACTATTTAGTTCCTCTTGGTACACGATTTCTCTGTGTTTAATTTCTATCAAGTGACTCTTTTAGTGGTGTTTCTTATGACTGTGCCCTCCTTGTCTCCCTCCTGAGCCTCTTCCCAAGACTGTGTCTGGGTTCTTCACCCAAGGTGGTTGCTCTCAGTTCAATACTCAATATGCTTCAATAAAAAGACAGACGACTCTATCTCGCCAAGAGCTACCTCCACTGACTTGTTTTCTACTTTTCTGCCTGGAGCTCAGTAATTCTTCCCCTGAACTCGGTGCTCCAGCCTCCACTCTCTCTGAAAGGCTCTCCAGTATGTCTGGTCTTTCCTCGTACTGATTGTGGTCTCCAGGTTGTTGGTCCAACTTGTTTTTCTTTGACGGGGCTGCGGGCTGTGGTTCCTTTGTGGTTTCTTTCTGTTACCCACACACCGACAGACCTCCTGCTTCGCATGTTATCATAACCATCCAAACAACTCTTGCTCGACTTTGACTCTACCCAGTGTGCCCCATTTGGTTGTGCGCTTCACTTGGAAACCATTGTCACATTGTCACAAGTAATTGTGGTATCCTTTGATGTAAAGTCCTCAAATTGAACATTTGACGCGAATAATTTCAAACCTCCAATTTAGCTTCAAGGAGGTCATCTTATTGGGTTTGCTGGCAAAAATAACATGATCATGACACGGTGTAGTAGAAAGGGAACATGAGTTAGACAAATAAAGTGGCATCTGTGTTTGTGAGGCCAGTAATGACAGTTTAATGAGTGTGATAATCATAATCCAATTTGACGACGCGTTCATTTGTGACTGCAGGGACATGTTCTCTTCTTTTCTGTTGTCCTTGGCCCCTCTTTTCCTTGCCAAGTTGCAGCGTTTTGCTCTGCTCCTCACATTCGAATCTGTTCCCCATTTTGTTTTCTCTCATGACGTATTGTTCTTTCTTCGTCTGGTTTACTTGTCTGCATTTACAACCAATCTCTTCCACCGTCGGATTCATTCTCCTCTTCCCTGCGTACCCTCATACTTTCCTCCAACTTTCTTTCCCTCGCTCCACTCTCTCCTCCGCTATTTTCACTCTACTTCTTTAAACCTCTCTTCCTCACAAAATGTCACCGCTCTCTCCCATTTTGCCAATACCCGCTGACCACTTCAAAGTCCAATCTCTATGTCGCAAAACTTTAACAAATAGGTCTTTTAGTATAGTCTATATCTAGAAACGATCGACCGTCTGGAAGCTAGGAAGTGTTTTAACACCATTTACTCAGGTGGCAGCGCCGTTGTCCCCAAATCTTAAGTTTAGGATCACCTACTATTTGAAGGGCTGTGTGTTCTCGCCTGCACTCTGTGTTCATTTTCCTTTTTGCCCAAAGCTTAAATACTCCAGTTCCAGACATAAATCCAGCGAAACCAACTGATTTTTTTCTCGGCTCTATTTTTTCCCTCCTCTTCTGCTCTTGCTGTTTTCATCTCCCACCAGTCCTTTGTTCATGCTAACATCGTTATGCTTTTCTCAACAATTCATCCTTCTTCCTTTTGTCACTTAATGTGGTCTCCCCACTCACATTCTCTCATCCACCCCCACTGTGGATTTTTGATCAAATACTCAGTCATACTGTAATGACCTAAAGGCAAGGGATTATTGTTGGGTCACTGTGCCTTACAAAATTACAAAAGTAATCAGTCCTACAATACTTTATTTTAGAGATAGCAATGGGTTGCTAAAAACAATTATTTTGAAGCTGCTGGGGATAATGTTTACATTATTTATTTGCTGATTTATCCTCTGGCTTGGGAGGTTGTATTAAAATTCAAAGCGTGCCTTCTGATCTGGAGGTAAGACATACAGTACCCTTCTGTTGAACTTTATAAACATCTTTTATCCTCCCCTTTGTATTCCACTCTCAGCTTCTCTCCTTCCCATCCTCATTGTCTTTATGGGGACAGTGATCGATGTGCTGCTCTAGCAGACTGTGACAAGGTTAGGAACTCTGGCCTGTGGTGGTGTGTGTGTGTGTGTGTGTGATGAAGTCTATTGTTGATTGCATTGGTGTGCACTTATCTGTGTGCATATGTGTAAGATGTACATAAGTCCACAGGAAGGAATTCATCTGATGTCAACTTGACTGAGGAATACACGAGGCGTGCTATACACTGAATAGTGTTTTATGTTGTTACGTTGTGTGTGTATGTCCTGAGCTTTGTGTTTGTGTGTATGTGCATGTGTGTGTGTGACTGTGAGTGAGAATGGAGAGTGTTTGTATCTGTCAAAATAATGATTCCACTACTCAGTTTCTTGCTGCTCTCTCGAGTCAATAACTATGACAAATCCTGAGTCCAGTTGTGTCTCACTGTGTGCTCACACATACACACAAACATATAACTGTCATACTTCTGCTCTCTCTGTTTGAACCAGCTGTATTGATTGCTCTGCTATTGAAACTCCTGTTAGGAGTTTGTCATGCTTTATAGCTCATTGCTTCCACCGCTGACAGCTCAAAAGCTGTTTAACTTTTGTTTCTCTGGGTAAAGGTGAACACACACGTTCACAAAGACACACAAACACACTCTGCATTCAACTTTTGCCCATGAATAAAGCTTGTAGAAATATGACTAGGATGTAATGTAATGTAGATTCTCATTACATGATATATTTATTTTACTATTCTACAACTACAACAACTTGTGGCAACTACATGGTTTTATGATTTTTGGGAAAAGAGCTTATTTTGGATTCTAAACACATTTAAACATGCTTTAGTGAAACATCATGAGCATCTGCAGCTGTTTTCGGTAGATTCGTGTCTTAGTTAGCACATGGTAGACATTGTAAATAATTACATCACATATGTTGCAAATGGTAAATATTGTCACCACATTGTTTGTGAGCTAGAGGAGGAGAGCTTAGGTATAGAAAACAATTGACGATGTGTGACAGAGACATCATGAGGTGACTGAAAAACACCTCATGATGTCTGACACCCTGCATCTCTGCATCTTGGCAACTAGTAGTTACCATGGTGACAGAGTTGGCACCAGTGATAACGATGACATCAGCTGATTATGCTGATGATGATAGAGATGGGGATAAAAATGGAAGGCACGGAGATGGCGATGACATTGTGATGGTAATGCCTCCCTAATGTTGATTATAATTGTGTATGTACTTTATTGATTCCTGTCTTTTTGCTGAGCTCCCCTCCAGGGAGTTCACTGTCTGGGGTTACATGTGAAACACTTTGCTCCATGTTAGCAGTTATTCAAAAAAGTGAACGGCACTTCAGTGGGCTAGGTGTTTAGTGTCACAGGCAGGGACAGGAATCTGAGTCTTATAGTTAAAGGAGGATCTTTTTGGACCAGCTGACCACCCTTACATACAATTACTCAGGCAAAATAAAAATAGCTTAATAAAAAATAATAAAAAGTAATAACATATGAAGCAATGTGTTGTATCAATGCATATGCAATACAATAAAAAAAGGCTAAAATAGATATGGTAGAGGTGAAAATGGAATCTCCACTGGGAAAGTAAAAGGGAAAATCTGTGGTACTGTGTACAGACAATGTATTTAGTTTATGAATTTTAACAATATGAAAATCTCCAAAAGTATAAAACCATGAGGATAAGAACCATATTGCAGCTGCATGCCACATTATATACTTAGTGTTGTGTTTTCTCAGTGTGAATTACAGGTGGGATTGGGCTGTGTCAGTATAGAAATAAAAGATGTGATTACAGTCAGTGCAGGATGATATGTGAGAGATTCTTCTCGTTCTGCCCAGAGCTATGTACGTTTTTGTGTATGTGTATGTGTATGTGTATGAATATGAAGGAGAACGTTAAAAAAAAAAAAAAAAAAAAAAACTGTGTGAAGTATACCAATGTGATTGCCCTTTTCTCTGTTTTTATGTTTCCAATGGAAAAAAATGCAAAAAAGATTTAAAGATTTGACTCTTTTCTAAGATAGAGAACTTGGTGTAATGGCAAGTGCAGAAATGCAACAAATTGCACTTAAATGCGAAAATATAAAATACATTTTTACATTCATGCGGTGTCCACCGTGAGGAGACGAAACTTTCCGGCAGATGAAATCATCCAATCAGTCAACTAGGAGAGTGTAACAATCCTCAAATTACTGTAATACAGGAAACAAACAAAGATTTTTCACAGTTTGACGTTTGAGTAGCGCTTTTTTAATTATGTTATCTCATTGCACCCTCTTCTTCTGCAGTGGTTTAATGGCCCCCGACTGGAGAATGAGCGCCACCAGCTGTTTATGTCGATTATCCAAATCGATGGAAATGCTAATTAATTCACACTTTCTGGTAATTTACCACTTGCACTGCATTTGGATGGAAATTTGGCTTGTGAGTACATACCAGTGTGTCATGCAATGTACCATTGCCAAAACAGAAATTACAATATTACGAATATTTTATAAATTCTGAGCTTGCCATAAGAGAAACACTGGACACAGAGAAAAAGAATATCAGAGGGATTACACACACACACAGGGAAAGAGAGAGAAGGATATTTGAGCTGACAAAAGTTGTGCGGACTGTGAAATAAGTGAAAAAAGGAAAAAAGACGAGACCTTTTTGAAAATCGCAGGATATGAATGACAATAACATTTATTTTCCCCTTGAGTGCCATCAGAGTCACAATTAAATTGCACTGTCCAAACCTCTGGCACAAAATTCTCTTTTGTTTTTGTTTTTTTCTCATTTCCTCGTGCGTTGTCTGACCTAGGATTCTCTCTTTATGGGGGAAGTATTTCTTTTCTGGCAGACTAGAGACTGAATAGCACACAAGAAATAATGAATAATCTTTGAGTGCAGAATGGTTCCTATCTCTTTTAACTGGAGTGTTGGCCTCCCACTGTCCTTATGTAATTCCATTAGTTCTTTGATACAGACTATAGAGTGACTGTGAACAGAAGTGTGTGCTGAGCGATGACTTTGACAGGCTGTTATGAGCCCGATATTCATATCAGAGGACAAAAGGGACCCGCATAGTGCTGCTGCAAAAAAAAGTCTCTGTAGAGGCATAAGAGGCAGGAAGGCAGGAAAAGTTGGTCTAGCGCCTCATAGCATGTTTGATGATCCATCGCTACAGCACGTTTTTTGAGTCTGGATGGCATCACAGCCGCATCTGAACCCGAACCTATTGGCCGAATTCTTTACAGTACGTGTAGAGTTGTGATGAAATTGGAAAGTAGAAATTACATGTAGGTATGAATGTGTCATCTGGCAGTACTTTAGCCTTGAGACTTTTGTAAGGGTGTAACCTGCCTCTCACGCATTGCATGCTGGGATCGACTCCAACCCCCCATGTGAGACCGAATGTTTGTCGAATGTTTGTCTGAGTTTACATGACTGTGAGGACTTGATGAAATACTGCTCGTACAGTTGGTTGGATAATTACTGGAGTTAATTTGTAAAAAGGATATGCATTATCTCTGACACAATATATGGCACATGTATTTGAACTAGGGATACCAACACAAATATACATGCAGACACACAAACATATAAGTACATAGTAAAGTGTAGTGGGGACAGAAAATCTAATAGTTGTCAGTATAATGAGATCAAAGTCGAGGTGGTTACTGCATGAAAATGTTCCTGTATATGTGTGTATGTGTCTGTGTGCAAAGTGCTTTCTAGGTGAAGTTAGTTTAGTACAAGTACAATTTTGCAAGTTACTGTGAGGTCTATATTTCATGGAAACTTGTAACTCTTGCAGATCAGCCCAGTACAACCCCAGTGCTCTTCAAATATATTAACGTCACTTGTATTTCTCAAGTATTGTTCTCACATTACCTAATGTAACACAATGTACTTTCAGGTTTAGAGACAGTTTAGTTTTGCATGCACTTATTTTTCCGAAAATCACCAGACGCACAGGACACAGGCACAAGCATCCTCCCCAAAATAAGAGACTTTTATATGCAAATAAAGAAGGTACAACTGCAGGGACAAATAAAAACACTTCGAGCAATTGCTGTTTTTATATTGTCAGTAAGACATGTAAGGGTGAAAAAAAAACAATTTACTCTTAAATTTGCAATTTATGCTTCAAATAAATAAATGAAATGTTTGGTGATGGCCAAGAAATCAAGCACTGATGACTGAATCTCCTCCAAACGTAATAATTCTAAGCAAAAAGCCTCCATATACCTAATTACCCTTCATGCTTTTCAGTAGTTACGGATAATAACCTCAGCTAATGAGTTATTTGTTTGGAGTTTTATGTTTAGCGATCAGTTTGCCAGAACAGGTGTCACATTTCATAAATGGTGGTTATCTCCAGTGGAATGAAAGTCCTCAATTAGACAGTATTCAAACTGACACGCTTTATTGTACACTTCTAATTGCTTCAGTTCTTCCTATCCTCTTATTAACTCACAAATGGCCCTCTCTTTCTACTTTCTAAAGAAATCTCACACCATTGTTAGCAACTGTCATTAATCAAATTTCCAGTGTCATGCACATGAATGCATTGCTACCTAAAGTATTGCTGTTTTAAATTAATTAAATTCAAAAAGCAATTGTTCCCACCCATGACTGTCCGAAATGTTTGGAACTTTGGAGACTGATTTCTGTCAATTAGCTGCAATAGCTGCACCTTATTTTGCAATAATGCTTGTTAGGATTTATATGATCATTTAAACATAAACAACATAAATGCTGCAGTAAGGACAGAAAAATATGTTCACAGATTTTTGCTCAGCAAAGCACAACATACGGTGGATTAGTTGGTAAAATAGATGTATGTGAGCTTGTGTGTGTCAGTGTGGGTTTGAATGCATTCATGCTTGCGCATGTGTGCAAAAATAGTCAATACGTTAGAAAATGATCATCTTACAGACATATCTGTTTATTATTGTTTTTTACAATGACAAAGCCCTTCCCTCGTTTTCCTCTATTGTAAGAAATCCCTCACTCTTTATCCTCTAACTTGTATCTGTGGAAGCTGCAGGATTGGGGTGATAACTTCCTAACTGATAAAAAATAGCTTGAGGACGAACAAGCTTCTGAAAGAGAAAAGGAGGTATATATTGCTTCATGAGCTTTTCTCACTTCAGAATAAGTTCTCCTTTTACACACACACACACACACACACACACAGATATATACTGAGAGAGACTACAGTTAGTAGCAGTCAATATGTTTAACATTAACAAAAACTTTGTCATCTTCAGAACCAGACAGTTTTTTACTTAATGTTAAAATGATGATTTATCACAAAAACATACCATAGGGATGAACACTATTTTGGATCCAAGTAAGGTTGCTATCACCAGTTGTGGGGTGAAAAGTGAACAACTTTCTTTGATTGCCGGCTGAGTGGTAGACATTACTGATAAGGAAGGATTATTGAGTGATACTCTACTTTGTACTAAATGCAACTTCAACTTTCCACTGCCTACTTTCTCTGCTGTTATGGATCCTGCTGACTTGGCTGTAGAAAGTGAGCAGCAATTGACCGCTCATGGTGAAGCACAAGCTGTGAGGTGAGTCAAGTGGCAGGAGGCTAACAAGGTCCTGTTAGAAACAAGAAGGCTGTCTGTTGAACTCTGGTAGCCCTGACCTTTTATTATATACTGTAAAAGGCTTTTATGAGAGTAGATTGCGTTTTAAAAGATGGTGCTGCCGTTTCTACGGTATGATTGACAGGCAGGGAAGCAGGGTGCAATCTAGCATCTGATTCCACAGCAGCTCGTTTATCACACGGTCTGTGTGTGTGTGTGTGTGTGTGTGTGTGTGTGTGTGTGTGTGTGTGTGTGTCTCTGTGTGTGTGCCTCATTAATGATTGAGTCTGAAGAGAGAGTTCTTTGGATCAAAGATTTAGCTGAATCAACAACTGCTGAGTTCATCAGACACACACACACACACGCACACACATACACACACTAAAATATTATAGCTATCTTCCGTGTCTTGATCTCTAAATCCAGGAAGCTTCTCGGTGCCAAACAGAGCTTTTGAAAAGAGCTTTTACATTTTTGAAGAAGTGCATTAGGTCCCTTCTGTGCATATTTTTGTGTGTATATACAGCATACATGGCATGTTCACATGGCAAACAAGGTTAAGACCAATAACATCTTCCTTTTAAAGCACTAATGCATTTAACCGCACTGTCACTTTTAATCCAAACTTAAAGTTAAAAGCTGTGCACAGGGGCTGCAGGTCAAAGTGCAGATAAAATAGCAGCCACGTTTAACGCATGGAAAAGTTGGTTTATCTTGTGTGGTACACCGCTGAGCTTTCAGTGTAGTCTGCATATGATATATGCTTGAAGAATAAAATAAAAAAAACAACCTGCTGCTTAATTTTATACATGCCACAAAGTGACACTTGGAATATCAATGGAGTAGCTGTTTCACGGAGTAAAACTGTGAAAAACACAATGAATTAGTGTTGATGTTTCGCAAAAGGAAACAGACAAGAGTGTTATTAGTAGGACGCTGCAAGATCATTAGTCTAATGGACTTTAATGCAGTAAAGCTTTCACAAAGGTAAACCTGAGAGCCTGAAAAGCGCAACCAGAGAAATGTTTTGATGATTAAACAAATCTTCAGAGGCAATCTGGATGATGTTCTGTTGTTGATTTTTATTTTTTTCTAGGCAATTATCATTACTGCTTTAGTACCAACTGTGGGACTTGTAATGGTAACACTTCTTTTTGCGTCACATATTTTTCTTGGCAAGTCGTGTTTGCCTCCATAACTTTAAAGTTTCTCCATCCGGCACAAATTAAATAGATCAGAAGTTGCATCTTTGCTCACTGACATATCAGCAGTTTGACAGCCTTTGCAAACACACTAAATTAGATTATGTTTCAAGCACACTGCCAGACCAATTAAGATACTGTACTACTGGCACTATCAGGATATACTGTATCACTCACAAGTCCCATATTAAGGGGACCTTGTGGTTCAACTTTTGACCCAAGATGACCACGTTCCTTCAAAAACCAATGACTCAACAACTTCAGGACATCAAACTTTAATTTATGGATGTGCAAAAACAATGTGCACCAGTCTGTTTTATACTGTTGTATATCTACAAAATGTTTCTAGTGTCAAAAGTAATGAATAATATCCCTAAAATGATCTCCTGTGTATAGCTAGTGTATACGATCAGCATGTATTTTTACTTTTTCTTGTAGAAATTTTAATATTGTAAGTCAACTAATAGTTAAAGCAAATACTACAGGATGTTTTGCAATTATCAAGGTGAGTGTTGATTCCCTTAAGTCTCTCTTTGCAATAGTACAATAGGTGGTCTTCTTGTGTGTTTTACGTCCTATTGATGAAAGGCTATCTCAGAGCCCTTTAACATCATATATCTCTTCTGGTGTTTTGTTACCACACTGGACAATAAAAATCTAAAATAAAAGCAGTTATAGCCTTTTTAACTTTACCAACAGGTCCAGCTGTGCATACACTCTTATACACACACACACACACACACACACACACACACCGTGCACACACTTATATACTCACACATCAGCATATAACTAACAAACTGTGCATTCTGTATGTGTCATTCGTGTGTGTATGGTTGCGCACTGATCTGCTGAGATGTTGACAGAGGTGCAGTCACAGATGAGGTGATAAATTGGTCACACTCTACAGAAAGTGTCACAAACTCGATAACCGGCCCCTTGGTTGCCATGGAAACGGCTTTGAGTGACGGTAAAGGTGGTCGTGAGGAGATTCTAAAAAGATATGACCACTGCTTATCTACCCTTTTTTTCTCTTAGTTTTTCTTTTGCTTATATTTTCATACTTCTATTACTTCTTTTATCTTTAATACTTACACTATTTTTTTCCAGAAATTGGCTTGACACTGACCTGCCTATTTGGCATTTACAAATACTATATAAACATCTAATAAACAGTCTATAAGATGCATATTAAATCAAAAGTAACATGTTTTTTTTAATATTTGTTTTTACTTTTAAACATGGGAAAAGCATTGTGATAATCTTAGTTATTTATTTATTTTTTCTGACCATTACAGAGGACACCAATGCACTGTTGGAATAAAATAGAGTCAGTTGAACTCAATTAAAAAACAAAACAAACGTGTTTCTTTAATATATATATATAGATCGATAGATCGATAGATAGATAGATAGATAGACAGATAGATAATTAGATAGCTGGAACCTGGTAGCTGTAACTTCATGCTGTAACTTCAGTGGCCTCCAAATATCAGCCTGTGTGAAAAGGTTTAGGTGATCTAAAGACATCTGAACGGGTGTATCAGTGTATTTATCTAAAACAATGACCTCGCTTATGAATCCATATAAAATATTGTAACAACTATGTTTTACTTTCGTAAAGGATGAGTCACGGTTGTTAAGAGTACATTAATATAATTATATTTTCTTTCAAGAACATTACAGTCCGCCAAAGTGTTAAAATTGGGTAATAAAGAAAACTTATTTGACTTTCACATAATTGCACATTTTGGGTGGTAGATTTAAAAAAGTTCATCTCATTAATGTGGTTCAGAAAGTGGTGATGATAACTACGTCTCTCTACGTTTCTCTGTGTCTCTGTAATTGCAGGGTGATTATTATTTAATAGAATCAGTTTGTATTTTTAGATGAGAGGACTCTCTTTAGTTTAGTTACAGTAATGTAGAGATAATTGGCTGTGGCTCTCCTCTGTCTTAATGATCTGTTACTATGACTGGGTAATTTCATTGATTTTTGGGGGGATTAAATATTTTCTTCTTTGTTTAATTTAATACAGCCAGTGAATTACTGAATCACACACTGTTGGGGATTCATCCATCTAAATTCCTTGTTTAGTTTTTTTTACCCTCAACTTCTTCTATTCCTTCTAAATATCCCATTATATCCTTTCTACCCTTCCCTCCAGTTTTATTTCTACTTCCATTCATTTCCTCTCATCTCCCTATCATGTTCTCTTCCTCACTGTCTCCTCCACTTCTCTCATTTCCTCCTCTTCTCTCCACCTCCCTCTCGCTCACTCACTCTCACACTGGGCAGTGTTCCAGGCAGATTGTATGTGGTGCTGTCTATGGCTCTAATTCACCCTGACAGGACATTCATCATTAGTCACAGTCTTTAATGCCGCACCGCTGTTAGATAGCTGTTTCTCCTCAAGAACTGGGACGTATGGGCCACATATACAGAGCGGCCATTAAAGAACAAAATAAATATCCACATTTACTTGGAACTCTCCTCACATACAGGACACCCGCCTCCTGGAAGAGCAGCGCATCACTGTGCTGTGAGACTCTTGCTTTCATGGTGCAAAACCTCCATCTGAAGAGGGAAAAAGAGCAACAATGACTTATTCATAAGGAGTTCAAGAAAATCGGGCAAAGTTTGACATTGGAGCAAAAGTCTCCCAGTAGAAAATAATGAATGTTTTTAAAAAGAATTACTATTTTTTTTTATTATGGATAGGACAACTGACGATGGACAAGAAAGGTGGGAGAGAGAGGGAGGAAGACACTCAGGAAAGGGATCCCAGCTAGGAACTGAACCAGGGTGCAATGCGGTTAGATGGTTTCGCACATGTGCGTGCGCTATACTCGCTGAGCCACCCATGCCACAGAAAATAATAAACTTTTAAACAGAAACAGACAAAGCAAGCCTTCTGATGGCTGAAAAACAAAAAGCAAAACAAACAAATGAAAATCAAAAACTGGCAAAAGCAGTTTAACTTCATCATCCTGATTTTTAGAACTGAGGAATTTTCTGTAAAGTCCATCAGTAGGAATTAAATCCATCAAACGCAGGTCCAACGAAGCCTCGTCTTCGCTCTGTCTGATGTGGATCGTTGGCTGTACTCACTTGTCAGGCCTGTTCCTGCATTCATCCTCCCCACTGATTATTCACTTTAGGATGCTAGCGCCTCCACGCCTAATTAATTCGAACAGCATATTCTGCTGCCAATTTCAGATTTGTCTTAGCTGCATGCGCAAAGACACACACGCGCACACACATACACACACACACACAGAATAAAAACAGACTCAGCACATGTGCTTTAAACACACGGATACATTGCATATATACTTAACGTACAGCCAGCTGACAGACTCTCACACACACTCAGCCTCTTTCTGCCTCATCCACGTACAGATGTGAACTCAAACTGTGACACACATTCCCTCAAACACTCACACAAAGTGAATATTTGAGCGTACGCTTTCAGTGTGAGTGGAGTGTTTAACTAATTATTAAACCAGGAGTGTCCAGGGTTGCTCACTGCCAACTTCAGCCCTCCCCTGCTACATTAATTCCTAATAAAAAGTAATTTTTCCATTGTGCCTTTCACCACTCCCCCACTGAGCAGACAGATGAGTTGTTTGACATTTCTTCAGCCTTTGTGAGAATAAATTGAGGATAATCTTATTTTTGCAATTTTAGAATATCCGCAGGGGTACTGCTGCCAATTAATTTAGATGATCAGCTCTCTTCGGCCTCCAAGTTTCCTGTCTTTGGTGTCTCATTACCTTTTGCGGACTACATTTCTATTCCCAATGTGTTTGTCTCCTTCACTGGAAAATTGTTGTGCATTTCCCTGTCAACTCGAGCTTTGTAGTTTACATTTATCCTTGGTTCATCCCTTTCTCTCAGTCCCTCTCATCATTTTAACTGCTCTGTCTCATTTGCAGGGGGCGGAGGATGGGAGAGACAATAAAAGGAAGAGAAGATAGAAAGAAAAAGGGACCAAGGTGAGGCAGATAAGAGTAGGACAGTAATACAGTAATGAGGATGCAGTAATTGAGCAGTCCATGTTTTTTTTCTCTCTCTCTCTCTCGCTCTCCCTCCAATCGGACTCTCTTCATAATTTTACTTAATGATTCTCTGCAATCTACGCTCTGATCCCATGACAGTTAATGAGATTAACCTTGAGACACAGAGGGACGGACCCAGAACAAACCTCTCCTTTTTTCTCACGAGCACACATAAACATAGCCATGCACACGCAGACGAAAAGATCATTCTTATAGATCATCAATAGGTCATCTATTAGAGAAAATAGATCAGGGAACAGTAGGGGAAATTTTGTGTGCATGCCTCTAAGTTTTTCTCTTATTTAAATCTGTTAGATGTTTTGGTCAGTCACTGAAGTGTTCAGCGGCGCAATTAGACTTTCCTGTCAAGATTGATTACGTCCATTGGCCACCAGCGTGGTTCAGGTCAGCAGCGCACGGTGTCATGACTCTATCATTGTTTTTAAGCAAGTGCCCCGAGGCAACCTCCATAATTTTGACAGGAGTAAAGTAGGAGGTAAGATTATGTTATTACAGAGCGACAGATCCACATAAAAAAAGGAGGAAGAGGCGGATGGATGAGTCAACGAAACGTCAGACTTTAACACAGGAACAACTGTTTGGTTCCTGTTTCCACCTGACAGCCAGTGTTTTTTCAAAGTTAGAATTTCAAATATTTTCATTAGGCTCTCTTTCGTGGCGCCTGTGTTGATAAGCGATACACTTGCAGGCACCTTACGTGATTACCTTACCTAATTTCACTTTCAAGTTTCATCCTCTGTAGTCATGGATCTTTTCTCTTTTTGTTAAGCCACAGTAACTTTTTTCTTCACAGCGCTTGCAAAGACCTGGAAAAACAGAATGCAGCTTCACACGCGGGCCAGTTTAAGCCTTGTTAAAAAGATATTTGCACCTTGTGACTGGAAAGTTGCTGCAGATACCGAGTCATAATTCTGCAAATGCTGCAGGCTCTCTTATAGGAGCTATAGACTCGTTTATGATAGTGTTGCATCGGTCAGTGACAGATTTAACAGACATATTTAAAGAAAAAAAAGATTATATATATGAAGCATGACCAAGACCCCTAACCATAACTCTAAATCATTGTGACCATGATGACATCCTTAACCTAACCTGGACCACAGACGTAATCTGAGCCCATGTAGTTAAATTTGGTTGTAACAAAAACTGGAAACTGCTGTACCACTCTGCTATTTAAACTGTCAGTGCATAGAAGAGTGTGCTGTTTTTAAGATGGATGAATGGAGTTATGATTGGCAATGATTGTTAATAGATAGTAATAGATTACCTTTAACCTCACACCAAGGGCCCAACCCAGAGCACCATAAATCTCTATCCATGGAAATAACAACTGCAACTCAACAGCTATTGGCTGTGGTGCTTGCCATGTGAAAGTGGATAAAGCCCTACGGTGATTGTTATTTCCAGTCAAGATGTAAGGATTTAAACTACCAAAAGAGTCGCTATGTGTGTACGTGTGGCTTCACCGTGTCCGTGCATGCGCGTGGATATACAGTATGTTCATATTCGCTCCAACTGAGATGGAGGCATCAGGGCTGTTGATTTACAACAGATTGTGCACCTGTGTGCTCCACATTAGCCTGTGCTTGTTGCCAGCAAATGCAACAAAATGACCTTTCAATAAAGCAAATAATAAAGACTTTATTTCAATCTTAATTGGAAGAGGTGCTTGCAGAATACTAAAATGTACTGACAGGGCAGTTTACAGCGATGAGATGATTGGCTCACAGAGGTCGTGGAAAAATTTGATTAGTTCAACTGAAGGAGTGATTGCCATCAGTCAGCTGATTGAATGTAACAGGGAGAGAGAGAGAGAGCGAGAGAGAGAGAGAGCGAGAGAGAGAGAGAGAGAGAGAGAGAGAGAAGTAAATTATGAATAAAAAAACATAAAAATAAAAAATCCTCCTGATTAACACCTTCCTGCTGTGACTCGGCTGCTTGAGGTGATGACAGTATATCCATGAGATGCGTTCCAGCACATTTCTGCAGTGCTTGGCTTAAAACACACGCCTGGTCTATTGCTGATGGAAGCTGCATCAAGTTGCACAGAGCAGATGGGATGGGCATGAAGTCAGAAACAGGAATGGCATAGAGTCATCGAGTCAACACTGTGTGCTGACTCCTGATTGTATGTCACATGACTACATCAATATTGTGACATAACCAGTGGAATTCGGCCAGAGGAAACACAAAAATCAAGGGAAAAAATGACCAAATCAACAAAATCTGAGACTACAACATGAGGCAGGAAAAATGGTTCAGAGTTGGATGTTGGATGTAAGTACGCAGGTCGCAGCCACACTCTGTGGAATCCGGATGTTACGCTACGCTTCATTAAAAAAAAAAAAAGTTAAAAAAATTAGAATAATTTTGAAAATGTTTCTGTTGCGCGTCAGTAACTATATTGTGAGCACCATAAAGTTTCACATGCTCTTTCAGCTAGGGTTGTTTTCAGTTTCCACAGCTGCCAACAGACCATTAACCTCATTTTACTAAAGAGAGCTATGCTAAAGTTCTGATCCATAGTTTCCGATTTGACAGGGAAAAATTTAAGAGAAAATACATTTTAGGGAAAATCATTTTTGGCAGGACAGAGAAGCAGTAAATTTTATACAAAACTAATAGTGGGTCTTAGACTAAATTCATGTTAATGCCCAATAGGATTTTACATAAGTAAGAGGTATGAAAAATAGACAATCAATGGACAAATAGTCTGTCAGCAAGTTGGATAGATCCACATTCCTGAAAATGCAAAATATACCTGAGAATGTTATCAACCAATAAAAGATGCATCCTCATTGCATGCTCTGAAGGTAAACTTTTGTGTGAACATGGGCAACTTTCTCATGAGCACGGAAACATTTCTGGTGCAAGCTAGAAAGTTTTTTTTCATTGGTCTGTAAAAATGCATCACCATACCCGTTGTCAAGTTGTCAAAATTCTGATTCTTAAAAATAATTTCAATAATCAAACATCCTATATGTACATTGAATATTACTATAAGAATAAAGAGTAAGAATATCGAAATGTGGCCCAGTGTGGCCTAAGTACCTCAAGTGAGTGTCTATTATCCTTTTTTCTCTGCAGTGGATGGACTGGTGGGTCACTAAAACTGAACCATGACTAGTATCAAATCCAGATAAAGGTGATTTAAGAAAAGAGGCAGAGAACACATAAAATTACAGAATAAAGTGGTAAAATGGGAGCGAAGACTTTAAAATCCATCCTGATTAAAAGCGTCCTGTGGTCATGCTGTAGTCCTACACGGTGCAGCACCAGGACGTAGGACCAGGACTTTTTCCCTTCTGAAAGAGACACAGAACGGTAAATGGTGCCATATGCAAAGTGGACTGATGAAAGAACATGTGTGAAGAAGGATACTATTTGGGTCAAGCATTTCTGGAGGATTCTCAACTTCATGCAATCTCCATGGAAATTAAGAAGAAGCCTCATTGCACTTCCCATTAAAAACAACAACAACACAACAGACAAAAAGAAAGTGTGTAAATGGAGGGAAGGAAGACAGCAGCTTGGAATCTAATCATACCAAGGACACTTTGCTGATTGCCTCTTCAAAAACAAGAGGGCGAAAATTGGCTTGGTTTGTTTCTGTCATGAAGGCAAGAGACAATTGATACTAAAAATGGTTAAAATGTTGCCGGGGAGAAATGAAAGGAGCTTAAGGTGAAATAACTAAATTACTCGTTTGCAGACCGCGATGGGGGAACGGCGAATGGGTAATCTGTGGCGTCAATCCCATTCTCTTCTCTCGCCTCCTCCTCCAGTCCATTCCCTCCCTCCAACAATTACAGAGCTTTTCTAAATCCGCCCCTCTCCCCTCCTCTCTGCCTACAACTCTTTCTGTCACGTCCTTATTCATGCAAAGATGCTAAAGGCCCAGAAAAAAGGGGAAAGCCGCCACATAATGGGTTTGCCTCTGAGATGCGTTGACCACTGATGTAGGGATATGCTGTGCTCCATTTACTGCATTAGACACACCGCATACATTAAAATAAGCCATACTGCCTTTTGAGGGGTCTATTTAAAACTTTCAGAAATGAGCGTCAGTGAATCTGAGAGCGACAAACGTGATAAAACAGCCTTCTTCTTGTCCGCGTTTACTGACTGACACATCGGTCGCCTCTGCTGCGCGCACTACTTTCTGCACCATTCCAGGTCTCGAGAACTCGCTGGAGAAACGCCGCGCCCCGTCACTCGGCGAGGGCCCACCAGGCACTTGACTTGCCCAACCGTTCAAGGCGTTCTGTCGGAGGTTCGCAGGTCAACAGCGAGGCGATGAAGAGGAGATTGATGGCCTCTTGAGAGCGCCGCGCTCAGCCAAGCGGAGCGATCCAGCAAACAACATCAGTTGCATTAGTGCGCGACGACAACCGCCAACACCAGCGCGAGGACATTGTCTGCGACGCAAAGTGCCGCGCCAGCTAATTAAAACATAAGTAAATCAGAGCTTAATGAGTTGTAATTGTAGATAATTGCAGAGTTGTTGATGTATCATGTCTAATTGGCTTGCATTGCTGAGATAATGAGAAAAGTTTGATTACTTTATGCTAAACGCGTTAGCGAGGTAGCAGGTGTTGTTTCGAGGAGGTGTCACAAGCAATCCCATACCTCACATCTCAATCTCATCACTCAATCTCTGCAGAGAAAGCGAGGGAATGATCTCTCCCCCCGGTGTGTCTCCCTAGTCTCTAATTATACACATGAGCTAATGGGACTGGCTTTGTTCCCCTTTCACTATATTATTTAGATTATGATAAGAGTTTTATCTCATTTGAAACGCAGTCCTGGGTGCCAGCTGTTTGAGAGTGTTTATTTTAATGGTTTGGTATTTATGACATATGTGGATGTTTTTGCAGATGTTTTCGATTGCTTTTGAGAACGGGAAATGTCAGGTGGTGTTCCCCAACAAAGTCGGCTTCGGAGCCAATCGGGGTAACTCTCCGTGTGCACGTTTCATCTTCTTTGTGTGTTTTAGTCTATGTTGAATTTATTCCCAAGATTCAATGATCAAGTTGATCTTCTCTCACCTCTGCTTTTGCCTCCAAGAGCTGCCAGAGTTGATTAGCTCAAAACCTTAACTACATGCTGGACCGGTGTGCTTGGCATGAGTGATATTCATACTTAAAGCCTATCATGTGATACCTCATCTAACTTTTTGTGACTTAAAACCCACCATTGTGCTTAAGTCCTCTGATTTAATTCCCTCTTTATCTGTTCATCATGCCTCCTCCAGCCATCGAAAGCAGTGAGGACGCATCAGTATTTACATTGATCGGTGCAAAGCTGACGACAGGAAAAGAACTATGAAAAAAGAAGGAATAAGTAACAATTGAATTAAATTAGAGGAGGGATGTAACGTTAAAAGGAGAGAAATATAACTCAGAAAGAAAACGAAAACCTAACAGCATTAATTGATCTTTAGGACGGGTTTGTGTGTGTGTGTTTCTGAGTGTGCGTCTTATGTGGTTTTATGTGTGTGTCCTGAAGGAGATCACGTCAATGTGGCAAGTCAAGCAAGTGATTGGAATTAAAGTCAGATTACGTCCTCAGGATACAAAACCTGTCCAGGTTCCCTGACCTGTATCTGCTCATGTGCATGCGCGTGCATAACAAACACTGACAGCCTTGACAGCCAGGTAGCAGAACGACGGATAAGAATTGCGCTGAGAATTTAGTTGACAAGGAGAATTTTCTGAGAAGGAAAAAAGGTCTGGGTGAAAATGTTCAAAGAAATGGAAGTGTTTTGCTGAAATTACTATAATTTAGTTTAGTGCATTAACTTAATTGTGGCATAGAATCAGAGGAGCCACCGACACACCTAAAATCAAGCAAAACGTCTGTTTTTCATCACAGATTTAAACACTCACTTTTTTTTAAATCACTCAGAGAATGCACAAAATTAGATTCATGTTTAAAGGACTAAATAAATATGCCAGTTTGTCTTACATGCTTATATAATCGCTGTTAATTTGTTTCATTGAAAGAATATGTAAATGGTGCTCAGTGCTAGATTTTGATCGTCAGTGAACATTTACCATACAGAAGATGGAGCAGGTCAGCAAATGTGAAGTGGAGTGAATGGTCTGTGTTCTTTTATAGTGCTGAAAAATGTTCCTCTCATTACTTTGACGTGACTATGACAACATGTCAGAGCACAATAGATGTACAAATATTGCGTTAAAGCTTTAGCAGATCCCCTCTCCACTCACAGATGGAGGTTATTAATACAGATGATGGTGTTAAACAGATGTCAGAATGACTCTCAGTCTTTATTTTTACCACACTTGCGAAATAAATTGCAAGATTCCTTTTTGATGTTGACACTCCTGTGTTAAATAGAGGACGCCATACCAGGTAGATACATACATACATACATACATAGATTGATGTATTCTCGTTTTCAAAAACACTGAGCTGCATTTAACAGTTTCTAAAAGAGACAAACAGAAGAAAAATCCTTCTGCTCTTTTGCTCGATTCTTCTCCTCTTCCCACCTGTGTCTTTTAGCCTGAGGTGCCAGACCTACGAGTGCATGCGCACCCACACCCACACACATATGGTATCAGTGAAGCACACCCTGTGGCCCATTCATTTGCCGCTCATGATATCCAGATCTGTTAACCTACTAAGCTGCTGCATATGAATTTAAAAGTAGAACCAGTAGATCCTTCATCAGCATTAACAGGATTGGAGGTGATATTGTATCCCGGGCGAACTGATCTTGCAGCTGATAATGCTGGTATCAGGCTCCTATGAAGCCGTTGGGAGGAATATGTGGGCCCTGGCATCAATGCTTATATCAAAGTCTCGCTGCACACCTTTGATAAAAGCTACCTGAACTCTGATTCAATGATCGATACAGATGAGCAAAGATAAGATAAATAAAAGATTTTTTTTTTTACAACCTTCAGAAGACTGATTTTAGAGATTGCAGAAGCAATCACGATACTCATGAATATGCAATCCTAATGGAAAGTTTTTGGAGCTTATGCAAACTTGGACAGTGTTTTTTCCCCTCCTTCTACTTCTTGTTGCAATCCATTAGCAATCTCAGATTACCTTGAAACTTTCAATGGCTTTCAGCTTGGTTTACTGCGCCTGCCGCACCCGGCCATACTGTCACATCTTTTTCTCCTCTGTGTTTTGTCCTTTACTGCAGGCATCATGAAACAAACAGAATCTGACCAAAAAACAGCAAAATGGTGTGTTAGGCGTTGCAAATGGGGGCAAAAGAAATAAAGCAACACAGCAAACGGGAGCAAAGGACACAGTGAAGAGGGATCGAAATGGCGCATACATGACGGAGCGACACGGCATTTCCTCCCTGCCCATCCTCCCTTGCCACCGTACCCTCCTTTCTCCCCTCTCTTGCCTCCCTGCTTGGTTGGGTAATTGGATTTCAGTGGTAAGCCAGGGGTCTGCTCTCTCAGAACTTTCTGGAAGGTCAGAGGTGGCAGGGCAACACTGTGTCACAGCTAATCTGTCCCCGGACAGCTCCGGGTGAGTCAGGAGAAACGGCGCGGCACGGCGCGTGTGTGCGTGCGTATGTGCATGACGGAGTGAGTACCTATAAGATTTCGTGCGGACGTGTGTGGCAGGCAAGGGTCATCCTCCCTGTGCAGTCGTAGTACTGGTGGACGGTGAGAGGGAGGAAGCGGTGGAGGAGAGGCAGAAACAGATACTCTGCATCAGTCATTTATTAGGAGGTGACCCTGAAGAAGCGCCTCTCCACAGACTCCATGAGGCACTGAAGAGGAAACTCACACACACCGACAAGCATTACCTACACTTACCTTAGATATTCTCAGATAACAGGGAATACTCGGAACACACTTGGAAGCCTCGTATCAGCCAACACGAGAACGGGTGCCCTTCAGAAAACAAGCTTTTGCAGAACAGTCTGTTCTCAGTACTTTTTTTTTTTTTTTTGGAGGACAGTAGTTCACAACGGACAGTTAAAGGAATAGAAAGACAGGTAGGCAGGTTAATCATCTGCATGTTAGACCTTCTACTCGGGGCTTGCTTCTCCATCTCCCCTTACACTACCGCAACGCTGGCCTTGAGCTGCCGTGCAGTTGGATTCACTTGCATGTAATGGGGCCATGGCAGGTATTGTACATCACAAAGGGGAGCTGGTGCTGACAGGATGACAAAACCTACACGACTCCCCGACCGTAGCTTTTAGCGATGTCGGTGCTGTGGGGAAATCTGTGTGGAGACATATGGTCTGACAACGGCTAATCTGTTAAGGGGACACACCGGGGAGATGTTAACTGCAGCCTGTGTGAAAAGCATCTCAGCATCATGAGGTTGACCAGGCGTTCAACAAGAGTATCGCGGGGAAAAGAGTACAACTCAGGACACGAAAAATTAATATAGTTTTGGAGACTTTTGGAGATATTTTATTTAAGTCTGTGTTGTAGCTTTTGGTCCTCCGTGTAATAATAACTGACTCGGAGGTGCACATTAAACTACACATTCCTTTGTGTTGTTTTGGCTGCATTGAAGGTGTTTTGTGTTGCTCTTGTGCAGTTTTAAAATTGTTCTTGTTCCATTTACAGAACACGAGCCGGTACGGTTTGTGTACAAACTCCGCGAGGCCCTGCCTTGTGGAAACTCTGACAGGATGTATTATGTACCCCATCCCAAACTAGGTTTGATCTTTACACCATTGCCCCAAGATTTGTTTTTGTGGTGTATGCGTGTCTCTGTATTTGTGTGTGTATGTCTCATTAGAAACTGAGCGGAATATTTAGGAAGGCCCGAGAGATTTATCATACTAATGAACACTATCCAGAGGGGAAGAGACACAATTTTGGGTGAAGGAGGGAGACTGTGAGAGAACTGCGATAGAGGAGGGGTAGAAGGGAGAGAAACTGTAGCAGCAGAGGAAAGAAAAAAGATGTTTACTTATGCCAAGTCTAACCAGGATGAACCTCAAGAATGAGAGCCACTGTCTCCATTGACACTGTCCATTAATCCATTTATGTTATTCCTTGGTGTCAAAACATCCTCTCAGTCTATCATTACATTACATTTTCCTGGACACCAGGCACTATTTTTTCACCTCGTAATGCCTCATGTGGACGTGGGAACACACAGGCAGGAAGGTGGAAATAAAGAAAACAACTATCCATATTATTATGCCACATGATGTTCTCCTTTTTAGCACAGCTTAATGGATGGATCACAGAGCAACGCACCCACTAGACACAAACAAATCTCATTCACCCAACAAAGGGGACGTGGATTTAATGTTTCTGTTGTGAACATTCAAGCAAGAAGTGGATAAAATAAAGATAACAAGTTCTTGAGGGGAGCAGTCACTGAGACTGCTTTATTCTGACTGATTGCTTTGCACCCGCGTTTGCTCACAGATGCAGGAACTTTTGCGCATGGTGCAATAATATGAAGAATTGTCCATGCCCCCAGTGAGAGAGCGTGGACATGTGTTCACTGAGAATATGTTACACACAGAAGAGGCGCGCATATACTCATTGTTTGTCACACTGAAGGCCTCTGGTGCTCATCGCAAAATTAGCTAAACAGAAAAGAGTGTGGGGAAGGCAGAGGAAGATGACTGCCTATGAAAAATAAAATACAGGAGTGAAGCAGACAGAGTTCGTCTTGGGACAGAAAGCTGATATGAGACAACTTATTGCTGGCCTTGCTTTAACTCCGGATTCTGTTTTCTCTGCAGCGGTGCTGGATTCTTGTGGTGAGTCATTACACATAAAGCAGCATAGTTGGACAGACGGGGGGAGGGTGGGGGATTCATTAGAGTGCTCTTGAGCAACATATCAGCCATATTTTATACACAATGTGTCACAAAGTTGCAAGGAGAGTGTGTACAGTGTCAGAAAGAAACTTCATGTGGATCGATGAGGCATTTCGTGTTAAAAAAGGACGAGCGAACTGCCTTCAATAACAGATGAAGCACTGAGAGCCACTTGACTCTCCTCTGGAAGGCCGAGAGCTTAAAGGTTGACCACAGTGGTTCAATATAGCTTCTTTTTGTTATTATTTTTCTCAAAATCCTACACATGGATCATGGCTTTTGTGGAAACATAACTATTTCTGAGCTCTGCTACAGGTGGCGCAGGAGATTTTGGACCCACAGAAAGAGTATGATGTAAGGTGCTTGTCAACCATGTAGGCTACACTGATATCACAATCTCCACCTAGAAAACCTTTTTAATGACTCCAAGTATGAATAATCCTTATATTCATATGATTAATGATTAAATTAAATGAGAATAAAGATGCTGACTCCTATTATAACCAGCAGAAATCGCTCTTCTTAAGTGACATTAGATGGAGTATAGTTTTTAGGATCTGATTTTAATTATATGACATAATAAAAATCGCTCTTCTTAAGCAGTAAATGTGACATTAGATGGAGAATAGTTTTTAGGATGGTATCTACATCTGATTTTAATTATATGACATAATAAAAATGCAGTTAAGGCTAATGTATATCAGCACTGCGCTTCTCAAAATAATAAGGCATAACTGCACTACTGTCATTAATCAGTGGCTGACGGTAGTGTGTCACTTTGTTTTTTAGCCACTATGAACTATACAACAAGCAGCAAAGGTTAGAACAACAAACGTAAGGAAACTCAGCAGCTACCATCCACTGAGTATTCAGCGTTAAGCTTGTAGAAAAGAATACGATCAGCAGTGAGTCAGCAGGAAGAAACAAAGTGACTATTAGTAAGACAAGAATATTGCTTGCTCCAACAATAGAGGATAGAAAAGCAACAGTTGGCATCTGCTTTACTTGGTAATTTAACTTCTAATCATACGTACCATGACACAGAGCTCTCCACACAACTATGAAAGACAAAACAATATACACAGCAATAAATCAATCAGTAAGTCTTACTTTATAGTAATAATAAAAATAACACTAAAAAAAAAATAGATAAAAAATAATAAAAGCCAAACATATTTCTAGCAAATGTTCAAAATGCTGGATAATAAACTGGATGAGTGTGTTTTATCAAAACTTGGCTGGAATACCATACATTCAACCAAGTGACTCTTTTTCTGTATCAATATGACAGAACAAGAAAAAAATCCTAATCTGGTGTTGTTGATGATCAAATGCAGCCAAAGGAATTTGCGTCGGTCATTATCACAGCAGTCTTCATTTTGCCACAAGCATCCCTGTTGGATCTTTGCAAATACTTGTACATCTCACAGACCAGCAATCCACTGCACTTGTTGTTGCTGGAGGCTTTAATCAGATAAACTTCACCAAAGTTATGCCTGACTTCCACCAACATACTGACAACACCAGACGGGGAACTGACACTCTGCAACATGGCTTTAAAATATGGCCTATGAGTGGGATCTTCAGCCATCTTGCTGAGGTCTAAGTATGTAAACAAACTCACATGTGGTGTCAGGAAATGGACAGGCCAATAAGAGGCCGTCCTACAGTCTGCACTGCATGAGCCAGTCTGCAGCACATTCAAGAACACCTCAGTCCACACCACGATGACATCAAGGGGATCACTGAGTCTGTGGCGGATTTGATTTGTAAAACAGATTCAGATGTACACAGAACTATAGTATAAAGTATAAATCATTTCACAGTCAGAAACTGTGGATTACAAACACAAGTACTGCAGCTTACAGCGGAAGGGCTGCAGTCAGGACAGATGGACTATTACAAAGCAGCAGCAGTAAAGGAGGCAATGGGAAGAACGTGGAATTACAATTCCAGGAGGGAAACGTGGCAGGCAAGGTCTAAGAACTATGACAGATTACAAGCTCCTACTTTTCAGCATTTAACACTATAGTTTCCCTCAGGCTCATCACAAAACTCAAGGACTTAAATACCAACTGTTGAGTGATCTCCACCACTGGGTAGAAGCTTCTTCCCCCTGCTGCAGTCAGAAAGAAGATATCAAATACATCAGGACACTGCTGAGAGGCTAAGGAAGAGCCACTAGGGCCACTAGGATCCTAAATATGGACACTACCGAAGGCTTTTTATTACTTACTTACTCAACGTAACTTATTGTAGTTAACCTTATAATGTATTACAAATTTCTATTCTTTATTCTTATTCTATTTTACAATTGTTTATATTTCCATAATTGAAGATGCAATTTAGATTTCAACAAACCAAAATCTGCAATGTAATTAACATTACAGAGACAGCTGCGAAAAGTTTTGCTATGAGTGAGCCATATTATGTCCAAAATATTACTTCAGAACCACTGTGAAAAAAAAGTGAAAAAGAAAACATTAGAAAAATTAGAAAATTAGATTTGGCAGAGGGTGGTAGAGCACCCTGCTGTTTTGCATGAGGTAATGTATTCTTGTTGAGTAGGCTGCATAATGTTCTCATGGTCATAGAATTATGAGTAAAATATTAATACTAACTTAGTGTACCACTACAAAATGAGCTAGTGAAATGTGGTTAAATCAAAATTTGCATTCATAATATATATATATATATATATGGGTAATATTGCTGCATGTTTTCACCTTAGCATTCCCGCATCTGTCAGCCGAGCCATTGCTCTATCCGTCTTTGACCTCAATATTCCTTCAACCATCCATCCTGCCAGCACCTAAGCTTTCATAACCCTGTTATTTCCCCCTCCATTCCTCCTCACCTCATTCTTTATCTACTGTTATTTGTCAAAATCATCCACCCTATCATCCATCATATTAATTAGGTTCTGTGTCATTGTTCTCATCATCATTCACATGTCTATCATTGATCTCTCTCTGTTTCAGTCAAGGATGTTTAATTGTCTTCATCCATTATTAGTATTAAATGAATACACAGGCAGTACATTTACTGCTCATTACGCATTCCCGCGTGGGCAGAATCGACAGCATTGTAAGACAGAATTTGTGTATAAATTATTTGATCATTATAATCTGACAGTGCATAGTGTATTGTAACAGTTTTAAGGGGACAAAACAAAAAAAAATTAAAAGGTATATTTTATAGACCTGTCTGCGACCTTACATGATTGCTCTTAATCTTCTTATTTCACAATTTGCACATGCCTTCTTTATCTCTAAAATACTCAATAGCAGTGTGATATCAGGTTTCCACTGATGCATAATCTTTTCCAAGCATCTGTGAGTTAACTTACTTGCTGTCACTTACTGTGCCATGTCTTTCTCTGTGTCTGAATGAAATTCAGAATATTTCATCGTATCTTGTTTTTAAATAACACTCCCCGCTATCTCTCAGACTGGAAAAAGACACTGTGTCACTGCCGTTGAAACTCCCTACTTCCTCCACCTTGATTCAAAAGTTTGCATGAGCTGTTTCAAATGAGCTCGACACCAACAAACTTTCCTTGGCAAAAAATAATTTTCAAAAAGTTTATTATGGCTTCTTACCGTCTATCTCGCCTTGTTTATCTTCAACTTCTGTCTCAGCTTTGTCCTAGAACATTAGGTTGTGTTTACTTCCGAGCTTTCAACACAAAAAATCTGCGCATCCGGCACACATGCCCACATATACCTGAAAGCACTCTCACATACACAAAAACACACACACACACACACACACACACACACAGACACGTCCCTTTGCCCCTGGAGCAGCAGGAGTGGTAATCTGGGTGGATAATGCCGCTTTCTGATGCTTTCTCAGATTAATCCCTGTCCTCATCGTCACTCCAGGTCCCGCTTTGAAGCTTGAAGGGGAAATCAAATGCAAGTGTGTGCGTATATTTGTCTTTGAGAGTTATAGAGAAAAAGAGGCAGAAAGAAAGGGAATGATAAGTGTGTGTCAGTGCCTTAAGGGCTGTTTGTAGATATGCATTATCTGTCAATCCACTTGATCCACAGAGACAATAACAGTTCATAGAGAGCTTTGATCTGAATGTGCCCTCTCTATGACTGTGGGCATCCGTCTTCAAAGTTTCCTTTTTATGTGCAGTGTATTGGCTTTATTGCGACTTGACAAAAGACAATATCACACAAACATGTTGAGGCAATAAGGATGAGCCACTGCCATCAGCACAGATGGAAACTACTAAACGAGGGATAAGTGGGAATATTATATTAGACGAGGAGGCCTCTTCATGAATCTGAGTCGCTTGTCACGGTCCTTTTCCAGAGAATACCCACCCCCCCTCTCCTCCTAGACTGCCAAGAACCCCCTTCAGAGAAGTTGCCAGGTCACATGTTAACCAGGTGTCCAGATGTTCTTGTCAGTGTGACTCACCACTCACACACTAGAAAATGCTCACGTTGGTCAACTGTAGTTTAACTCTCTGATTTCTAATGATCATGTGATTGAATATAGCTGCAATGAAACTGAACAATCAATCGTAGCTGGCTGTATGTAGCATATTTCGTGGAAATACTACCTCTGTGGTCCCTCAGGGCTCAGTTTTTAGCCCCTTTATGTTCTCCACTGGTTCCCTCATTATGCCTCATACATTGTTATAGAAAACATTGTTGTATTTCACCTCTCTCTCTTTTGACTCACTCTGGTTAAAGTAGAATGGATCTCATCATATCAGGATGACATCTCCACACAAACATCTTTCCTATCTGGACAAGACACAGCAAGCCCTCAGCCCTCTCAGCCCACAGCATGGACAGGCCTTTTCCCTGCATCACCGCTGAGCAAAACAACGCAACACCTATCCAATCTGCCAAAATCCTAGTTGTTAACCGTGACATCCACTTCATCCTTCGATGCACTTACAGCTGTCACTGATTGACTGTGCTGAATTGCCTCTACAATCCATCAGATCAGGCTCACCGAAGAGCCTGCACAGTTCCTGGTCAAGGATCTCCTCATTTTTCAACCTGACTACTACAGATTCCTGCTGTCTGGACCTCCTGCATCTGCTCTCAGAAACCCACACCTCATTGGAAAATCTTAAACTGTTCACCTTTAACCTGTCTACTTAGACACAAACCCCCGTAGTGCCCACATTCATTCGGGTCCAAGAGACTGCAGACATCCACTTTGTAACCTTTATCAAAGCTACAAATTGATAACATTTCTATCCTAAAAGCCGATATGCCTGCATTAGCGGAGTGATGTTTATTCCTGAGTTCTCAAATCTTCATTTGATGAATGTATCACTTTTGTTTCCTCCATCTCCTGACCTCTAGCTCCCCACATCCATCCCTGAACCTTTACCTGATCTCGTTCAACTTTTCTCAGTGAATGCAGTGGCACTTAATGTCTTACCCCTTGAATGTCTGAGGAATGTGCACATGCTTTATTGCTGCACTTATGTAACTCACAGTGGATGAGTCTTTTCAATTGTGATCATTCCTCAAAGGTGTAGACGGATATAATGCAGTAACAGTTTCTATTGGAGGCATGAGAGTGCAAGGCATCATAAGTCAGCAAAATGAATCACTGCATCTCACTCTGAAATGTGAAGCTCTCTGTATTTGGGCTGTTGTCTAGCTTTATGTTGCAAAAACATATATCATTCCAAACATGTTGTATTAGCGATGTCATGAGTTGCTGCAGCTATGCAAATGTGGAGTAGGACTGCATTATATTTTGGGCATGTTTCCCTTCAGTTTGGAGCTTTGTGATAATTGAAAATTGAAAACAAGTCCTCTGGGTGAAGCAAATCCTTAGCAGTGATTCATTGTTGTATCTCTTGTTGTAGCTGTCAGGTGTCTTAGTCATCTACTTAAAATGGACTGAAAGCATCAGTGTTACTGTTCACATTCGCTGTGTTCTTGTCTGTAGAATATTCTTCATATTCTTCCTGTTCTGCAGAAAAAACATGACATGACTGTATGATATTTGTTTGCATGTAATAGATTAGAAGTTCAAAGATATCAGAGATAGTAATCCCCCTACAGTTGTAAAGAAAATTTAAAGAAGCCCATGTTAAACTTGCTACAGGTGCAGAAATTGAGAAGTGTTCTGAAATAAAGAATGTAAAACAATCAATCCCTTACTTTCATCTTTGTCTTTCTCTTTCCAATACATAAACAGATTTAAATGCACATTTCAGTTACAGCACTGAATAAGCTGCTGCCTGTGGGCACGAACATGAGATGATCTTTCACCTTTGGTATTTATATGTGAGAAAGTACAGTGATACAGCAGCAAAAGAAAGCTTGAAACACACATGCAATCATGTGCATGAAAAGTGAGCATGTGCATGAGTATGCACGTAAGACTTCAAGACCTTTATCCATTCATTTTTCTTTCCCGCCTCTCTGTCTCCCTCTCTGTCTCCAGGTGTATGAGATAGATGAGAAGTGACTATGGTGTCTTCAGGTGTCATAGATGGAAACAGGGTGATGACTCTCCTAAATGGACAGCCTGCAGCAACCTTCATCCAGACACTCATCTGCATTCAGATTCATAACTTGTTTGTCTAAGTGTGCTTGCGTGCGCGTGTGAACGTGTGTGCATCGCCTATTTTTCTGCAGTTCTTGTATGTATTTAATGCTGCCTGCATGTAGGTATGGCATCCACATGTGTGGAGCCGGCTCTGTGTGCGTCCATTCGTACAGTATGTGTGCGAGCATCAGTGTATGGTTGGGGAAGTGCTAACAGGTGAGAAGTTGTAGGCATGGTTGCCCATTGACATGCACACACGCGCGCATACACACGTCACAAAGTGTCAGCTTGCAAATTGGTTTCTCTCCTCTGGGTTGACAGAGTTGACAAGCCCTTTATGAGAGGAATAAACAAGGCCGCTTTACCCCTCCTCCCAACTCTCTCTCTCTCTCTCTCTCTCTCTCTCTCTCTCTCTCTCTCTCCATCCTTTCAACTTAAAACTTCAAATCTCCCTTTAAACTGATGAACTTAATGCTGTTCTTCTGAGTGCCCACTTATCTGTGAGACTCGTACTTCAAATCACTCAGATTACACTATCACCTTGTTTGTGAGCGCTATCATTCTGAAACCTAAAGTCAATGTGATTCTTTTCAGACGTTTAAATAATATAGTGGCTGAGTGCTTCTCAAATACCGATACCAATGTCTTACACAGCTGTGGGTTGTCAGGACTAAAAGTTAGCGGCGACTTGGTTTATGAACATGCACATAAAAGTAGTCTCAAAAAGTCAAAAGCTGAGGGCAAAGGAAAAGTTTGACATGCAGTTTAGGGACGAAGATTGATAGAACTCTTATATCTGTAAAGTAAATATAAAACACACTGAAGCAGGTGAACTTATATCAGCACAGAGGATGAAAACAGGGAATGGGTGGGCGTGGATGCTGGCCTGGCCCCATCCAATAAAATCTACCCACCTGCACCTATAAAACTGACATATTTTGTCACCTTTGCATAGAGCCAGGCCAATTTCTCCATTTTTTTGTACAAAGCTAAGCCGACTAGCTGCTGGTTCACATGTCTTCTTATCTTCTCACTGAACTCTTGGCAAGAAAGAAATATAAGAGTATTTCCCAAAATGTCAAGCAATCTGCCTCAGTGACTCCTAACATGAATCCTTACCTTACTCAATTTTGTTTTAATTATACAACCTTAACTATGACCTTTAAGATATTCATCTTCATCAGAGGAGGAAGAGAACGACACATTCCTCATATTTTTCATGTCTACATCACTTAATCAACATTCCGGGCTTCGTGTTCATTTTCAAAAATTTTGTGAAACTGATTAAATAGTTGTGACTGTATATAAATCTGCTTATGGGTGTGCATGCGTGTGCGCGGACATCTGAATGTGCATGCTCGCTTGTGCCTATGCGTATGTGTGTCCATCCCCTCTATCCATCAGTAATGAACAGCCAGTTAATGAAGGAGCCCTTGCTCCTTCCATTCCACCAGCCAGGAAATAATTACCTTGTGTCTGAAGCCATTCTCCATCTGTACCACACTCTATGGCTTCATTTAGCTGCCATCTCTCTAAAAATCCAATTCTTTCTCTCCCTCTCTTTCTTTCTCTCCCACCCCTATCCCTTCTCTTCCCATTTTGCTACACCTTCATATCCCCACCTACCTGAAGAAAGATAAAACCACATCACTGACCAGCCCCATCTCACGCTTGCATTAAATATGCTGAATTAATTTACTCCATTTAGTGGCAGATGATTGTGAGAGGGATCTGACTTTTGATGGTTTAATAAAGCCTTTTAATAGAGTTTTCTATCTGTAGGCCCTCGCGCGTGTGTGTGTGTGCTCATCTGTGTATGTGTGTTTGCTCTCACATGGACATATTCATTATTGAAGAAAGATATCACCTACACCCCAGAGGCTCAACATGACTCTCTATTCGCTCCCCTTTTCTCTCTTTTTATCAGTTTCTCCATTCATTAAATATACTGTTAATGTCTAACCATTTGACCTGATGGTACCTCTTGTGTACTTTTCATCTGTCAACCAAGTGTCTTTGTCCTACTTGTCTTTGTCTTTAAGTCTGCTTAAAATGATGAAATGTGTTTCACATGTAAAACAATTAGCAGATGTGTGTATTCAGTTGGGCACTGGGATGTAAGAATACTCAAAATAGACAATAGACTGAATATGTAATTTCTTTTTTTACAGGACCCATTGGATGTTACTGCAGTTTCAAAGCACATCTGTTAGATCTAAAAAAAGACAAAAACGATGACCTGTACCAAGTACAATACCACATTGTTCCAGTCACTCTAAACAAGGGTCATTAAACAAAGAATGTATTTCCTGCTGAAGACATGTTCAAACTCATTACACTCACATCTGGAGAAATGGATGCTATGGAGATACTTGAAGTTTGTGTTTATACTGAGCTGGGAGAAGACACACAGACAAACAGACAGAGAGAATGAGACTGACAAAAAGAAGGAAGGAGATGGTGGAGATTAAAGATAAAGAACGGGTGAGAGATGTGCGTCTGCGAGTATGTGCATGAAGTACTCCCTCCTAACTCTGTCAGACAGGATGAAGAAGAATGAAACCGATGCCAAAAATGGAACATAAAAGGCAAACAGAAGGTGGCACTGGTGCTATGCTAATAGAAAGGTGAAGTGAAGCATGTGGGAGAAGCAGAATCAGGACGAGGGTCTGCCTGCTCAACACCCTAAAATGTAGGTACAGACACCTGCTGAAATAATGTCAAAACAAGGGTACGGTGAAATGTCTTAATGGTAGCCCATTTCCACTTTTTTTTTTTTATAACTTTAAGCTATGTTTTATGCTAAGCTTTATGTTTCCATTACCCCTTTCTAAACCCCTTTCTAAAACTTTGAGCTTGACCTAACTAAATGCAAACAGATGCCTGGTACGGTTCATCAGTTGTAAGCTTTGCCATCAGCTGTCTATCAGCTGTGATTGGTTGCTAGACTGGGGCAATGATGATGTAATTACACCCCATATTTCAATAGTGTAATATGATGTATATACAAACATAGACACTTACAATGGGTGTCAGTTAAAACAAGCAGCTGAGCTGCACTAATTACACAGAATAAACACTGATAGTCAAACAGATTGTGCATTTGCAAGGTAATGTATTGGTGGTGAAATCATAATAGGCTGAATGAATACCTCCTGCAGAGCTGTTTTGGATCTGCAGATGGAGTAATTGAGGAAAGGCTGAACAGGGCTCTTTGTTTTTGAGAATGTAGTAAACAGTATGAAAAGCTTTGCCAAGATCCTGATTTGCTGCATTCATACATGTATTCTGTGGGGTGTCTGATGTGTGCCTTGCTAAGTGCTGCCTGCCTTTGGTTACCCTCTCCCATTCATCAGCCTTGCTTTTGCTTCCAAAGTTTTAATGAAGTTCGTGCCGTTTCATTTGGCTTCAACTGTTTCCATTTCTGTGCCATATTTTGTGACAGCAGCTCAGTCACTCACCTTGGGAGGAAATACAAAGGGATAGCAGAGAATTTTGTTAATAGGTAGCCATAGCCTTGCCGACAGGGGCAATCAGTCTGTTCTACAAAATGGCTGATGGTGGGCCATGTCTGGTTATCTTCAATGACATTTAAATGCATTGCTATCTGTGAACTGTTAATGCTCTTTGGCAATGTTCAGTGCCAATTTATTAAGTGGAGCATCAAAGGGGTTCACCATGTTTACAGCTAATCTCACTTTAGTCACCCAAGTGAAACTATGCTGAACTACACCCAGTGCTTACTATATACAAATACGAATACTTTATCAATCCTGTAGGATATTGTTTTGGCAGAGGACAATATGCATTTCAATGTAGTTTAATACTGACTCTATATATATATGCAATATAAAATCAGTAGTACATGATATATTATTAGTTACAAATGTATGGATGTCATGCTTGTATGATCTTGAATAGCCAAATGGAGATTTTTTTAAAATATGCAGTTTAAATATCTTTCTTGTGTTTTTGATATTTTGGATATGTAGTTATGTTACATAAAATGATTTTCCTTATAATATCTATAATCAAAATCAGTCATTTGATTCTTTGTGGCATAGAGGTATAATTAGATACCTAGCTACCTAGATAATGATTGGTTAATTGTCCATCATAACTTCTTTAATGCGCAGTCCTTTAGTTTGAAGGTGTTTCTTTGAGATATATTTGTTGTGAAAGCAAATTCTTTTATCTTTTATGAGTTTAGAAAGTATTTATACGTCTGTAGGTTTTTATTCCACATACTTATGTGATTCCAGAGGACCTAAGTTGACTATCTGAAGTGCTGAAAAACACGATAAATCGAAAAGAGAAAGACAAGCAGAGCAGAAGAGGAAAATTTACCTTAACGAATCTGTAGACATCTTCACAACACATTCCCCTCATTATTTTGATGTGATGTTTAATTCAAGATGCAGCTCGTTCCTGTTTACCCTGGTGATTCACTGTCAGAACATCCTCCATATGATTATGTCTCTTTTTAAACCTTTTCTTTTAAACCAAAACATGTCTGACCAAGCAACCGCCTCGAGCTTCTCAGTTCACTCCAGAAGAAACTTCTGTCTTCTGGGAAAATTAGCAATACTATAACAAGCGCTGAAAAAACACAAAATAGACAAAATATTGATGCTCTCATCTGAACTCCAATTATTCTCTCATTTGTGAGAGTGAGAGCTGCTGCAATTGAAAGAGACAGCTGCTGCTCAAGAATAGTAGATTTGAAGGCAGTTTGCCCTTTTGATTATGTTACTTTTCTCTCCTTAAAGTAACATTAAAACATTAAAAATAAATGCAACATGTAACACACTTTCATCTTTTTGCATTTAGTTTCTATGCTCTTGTGTCAATCCAGAGGTAACACTCTTGACCTCTGAACTACATTTGGTTTCAATTTATGCATCGAGAGAGAGTGGTAGATTTACCGTTTTTTCACAAAAGAAACAGAAACACTGCTGGCCTCAGTCTGACACCTGTGGTTCAAATGCTTCTGCATACAAAGACGGACGTGAAGGCTGAGATGATAAAAAATATTCATCAAATTACTGACGAGTAGAAAACTTTCAAGTAGAAAACTTGGAGGTATGTGAACAACATGTGACCAATAATACAAACAAATTAAAACAACGTATTAAGCAGAGGTGATGAACATGCACAATGCAAAGCTTGGGCACAGGAATGTGATTCTTTTTGTAAACCACCCCTGATAAATTTCAAAAGCATATTCAGTGAGACAATTACAAGTAAAGAGTACTGCTATTTTGTCTATTTAGAATTTGTCCCTGTTATTTTCATCTGTAAAATGACAAATACACGTGTAGACAAGTCATATCAATGACTTCATCATCATATCAGCACCATGGAGAGCGACAGCGAGAAGCTCTCAATAGCTGAGCAGCTGACTTTTTTGATAGACATATTAAGTATAAATTAAATATCTTAGCAAGGTGTTGGGCTACCACATGAGAGCAGAATGGCTTCACTAATGGTTGCTAACCATTTACAAAGGCTGGATAAAGTTGGTTTGCTGCAACATTAGATAAATGGATGATTAAAATCAAACTCATCATGACTGAGCAAACCTTTAATTCTTTTCTTGTTGTACTAATTTGTTACCAATTATTGGGATGAAATATAACTGAAAATAATTTATCAATGGCTTATTGTTAATCCATCTTTAATCTGTTACTTACTAAGGGCTTATAAATGTCTGTAGAACACTTTTATATTGCACTGCTGCAGGTGTGAAACACAAAATTGTCTTTGTATTGGAACTTTAAAGGTTAAAAACCATCTGTATGGATAAGACAGATCTACTGCATTCCCATCATTTTCTTTAATATGAAATATGATATTAGCTATATGATATCAGCTGACTGAGTCCATGTTGCTGTAAACATTTTATTATTTTTTATTTTCAGCACACCAAAATACAGCATTATATACGTAAAGTATAACAGTAACTTAAAAACATTGATGGCAACATGGACAAACATAGACCAAACTTAAAAGGGAACACAAATAAAAGCAGATTTGAGTGAAAACAGCTGACAGCTATAATACAGTAAGAATACTGATAAAAATACTGATGAAATTTTAATATTAAATAGTAAAAGTCAGCAGCAGAAGACAAAATATTGAATTGCTTAATGAACTCACCACATGTGTTGTTGGTTTCAGCTGCTGTGGTGGAGAAAAAAAAGAAGAATCAAGCAGAACTGTTCATTTGCATTTGAAAGTGAGGAATTCCCTTGGAAGAGAAGTTCTACAAATTCTGAGGTTGAACTTAACCTCCATTTATCAGTTTGTTCGTGTCTTCCCTTCTTTTGTTCACTTGTTTCATTATTTATTTCTGACCTTGGCCCTGCAATGCAGAGGCAGCAAAAAAAAAAAAATCTCTTCAACCTCTCCTCCGCCTCCACGCCTCCCCCTCACCTCCCCCACCTCTAGCTTCATCTCTCCGCATCACTCCCTCGCTCCTGTGCTGCTGCCCTGCTCGTCTCCCCACTGGTGTGTGCCAGCATTTACCACCGTTTACCTTCTCCCTCTATCCATCCTGTTGACCCTTTGTTTTCATCTCTCTCCCTATGTCCGTCTCTCTTTCAACGGCCTCCTTTGTTTTTATGTGCCTCAGTCCTTCCATCAAAACTCTTCTCTCTCTCTTTCTCTCCTCGCTTCCCTCTGCCTTCGCCTCCTCCCGCTCCAGCGCCACCTACAACACAGATCCCTCCACAAATGTCCACAAAACCTCCCACCAAAATTAAACTCAGGGGACACTTGTGGGGGAGGTCTACGTGTTTGATGTATGTGAGCGTGCGTGTGCGTTCGTGCATGTAGGTGTTTGGGGGTTGTTCGCGTTTCTATTTTGGCACATGATTTATAGCGTGTGCCTCCTTGGATCTCTTTGTGAGAACGAACTCGTGTGTGTGTGTGTGTGTGTGTGTCTCCAGTCAGGCTCCATGCTGGAGAATGAATCGGTGCACGCGGAAAACGAAAATAAATTTAACAGCTAAGAAGTTTCTTTTGCAAGAAAAAAAAAATTGTGTTAGAAATTGTGATATGCCGATTTAAGATAGTCGCTTGTTGATGATTAATGATTGTAACATGAATCATACGGTGATTTGAAGTAATCAGTGACTAAGTTTTTAAAATAGTTTCCACACTTGAACTGTTGTATTTCACACCTTTATTTGCTTTCAGAAACTGTGGCCTTTTTCAGATACTGGAAAAAAAGAGAACGGATTGTTTCTCCTGCCACGCTGTGTTTATCGAACACTTGTCCTTGATTTTTGGTGTAAAACACTGTGAGTGTTATTTCTCTTAAGTGTCTACCATCAACTCTGTAAAGGTACAGAGCTCTCCTACATCTTGGAAGCTTTTTTGTCTCCCAGTTTTGTTGCCTTTTTTTAGCCTCCACATGCCATCCTGATCTCTATCCATCCTGTTACCAGCAGAAATGTCATTTGTTAGCAATCAATTCTCTGTTCCATGTGACGTGTGATGGAATCAATCAAAGGTCAAAGGTCGCCACCTGAAGGTTTCCGTGCATTATCTCAGACTCAGGGTCAGCAGGTGCAGCCTCGGTGAGTCCTGTCACTTCACCTCCACGTCGCTGTGTTTCAGTTCCGGCTGACAACTCAGCACTAAAGTAATAGTCCCTCATCAACTGAAGGACAGATGATAATAAACTTCATTTATGTGTGGCATTAAAATCCTACAACAGATAAAAGAGGAGGAGAGCACAAATGTGCCAAAGAAGGAACAGAAGCTGATTTTCCTAAATCCCTTTTTAATGTTTTTAGCGAATATCAGGCCCATTTCTCTTCACAATTACTTATATTTTAGACTCATTTCATTCACAGTTATATTAATATTTGATGTGTTCTAAATCTATTTTAATTACACTGCACTGCATTCTCTCTAATTACTATTTTTCAAACCCAATTAAAGATTGATCTCTGGGAAAAAAAAAGGCTCAGTCCTGTAACCATGCCAACACGAGATAAGAGGTTAACTGGTGACAACAGGTTGATCAGGAAGTAAAGAGTAAATATGCTTACTGTTAAGGAAGCTAATGCCAGAGCTTAGCTTCAAAGATTCTACTACTGCTGTTAATTTAAACATTATCAACACCGTTTTATACTTAATTGTTAAAAATCTTTTTTTGTAAAAAGAGGGAAAAATAACATAATCAGTAGATTATGTTAGATTCAGTAATTAAGCTAATTGGATTTATTGTGGTGTTGTCTTATCAGTATATTTTCTAATACTGCATCTTTAACAAAGTGCAACAAAGGACTGAAAAGTTGTCACACGTCTGTGCTTTCTAGAAAAAGGTATCAGGGGAAGACTCATGATGTGTAATACATAACATGTACTGTTAAATGACTTATCACTTGGTGGAATGATTTAAAACTGTCAAGGACACTGAAGCAATGCAGTGATTTAGAGGAGGGGGAGTTGCTGATCATTAGTCAGTCCTTTTGAAGTCAGTTAGCTGATTATTTGTTACGGGAAAGATTCATATTTCAAGAATAATTGTTTCTCCTGTGCACACTGGCTACAAGAAGATTCTTTTTTTTTCAAATAACTTTCAGCATAAGTAGTTGGAATCAAAATGCACAGTTTAGGCAGGTCCCTGACAAGAAATACAATCTAAATTTCACCCCAAACAAACATGTGGCTTCTGCAGGCTGTCCACCAAAGACACTGTCTTCTTCAATGTGAAAATCCCCCTTTGTGTTACCGTCCCTGTGACATGGCTCAGCGAGCAAACACTGTACACAAGAGGGAATTTCATACCAAAACTTTGGGAGAGTCTTACTCTGACTGCTGAAGGCTCATATTATCTTTAGCTGAACTTCACTGTGACTTTTTACAGAGAATGGGGACTGTGGATTTTGTCGCCCATCTCTTCCATTGAAATCGCTTTAAGGGAGGGAATCTCTTTGCAGTCAGTGTGGACACTGGGAACAATTACAGCAGCCAATAACAATTTTACTGTACATATGGGCATGTTACAGCATTGATGGCTTGTCTGTGGCTCAGGACGCAGAACAGGTCATCTGCTAATTGAAAGATATGAAGTTTGATCACCAGCTCCACCAGTCACATATGGAAGTGGGCTTTGATGAGCTGCAAAACCATGTGTTTGCGTGAATGAGGCAGATTATTGGTCCCAAATGCGTAATCATGTGTGTGCGGATGGATGTGTCAGGATGTCAACTTACATGGAATGACGTGTTCTGTAAAGTACTTTGAGAGGTTGTAAGAATAGAAAAAGCTCCATGTGAGTGCAAGGCTGTTTAGAAACGTCAACATGTCCTTCTCTTTTCTCCAAACCTATTCTAGGTCGACATCTCACAGTATTTAATTTGTGCAGGCTTCTGATGAAACCAGCCTTGACAAATGTATTTACAGAAAGTTTTCAGCCTGACCTTTCTCTCTGTGTGAACCACTGAGTCGCCGGCACAATAGAAAGCACGGTGCTTTGGTGTGTGTTGTAACAGCGAAACACTGCAGAGAAAACAGCCTCAGCCAGGAGGAACTTTTACATTGTAATGGCAGACGTAAATTAGAAACATATAACATAAAAACAAGGACTTGATCTTGCAGATCTTGATATTTTTCACTTTGGATGACTCCAAAGAATATATTTTTATGGTTAATGGGATAGTATTGTTTACCTAGCAGTGTTCTCATTCAGGTAATTAGACTGCATTCGTCTGACCTGTCAAGTAGTCTGTTTATCAGGTTTTATCATTACTAATTACATTAGTATTTTCTGAATGACCATTGTCAGTAACCTTCTATAGACATATACAGTAGCTAAGAAATAAATGTAAGAAATATGTTTTCAGAGTTACTTCAAAACTAAATCTTTTCTCTGGCTCGTGTTTTACTCCTCATGAATAAAATCCTTGGCAGCGCATGCTGTTGCTTTGGAATTTCTGTCTGTGCTCGGCTCCCTTTCCAGTGGATAGGCAGAGTCATCTGGCTTGTGAGCTTCACTGTTCAGAGGACATCCAGGGTAAAGGTCAGTCAACAGGTTTTTTAGGAAAGCCGGGAGACAACATCTCAACAGGTTGAGATGACATCACTCCCTCTGCTGAGCTGCAGGCACAGCGATGACCTAAAAACCCATCTGGCTGTGTGTATGTGTGTGTAAAAGCCATTTAACCAGAGATAATTTGAGAGGAAACATTTCCTGTCTAAGTGCTTGTGTGTGCAGTTTGTATGAGCGTGTGCCCTTCTGTGGGTGTTTATGCGCGTGTGTACATGCATCCATTTCCCTATCCGTTCGCATGCAGGTAGATACATAATCTAATCTTTTACAGTCTAATAAATTCCAGTGCGCTTCCTTTGAAATGCTTTATCCACAATGCACAAGGCTGCACTCCTGCAGATGAGATCTTTTCTCATTCCACTTGAGAACCAACGAGGCTGGACCATTGTTCTTAATCCTCTTAGTATCCACCGGTAAATGCCGTGACATTATATTTTACCTTGAAAGTTGTTTTCACATGACATTTTTATTTATGTTTTTCATAATATGCAGTGACAAATGGCATCACAGCACACGGGAGCAACAGCTGAGTTTGTGAACCTTTAAAAGACTGAAATTAGCCATGTCGCAACAGAGCTTAGAGAATGTAGACCCACAAAACAAAACTGATACAGACAGAAACGCTGCCATTACAACATTACAAGGTTACAACATTCGGTGCACATGTAACATGGCAATGAGGCATCAGCTGTTGCATTTTTAGAAACACATAAATATATTAACAAATTAAAAAGTTATTTCCAACCCTGGTTGTTAACCCATAATGAAATGACAAGTTTGACCTCAAGTCAGTCGAATTAATTTAATAAAATTTACCAGGAAGTATGGACGGTTGACTTTCATGGGCTTCTTTAATGCAGATTGTCGTAAACAAAGCAGATGCTATCTCTTGAAATCTGGAAGTGCGATCCTGAAACAAACACAATCCATCACTGTCACCATAGGTATTTGATACAACCAGAGAGAACCAAGTTGAATGCAAAAGTGGTTTCTTATCGCATTATATGTTAAAGTTAAACCATAAAGTTGAGAGACAGAACTTTAAGTAACATGAATCACTTCTGCCGTTCTTTCTATGACAGAGCTGGATGCAGATGGGAAGAGAACAAAACCATTAAATCTGAGTCACTTCTGTCTTTGTGGGTCTTTGGTGAAAACTGCTGAAATAAAACCATCAAGGAACGTTTCATTTTGAATCAATTATGGAAAGCTCACATTCAATTTAAATGCAATTAATGAAATAATTTAAAATTGGATAAGACTCCTGGCAATTTGAGTGAAAAGTTGAGAATTCTAACCTCTTAGAAATTCAAGTTACAGCATCTTTGCTGTTGGGAGTGACCACAAGGACAACAACAGTTTAAGCAAGATATTTATCTTAGCTCTTGTAATTCTTCCCTGAAGAGACACTTTCAAACAACCCAAAGGTTATTCATGATGGATTGGGGGATTTTTAAAACATGAACTGCACCTTGAAATGTCTCCTTTTATGCAGCCACAAAGCCGCCTTGGCTGCCATCACACAACACACACACGATCCAGTCTAAACACATAAACTTTAAAGCAAGGTCTGTGAGACCTTGATGTTCTTTGAAGAAACGCGATGGAGCTTCTCGGGCTTGTCAGGATAAAGTGAAGCACCACACTGTGACAAAAGAGGAAACACTTGATGCTGCTGCATTAGCTGTAATTCATCTTTACACATTTGTTTCATTCACAGAATTTGATGGATGTGTGTGTTTTCCACCCAGCAATGTCTATTTTCTCTCTTCACATGCATGTTCCCATACATTTCGTGTCTACATTAATGTGCAAACTTAGACATTAATGAAATAATAATACTGGTGGACATAAAGGCATAGTCAGTAAACCTCTAGTGTGGCATGCATAATGAATTTTGTGGTCTGGGAATTTTTCAGGACACGGAAACACGATTCATTCGTGGCACGTGTCAAACATCAGACACTGTTTGAACATAAAATAGCTGGAGGAAGAGCGTTGTTTCTGTCATATGGTAATACAAATCATACAAGTCATTGGGTGCAAAATAACTGAAAGTAAAAAAAACAAAACAAAAAAAACAAAAAACTTTCACCATCCAAATTCCTGTGGGGTATAAAAAGCAAAGCGGCAATTACTGAAATATTGAAATATATTGAATCTATATTAAAATAATACACGACTGTAGCAAAAAAGTAATTTGGTTTCAAATAATGATAAAGTGGTCCACTACACCTCTGGAGGTCCGTCCTGGACGAGCCAAGGTGTTATCAATATTTCATGACTCTAATAATGTAGTAAATTATATCCAATGGAATCGAACAACACATAAATGCATATTGACAGGATGTTACCTTTCATTCTACAGTATGCTCAAGGGTTCTGGCACACACACTGCGCAGAAAGCATGTGTGTGAACTCTCTAATCCTTAATAAGAAGGCATTGATTTCAATTACACTGCAGTGTGAGGAAGCATTGATTTAGATTACATTACACTGTAAATACAGACTGGGCATGTAAATCACTCCATAATTTCTCTCCCCTCTTTTTTTGGTGTTATTGCGCGTGTGTGTGTGCTGGAGGACAATTTGGCTGTGAGAGATTAAAACAATGTAAGAACAGAAGCCACATAAGGCCAGCCATATGTGATGGCCCCTTAAAAAGCATTGTGTCACCACAAACAAAGTGGTGTGTGTGTGAGTGTTCGTGGATCACAGCGCTCTGTTACAGTTGGTCAACAACCAGATGGGAGGCTGCAGAGAAAGAGAGGAAAACTGAGTGAAATACGCAGTGTGGGACAAACATATTGTTTTTTTACTCCTGCTATTACAGTAACACGTTGATCTCTCAACTACCGCTGTTTCCATTTCATATAAGTTCACAAGCATTAAGTTTCAGTCCAGAGATTTTTGTTTCAGTTGAGTTATTCCTACTGAGATTAGGGATGTCTGCGATAAACATTAATTATAAAAGCCCACAGGAGTTATTAGCAGTTCCAATTAAACTTAATCATGCTGTAATTGAAGGAAAGTTCTTATTAAACTGTCTTATTTATAGATAAGTGGACACAGTGACACGGCTGCAGTATTAACAACAGAGTGCACTGGGCCACTGCAGACCAACATGGTTAATATTTGAGATGCAACTTAAATACACATCATGGAAAGTCCTTTCTTCTCCATGCATCATGTGAACTCTTATTGTTAACTCTTTTGACACTGTCAGAATTAGACACCCACATATACATATGCATAAGTACATATTATAAAGTATAATGAAGCCCACTGTACATATAGTGCCTTTTATGTACATGTGTATCTATGTCTGCACATTCTGTCTCTGACAACAGAAGCACTCTGCCTTTGAAAATAGTTGCACAAGATCTTTCTTAGCTCTTTGACATAATCATGCTGCATTATGGGAGGCGAAGTAGGCATTCCCGGAGCTTGACTCATACCACACACTGTATGGAAGACTATGTAAGTATCACTTTAAACAGGGTTTGAGAAATGAGCATCAATTCAAAAGTATTATTTGAAAAAAAAAAGTCTTCCAAATGTCTTTTTGGTAAGAAGAAGACGAAAAAAAAAAAATATATATATATATATACACTACCGTTCAAAAGTTTGGGGTCACTTAGAAATGTTCTTATTTTTAAAAGAAAAGCACTGTTTTTTTCAATGAAGATAACTTTAAACTAATCAGAAATACACTCCATACATTG
>JBAJHX010000049.1:16755030-16791389 GCA_037176925.1 Amniataba percoides
AAATAGAGGATTCTTTGATGAAAGCAAAGTTTGAAGGAAAAAATTATTATTTTAAATAAAAACCATCATTTCTAACCGTGTCAATGTCTTGACTATATTTTCTATCCATTTTAGAAGTCATGTGGGAAATAAAAGTGTGACTGTTCATGGAAAACACAAAATTGTCTGGGTGACCCCAAACTTTTGAACGATAGTGTATATGTATGTATATTCCAAAGTTTTAACCTATGGTAGTACATGTTTTCCTGCTGCAATGGATGGTATATGTGCTGCAGGAAGAACCACTTACTGTAAAGTTTCATATCTAAGATTTCTTTTTTAGATTCTTACATTGTCTGTTATTAGTTTTACATTCAGTAAAAAAAATCCCATTAAAAAATAATTACAAAAAAAACACATGAAACATTTAGCAGTCAAGCCTACAAAAAGTACATAAAATATATAGTCTCGTACTTACTTTTTTTGGCTTCCTACACTTCCTCTTTTTCACCTTTTCTAATAAACTGCCTTTCCCTCCTCTCCAAGAAAATAAAAAAAGTAAAAGTGTACATACTGGTATTTCCCAGTCAGTGCTGACTGATGTTTGAAGTAAAGCAACTTTGTAAGGCTGCTGAGTTAAAGCAGCAGCCTCAGCTACACTCTGAGAGTCGATTGATGGCTTAGCATGTACGCGCACACTGCTCTCACACACAGACATGCACACTCTCACTCACACACACATGCACTCATATTAAACAGAAGTGGTTCAGTCAGGGGACAGCCAAGTTGTTGAGAAAGATGGGGAGAGCGAGATGGAGAGCAGAAGTGGAGGAGCCAGAACTGAGCGGAAGAAGAGTGGCTTTAGTCAAACTTAAACTCTCTCTGGCACTGAGGACTAATCATGTAACTATCTCAGCTTTATTTACCGCTCGCTTCGCAACTCCGGGATGTCCTTGGATCATGAGAAAGTAGAAAAGAGAGAGAGAAACAAAGAGAGGGAGTTTCAGGAAACGGTGACTGTGTTATCCACCACAGTGTGACGTGACAAATGTGGAGGGTAAAATGACTTGAAGAACACACAATAAGAGCCGGTCTCGCTTATGTGTCTTTTGAAAAAGTGCAGAGAAATGTCCTTGTTGGCTCAAAGGCACAAATGAAAACAACTTGCGTTGTCTTGTCAAGAGGCACCTTGTTGTATAGCTCACTGAAAAATGTTTATTTTCTGATGGACGAGCGATCAAGTTGTTGAAGTTATTGCAAATATAAAAATGAAACATGACTCAACTCAAACTGTTTCCATTTCTCAAACTAGTGAAGTTGAGAGAGAAAAACAGTCTGTCTTCTGCCGTGGCAAAGACAATTCAGTTCAATTCAAACTTTATTTCAGACTAACAAGAGGATCCATAGCAATGAAAAAAAAATGGGAATAAGACACAGTAGATATAAGACAAAGACAGCTGGATCGACTGAGAGGCCATGTACTTGGTATTCCTGTTAAACCATCACAAGGTAAGTGAAATAATTTTTTTTTTCATCTTGAGCCAAGCCTCAAGTTTAAGCCTCTTCTTTTTAGACCGCTCTCTGCGTCCCGTCCTTTCGCTTTCTTCTGTCTCACAGCAGTCCCATTGTGTCACGGGAGAAACAAAGGAGCACGGGAGAGGAAATGACAAGGAGAAAAGGAGAGTGGAGCCAAACAAGGAGAAAGGGAAGGGAGGCAGTTGCACACATCTAACAAGTTCTGATCAAAATTCAGAAGTGGATCAAGTGGATATGAAGTTGCTTCAAACAAAAGTGCCCCCCCACACACACACACACTCCCCCAAGCTCTCTTATGCCTCAATTCTCTTTACCCCTGGGGCTCTTATCATCTTTCACTGTTCCTCACGCCAGCATCTTCTTTTCACACCTCCTCCAACCCAAGCCCCATCTCTCCGTTTCCCCCAAGGCCATGGGCAGCTCTCTGCTTTACTCTGTTTGCCGCGTACACCCCTCTTTCCCACTCTGCTCTTACTTGCCTCTTTCACTCACCCGCTCCACCCTCCCCGAGGCCCTCGGCTTCTTCTCTCTCCCCGCAACTGATGAAAGGAGGAATAAATGAAGGAGTGCATGTTAATTTGTGGTGGCCACTCCTGACAAGCTTTAATCAGAGCGGGGAATCGCGAGCCAAATCATCCCGAATGCAGGGACGGAGAGTGGGAGTGAGAATTTAGTCAAGGTCAGAGGTTTCAGAGGTTTGAGGGGACTTCACTGTTGTAATAGGGTCACTCCTTTTGGTCCACCTCATTCCCTGACCTAAGACTCACAGTCAACATAGCTGATTACTTGTGACCATTGGAGGGATTTAGTAGCTAGTGCTTGCTCAAATGTAAGATTGCAAAAACTTTCACATTTCCAAAAGAGGAAATGTACTTATTTGTATCTACCTCTTTATGCTGTTCCTGAGTGAACAATGTGGGAAAGTGAAGTGTGGGCGGAGGCCAACAGTCCACTAAAGCTCTCCCTCTCTCTCCATGTCTGTCTTGTCTCTTGATCGCACCTGCGTTTGACTGACTTAAGTGTGCCTTATAGTCAGAAAAATATGGTATCTTTATTTTTCTCCACTTACACTTAAACTAATCACATTACTGAACATAAAATGCTCTAGCACTTTAATGTTGTCCTATTTTGTATTTATGGTCATAATAATGTTGACCATGGAAGTAGGAGTTCATTGCCTGGTTGTATTAGAGGGGAAAAGACATAGCTCTGCCACAAAAGGAAAACTAATGATGTTTCTGTGATCCTCAAAGGTGGAAATGGTATGGAATAGATAGTATAATAAAGGAGAAAGCCTAGACTGAAATCCCCTTTTCTCTGTGTGTAGCACAAAAGCACAGAGAGATGAGGCATCACTTCCTTTTAGCAGTGGACAGGTGTTTTGGCTGCTGTATAATTAGCTGAACTCACACCTGTTACAGGATATTTTTATCACACAGAAAATCATCAGTCTTATTTTACTCTGAACACTTGATAAGCAACAAGCTGCCAGCATGAAAGTCATTCGACTTCTGAAAGTCGACTGGCTGTGGCACTGAGTTGAGTTTTTAGAGGCACTTCAGTCGTCCTAATTGGACCCCTCTTTCCTCCTTCTCTGTCTCTCATCAGGTAATCAGTCTACAGTCTCCAAAAAACTGCTGGATGTCAATTGATGGATTTCTGTAACAAGCCTTAAAAGTGTAATGCTTAAGGGAGTCTCACTTTGCCTCATCTCTTTCTGCTCTCTCACTTCACTCTCTTTACCTCTGTTCCTCTCACTCTTATCAAAGACTCAAAAGTGAGCGGTGACAGTCCCAAAGAGGAGGGGGAAAAAAAAGGGATGTCTGTTTTCTTCCCTCACTGCTGTGCGCTCCCATCTCTTTTCTCCACTCCTGTTTTGATTCGCTCTATTTTCTGCATTGTCACATATCCAACATCCCGCTGAATGAAAATAAATCCAGCTGATGGATGGAGAATCACAGCTGGAGAGAAACTGCTAAAAATATGGGGACTTTCGGTGCGGCCAAGTCAAAGCAACTTCTCTTTCTCTCTTTCTCTCTCTCCTTGTCGCTAAAAATGATGCTTAAAGACTTGTGATGACTCACTGCTCACTGACTCTTCCAAAGTGGTCTTTCTTTTCCAGATTTGGCAGCCGTACAAGGAAAATTGAATTTTTCATGCCATCTTTGACAATCATTTAAGTGTGTTATCAAAACAATATGGCAGCAGCCTTGTGTGCGCCAAAGTAAACTTTAATGGAGCAGAAAGGACTAATTGTACATTTCCTACTTCTGTGGAGCGGAGTGACAGGGCTGAGCCAGGACAGACTCCACATCGGCTGCGAGGCAACAGACCATGCAGTCGCGTGGGCCAGTTGAGGCAAAGCCAAAGACAAGCAGCCGGTGCCAGGCAAAGTACACCTGTAACTGTGACATACTGTGTATCTAAATGAATATCTGTTTCACCACTCTTTATCACAGATGAATGTGTGTAAAACACAATGATTCACCATTTGACATAAGAGCTGTTTGTACTTGCAGCTGTAATTGGTCGTTTGTGATATGCTATGTGTTTACAGATGTTCCACTGTTTGTTAAGAATAAATGAAAGAATGCGCTAAGAAGCCTGAGAAGTGATAGCATCCAGATGAAGCAAAGACACAAAAGAAACTTTCTCAAACTGCATCATCACACTGTAGAATTCAATAGACACAGTTGAAGCTCTCAGAGGAGGACATGCATGCTAAACAGGGGAGGGACCGTTCAAAAGACAGAAGACTGGCTTTTGGCTCTCAAAAAGTAAAAAAAAAAAAAGTCTAAGTGATGAGCGAGGCGAGAGAAAGGACGCAGATGTAACTCTTTTTTCTTCTTTCATAACTTATGATCCACAGCGTTCACTGAATAATTGTGATACTGCTAGTAACTGCTACCAAATGCTACCAATCTGATGTATGACATGTACACTGTAGGTCCAAGGAGGAGTCCAGACTTACACTACAGACCAAAAGTTTGTAAGTAAGACCAATACATGCCAAACATTTGGAAGGAGTTACCTGTTCATAATGCCTTTCTTGACAACCAGCATGAGTTATATATATTTTGGGATGTATTCACTGCATGATCAGACTTTGCTTTCATTGATATGCACCATTTTCCTCAATTTACCTTTAAGTGTACATTGATGTTACCAGACCACCGCTGAATAAATGTCAACAAAAGAAAAGAAGGGCTTAGTTTTAGGGTCGAGAAGATTTGCAAGAGTCACAACTTCAGTGCAAAAGTAAAAAAAACAAATCACAGTTTGCATTATACACTTTGGCTTTTGAGAGTCTGCATACAAAAATCCCAATAAATCTCAACTGCTGTCAAATTTCTGACAAACTACCACAGAAATGGCTAGAAAGAAGCAACTGAATAAAGAAACAAGAGTACAGATTTGTACATTGAGGAAAGAAGGATACACTGAAAGAGAAATTGCAAAACTCCTAATGGTGTCCAGCAAAGTTACTCTTAGATAATAATTTTTAAATTTAGTTTATTTTGTTGCAAAGTATACAAATGAAACTTTTTTTGTATAAATTTGATCATGCTTCCAAACTTTTGGCCTATACCGTATGTATTAGCTGGTTCACCTTATAGGCTAAACTTTAAACACCTTGAGCTTTAAACAGTCAGCGATATAAAGGCCACAAATGATGAGGTTTCCCAAATTCATTGCTGTCTTCAGGCCTCTCTTTAAAGCTTCAACCCCAAAATCCATGAATGAACTATTGCTGGAGGACAAGTCCTCGTGAGGGTTTTGGGGAGAGGAGAGGAGCACATCGTTATCATTGCTAACATGTCATGTCAACACCAGACAATGATCATAATGAACCTAAACAATGAAAATGGCTGTTGTTATTAATGACAGCGTCACCTCTCAGAGACTTTTCTTCATATTTGTGAAAAATATCAGTGTTCTATCACTTGTATTTAAGACAGCTAATCTGTGAAAAAATCAGGCTCCTCCTCCTGCTGCCTGTCTCGCAATTTGACAAGAATCCACTGTGGCTGGATCAAAACAACCAATCAAAACAGAGTAACTGATGGACGGTCGATCTCTGCTCCTGGAAACAACATAGATAAAAAACAACCTGGCAATGAGACAGCAGTTTACTTTGGGTGGCATTGCGGCCCAGTTGCCTTTGGATGGGTTTAGGCCTACTAGTGTAAATGTTCGAGTAGGCTTGTCTCAGTTAAGGCAGACACTTCCCTAGTGTCACCTCTCAGACAAGATGTGAGTTGAGAATGCGGAGAGGATAAAAATGAAGAGGAAACAGACCAGAGGGAACCGTTAAGTGAAGGAAGAGTTGAAAATGAGGAAGAGAAGATAGAAACACTAAAAAACAAGTTGTGAGATGCCCAAACAGACTGTGGAAGAGGTTATTGTAGGAGAAGCAAAATGGTGGAAAGAAAGTGACTTTATAGATGAAGACACTCAGAAGTTTCAGTATGCAAAAGTAAGCAAAGCAAAAGCAAATGCATTCCCTTCGACAAAGTGCATTTCCTTTTCTGTATGCCTGGTATTTTCCCCTCATTCTACCTCCTGCTTTCACAGTCACTTTCGGCATGTTATTTTCTGTCTGAGTATCTTCCCTGTGGTGTAGGTGAGCATGGTAATGGGCCTCATTGTCGATTTGTGTGTGGAAGTGAATATTTTGTTTGGTTTTATTTTTAAGTGTATTTTGGGACCGCATGTGTCGGAAAGAAAGTGGGCGCACGCTTGTGTGTGTGTGTGTAAGCGTTCTTGAGAGTGTGTGCAGAAAGGATCAGGTGGAAGATTACCTGTTCAGAGAGTTACAAACCTGCTGCAGAGTTCACCTGCGGAGCACTGACACAAACAGAAGGCAATAAACCACCTGAAACACAGATGACATCTGCTATCTCATTACTTCAGAGCAGCCCGCGTAAGACTGTAAGATTACTTTCAAAGCTCGCAGAGTTATCTTTAATTAATATTCACTTATATGAGATTTCACAAACTCCTCAGATGTTACCTGGGCGCAGATAAACTGTGGCTTTCTGAAGTGAGCGCCTTGGTGTGCGCTGTGTATTTTACCACATATCGCTGCCAATTCTCACAGATTTTACGAGGTCCACACAAAGCACAGCACCAGTTTCAATGATCCTTGGCACAAAAACGCTCACTTTTTAGATAATTGGCCAGTCTAATACATCCACTAGCAAATTATATATTTCTTTGAAAATGATATTGGAATGGCTGCATTTATCTTGACCAGTCGAGGGGCTGAGACAAAGAACTGTCAACAGCCTTCCGGGAAATATTACACGAGAGCCAAATCACAGCAAATTATTCTTAAATATTCTTTTAGCGCACAGTGTGGGTGGCGCGTTGGTCAGCTGAGGAGTTGTCATGAGTTTCTTCAGAGGGCAAAACAACAGCAGAACACATGCTCAAAGCCATATGTCTCTCCTGTAACACCAATTAAGGTTTACTGCTTCTCGTACAAAGAGCTCTCCGATCTATTATGTTCTCCTCAGTCTAAACTGTGATTAAGTTTAATAGCTAACCATTCACACGAATGAGTGTACTGCAAGGTGTCTGCAGTTCATGGTCAAATACACTCCCCTCTACAGGAAAAATACTTTGTGCATTTACATTTTGAAAACTAACTGCACTTGTTCTTAAAGAAAACTGTTAAATACTAAAAAAAGAAAACTTTTTACAAGTTCTCACCCTGTGCCCCTGTGTTCATTGCTTTTCTCCTCCTGTAAAATACAGCGCTGCCTCCTCACAAACATGAAGAAATATTACAGATCAATATCAGAAAATTCCAAATCAAAACACACATGATAACACATGATGTTAGGATAATCAAACTCTTTCCGTGCAGCCAGATATATATTTCCTGAGTCTTTCTACTATATGAGATTCACATAATGTTTTCTGTCTTTCCTTCCCATAGTTGACTTGTTTGCTGTGGTGTACGGTGGGTCCACACGTAATCTGGAAAAATAGCAGAGCAGTTTGGTCCAAACTCTTCCAAATATCAACCAGGGCCACCATTGTAACCATAATCATGTATGAAGGCAGCTCAGGAAGTGGAAACATAATTTCTAAAGTACCCATAATAGCAGATATTCTCTAGATTCTCCTCCGATTCTCCTGTGGGGCAAATCGGGGGGTAAATCATCCAGAATAACTTCTAATATAAGACTGGTATAAGGGAGACACACACATATCTGCCCAAGACACATACAGTACAAATGCTGTTGAAACCAGGCTATTTGCTGTGATGGGCTTTTGTAAATGGTTACCATGGTGAAAATTAGCAAGCCAAACCGCCTGCGTTGATTACCCTTTCAGAGATATGGGGATACAAATAGCAGTAGTTAATCTTGTTTAGGCCACACAAATTCATTGTGACAGCTCGGCTGCTTCAACCCTGCAGACTGTCGCAGTGTAAATTGAACGGACTGATTGTAAGAGAGAGAAAGAAAAGAAGAGAGGGCAACTACTATAAACCAAAAAAAAAAAAAAAGAAGCAAGAAATAGTTTGGGATCTAATTTGAGCTGAATTTAAATTGTTTGCCATAGTCTGAGCATTATTTTTTAAAGTTAACTTTTAAAATAGAAAATAGAACTGCGTTATTTTGTATGCAAGTATGTGTTGGTCAAACTGTGACTGTGCAGGGGTGGCTCCGGGTGAGTTATAGTCCCACCATTTTTCATAATTTGCCAATTAACATGCAGGGAGATATTGGAGCCATTAAAAACTTCACAGTCCAAGTAGACAGGCGGGCAGAGACACACACGTATGCACAAGACACACACTGACACACACATATGCGCATTCACATATTTGCATACGGTCGAGAGCCAGTTCAATGCATACACAGCCGCGCAGGTACATCAGCTCCTAGAAGCATTTAGAGGAATTCCTTGAGTCTTAATAACATCGACAAACAACACCACAGAAACAAACACGCATCGGCTGACTTATGGGTGTAATGATTGCATAGGTCATAGAGGGTCATACATCTGAGACCATAAACATCTCCTTGGGGGTGTATATAGAGCATGGTATATAGAAAACTGTATGTTAGATAAAGGGGAAGCAGATCAGCAACAGTGTTGGGCAGTAAAGCAGATACTTACTCATAAAAGTTGCAAGGATGTGGTGCCTTTTGAGAGAGCATATATGAACCACAGAGACAGAAGGGATCTCTGAGGAGGAAAGAAATAAAAAAAACAACAACAAAAATAAAAAATGCTAAAAAGTTTCCCCCCCTCCCCCACACAAATAAAACACACAAACCAAACAAACATTTGCACGATGCCCTGCAATGATTATGAGGTATTAGGGAAAAAAAAAGAGATTCCACTTTGTGTGAAGCCCCAACTGGTAAATTTCTGTGTGGAATAAAATAAATGAATCAATAAATAATCCCATCCTACACGCAAGTTAAGAACAAAACACTGTAGTTGTGTTTTTTTCCTGGTGAGCCTGCTTGGATGACTTTGCTGTAAACACACAATGGAGGAGCTCTCCTTGTGCAGGATGTTTGCTGAAGAAAATTCCTCCAGCCATTATAGTCTTGCAGCTCTAATTATATTGTCTGTCTAAAATATGTTTTCTCCGGCAGATTCCTATTGTATCTTTGCTATTGTTTAGATTGCGTCGCTCCTGTATACGTTTCTTCCCATTTGGCCTCAAACACAAATTGATTTTTGAACACCCCCTGTAATTTTCTGTAATTTCCCATTCGATCGTTTGTGCCCTTAATGCAGCCATGTGGTTGTGCTCCAAGTTTTTGTCACTGAATTGAGCACGACTGGTGCATGCTCACGCACACACACGCACACACAGTACAGAATACATTGATTATTTTTTTTTCAGCTGAGACATATGATACAAATGATTTCTCTGTCAGAAGAAAGATTAAAGAGGAGGTGAGGAGGGTGGAGTACGGGGAGGAGAGAGAGTAAACAGATGGGGCAGGTAAATGAAAGTGTTCCATTAAAAAGACAAATTGGTTTAATCTATATTTAATCCCCTGTTCAGCTGCTGGGATCATCATCATCTGGACAGCCATGTAGTGACCTATGACCCATAAAAGTCAATATGGCATTAAAATTGCACTGCTTCTGATTTGATTGTTTCAGCAGCCATATTACTTTGTTGTCAAAATCAGGAAATTAGTGTCCTTTTTCTAAACAGTGGATTTCTAAATAGTTTAAAAAGATATTGAGACATTTTTCCTGACAGTAAAAATGTCTCCTGTTTCTGCTGAAGACTGCTGAAGAGGACAAGAGGAGAAAAGGGGAAAGAACAGAACAATCACTGATTATGCCGAACATTGTGTCAGCTAGATGCAAAATAGATCTCAGAGTAACTTTTTTTTTCCAGGTTTAATTTATACAACTGATTTATTTTTCTGTCATGATGCTGAGGACATCAGAACATCACGGGCTCCCATCATGTGTGAGGCCAACATTGCCAAGCGAGCTTAACACCTTTAATGCTCACTTTGATCTCCTCAACACAGAGTCAGCTGTCAAGTCTGCTCCACCTCCAGATGACCGGCCGCTATCAGTATCCACAGTGGATGTGAGAAAAACCCTGCCAAGAGCGAATATGAGCAAAGCCCTGGGGCCTGATAACATCCATGGTCGTGTATGTGTAAGAACTTGTGCCAGCCAGCTAGTTGTTGTCATCATTGACATTTATAACATCTCGCTGTCATAGGGGACTGTTCCCACCTGCTTCAAAACAACCCCTATACTTCCTACCCTTAAAAAAGTATGTAGTGTCATTTCTAAATCAGTTCTGTCTTGTGGTACACATCTCCATTCTGATGAAATGCTTTGAGAGTCAATAATTCCACCAAGGATGCCATTGAGTGCCACACTTTGCCAATAGGTTTTGGACATCCTCACAAACACCCAAACACTTCAGATTGGTGGTCACACTCTAGTGCTCAGCACAGAAGCCCCCCAGGGCTGTGCGCTCAGCCCCCTCCTGTTCAAGCTACACACCTGCGACTGCAAACCCTGACGTGGAGAGAACTCTTGTCAAGTTTGCAAAGGAAATCAAAAAGCATTTAAAATGGTGCACAGAGAACAACCCAGTGCTCAGTGTCCACAAAACTAAGGAGTCACACATTTAAGAAAGAAAGGAGCAGGAAAGATACATCAAAGGTGGAGCAGGAAAACAGTTTCAGGCTCCTGGAAATGAGCATCACACAGAAACTGTCAGAAGAACAATAAAAAACCATGCTGATTGAAAACATTACAAGTTGACATGGTTTGCTCGCAGCCCAGGAGAGGAGGGCTCTGGAGTGGGTGACTGAAACCTTCTACAACATCACTGGTTCTCATCTACAGGCATCAGTGACATCAGTAAGGTCTGATGCCTGCGTAGATCCTGAAAATATTAATAGACAATACCCATCCCAGCCACAGCCTGCTCACCCTGCTTCCATCTGGCAAGAGATGTGGAAGCATCCACTGTTGTACCACCAGACTCCAGAGCAGCTTCTTTCCTCAGGCTGTTAGACTTCTAAATTTATCCTCTCTACTCTGCCAATATTAACAGTTTTGTTCCATCTCATTTTTGTATATAAAGAGACTAAAACTTAAATAATTTTTCTTCAACCTTGTGTTGTAAAATGAATTTAAATGAACCCTTGAACCCTTGTACTGTAGGAATTCAGCAGCTGTCGTATATGAGAGTTTCAACCAAGAGAGTTTCCATACTGTCTTTACAAAAAATGATTTTGGCGATCCACTAAAGATGTCATTTGGAAATCCCTGTATACAATAACTTAAACAATAAAGAATGAAAAAAATGAGTCACTGTTGGGGAATAAACAACTCAGCAACTGCTTTTCTGATTTCTGTACTGGCTTTGTTGAGCTAAAAAGAAAAAAACTGCACTCTGTGTGTTTCCATGGCTCTTTTGTGTAAGTCTTTATGAAAAATAATGGAGGTTATATAATGGTTATATATAATGTGGCAGCAGAAATACCATTATGTGGTTTAGATTAATTACTGGTGTTGGTGTAACTACAAAGGTTTGTAAAGCAAGCCCAAAGTTTGGCTGGATCATATTACATCCACTCTGTTTGGAGCCTTGACAGTAATGTCCCCAAAAAATCCCCCCTCATATAACATTCATTTACTGCTCATTCATAATCTTCCCTTTATGTTCTCAGAACAGCCCGCCCCATTCCTTCCCTTGCTGGTGTTATCTATCACAGGCACTTTAAAGACAAGTTTAATCTTCCTGGTGGCTCTTACTTTTCTTTATTTACAATTTAATTCTGCTCCTAATGCCTTTGGAGTTTCCTTTTGCACAGAACGGACCACTCACCCAATCACCTATATTTATGTGTTTTGGACATCTCTGTCTTATCTCTAAATTTTATCGCCTCCTTTTTACTGTTCATATGAAACCATAGACAATTAGTTTATTATGGCAAAGATCCTGTCTGCAACTCATAAACTACAACTACAACACAAACTACAACAACAACAAACAACTACAGCAACAAACTTTAGTAAACCATGCTATTGTCAGAATTAAAATGAACCAAGAAAATATTGGCACCCTAACTGAAGCTTCTGCTTCCTTTCTCTGCCAATCTTTAGTTGATTTTAGGGCTAAACTTTGCATGCATGGCACAACTGAACCTCAGTCTAATACATCTACCAAAACCAAAGACAACAGCAAACATTTTTCTGTAACAGCCTTGGTATCCGGTGAGTGGGGCAGGGGTTTGGAAATGTTCTGTTTTGTGTTCATTATATAATCATCTTGATTTCGCTGAAACACTTTTTACTGTACCATAATAATCAAATCATCACATTTTCTAAGACGTCTAGTCACTGATAGTTTTTTCCTGGAAAGTTAATGCATATATTTAAAGAGTACAGAGTTCATTTGAATACATATTAATTCAAGGCTTACTTTTCCCTGGCAAGAAGGTACATACAGAGCTTAATTTTCAATAAGAAGAAGTAAAAATACAATATGTTTTATACTTTTGCCATTGTCATTCCATTTCATGGACCCATATCTCTAAAATGAACTTTATACTGTATTATTCTGCAATGCCCTCAATCCTAATGTACGCATCCTTTATGTACTGAATGTAATGGGTTTGAAGAATAAGTATTTTAGTTTTCTTTCATTGGCCACTATGGGCCAGTACCTCCCTGTAATAATCCATCCATAAATATATTTTGAGAACATTTGTTTTCACAGCCTTTGGGGCTGTCTGTGTTCCCATTGGTTTACAAAACTGCCAAATGGACTCTCCAAAAATAAAAGACAGAACTAAAGTGTTTTCATGTTAAATATAGACATTTGAGAGCAATTCCCAAGTTCTCCAAAAAGCAATAAAATAGCAACCAAATGTTTCCCTATTTCAGTAATGGTGCATAGAATATAAGTTTATATATTTGTGATTTAGATGAACAAAACACACAGAGACTAAAGTCAAGTGCTATAAAACATAATTTATATCAGTTATGATGGTAAATCTGTGAGTCTGTGTGTGGTGTCTGGTCACCATGAAGCAACCTCATCCTCAGAAGACTACTTAGCACAAATCATCTTTTCTTGCTGACAAAACTATGTCGTCAGCATAATGCAGCACTGGCCTTTTTCCCACCAACTTTACACAAGGACTTTTTCACTGTCCCAAATGGGGAAACTATCCTGGCTTGTTCCAAACCTTTGGACCAATTGTCACGATCCACCAAGTGTTTAAAGTGACTGTAACATTGGAGAAAACCTTTTCTGCCACAAAATACATTCATATGCAACTATGTTGAATTGGAAAAGTAGATTTAAGAGGGACCATTTTTGTCTTCAGAATTGCATTTTCCTGACAGAACATCAATACTGAACATCCCCCCTAAAATGTTTACTGTCAATGTTTTTGACTGGACTGTTTTTCAGTATTTGCACCGGGCACAGAAAATGCAGCTGAACGGAAATCAATAGCACATGAACATCATTTGTAGGAAACAGGGTTGGTGGAGGGCAGATTGTTCTATTTTCTGCTGCTTATGTGAATGGAAAAATAAATAATGCCGGCATGTCTGTGTAAAAGTTAGATAAGTCGTACCAGCACTGAATTATCCATCTTTTCTGTCAGTTGCTAACAGACATAAGCATGTAGCATCACGCTGTCACACTAACAAAAACATGCATGCATGTGTATAAAAGACCACTGATAACTTTTTTAAATGAACATATCATTAATCTTATTTTTTGCTAAACCCTCAAACTCTGCGTAACATGGTTGAGTATAATGAGTGAAGCAGAAGAGAGAGCAGATCTTCCCTCTGTGGAGCAGCTTTGTCCTGTCTTTACCCCCAAACCTCAGGTGGCCCAATCAAGCACTGGGCCTTTGAAGTATAACTGACTGCAGGCCTTCACACTCTGCTCTGTGTGTGTATGTGTGTGTGTGTGTGTGTGTATGAATAGTTTGTGAACCAGTACATAATTGTGTCCGCATCTGCAAATGCTTCTGATAGTGTCAATGTGAGTGTGTGTGTGAGAGAGGAAGACAGAAAGATTTTCCCACTTCAGCTGCAGCATTAAGGAAAGGATAACAGTTGTCCATCTGATCTGTTTCCCATGACAAAAGGGATCAAAAGAGTCAGTTCTCCCTGACAGAGAAGCTAAGCCCCCGATGATAAATGTGTCATTGATCATAAGAAAACATCTACAACAAAACCAAGTTTGCACCGGTATTGTGTTTGCACAGCATCCCCATGGATGACTCCACCGTGATCCCCATAGCACAGTCCATTATATTTTCATACTAAGCTGCAATACTTTAAATCATTTTAAGCGACTGACTGTTTAGTTATAGTTGACATTATAGTTGACATTAGTCTGTTATGTACCTTTTTTTGCATATATTTGGAATACTGTGGCTGAAATTACAAGTCAAGTCATTTCAGCCACAGTATATAAAGAGTCAACTCCTTCTGTTCTGTTCCTGGTGGCAGAAATGGAAAAATGAAATGAAAATTTTTAAAATTTTTACCCAGACATTCCCTGTGATCATCATGGAGAGTGTCACTGATGCTATGTGTATCTCAGTTGTGCTTCTCACCTGCAGGTCACTAACTGGAGAAACTTCAGCACATCTGGGCCCGGTGTGCTGAAGTTCCTTAAGCTCCTGCAGTAGACACTCTCTCGCTCTCTCTTTGCTCAGGGTGGTGCAGGCACACCATGGTGTTGGTTTGCTTAAGCTGACTTTACTTTACCTTCTGCTGTTTTGGCACTGTACAACATACACACACATACACACACACACGGCCAAAATAGTCTTTTAAGATGTACACTTAACTAAAAAGGGGATATATTCACAACTGGATGCAATTAACATCTTTTAAATTATTTTTTTTGGGAGGAGGTTGCACCCTTTATCATATTATAGATAGGACACCTGTAGAGAGAGACGGGAAAGGTGGGAGAGAGGGGGGGTGAAAATATGCAGCAAAGGGACCCCAGCCGGGAACTGAACCAGGGTCTGTTCTGCACTTACAACAGCAACATCTTTAAAAATATCTCCGGCATTTTATGATACCTGTGATGTTCACTTCATGTGGAATTTGTGTGAGAGCTGATTTACTGCACCTCTGTGGTCATTTTAGAGACTCCACATGTGTTACTGCAGGGCTAAACTTCCCGTTATACTAAAAACTGTTTCTGTGTGTTTTTTTTTTAAATCACTGTGGCTAAAATATTAACCTAACAAATGGGAAAGAACTAACAAACCAAATGTGACAACTCTGCTGAAGTCCAAAAGAGGCTATTAGTATGCCCCTGCTATTTCACTGGCATAATTACATGGATTCTTACTGGGACATGGCACTGACAGTGACTGTGTTTTTCTGCTGGCATATTCATATTCCACTTAAAACTGGCATCACAGCTCTTCCACAGGCAGACTTTGACAATGGAGCCAATCACCAATGATTTGAAGCCTGTTCATGTTGCCTGACCTTTGATTTGAGTTGATTTGATTTGAATGAAGTAGATGCTACAAAATAAATAATACTGTATTTGTATCACTGCACTCCAACAGAAAAAAAAAACCCAACTAGCAGCAAACACCTGCTTGTGAAAGAAATGCACAAAGCACAAGTACTGAGATTACATCGGGGTTTTACATTGCCTTTGAATTGCACTGCTTAGATTTAGAAGCTTTCATTTTACCGCTTTGACGTCAGCTCCCCGGCCAGATGTCTGCCAAGACAAAGAAGGAACGTGTGTGCTGAGCGAGCCAGAGAGAGTTCTCTTCACACTCTTGATCCTCCAGATACCATTAACACCAGGGATGGGTGAGACTCAGGCTGAAGTGGTTTTCTCTTGAGCGGAAGCCTCTAGAGCCAATAACCAATCAGAAAAAGCCATGTCTGCTCCCTGAGAGGTTTGATCCTATCAGACAGTAAAGAGGACCGTGTTGCAGTAACCCCGGCGGACTCTTGAGTGTTCCATGATTGGCCACATGCAGGCACACAAGATGCTCTTCACGAGGAGATGGCTAACAAAGACTGATGGTATTCCCCCACTTGAGTGACTTTATCTTGTTCAAGGCTGTGGCGCACCGCATTTGCAGTCCTGTATATGGCGCTACGTTAAGTGGTGGTAGAGAGGGAACCAATAAAAAGAGCAAAAAGTGAGTTGAAAAGAGTTACAAGCACAAAAGGCCACAGGTCACTTTTGGTTGAATAACAATTAACAGCATTTGTCTGTGGCATGAAAGAGGTCTGATAATCAACACTTGAGTCTCAAAAGCAAAATGGGACACAATGAACCGACCAGCAAAACTCATCTGTGTCCAAAGTTTTGTTAGTAAAATGAAAATGAAATATCTGTACAAACACTATTACTATCTATATATTTGTTTATTTACTTGAATTTACTGTAATATAGTAGGGACAACCATCTGTGGGATCAGTGGGTTAAAAAATTCTTGGGGATTTTGTATTCCTTATTTGCTTTCCTGTGAGCTAAATAAGAAATAGATATCAGTCATGTCTACACGTTAAAGATTATGTGACAGTCGGCAGCCAGTGACCAATCAGCACATCGCCCCTGTTCAGTCTGTACAAGGTTTTATTGTTGCTGTGATGTTGCCAGGCAAACAAGTTACAGTTCAGGAAGCTACAGTGCTTGGACAATACACAGGGCACATAACCCCCATGTAAATTTAGTAGGTTTTCAGATTTCATGTTATCACGTTAAAATAAATTGAGCCACATAATATGCATATGGAGAATCTGCACAGGGAAGCGCTAAGGCACAGTACGATGCAGCGAGCATTGCTATCACACGGCTCAGGTTAATGAGACCCACAAATATCGATAATAATTACTGACCCAAAATCAATGGCCAAGCTCCTCATGGGTATTCAGTGATTATAAAGACTTGCTCCATCTATCTGGAGATTCATCGAGATTCATAGTTGATTAAGAACTTTTGATGACAAGGTCACAGCCAGGGCATCGCAGCTAAATAAAGAAAGCACCATGATGTCCCATTTAAACTCTCCACTTTTGTAACTGAGTAGAATTTATGAATATTGATAAGGACTGGGAGAGGATTTGTTGTTTTCCCCCATGTCCTTAACAGTATTTTTTTTTTTTTGCCAGCTTTCATCAATTCTTCAAAATTCCCAGATAATCTCTCCCCTCTACCGCTCCTGCTGCTCTTAGTCTTTTCATTAAGTGTCAACACTATGATCATCATCATCATTGTGAATGACAGTCTATTTCATCTCGAGCTCTTCCTCTCTCGCAGTCCAGCGCTAAAGTCAAAAGTTTGTTCCCCCCTTTTTTTTGGGACGGCGTTCTACCTTAGATGTTGCCTTTGCTGACTAAGCTGTAATTGAGGTGATTAAACATGTAAACAGATTAGAAATATTAATCCTTTGTTGTTTGAGGTGATGGACAGCCCCAAGGTGGTAGATTTTGTTTGCTAATTTTCTTGTTGTTAATTTTGTTTCTTTTATCTTTTTCCTCTCCAGTGCCGAATGTGTGCGTTTGCGCGCCAATGCGCTTATGTGTGTGGCAAAGGCCCGTCTCTCCTGAGATGGTAGGAGATGGAAGTCGTTGTTTGTTTTTATTCTCCACTCCTCATTTTTTCTCCCCATCTCCTTCCCTTCCTCTCTGAGAAGACGACCGAGTACTGTACCACCCGCTAATCAGCAGTGCCGAGATTAACTCCGTGCAAAACCAAACAAACAAAGAAAGGGAGAGATTTTGCTTCTCCGCCTGGACTTGGCAAGCACTCCTCCCTTCCCTGGATCCCTCGTTCCTTGTCCGAATGGAGACGAGAGGGAGTGTAGAACAAAGGAGTAAGCATCCCTTTGTTGGGATTAGGTGAAAAGAGAAAGGCTCTTGTCTTAGAGGCACTGGGCGCATGTTTCCCCATCTAATTTAATAACGTGCTTTTGTGCCTCTGAGATATAATTTTTTTTCTTTTTGGTTGTGCCTTACTCTCTCTCTGTGTGTGTGTGTGTGTGTGTGTGTGTCTGTGTGTGTGTTGGTGCAGACCTCACACTTGTGAAATATCCCGGACGTGCTGATGCGTCGGTATCGCATACTGTTATTATACCATGACAGGAGAGACAAACTGTTAATTCAATAATCCACTCTGACCTGTGAAATGTTGGGGGACGCTTTGAAGGCACATTTTCTTCTGCGTGTGGATCTCCGTCTTGCTATTTGCATGCGTGTTTGTTTGTGATAACCGAGGCTGTAAAAAAATAATAACTGCAATCTGCGCAGTGTGGCACACCCTTATGTGGTTTGATTGGATTGGAAATGCCTTTGTTAATTTTCGCTCATTTACAGTTCAGGCGTTTGCTCGAAAAATAAGCATGACATGAGCGCTCTCGGTATCTCTCGGCACTTGTGTGAGATTTATTAACTCTCCTGTCATAAACAGCACAGTAGTATCTCGCTGACAGTGTGTATGTGTATGTATGTATAGCTGCAAAAGAGTGTGTGAGGTGCGAACAAGGATATAGATAACTTCCCTAAATGAATTCGGCTCACGAGACAATCATCTGAACGCCGCACGTCTGCCACGGCCATAGCAGGTGTCACACTTAATTCCTTCCACTGCACATACTCTTCACCTAAGAGCCTCCTTGTCTTCCACGATGCTGCCTCTTACCTGATAGAAGGCGACAGCTGCGATTAAAGTAATATCACCCCATCCCCTCTGTCTCAGGGTCAGTGGTCCTTTGGGAGGTGGGAGGGGCAGACGGCATTCATCACATGTCTCAAGCACCCTATTCGGCAACATATTTAGTCTGAGGGAGGGATTTGCAGATGCAGAAACGATTTGATAGGGATAATCAATTTAGCTGCTAATCCAAATGGCCTTACAGGTGGCAGGATTGGAGCTATTGACCTTGTGTCAAGCCGGAAATCACTTAGAATTAAGCATTTGAGATCTCAGAGTCCACAAGAAGTTATCACAGAGATAAGAGCCCTTTTGTCTGTCTGTCCATGTGCCATACTTCAGAGCAAATTTTGCAGTTTTACGGCCATCTTTTACAGCACAGGAAATCAATACAACTTTAACTAAACACCTAAATGCAATGCTCATCACTCTACTGGCTGCTGTAACTGACCGATTGCCCTCAGTCTGAATGTTATTGGCTAACGCTCACCTCAGCCTGTCTCACTTGAGTTGAAAGTCCACAACTGGACTTTTCATTTAATTGAATTTATTTTTGTCTCTGTGTATACAGAACATATGATTTGGGCCCAGAACTAATGACTTTTTTTACTACTGACTGACACACAGAAATATATTTTGATACACAAAATAAGTCAGACAGATAAAGTGTAGAGTAAGGGAAATGAAAGAGCGAGACCATCAAAAAAGAAGAAGAAAGAGGAGATGAGAGGGTGGGTCGTAAAAGATTGAGTACCTAGAGACAATCTACCCTTTCCCAGACAACCTGTGTCATGTCAAGGTCAATAATCACACCATCTTTTTTTACTCTGTGCAAAGTGAAGTATTTGTGTTCTGTCACCCCCCCCACCTACACACATACACACTCACAAGCACTTACACACACACACAGACTGGTGCACACACAAATAAACACACTGTGACACCTCTGAACCCTCTGCAAGAGTAAATGAGTTCTTTCCTTCAGGGTAAAACTCCAGAGTGAAAAAGTGTTTACAAGTGAGTGTGTGCTGTTTGCGAATGTGTATCTTGCGCTCACTCATTTGTGTGTGTCCGAGCGTGCCTCAGCGCGTGTGTGTATTGCCGCGGCTCTCGGGCCAGGCGGACACAGGTCTCGACCCTGTCATTGTGTGGGAGTGAGGGAATAGCAGGAGGCAATGGAGTTGGAGACACAGAAAATCAGAACAAGACCTGCTAGAAGCCCCCCCGGACTTTCTACAGCCAGCTAGAGAACAGGCCCGCGGCACGACAAAATATGACACAAGCGCACACCACTGCTAACGCGAGACAATCAGAGGGGGGAGACAGGAGAAGAGAGGAGGAGAGTTCATTGTTTTTGTATGTTATCAATGTGTCGGGATGAGAAAATGTCTGACAGAAAGAGGAAGAGCAAAATGGGAGATGTAGGAAGTGGAGAACAAAACATGTTAATCATCTGCTGGCAGTCCTTTACAGTAGACTGGCCTCATTCTGTCCTGTGCGTGCATGTGTGTGAATGCATGTCCATGCTATATATGTGTGTGACTGTGTGTGCGTGTGTATTTGCAGATATGGCCATGTCACACGAATGGCTAATTAATTAAACAAAGCCTCTGTGGGAGTGTTTAAATGATGTGCTAAGTGCTTAAAGGATGCATTCTAGTGGTCCGTGTTTAGTCTCGGAGTGTGCACGCGTTGTGATCTCAAGTGTGTGCGCAAGTGTGTGCATGTGTGTGTGCAGCAGCTCTCCCCTGCACAAGAAAGACTGTCTTATCTTTATCGGTGCTGAGCAGCTTGACATACAGCGGTGTGGACAGAGACATGATCTACATGCTTTGAGTTGACTCTATGCTCTTCCTCTTTCATCTATTCATCCACTGTTGAGGCAACCTCTGGTTAAAAATGCACAACAAAGGCAGTAAAACAGGAAAAGGGACCGAGGCTGTATACAGGGGTTCTTTCAAAATGCATAGATCATTCAAACCAAATGAGAATTGTCATCACCACGCCACGTGCCCGATCCACAGTCCATGAAACTGCTCCGTGTGTTTTTCACCTGAGGGACAGAAAACAGGACTTTCCATGATACTGAGGCTATTTTTAATGGCTTTATTTGCAAATAGATATTGAAACCTTTCTTGTTCCACGAAAGGCCAAACTATAAGATCGGATTTGTTCCAATAATTACTCACATGCTACAATTAATGCAAACAGTTTAGCAGCTTCACAATAAATCAATAAGCCTTCACATTTAGGGGCCTAATAAGTTCTAATATCAATGGGTCTGTGAAATCAAAAATGAAGGAAAAAAAGCACTGGCTGTTGCATGTTTTGTCTCCAGTTGGTGGGCTTGGCCTTTGCTTGGCCTTTAGACTATGGATTGGACCTTTAAATGTTTTGTCCCTCATCTGGTTACTCTATTATCATAGACACTATGTATAGATGAGCTGTTAATTAAGGTTAAGTGGTGCTGCTCAGCCTTGCGCTAACAGTGCAAACGATGTAAGCCGACGCAACAGCAGGCCTTACGAGGAGGCGCGCAAGTGTTTGTACATGACTAAACATAAACAGGCATGCATGTGAGCAAGTAGGCAAACATGTGTCGTCCGCACACGCGCACATGCTTGTCCACATACGCATGCATATGGATGGAGCAACTGTGCATGAATTCACAGGCGCACACGCAGGCACGCTGGAGCAGCTCTCTTCTCCAGCCTGACCCTGTGAGCTTGTTGAGCTGTGTGATGCGAATGTGTTATGACACTCTCTGCAGGCATGCAAAATTAAACAGGGGCTCCCACAGGAGGAACCATACATACTTAAGCTGTGATTTCCACTGCTACATATACGCCAGGACGTGGAGAGCTGCAGCTTGAGACACTTCCTCGCACACACACACACACACACACACAAGCCGACATTTATGCAATGTTGTAAAATGTAGGCTTGCATTATGTATCCTTGCTTTTTCCATACTCAACAGCATGTCTTGGTTTCCTCACAAAGGTTGTAGATATTACTTAGACACACGCTCTGTCTTTAGGCTCCTCTTCGTATCTTTCTGTCTTTGTTTCACTCTGTGTATTCCCCGACACAGGTTTTTCCCACAAGTCATCCTTCGGTCTCGAGCCAGCCATCACTGCCTTATATGTTTTGGCTTTGAGTGCTGTAGTATCTCACAGCCACACATAACTTACAGTACATACACAAATTAATACAGGTGTATTTAGAAGCTAATTATGTAAGAGAGACTGTGGACAGACTGACAGACTGTCCATAACTACAGTCTGAGGCCTCTTGTCTTTGATCATGAATAAGGAATAAATTGTAGCTTTTGTCATTAAACGAAGTAGTCTGTAGTTTCTCAAATTCCAAGCTGGATCCTTTCCTGCTCAAGGAAAAACTATCATACTTTTGCTTTGCAGACATTTTCCCATTCTTCATTACCACCTTGTCGTCTATCGCTGGTTCATTTACTCTAAAAGTACAGCTGAAATTTTAAACCGCTGCTTTTGTGCTTTATTTTTATATAAACTAATTTGAAATGTTTCTTTAAGCAAGTCCTCTGTTTTGGCATGTTTAACTAAACAGCAGGAAAGGTAATATTTCAAGACAAAACTCTTCTCAGGAACCAGCGTCTGTGTTGCTGGAGAGTCCTTGAGCAAGACACTAAATCCCCACCGTCTTTATGTGGGCTGCTCTGCGCTGACCCTCCGCTCTGACCTCCCTGTGTAGGGAGGAACGTGACAAGACAATTTCCCGGTCAGAATTAATGAAGTATCACATTATTATTGAGGAATGCTGTTTAATGGCTGTATTAAAGCCCCTGACACACAGTTCAACCGTTCTTTTCCAGCATCAGCAAGGATATGTTATTTGGATTATTTTTAATGTGATCAAATGTTCCTGTTTATGAATTAAGCCATCATCGCTGTTATTTTGCATAGCCAGACCATTCACTCTTCATGAAGGTCTGGAGAAAATCTCATCAAACACTAAAAAGCAAAGGACCTCAAGTAACCCATGGTGAAGTGGCCATTGGTTGGCTATGAGTTTAGTAATGTCCGCTTCTGAAAACAGCACTTTTGATTAGTTTTTTTGTTTTGGTACAGATAGATTTCTCTGGAGCAAAAAAATATTTTAAGTATAGCAACAGTCCACTGTGTCTTCACCACTTTCAAAACAACAGTTGTGCATAAATTTCTCCAGACGCCCTTTGAGCTTGGAGAGATGGAGGTCTGGCCACAGCTTGCTAAACCACTGATTAATCTTCGCAATTGTGAAGCATCCAAGTGGCTCCTCAGGGTAAATTGCAAACCCGAAAAAAAAAAAACAAGTGATAAACTGTTACTAAAAATTATTTACAGTGCACAATTGGTTTATATGAAAAACATTTGAGAAGACAAAGTTCAAACCTGCTTTGTTTTCCTCAGTTCCCCATCTATCTTTCCCCCCGAGTGACTCATTCTACTGTGCAGGCATTCTGTGCGCCTTTTGTGCATTCTTTTTCCCATATACAGCGCAGAGATTAGCGTACATGCACAGAGTCAAACTCAGTGCTCGGATGCTGAAGATGTCTCATTTTCATGGACAGATGTTTCTATTCTCATGCATAGAGAATGGCTCATAATGTTCACTGTCTGAATAATAGAATACCTGAGGGTAACTCATCCATAAGGGAAAAGTTGATGATGATGTGTGTGTAGTTCTGCGCATGTATATTTGTTTTTCTCTCCGTTGGCGTGTGTGTGACAGAGAGACAGAGAAAGAGAGAGAGAGAGAAATAGATAAATGCGGACCGAGACTAGAAGTGAGTACAAGTGAGGAATGCATTTTCCTGTGTAAAATATTCTTGCACCCGTATGGGAGTCATTGGCAGGGTGAACTTTTTCTCACCTGCGATGTGTTACACTCCTCTTGAAAGCACACGAGCCCAGAGCAACATCCTGACCCACTTCAACAAGAAGAAAGCCAGGCCACCTGCAGTAAAAGCACCAAAATGTCAAACAAGTGCTGCACAGTCAAGGTCCAGTAAATACTCAAAAGGAGCGAAAGTGAGAAATGACAAGATGAAATAATTCAAAGGTTATTAAGATGGAAAGTGAGTTAGCGAATGACAGAATGAGGAATTGGTCTTAAAAGGACGAATGGAATTATTTCAAAGGATTTCTTGTGACGTGTTTGGTTCGACCCGCTCGTAACTTGAGCAGTCCCTCGCTGCATACAGATGGTTTCATCACTTTCAAGGTTTAAGATAAATCAAATTCTGCTCAACTTTCCTTTGAATATCTGGAATGATTTCACTACTATCCTGTGGTTGAGTCATTAAGTAGTGTGGAGGAAAACATTGCTTTCCCTCCACTGCGACAGGCAGCAGAAAAGACTGTTTCATGATACATAAAAAATGATTCAGCATAGCTTCACAATGTAAACATGCATTATAATATTCATATTTTTCTTTGATGTATAGGTTGTATGCTTGCAGTTAAACGTTCTTTTTTTACAGGGACAATCTGTTATTTTCCCCCGTCTCATTTAATTTGCTTGTAGCAGGTTAGTTTAGAAGTGAGGACATCGAGTCCTTCTGCACAGAGGAATAAGACGACAGCTCATTTGTGTTATCAGCATGGCTGCTGTGTCATCTGGGGCCAGGACATGGCAGAGAGAAAACATACATATATAGTCCCCTCGCTTTGATACTTTCCATTTCAGCAGAAGACAGAACATCAATCGGTATTACGAAAGTTCCACTCTGAACCCCTGTTGATGACTCTTTACTTGTAAATAATGAGGATTTAAAACCTCACGCAGGCCTTTCGCGCTAATTTGAGGACAGCCCAGGTTTTCAGTATCATAGCTCTTTCAGATCATCTACTCCTCATGCACAAATGCATGCATACTGTACTCTCACACAGCTAACATGCTTTGAAGACGCCAACTGAAAGACATTTCCCAGTGGGGGAGAAACATTCATATAGTGGGGTTGTTTTTTCACTTCACATAGGAAAATACAGCTGTGAGCAGAGCCAAAGTAATACACAGAGAAGATCTCTCCGGGCCACCTGCAAACACGAGGAGGTTCAAAGTTAAAATGTGAACGCATTATCTAGTTTGTTTTCAGTGCAAATATTGGTAAGCTGTATCCATGAAGACAGAAAGTCCCATGCGCTCCAGGCTCAGTTTTCACTCCCTCCGTGTGACTGAAGTTTGTGCGAGAGTGCCTCTCTGCTCTGGTTTGCCATATGTTAGCACCTGCAGCAAGTGGTTTGCCCTTCGTCTCAACAGATCACAGGTGCTAGAACTCTGCTCTGCTCTCATTATCAACCCAAATTCAATTATGTAATAAGAGACCTCGGCTCCTATGAAGTTGAATAGAATTGATCTTGATAAGGAGCAGAGACCCGTGAAATCTGCAGGGTCTGCGACCCACAGACCAAATAATAAGAAATACTGAGAAGATAGATGAGGCTGCCATGATGAGCAGAGGCCTGCTGCGTGCGTGCGTGCGTGTGTGTTCATAGTGTTGGTATCATATTTAACAGTCAAGATACTCTTTTGTGGATTACCTGTGTGTGTGTGTGTGTGTGTGTGTGTTTTGTAATTCTGTATGCGTGAGTGTAAGACACTTTTTAACAGAGCAGGAGTTAGTAAACAGACAGGTGTACGCCCACAGGGTTTGATGTCACTCAGGCAAAAACATGTGCACACACATACACACACACAAACACATTTCTGTGTGTATGTGTGTGTGCACTTCTGTTAACTGAGTCTCCCAGGCCAGCCAAAGCTGCATACTTGTCCAAAGCACTGTACTTTCATGTCAATTTGCCGTCTCACAAGGGGCGGACAACTCTCTGCACCATTCACAATTTCTCCCTGACCATGGATGAAACGTCTCTGTGGCACAAACTTCTGCAAAAAGGGAACACAGCTGTTATCTTTATTTTCACTAAAATGAAAATCTTATACTTACATATCAACCCATTATATTGCAGTTTCCTATAAACCGCTTTACATTTTTATACATTTATTGATGGATCTTGCATAAATGAAGATGATGGCTTTCCACAAATTATCATTCAGCAATTGTATTTTTGTATTTTTGCTGTTTTTGTTTTCCAGTGGACCCATGAACCATTATGAGGGATGATTCATGGAAACAGCACCTGCAGTGTGCCAAATTTCAAGCAGCTTGGAAAGGTTGCACATTGTAATAGTCAATTCTAGAGAATGGAGCCCTTTGAGGTGAACTTCTTGCCCAATCAGAATATTTCCACTGAGTCCGTACCTGACACCAGATGACATGGACAAGACTTTGAAATTATTAATGTAAAAAATATTTGGAAAGCTGTTGGAGGGTCTCCACAGTCACCAGATATAGTGACTAACATGTTAAAAAGTGCTCTCCACCATCATCACGAAAACACCAAATGGGGGAATATTTTTTGGAACAATGACGTTCTTCCCTCCTGTAGTGAGTAGTGAGTATTGCTTTGAGTTCAAAGATTTGGACAATCAACACTAAGGCACATTGAAGTTGCTCTGGTGGCATGTGGTGGCCCAGCACCTCTGACTTGTCATCCATCTTGTTTTATTCCACACTAGTCCTCATCTAACAAATCTCCACAGTGCAAGTTGTAAGTGCAATGTCACCACAAACCTACAATAGCCACATTTAAGAGAAATAGGCCAAATTTTAATAAACTGGAATAATCCTTAGAGTGCACTCTCTTCAGTGGGCTCATATGGTTCGCTGCAGAGAACCCCTGAGAGTCAACAGAGACTCCCACTGCGGGATAGATTAGTAGTCTGTCAGCTTCTGTTGCCTCACTAACTACAGAAACGGTTTAAAATGAGCGTGACTCGACAACTTTCCTTACACCAAATCCAACATGGCTAAAGGAAAGTCTTAATATTTGTATAGAACGGGACAGAGGGTCAATGACGGGGTCCATTTTCCTGTTCTGTCACTGTCACGTCTCTTTACTCCTGCTGCACTGTGAAACCTACAGACGACCTTGATCGGCTGCTCCTGAATGCATCTGAGAGTTGCGTTATTAAGCCTGTGGTTCGGATTCGCACGCATCGTGATAATATCAAGCAAACAAAAGAACATTGTCATAAATCACACTCCTGCTCCGTTTTGGGCGCTGGCTTTGTTAGATTGGTCCAGAAAATGATCTACGCGTGTCATCTGTGCATGCGCTAGCACGTGTGTCTGTATGGTTGTGTTTGTGTGCCGATATTTGTGTGGCGACCGCTGAGAGTAAATAACCACCGAGGGAAGCTGTCATTTGTTCAGATTTTATTTGGATTGTCTATGTTCCCTTGGCAACTGGTGAAGGGGATTAGTAAGTACTCTATGTCTGGTCTTAGAGGTCAAGGATAGCTCTCTGTCATTCTCTTTTCTGTCTGACACACACACACACTCACAGACATAAAGCATTTTTTTCCCCTGCCCACTTGCCCCTGTGCTCTTGGTTTAAAATGCAAAGCAGCAGGAGATTAAAAGCCATAGTCCTGGCTGTCGGTCTCAGGCTGCCGTCGCCACTGTTTGAAAACACATTTTGTGCAGTCGGTCTGAAGTCAATAAGGTTGCTGAGGAGATAAGGCAATAGGCAGACTGAGGAAGGGAAGGTGAAAAGAAAGAGAGAAAGAGAGAGAGAAAGAGAGAATAGCAGACCAAGGCAGGAATGGTGAAGGCGGATCGTAGAGGTCACCACACAACAACTTCAATGAACTAGAACCTTTAAAAAACCCACTTATGCTCTATCTCTCTCCATCTTTCCCCGTCTCTCCTCCCACCACCCTGCTATCTCTGAGGAGATAAATGGGACTGGGAGAGAGAACTGGTTTTGAATTGTAGCCCGTTCCCAATTTTGAGGGACAGAGGATTTGTCAATAAACACGCTATTGGAATCTGCTTATTGGAGGGCAACGCGGACTCACTCTGCTTACTCCACACTGAAATGAAATATGCATCAGAGCATGTGGATCACGTTTACCGCAGGATGTACGGGAGCCAGCACACAAACGAGAGGATACAGTGAAAGTTAATTACTTCAACAAGACTTACTTTTTTTGTCTGAGTCATTAGTACAGCATGGTATAGTATAAGAATGAAAAATTTTTTGATGTCAGTTATCAATGCAGAATCAGATAAAATAACCTGTAAATGAAACCAAACCATAAGGATAGATTTGGAGACATTTGAGGAGCATTTAACACTGCTACTGTGAAATCTGAATTACCTCCCAAGCAGGCAAATATGCAAACACTAAAGGTCACAATCAAAGAGCAGAAATGAGAGACGGGAAAGTCTCTTGCTTCGATTTGAAAGGCAGCCCCCAACTTACAGAGAGCAGGGGTGATAAAAGAACATTAGAGGAAGGAAAGGGCGAGAGAGAGAGAGAGAGAGAGCATGAGGAAGTTCCTCTTAATGTCATTATCACTCTTATTTGGATTTTCTCTTATCATCCTGTGATTTTTTGAACTGCCAAACTGAAAGATTTCTTTAAGGCATGGTGAAAATGTAGTAAGATAGCGTTCACTTTTTCCATATAGGTTATTGAAAAATGTGTGCTTTCCAAAAGGGAAATGAATAAATACCTTGGAGAGGTTAGATTTTAGAGTTCCCTGCTGTACAGCATGGAAATTAGTGTTTGAAACAAACATAACCGTGCTCAGTAGTTTCCTGTGATTGCCACCTCATTTGTCCATTTGTAAAATATTATAGTTGAATATTGAATCTGTTTTTTCTGACCTTGAAAGAACACCGTGACGGGTTAAAAATGCAGAACCGCTGACACATGACACATGCTTTTACCACTCCGGTGCCCAGTAATTTGTCAATGCCTTTCACCATAAAGATGGTGAATGATTAAGCTCCCACACTGCTCAGTAAAGGTTGAGGAAAGATAATGGCCATGGTTAAAACAAACCAAGGATGACTGTCAGCGGTAAATTAGAACCAGTGGTCTACACGTCCACATTAGGTCCTGGTCAGTTAAACACAGGGTCTTTTAAGGACTAAAATGAACAACTATGAATTTTCATGTTAGAATAGTCTTGAATGTGTTCACTTCTGCACTGAAAATGTCATATCAACAAACAATTTAATGGTTGTTTGTTATAATCACAAGGGGCTCACACTGTAATAGCTGCTGCTGTATTAGATACTAATTTATGTTGGAATGTGGACAGTAAACCGCAGGAACACCCTGAGATATTACAGTGGAGCAGCGATTAGCCCAGAAGTGGCATCAGGACTTTAGCTCTCTGTAGGGAAATACTGCTTTTGAACACCGTCTGATGCTGCTGCTCACTTCTGGGTTTCAGCTTTTATCGCCTGTTTTATACGCAGCCAGTAAACATGACTTCTGATGGTGATCCATCTCAGGTCTCCCAAAACAATAAGGCAGAAAACCAGATTATCATAGTAAGTCATTAGTGCAATATAGAGTGGTGGGAGATGAATGCCCATTATAGTCGCTCAGTGGAGTCTCTTTTAAATCACTACGCTGATGAGTAGATGGGAAGTACATAAAATAGAGCTGAGAAGCATGTTTGCTAATACGACTTGCCTTGTAACATAGTAATCATGGACTTGTTGATTGCAGTGTATGATTCTGGACCAGCCTTAAATGAGTGTTGCTTTGTGTGCACCATGGCAACAATGAGCTTTATGGCTTATTAGGTATGTGGGCGGTTTAGTGAAAATGCGACCACATTTCTTTAGAGTAACTGACAGATACAATTGTTCATGTGGAACACCATGTCAGTGTAAGGTGTCCATTAATACACCAGATGCAGACAAATCACCACCTACTCCAGGCTAGTCGGCCCAGTAGGCAGGACACTGATCACCTATCATGCTTTGCACTCCGAGACTACACCCACTCCATCAGGGAGCTCGGCGCTGCCTTGAATGTACCTCATGCCAAGCAGTCTCCAACTATGACCCACGCCACACTGTCGCTGAGACATAGAGTTGCGTAACAGCATAAGCAGCGAAATTAATAAAAGTCTCAGAGACAAATATACACATAATGAAGTCATTTGAGGTGCCTGTCCCATCAAACCTGATGATGATTTCAGGTACAGTGGAAACCATTTATAGTGATCACAGCTAAAGTGATCAACAGCTTGGATAAAAAACATGGGATATAATCATCCCTTTACAAATTCTGTGTAAATAATTTGCCTATAGTAATCAAGTAGTCTACTTACATGTTCATTTTTGGTCTTTTCTCACGATATCTATAGAAAACATTTTCTACACAACAGTAATATATATATACTTTTTACTTTACTTCCATTGTACTTTTGCAGTAACCTGTCTGCTTCCAGCTGGCTACCTGAAGCTGCTGCACACTGATGGGAAAAGAAAGTCATTATCTCTCAATGATAAACGCAGTCCGCTCAAAGCTTATGACAAACTGCCAAAGACGAGCCAACTTGCAGTAGTGAAACTTGAAACTTCCTCAGGGGCGACCTGTGTAGTCAGACAACGAGAAATATTCAGCTGTATGGGAAAGAGAGCATCCAAGTGGATTCATAAAGCCTGTTGATTAATGTAGTGGTGCCTTTGTGTCAGTCGTCAATACAATCAATAAAATTCAATGAATAGCAAAACTGTCTTTGTTCCATTACTTTAAATTCATACAATAAAGACACAAATATAAATTACACTGAATCTGAACAAGAAATAAAGAAAAAAAATCATTTGGTTGTAATCACCATCTTGTTGTCACAATAAGAAGTTTCCACTGCAGTATTAACAAACAAGAAACACCCAAATGTGACAGGACTAGAAAGCTTCCCCCACTCTCATCTAGATAAAAGGAGCAGCACAGACTTCTTCGGAGACTTGATGGGTATGAATTGGTATGGATGTTACACAACAGGCAGTTCTTATGTACAAAGATTGTACTCAAACAACAGTAAATAAACAACTGTACAGCCCAGATAGGAGACCAAACAGATTTCCTGGCAGGACAATGTGACAAGTCCAAGTAAACATGAAACAATCTGTGGGTCAATTGCATAAATACACAGTGCCAGGGGACTTGTTTTTTTTTTGTTTTGTTTTTCTTTTTTCATAAACACACTGTCAAAAGAATTTGGCATTTATAATATTGTTTAACACTGTCATGTTGCAAACCTCACTAATCTGGTTCTTAGTTCAAATCCAAACGCATGCTAAGACTTCTCTCAACTATGTTTCCTTCAGTTTTGACTTTGTGAGGGATTTATGTTTACTGCAGTAACAAAATGCAAGAGAGGAAAGCTCCATGCTGGCCCTGTTTGTCCCGCCTTTGTCTTTGGCCCATCCAGACCTCATGCTGATATAAGCCCTATGCTTTACCAAGACAGCCTGTCATTTTTTATGATGAAACCAGATGAGATTTAGAGAGGGATCTGAGGAGAGGCGGGAAGAGGGATGGATTTTTTTCTCCTCTGACACCCCAGCGGAGGAACTACAATGTCCGATTTTCATTTCAGAGGAAAAACTCAGGGGAGTCTGAGTTATGGACATGACAACAAACGCTGTTTTACTGCCCATGATGCGCTCTGTTTGTCCATCTTGCTCCCTCTCTATGATGATTCCCCGCCTGTCTGGCTGACGCGTTTAGTCGTCTGCTTGTGGATCGTTGTGTCTGTCTGCCTATCTATCTGTTTTATTGCGAGTCAGTTTGTCTTTCAGCCCGTCCCTGTGTTATTTTGCACCTCAGTCTTTAGGCCTGTCAGAAGCTGAAGAAGTACAATGTAATTCCCTTCCCTTTGCCATCAACTACCCGCCCTAATAATGGATGCGATGTTCACTTCCCTGGCCGATGTGACTCATTCACATGATCTATCCATCTGCTGTCTGGAACTAGCATCACCTCCCTTTGTATTCCTTTGGCGGTGGTACTATTGAATGTTCCCCTTTGTGCCTCAGAATTGCCTTTACATTCGTGGTGTCATTAAAACGCCTTTGTTGGCAGATCATCTGGTTGTTAATTATGTTGGATAGTTTTATGGGCTGTCCCCTGGCCTGTGCAATAGTCATGCTTGTGATACATGCAGATAATTATCCGGCAGCAATCATCTCTCAGATGGTCAATAATAATATGACATTAGGCTGATGGAGTGTAGGTATATACTGTGTTATTGCAACCCTACAGGGATTTGCACCATATACTGGACCTCTGTTTTGCTTCATGAGGTGGAAGGAGAAAGGGCCCCTCCCTTTGTGTAATATCATTTCGGGGATTTGAAGAGGAAGGGGTGGTCTATGTAATGGCCAAGGGGATGGACATAAGCCCACACAGCGATGATATTCATGAGGGAGGGAAACAAGGAGATGTGGAGACAAAAAAGCATGATTATGGGAGATGGAAATGTAATGCATTTTTGGAGCCCTTGAGACACACACACAGTACCATGTGTGCTATGCTTCATATGCTGTGTACACTCAGAGGATGAAGAATAGTTGCAGTACTCACCAGGGGACATTACATAGGAAGAATATCTCTAATTTGAGTACCGTAGTGATTTGGATGCTGTGTTTTGTTAAGAAGACACTGTATAGCCCATCTCAAACTGTGTGGATACAGAGGTGGGTTATGCAAAAGAAACATAAGAAGGAATAGATGAGAACTGCAAAGAAGTTGAAAGGATGAATGCTTCATTGAACCACTGACCTATTCAGGTAACTTCACAACTTTGTTCTTGTCATGAGGCACATAAAAAAACATGCTTTAAGTACATGCTACAAGCACAGCCATGTTAGTCTACCTTTACCAAAATACAAACCATACAAATGTGAGCAATTTGCTCTGACATCATCACATCTTTGGAGGCAAATACAGTTGGTCCACATTTTAAGGGGCAGCATTTGGTGTCTTATACTGAATTACCTACGTTTGATCTTACTTCGCTTGCTATGAACAGCTAGTAAGCTGGTAAGCCCAATGAGTGAAAAAAAAGAATAATGAATAAGTTTCAGGTCCCTTTGAATGTCCATCTTATGGACACTAAAACTAAGCAGGTTTAAATATGCTAATCTTTCCTGTTCACAGCTTTTATGTGAGATGACGGTTCACCGTGTGATTAAGGTCATCATAACTAAAGTCATTCCTGAAATGAATCATTTGACATTAATGTTTGCAGCCATGTATAAGGATCAAATGTTAAAACATGGTAATGATGCTCCATTGGTGCTAAGAGGCTTAATGCGTTGCAAAAATCACACTCCACTTGAAAGCAGCATCATTTTACTGGACAATCAATATCAGGATGAATGATTTTTTTTTCCATATTGTGACCCTGACATGAATGAGGTCCGGTGATCATAAGCCTAGTGTAGTGCCAATTACCTGTTCTTTACTGACAACAGTGACATGCAGCAGGGATATTTGCTGTAGGAGCTTCAATTTATGATTGATTTTAATGCAGCATCATCTAACCTGCACATTTCTGTGCCACTGTGGTGACGTTTACATAATGTTGTTAACCTGTTAACTCAATGTGCCTTCTACCTTGACCTTTCTATTCAAAATCTCTTTAAATTGGATGTGTACATGCAGTAAAGAGTAAGCCATTCTGTAAAAGATCATTAAAAGAAAAGCCATTTCAGTTTGATTGAGCTAGTCAGACTTCATGACCTCGTGAGGGTCCCTTTTGTCACAATACGTTAAAGAGAATAAGAATAGGAAAAAAAAGAAGGTAAAGCATCGACTGAAGATGTTTACAGCATCTCCGCAGCCTGAGGCACAATTACTCCATTACTGTGTATCAGTGAAAAGTGAAAGAAGATGAGGGGGATGGAAGAAACCGGACAAAGGAGGTGAGAGACAGAAAGAAGGAAGAAGGAGGCGCTGGGTTGAATGAAAGAGGAGGTAGGGACATGCCGGACAATGAGGGAGTAAATAAGAAAATTGAAAGCAAAAATAAATAAAGGGGAGAGATAATAATATGGTCACCAAAGGGCAAATTATGTGGCGATCAAATCTTTCATCCTTATCGATTTTGCTGTTAGACACTGTAGTGATTTTATACTGAGGTCAAAGGACCTGGAAAATTGCCGTATGACTAAGATTGATGCAACATGAACATACACAAGCACACACACAACTCAAACCAGCACACAGGATGTTGTATCCTAATGTTGAAACACACACACACACACACACACACACAGTTCATATTGGCATACAAAAGACATTAGACTCTTTGTAACATGCTGCAGATTTTTCATGATCAAGTATGAGTTCCGAGATATGCTGGTAGAACAGACAGAAACTACACTTGGTAGTAGTAGTAGTGTAGAGGAAGCTGTAAATGACCTCCAAGAGATCTCTGAATGCAAAAGTAAATCCCCGCCAGAGCCAAGACTGTGTGTGTAAGAGAAAAAGTAATAATGGTCAGTTCTTTTCAGTGTCTTTGTACTTTGTAGAGCTTCAAATTCCCTGATATTGAAGTATTAATTTAGGGTGTTTGTTAGACTCTGCTGCTTTTATCGTTTTCTCCTTTTCCCTTTCTCTCTTTGCTCTACTAGTTTGTATTGCTATTGTGCCTTACTTCTAGTCAGTCGATTCAGTTGATCAATATCTCAGAAGGGTTGCTTCCTCCGGAGAACATATGCTCCAGTGTGTGTCTGTGAGTGTTATATGTGTGTGTTTGTGCACCTTGTGTTAAATGTACTCACGACAATACTTCATTACTCTGTTCTGATATTCATGTTTGTTTTACGGCTGTGGACACACACGTAATACCCCAACTAACTGTATTCTTTATTTATTGTTGCAACGCTCTGGGGCTTGAGGCTAAATCGTCATAAAAGAAATGCGAGAAAACCCTCAAGAAACTAATACAAGTTTAAATGCTTGCAAAATAATGCCATCAACCTGAGTCAACCAAACAATCTTTTAATTTATTCATTTTACCCTTGTATTTCTTTTCAGGGTCATTGGGACAAGTCCTGCTTCTTTCAGTTTTCAAAAAAATTCACATAGGAAGCAAAAAAAATTATGTGATTCTAATTTCACTGGCACTTTCACTCAAATCAGACAGTTACTCAGGGCCTTCAAAACAGCTGTTTGACAAAGACGGATCATTTAGGCTGACAAAGTTCAGCAAATCCTGCGCACAATCAGAAACTTCTTTTCATTCACATATTGGCTTTATTTTAACCTTTTAATTAAATGAAGCTTTTGAGCAAAGTTTGATGATAAGCTGTGACGAATGAGCTCTCGCCTTCAGCATTTTTCAACTCGCTCGTTTGAAATATGAGAGCGTTCGCCGGAGTGTCACTAAACTGTGTGTTACATGATTAGAACAGGTCTGAAGCATCATAATTCTCTGCGCTAATAAAGACGAGATGTGACACTACGCCTCATGTCGGCTTCAGTATATCATCCTAACGCTGTGAAGCAACACAAACACACACACACACACACATCATGCCCTGTGCACACTCACACACCCACGTCACAGTTGCCAGTTCACCGCTTTGCTATTTCATTTACATATGCGTTCCATACCATCTAACCATCCGTAATCATTTCTGACACAATAGCTTGGTCGGGTAAAGGCTAACATCAATCATCTCACACATAAACATTATTTTCCTTTTCAATCTCCTTCTCTGCCGTCTTCAATTTTTTAATGCTATTGCTGAAATAATGGACACATTTAAATAGTTTCTATCATTCTCTGTGCCATCCTCGTCATCTCACAGTACATATATATATCTATATAACGCTAAACAAAGTAATCTCATATTACGCCACAGATTGAGAAAGCCACAGCCAGTGCGCAGGCAGTATAATATGACGCACATAACATACACAAAGAAGCGCGTGCACGGTCGACATGTGCTCCATTATCTAAGTCAGCCATTCTTTATGTGATGATGGCTTAATAACACTCTGTCTCTCTCTCTCTCTCTCACACACACATACACAAGCATTCAAACACATAGACGCTGAGAGACAGAGCAGCAGCAGACATCTATCTCAGTGAGTCTTCATTATGGGTGATATGTCTACCATGCACTGCTTTAAATTTAATAGTCCCAGTTTTAGGACATGGGGCATACATCAATAGGAAAAATTATGTGTGTATATATATATAAATATAGCACATTTATAGTCTTTATCCTGTCATCTGTGTTTCAGTTGTGTGATTAATGTCTTTATTTGGAGGCTGATTCAGAGCTCCACTCATGAGCTGTACAGTGGTGCAAAAGTCTAGCCATTGTTTAGATTCACAGTAAGTCAAGTACGTTCATCATGCGTCTTTGCGATTGATGGTTACTGCGGCATAATGAATCCAAAGTGTGGGTAATTTGCTCTAATGGTGCACTGTTCTATCATATACCAATATGTAAGTACTATACCCCCAGGAAGTTGGCAGGTAAGTTTTGACTTCTGTGGAAAACATCCAAAAACATTATGTGTGACCTGACAAAATGTAGAGCTCTTCATGTTGCCCACAAAGAATACAGATAGAATATCACCTTCATCAGTTCTGAATGATTTTAAATAATTTAAAAAGTGATAAAATAAGAGAGGAGATAATTAACCCTCCTGTTGTCCTCGGGTCAAAATGACCCGCCACTGTGTTAAAAACCAAAAAAAAATCCCCTAAACGATAT
>JBAJHX010000049.1:16796828-16809225 GCA_037176925.1 Amniataba percoides
TGTGTGTGTGTGTGTGTGTGTTTTCGGTGAGTCATGAACGCGAGGACAAAATTAAACCGCACAGACAGGGCTGATGAAGAATTCAAAGGGACCTGAGCTGATGCAGGGCAGTGGCACACACACACATATACATGCAGACACACAGTTAAACACACACACACACACACACACACACATTCTGAGCCATATACAGTCCCACAGCTTGGGGCTTGGACGGGTTGTTAAATGAATTCTCAGAGAGGGGTCTTTTTGCAAGGATGTTGTTTTGCTGCAGTAAATGAATTAGCTAAACAGCAAAGCCAGCATGCACACAGACAGCCACTAAGCTCCCATCTGGCCAGTGCTTTACACAGAGGCCTGTCTGAACACATCCGGTAGCACTAAACTACTGGTTTTGTGTGTGTGTGTGTGGGTGCAAAAGAATGAGGCGGGGGAGCACTGAAGTGAACGACCCTACATTATCCTCTACAAGTGCAGTCACCAGCTCAGCCATTATAAATAAAAACTAGTCAGTGAGGAGGGCAAAATGCTGATTTTTCCTGATGTTTTTATGCTTGAGGTCAAACTGGCCCGGATAACACCATTCAGTTGACAGTGTACACAAGACTTTCAAAATAGCCCAAAGCTACCGTCATATTAATGCTAACCAGTTGTTCCAATAAATTTAGGTCTTTGCCCTACTTTATTGTAAATGTCAGGCCAAATCTGAACATTACTTGGTTTTACACAAAATAACTTTAGTACACCCAATATTCCTACTGCTAGTAGTAGTAATAAAAATGATGATAATAACAATAACAACAAAGTTTCCCCTAAATTCAAATGCTACATTTTCTTGTAAAATGTGAATTTGGTGTATAGCTGCTGTTTTTTAAAAGCCTTATGGACATATACTGTTAAGGTGGTTTTTCTAACGGAACATGACATTTTAAGACTTTGCCTTTAGTTGTAATTTTCAGATTTTTTTTTATCACACAGGTAATGGAATAATCAGGAAATTATTCATCAACAATGAAAATAATTGTCAGCAGCAGGGTTGGATACCAGAAAAACGCTGCTGTCCTCTCTCCTCCAGGGTTGGCAGTCCATCTCTCTTTGTGAAATGTCAATGCAATGCAATTATCAGCTCACTTTACAAAACGTATATTTTATGTCAGTTTCTAATGGGATATAGTACACAGATGGGAAAGAAAGCTTGGAGCAGTCTGCAGAGGGAAATTACAATGAGGTACATGGTAACTCAGGCCAAATTTAAGACAATTGTAAATCCTGTGGCAAATGACTCCATGGATAATTGTTGTTCTCTGCTCTTCTGGCCTTTTTAGGGCTGCGGCCTGTTTTAGTACTGTTTTGCCTGTTTGACAGATTTCGCAACTTTTTATGCTGCTGTCTCAGGCTTGTTAAATAAAGGCCCAAACACACTTTTTCTCAACTAAACAAATGGTCTAACTAGCCATGTAATGTTATAAAAATGTACTGTACAGAAGTACTTACAAAATGGTACAGTCCTTTATCCTTATTTTCTTTGTTTCGGTTTTGCAGGAGAACAGTACAAGTAATGTCAGGCCTGTTGGACACACACACACACACACACACACACACACACACACTGGTGCCTGGCACGGACAGCTGAATTTGCCAATGAACAAAGTGGGCTGAGAAATTAATTTCCAAATTAGTTAGCACTTGGTGACATTATGCACAAATATGACATTCATTTTCAGGGCTGTGCTGGTGATACACAGTTGCGTGTGCCAGTCCAGCTAGTAACCCCTTAAGTAATCAAAAATGTCAAGTGTGGCTATTTTATATCTAAAAACACTAACTGCTTATTTCATAACCCCAAAACTGTCTCACAGTGGATTCTTTTGAGTTATTTGAGCCTCTTAATCACATTAGTCACATGAGAGTGAGATTGCTTATTAACACCTCTGTAACATAATGGCATTTTGATATTTCTTTTTTTGCTCCAATATTGAATATTTCATAGTAATTTCCCTTAGACTTAATAGTTGTAATTTTTTTCCATTTCTTTCAAACTCGCTCATCCACCAAAAGCTTGTGACTTGTTTAGAATACCGCTCTTCGAATCCAAGCAACCAACAGGAAATTTGAAGATGCTGGAATGATCTTCCGATATTGGTTAGGGGTTAGTATTAGGGTTGGCTTTTTAGCTGCTAAGTGCTCAACCATGTACTCCAGCTGGCCACTGACAGTGTCTGTCAGCTCTTTGGTGTTGGTGCTAGGTAGTGTCTGGTTGGTTGACTTAAAATGAGCTTTAAATCTCTGAAATGCCAAGGCTAGCTGCAGATTTGAGTGATAATTCTCTGTAGGTCACATTGTCACATTGTTTTTCAATGTCATTTAATACATTTACTTGCCTTGATGGGAAATAATAACCATGTGGTTTTGACATACTGAAATCTAAACTGTTTTAATTTAATTAATTTTAAGACACTCACTGTTTTACTGACTTTACTGAAATTTTAAGGCACCAGGGTATTGGACTTCAGTCCACATAAAGAAGTCTTAAATGCCTCGAGCAAAGCTAAGAGTCCTCGGGCAGTGTCAAGCTGGTTTGTCGAAGGTTTCAAGACTTATGTACCTCTCTCACACTCTATGTACTTCTTTTTTTTTTTTCTTTTTTTACTTTCTCATTGTCTGCCACCCCATCCACCTTGCACACTCTGTCTCACTCCCTCTCCTTCATTCTGTCTGTCTGTCTCACTTGTTTTTCATTCTGTCTCAAATTGTCAGGTTTGCTAAATGAGATTTAATACTGGAGCTGTCAGGCAGGCGACTGATACCGATCAATCTCCAGAAAGCTGGGAGCGTGACGGGGCAGGAGCTGGTTCCCGCAGAGAATCAACTGGAATGCTTATGCATGGCATCTCATCTGGCTCCAAATGGATGCTGAAAACACTTAGCAGAGGCTATGTGGTGCTATTTGAGCTGAAACAGGAGAAAAAATAATTCCCTTGTTAAGTGTGGGATTCTCAAAATCTGACTTTAACATTTCAACAGCCACTGCCAGAACCTGCAGTGTTGTGATAGTCTTTCAATGCATCACTTATACTAATCCAATAAATCCAAGACTCAAGTAGAGGAGAAATGCATGAAGACACACAATATCAATATCAACGTCACAGTGATCTCAGTGATGAATGGTATAATTTACATACAGTGCTTATTATCCAGTGGTGATAAATAAACAAGGTCTGCGTAACTGAATGAGATCACCAGACATACATCACCTGACTTATTATGTGTATATGGTGTTTATGTGTCATTATACTTCTCAGTAATGTGATTAATGTCATCACTTAGAGCCAGATTCACCTCATGACTAAAGCCTCACATTGTGTTGATTAAGATTAACCATGGTGGAAAATGAAAAGAATAAAAGGAGACTATTTTTGTGCCCTCACTGATATGCCAGTGATTTTTTTTTACAGGTAGCCAAGAATAAAATGATTCTTTAAAAAATACAGGCATGTACTTATTCATAATCTGATTTTAAGAATAAAATTAGTTGGGTGAAAACTAAATAATTTTTTTTCCCCATATGTTCGCGGTGGCTTGTCCTAAAACAAGAGTTTGCGACCAATCCACTGCGCAGATTCGGTCCATAACTTTGCAGCTCTAAGTGAGATTACACTCACAAGAACCGATTAGTCACGTTGCTTTGGTCGAAACAAGGCTTTGTTCAGTCAGTCAGCTCAGTTTATTTTCAAAGCCACACACAAATACATCTGCATACAAACACACACTTGCATATACACACAGCTGACAATTTTCTTAATACATTTTCCGTGTTGGTTGTCACCTCATGTCATATCCCTGGCTCTTGCCAACATAAACCTGCGTGAAATGCATTGCTGGGCAGCCAAACATAGAGACAAACTGTGTTTCCAGTGTGGCTACACATGAGGACACTCTGTCAGCTGGCTGTCCGCTGTGTGAAAGGATGGCGTGAGCGGCTGAGGTGATGACTGCACAACTACTTGTGTCTGATAGGGTTGAATATATTTACAGTATCAGGTTATTCACATGTTGGATTTAGAAAGAAAGCTGAGATTTGAATGTTTAATTTAGGGTGCAGTGTTGGGTGATGCACAACTGGAAGTCGTCAGAGCGGCAGTGGAAATAGAGGCCATGGCAATGCTGAGGCTGAGCACGTAGTGCGTAAAAAGTAGAGGACTGGTCAGTGACCCTTGTAGAACACCTCGGGAAAGAGCAGCAGAGGCAAAATTACCAAGTTTTTCAGTCTGTTTCTGTGTCAAATTAATTGTGTAAGTGAATTAAAACGGATCTCTGAAAATTAGCTCGGGTTTAAACTGTGATGCAACACATTCCAGAAATTTTAAGTAGAACAGAAAGGTTCTTACTGAGTTCAGATTTTTTAAACACAAGGGCAGGAGGTGAAGCAATTTAACAGGTGTGGTGAAGCTAGCAGAATAATGATGTATGGCCATTGCACAAACTGGAAAGTAAGAGAGTTGGGGTGTCTGAGTCAAAGGCACTTTTTTGCACTGTGATTGTCTTTGAGAAATTCTATTGTAATTTCATGTCCTTTTCATGTTAGTTTGGTTGCAAAGTACATAATGTACGATTGTATATGATTTTAAATTGTTAAAAAAAAGAGTGTCATTTTAGGTCATGCAGGCAATAAATGGACTGTACTCTTCAGCTCATACCGTTATTGGATATGAATCATTTTGAATTACTCAGCCCATAGTGCACCTAAAGAGCTCTTACTGTTTCTCTGCCACTCTCTCAATCTGTCAATTACTTGCTTTTTTCCTCTCATTTTCGCTCTTTGTCTCTGCTCATCTCCGTTGACAAAGGAGGTGCAGCAGTGTTATCAGATACCATCAATAAACTCTGCAGCAGCGAGTTCAGACAAAGACATACACAAACTCACACAAACACTGTCTGTCGAATGAATGCGGGTAATTTTCGATTTCTTACATGGCAAAACTCGCAGTAGCACTGTGCCATTAAAGGTCCATGTGCTATTGATCTTCACACAGAGGGAAACTGTAATAAAAAGGAAGTAAAGAGAAAAAGAGATGGGGCAAAAAAAAAAAAAAAACGAAACGAACTGCTGCTCTATTGATTCAAATGAAAGCTCACTAAGAATTAAAGCACAGTATGAGGTGTGTTAAACAAAGGGCCACAGAAAAAGCAAAAAGCACGACAAGTTGAAGTGAGAAGTCAAGTTAGTGCTCATTCAACAAATTAATGAACAAAAATCTGAAACAGTTCATCAAGTGGTTGCAGCTAACACAGCAAGTATTATCCACTTGCACATTCAGACACAGAGAGGCATGTGTCCACTTGCCCCCTATTTGACTTTTTTCGCTGTTTTACTGAGGTGCTTTGCTCATTTTGAACAGGTATGTGTGCAAACTGCTTGTAAATTTGAAGGGTTTTGAAATGTTTTATATGGTGTTTTATATGGTATAATTGGTGAGAGCCTCTGGGAATGAAGCATTGGCTAAATGGGCTTAATAAATCTAAAAGCTGTTGAAAAAATACAAAGAGACTTTTATTTTAAAGGGCGTTTTGTAGTAGCACCCCTCTCACTAGAAGAGGTCATTTAATTCAGTTTTAATTACAAAATATTGCTTAATGGAGCGTTAATGTAGAGCGCAGCCAACAAACAAAAGCAAGCAAAAGCAGTCAAAAGAAAATAAAATGCTGCATAACTCATCAGTGTACAGCCAGTTGCTTTTTATCTGGGCCACCCACTGTAGACCCATTTCTTCAGGTCCATCTCCTTTTCACCATGTTTTGCGCTCCTTAGAAAGATTAATCTTTAAAGTTCTTTATCTGTGATACAAAAATGCATACTTTTCACCCACAGCGTTTGAGGAAGAAAGAACCATGAAGAAAGTCAGCGGATGATACTGCAAAATGAGACTCACTCAATCTTAATTTCAAGAAGTACACCAATTTTACTGTCTCATATTATGATATGGCTCATATTTATTAGCTTGACAAAATGCATTTTACATTAAATTCCCTTCATAAAGTTGTGAATTCCTCAGTGCCAATATGGACTACGACTGCGAGAACGGCGTGGTAGAATACAAGATGCTGAAAGGCAAACACGCATTGAGTGTACACAGAACGTCTATCCACCCCAGTGGGACCATAAAAAGTTACTCTTGCAAGCTGGTTATCGATTGCCCATTAGTCACAGAAACTAATGTGTATCTGAAGGTGCCAGTCTAATCTTTAATGTATACATCATGCATAGATTATCTGTTCATTAAAGTGACATAAGGTCTGGCAAAAAAAACCCTAGAGGAGAAGCTCCTCTAGCTGCCATTGCATGTAAATAGACTTTTGGTAGCCTTGCTAACCCATGACTGTTGCATGTAATCAGTGAGAATAATTAGAAAGAGGGGACTCTTTAATATCTCATTAAAGGGAACATTTCAATCTCTTTGGCTCTCTCAGTTAGTCTCTGTCTGCAGGAAGAGTGAGAGAGAGAGAGAGAGGGAGAGAGGGAGAGAGAGAGAGAGAACCCACCAAGGGCATTTGTTCTTATTAAAATGATTTCAGAGCAGCAATTAACCAGACTGGCGACACTATCACTGTTCCCAACCAATCAAACGGCCCCGGTTCCTGGCCAATAAAATAATCTTTATTCATGGTTACACAAGAGGGAGTTATTAAGCAGGCTGGGAAATAATTACTGAGGATTCTGGGTAATTATGGCCAGGATATGGTCCAAGTGTCCAGATTCATGAAAGACCCAATCAGTAACATTTCTGATCATAGAAATTAAAGGTAACTTCACATGTATAATTAAAGTTTGACTTACAAATGATAGAAATCAGCTGTTTCTCCGCTCATCTACTTACTTACTCTCTACTATCACAAGACATTGATAACTCTGCACTGCAGGTTTCAGTATTGTGTTTTGAATTTTAATGCCATCCTTTTTTTTTTTGTAGGTTAAAAATGGTAACACACTTTGGAACCAAACACTACTGACTGCGCAGATTGTTTCAACAAAGCAGAAATGACTGTCAGTGGGAAATTATATCCTTCACTGTGCTGGCACATGCAGGTCAGCAGAAAACGACAAAACAAAGCATGAGTGGAGTTTTCAGACGCTGAGAAGTTATTGTGGAGAGCTGAAATGAATAAATGTTTTGTTTGAGCAGCGCGCTATTATTCTTGACTTTGATTGTATTTTCAGACCAAATACACCATTATTATTAATGCGATTTCTGCCTAATGTGTTTGTTGAGAGTGAAGATAAATTGTCTCCGTAAGATGCTCATTCACCAGTCTGTGAATTAATGGTTCATGATAGCTTCCCTGCCCCACTTACGCATTTATCATATCAAATCTAATTTATTTGTAAATCACTTTTGACAAGACAGGAAAGTTTTACAGAGAGGGCAAATGATTTCTTTGGGTTGGATATCTTAAACTGTCTGTAGGATGAATTATGCAAAACTCCTCAGAGCAGATTATTGGACAAAGATTCGGCCTTTAAAACTAAATTCGCTTAAACTGAAGCCATCAGAACAAAGTTTTACCCACAGTCTATATTTGTTTTTAACACCACCTTTGATTCAACACTTACTGAGAAACTAATTCATTTTTTGTTCTTTTCAAATTGAAATTAAACAAAATTGTTTCTCTTTGAAAGATCCTGATCCCGTCGAAGCCTTTGCTAACATGTGCCACTCAGGCTTATAGCACTGTGACCTTTGTGACCTCACAGAAGTTTGTGTGGTGTAAGGAAACCTGAGACATTATGTTTGAAAGAGGCAGCTTGTGCTTAAAAGATTAAACTGAACAAAGGGATGATTAACACAGTCAGGTGAAAAATAAATAAATAAACGTTGATGAAGGATTGAGACATTCAACCCCATATGGAACGGCATAAACACAAATGAAATAATAGACACACTTGTATAAGACTTATTGTGCTCTGATTTGCATGAATGGCAGTTACTTTCTAAAATGCTGTAAAAAAGGAAAAAAAAGAAAAGAAAAACACTGATTATAACCTCATTCTTTTGATGCTGAAGCATTAAGGCATCACGCTGAGTCCTCGAAACTGTTACTATGACAATGACTATTATAATGATTTTGAGAACTCACTGATCACTTATAATGAGGCTTATTTAGGAGCCCTTTGAACAAGATGTCAGCTGATTAGGTTTTTATTTGGTTCAAAAATGTTCTTCCCAAATTAGCCGAATCCAATAGTTTAAATTAAGCTCATCATATTCTGATGAGACTTTTTCCCCTCTGTAGAGCAGAGCAGCTACATTTTAGTGTCTTTCCATTTGTCTCTCGCTGTCCCTCTGTCTCCACCTCAGCTCCCAGCTCCTCCCACCGTCTGTGTCCTCCATGTTATCTTCTGCCACCTCCTCCCTTCCTCTAATTCCCACTTTCCATCTCTCTTTCTACGTGTCTCTCCTCACTGCCTGGCATTTTCTCTCCCTTTCACGCAAGTTTTCAGGTGTAAACCAAACACCCTGATAACTGCAGTGGCTGAAATTGATGTGACACATTTCAAATTTTCTCCAGTCCTTTAATACAGCGTCTCCCCTCCCTATCCCCACTCTCTCTCTTTTCAATATCCCACTCCCTCGCTCTCTTTCAGGGAGCAATTCTAAAGCTAGCAAAGTGATTCCATTCTGCAGGCTAGTTATTAAATTTGTTTGCAAATCTCTGCCCCTCTCTCCACCCACCGCCCCTCCCTCAATCTCTCCCTCCCCTCACCCATCTCTTCATCCCTCCCTACTCTTGGCCCCCCGCCACAGTCCCGACTGTCATCAACATTCAGACCCATAAAACCTACAACTGCAATGAGAAACAGAGAGGAACAGAGAGAGGCAGGCCAAAAGAGAAACAAAGAAAGAGGGAGCGCAAGCCAAAAGAGAGAGGAGAATAACAGATTATTTCCTAGAAAAATAGCCAACTGCTATATTCTATAACATGAAGGACTCTTTAATAATCTCTTTTATTACAGCAATTTGTTACCGAGACCCTTGTCTGCACTGGGGTGGTGGAAGTGAGGGACAGCGGATGGGGAAAGAGACCAAAAGAGAGAGAAGAGTGGAGAAAGCCAGGCATGATAACACTAATGAAGATGGCTGGCTGAGGCCAGCAGATCTCATATATCTAAAAGGTGCTATGCCAGATGAATATTTATTCTGAGGATCGAGTGGAGAGGTGGAGGTTTTAGTCACACACACAGTCACGGCCTGTCACATGTGCCACAGGCAAACACTACAGAAACAGACAAACAAATAGCATCTCAGTCGCACAACACAATCAAGGGGAACCACATTCTGCAGAGGAATATTTGCACTACACATGACGCGGGTTCATGTATTTATGTATTAGATGAATCATGTCTAATAGTCTACCTAATAATATCTCCAAGACTGCCTGTCTGCTCAGGCACGGATCCAAGAGTGGACATACGATAGCAACAGCCACCACACAAAAACATGTCCACCCCACTGATGATGAAAATTAGTCGACAAGTGAAACACTTTGAACTTTTCACACAATGAGAAGGGTTCAACGCACACTGTTTCACAGGAGCATCATGTCGTTTATCAAGCTGACCATGGCAGGATGCCCAACTCGATGCACTGTAGGTGAGCACTGACAAAGAAAAGATAGCAACACATCAGAGGACGATAAGGCAGATTTACAACGCATTTACCTCACTTGACAGCCGGGAAATCTAAATCGAAGACTCAGTCAGGAAGCACTGTTAGTATCTCACAGTGTGATGGGTTTACAGATTCTTTCTTATCAACAGGTAAACATGTCTGAATGTCGCTGATAATATCAAATATTGACATTTATAGTCTGATATGCACAGATCCTGAATCAAGTTTATTGTGTGTTTATGTGGATAATAATGAATTGGAAAGTGAAAGTGCCACTGCCCACTGAATTTGTAATGATGTGAGGTGGACCTGTTTGTTTCAGGAGCCCTGAGTGTGTCCTTAGCCGTCCTTGGTGTCAATTCAAAAAGTAAGTAGTTGAAAACTGAATTGCAAGTATTACTCTTTGAATTCAAGGATGACATCAGTCTGTGTTCTACTTTTAGGGAACTGTGAGAGGGTAGATTGATTGTAGAGTAATTGTTCTTTATTTAACAACGACTCAAGCACTTCATATAAAAATAAAAGTTTAAATGTAAAATGTAACATATTTCTTTTTTTTTAAATTAATATAATTTGGATAGATTGTAATTATTATAAATAATTAGTTTATCTGACATTGATGCACTGCTGTTACATTATGCACCTCTAACAAAGGCAGTAACAATCAATCAAAACAGCAATCAAGGCTTCCTCTACTGAAAAATAACTGAAATTTCATAGAAGTAAAAATATGAAAACTACATAAAACACAATAATAATAAAAAAAATACCAAAATATATGGAACTTGCAGAGAATTATCACTGTATCCTTCTTAGGACTTGGTGCTCTGTTTTTCTTTTGGTTGTTACAGACACAATTACTGTATGCAGCATAAACACATTATTTACTTGAGTCTAATTATCATTATGGTCTGAGCACCTCTCTTTATTCCCTCACAACATAACAAATATTTGTTATGGTGAAACATTAGTCCTTATTTGTGCTCTTCAAAATCCAATTACATTGAAACCTTGGAAGAGAAGTGACTCTCTAATGATCCATAGTCAATGAATGAAGCATTCATTTGATGAAGCAATTACAGTGACCTTAAAATGCTCACTTTCAGCTTTAAATTGAGGGTGTGAAAAAGATTTCTTATTATCATCAATTCTCACAGTTTTTCAAAAGAAAGAGTTAAATAGTAGCATACATTTTGTAAATTAAAGGTGGCTCCATTAAAAAAAAAAGTGTTCGCCTCAGCTCCTTTAGTTTTTCTGGTGAGTAGAAATGAAGCCTGAGCCACAGGTATGTCAGTTTCCAGCCCTGCTGACAGCCCAGACAGGATGAGAGGAAATTGACAAATAAAAGTAAAAAGGGACTGCGGGAGGAGAGGGGGAGAAGGAGAAGGTGAGATATATGAGAGAGGTGTGCTAAACCACTTTTCTCGCCTCAAATCAAAAGCGGAGTGGTTTTCCTATCTGGCTGTTAGAGGTAAGATATGAGCCAGGCTCTGCACTCTGACAGGGTAATGCACCTGACTGCCAACAAACACACGCACACACAAACACATACAAAAGCACAGAAAGCACACAAAAGTATGCAGGCACGCAGGTGTGTATTCAGGAACACAAGCAAGCAAATTCACACGTATACACACCTACAGCACCGTGACACATAAACGTAGGGCCGCAGAAGAAGACACACAAACACACACACACACTATAAGTGGTGGGTTAAAGTGATGACAGGATAATACACATAGGGAATTCATAGTCGAGATAAATAATGCTCACAACCGTTTTCCCCACTGTGTAAACCACACACACACACACACACACACACACAATGAATGTGCTGGTGTACTTGAATGAACTGCATGTCCGCCAAGACAGATCGACAAGTGTGTGTGTGTGCGGTGTGTCTGGGTTCATCCATGCGTGGGGGCTCGTGTGTATGTTCGTCCGCACGACCCAGGCAGAGGCGCTGAGGCCCAGAAGCACCCGCTCACGTAGCAGGTAAGAACCTCTTCAGTGAGTTTTGATTCATTCCCTTGGAGTTGAAAAAGAAAGGAAACTGCTGAGTATGAGGAAAAAGAAAAAAGATGAGAGAAGAGATGAAAAAAAACAAGGAGGAAGAGGTATGGTCACGTTGTTCGGCTCTAACTTCATGCCTACTCCACATCTTTTGGACGTGGAACATATATCCCCTCTCTCTTTCTCCTCTACTGCTCCACTGTCTCACACCACAAACCTTTAGTGTAATTTTATGACAATGCTAACATTGAAGACTACCTGCAAGTATTACTCCTCGCACATAGGCTACGCATGTTTTTGCCTAATTAGCTGTTGAACATCCCCCCCAGTGCTCTCACTCCCAACTCGTCACATATGGATTTTGTTAGGACCCCTTGCTGTCACTTTTTAACACACTGGGTTCCCTTTCAGCATCATTTTTCACTGTGCCTGACCAAGTGTCCATATTTGACAAGTTGGGTTTCCCGGGAGTTCGTACCTGGTGGCAGACAGCATTACACATTGAAAGCAAAGCTCAGTCTAATCACTGATGGTGTCATTATTCAAAGGTCATTACAGTGCGCAGTCATAATGATAGTTAGTGACTATAATGATAGAAGTTAAAGCAAAAACTTGTAGCCACTTTAAAGTGACACTCAGCTGAACTTCACTGTGTCTTTGAGTGTCAGACACTCAGCACAGTGGGTGAAAGGTGTGTAGTGTTCTTTATCACAAGCACC
>JBAJHX010000049.1:16809325-16814325 GCA_037176925.1 Amniataba percoides
AACTTCACTGTGTCTTTGAGTGTCAGACACTCAGCACAGTGGGTGAAAGGTGTGTAGTGTTCTTTATCACAAGCACCTGACCTTCAGTCTTAATTGCATATTCAAGGGGAGACATATCCAGACATCATTTTCGACTTCGCAGAATTACTGTCTGTCGCTCAACTTCTTTATTTGTCTGTGCAATAAATGTACACGTCATCAATGTTAATCCAGTCTGTATGTCCAGTCTTTCAAAGTTGACATCCTTTAGGGTTCATGAGGAGGTCAAACTGTTGGAGCCGAGGTTTCTTGTTTAAGGGGTTGAAGAACCTAAGATTATGATGGAAAATACACCATTTAAAAAAACACCACCCATAGATACTGTTGACAAAGAGAGCCACCCTCTGCATGTTACTTGCACGGAAAAGATGCATGCCTTTAAGGACAAAAAATGTATGTTTGGGTATCTGCAGGTTTCCAAAATTATATACTGTTTTTAAATGAAAGCCATTACAGAGCGACAATTGCCTGGCACTTTCTATAGAGGAAAAAATTACAGCGTACACTATTCTGTAGAATGGCAGTGTCAGAGCTGTTATGGTGTATCTGACCTGATGCCGGGGTGAAAGAAGCAACTGGGTACAATATGAATCTGACAAGAATAGTGAATGTGCATTCACTCGCTCATTGATGAACTGAATTACTTCAGGTTCTTGGGCTCTTTCATTTCTATACTCTTTTATTCCTTTATATATTTCATAAGCTTGCCCATGATGACTGTGTGTTTTCTCTTGCTATGCCACTAGCTCTGATTCCCTCCCTCTCTATGGTCTGTGGCCCAAAAGCAGCAGCACTGCAATTATTGATGAGGTTCACTTATCAATAATTCAGTCATACATCTGATTAGCCAATAGGATTGATGATGGGGCTCTGCACTGAATCCTCACACATCAATCCTCTACTTGGCCCTGGGCTGTTGTTATCTCTCCCTCCCATGTCTTTCTGCCTTTTCTGTCTTTGTCTCTGTCATTCTGTCTGTTGCTCTTGCTGCCTTTCTTTCTCTCTCTCTCTGCTTGCTTTTTCTCTTAGCTCTTTTTCCCCCACGTTTACTTATTTCTTTACTCTCTCTGTCTCCCTCCACTCTTTTCTCTCCTATCTATCCAATCACTCTGCATTACAGGTATCCCACTGCCTCACTTTATTGTCTTTGCAAGTCATTGATACATCTGTAACAGGCTGCCACTTTGTCCTGAGAGTGTCCCACTGACATCAGCAGGTGCCAAATGTTGCTCCGGCCGGAAGACGAGTGGGAGCCGCAGAAAAGGGATGGAGGCGAGACTGCAGTGGCGGGTTGCACGGTGTGTGTTTGTGTGGCAGGAGAGTCAGGGGAGGCTGAAGGACGGAGAGAGTGAGAAAGACTGAGTCAGTGGGTATTCGGATGGAACAGAGAGCCTTTTCCAGGACAGCGGGGGATCGATACCTACGCTGCCTGCGCTCACAACCCTCATGAGCACAGTAAAGGCCCAAGAAGTAAAGTGTGTGTAAATTTGTGCATGGGTGAACCCCTCCCTCTCTCAGTTTGTGTATCTGTGTGTATTTGAGCAAGTGTGTGTGTGTGTGTGTGTGGCTGCGCTGCTGTCTGCAGGGCAGCGCAAAGGGACCGTGCATCAGTGAAGGGAGGGAAGAGAACTTGCCAGCAAAGAGCCAAAGTGTTAATTACTTATCGATCCAATTTGGCAGATGACTCCCTAAAAATGCGGAGGGCAGCTCAGCGCTCAGCTCAAAAGGAGAGAGAAGAGACAATCTACTGTTCAAAAGCCCCTCGGACTACCGTCTCTGCCTCACTAAATGTTTACTACCAATTCCTGGCCTCTGAGCCATGCCTGGCTGCACTGCTTACCGCCTCCTTATCACTTCCCAGCTATCTGACTCCTCTCTTCTCTCTGTTTTACTCTCGTTCCACATTGCCTGCTTTCATTCTACCCTTCACATCTCATCTATGTCCTCTCACCTCTCACTTTCTCTCTCCGCTCGGCATTCCCCGCTCTCTCTGGCGGATCCCCGTCTCCATCAGTGTTCCTTATGCTGTAGCATTTGTGTCTTAAATCTCTCCGTCTTGTTTTCGGCCTTGTTGCTTTACCGCCGCACTCAGGCTCTCCCTCTTTTCTCCATCATCTCTCCCCGTTTCTGTCTTGTTCTCTCGCTTCCATTAGTTTTGCTTTTTATTTCACTACCCCACCACTCTCTTAACTAAATCCCCTGCCTGCAAGAAATGGCTTTCCACTGTAAAGGTCGGATAAAGCAGCCCCCTGCTGTGAACTGTTTGAATACCATGTCTCTATTCCTGTCTTTTGCCCCACAGTTAGACTGTCTATAAAACATGAGCCATGTGTAAAACTGGAAGTGCGCACACAGACACACTGTAGCCTAAATACTCAATGTCACATTAAAAAAACAGGAAATTCATAAAGGAGAGGTATTTAGTAAGACATCTACTGTGCAGAAGAAACAGAGTGACTTTTATTGACATCAGACACAATATGTTTTTTAATTCTCTCAAATAGCTCCTTTAAATTGTTTAAATTTGGTGCAGATAGTTTTGAGCAAGTATAGTGTCATTGATTTCAAGTAATGAAACAAGGTGCTTCACAAATATTACATGCAAAATTGATTTTTACCACTGGATGGAGACTCAATAAGCAAAAGTGCAAGTGCAAGAATAATTTTTTGTTGAAACTCTGTAAATTGGATCTGAAGCCAGAGGCCATAAGGCATTCATCATGCTGTTCTTTCACACAGCAGCACAAAGTAAGATAACAAAGTAGGACAGCTTACTAGACGTAAACTCTGCCTGAGGAGCTTGATATCATCCTGGACAGGTTCTGTAGATCTGTGCCAAATTTTATAGTGATCCATGTAATACCTGTCATTCCCCTTAAACTGTCAAGCTAGTGGTGATGCTTAAGAAAAAGTTGGAGGATCACCAAAGTCATGGTGATTTATCTTCTGGTGACTATGAATATCTGTACAAAATCCCATGGCAATCCATCAAACAGTTGCTAGCCTGGATAAGAAGTAATCACCATCACGTCAATTTTCTTAAGTAGCATATATTCAGCCAGTAATGTCTGGCTATTTATGTTTAATGAGCTTGTCTCATTACACCTCCAAATGTGGCCATTTGGACCTGTTGTTATCCAAGGTTGCGCAAATGATTTTCACAGAGTACTTTACCTCAACAGAACAACAGTTATCATTTTTGTCTTTTCTTCGCATATCTTAAGTCCAAGGGTCTCCTTACATCCCCAAGTGCTTTAATTATACTATAAGTAACAAAAAATACATTTGAATGAATGCCCAGAGAGGAAAATGAATAATTACATGGTAGATGCCTGCCTGTTTATTGTAAACAAAGAGCATAATAATATAAACACTATGTATAAATTGCATCAATTAACAAAAAAAAGCACACATAGTAATATTGTCGGATATTAAGTGTGAAATGGGATCTAAGCCATCTTTAAACATGCCCTGCCTCCTGCTGCTGAATGAATGTTGTGTGAAGTGCCACTGCTCACTCACCAGTGCTCAAAGTCTGTTAAAAAAATGTGTCCTCTGTTACTTTGTACCAATGTATTTATTCACTTTAAAAGAAAGCTTTCTGAAGTTTGTTTTAGTGACATAATTATCCTGGACGGGCTCATTACTCCACATAAACATAGCATAAAAGAATACATTCAGCTCTGAGATAAATTAAAAAATGACGCTTTGCTTTGTTTCCAGTTGCAAGCAAAGTTAATAAGTCCTTCAAAGTAACCACGTTTTTGAATGCGACAGTCGAAGCAAAGTCTTTCATTCTTATAAATGTATTTTTTGTGCAATTTCAATTATAATATTATCATAATGACTGACAAGTTCACCTGAAAGTGTGCCACATTGTTTAACTCTATTCTCCTACTTAAGCCCCATTCCAGCTATCTCATTTTTTTATTAACCTTTCCTCTCTTCTCCCACTGCCTTAAATGCTTCACAGCTGAAAAAGGTCCATCGTATTCAAAACACTGCAGGGCGGATTCTAACGAGGACTCATGAATTTGACCACATAACTCCAGCCTGGGCGTCCCTGCACTGGTTTTCATTTATTCCAGCACTGACTTAATAGTGCTCTTCCTTTTGTATGAGATATTTCATGGTCTTGCTCCATCTTACTTAATGAAGCTTATGACCTGCTATGCTCATCCACGTGCTTTAAGATCTCAGCAGGCAAGCCTCCTCGTTATCCTGAGATCTAAAGCAACATCCTGGGGAAATCTACTGATCTACTGTGTATTTTGTTTTGGGTTTTTTTTTGTATTTAGCTTCCAGCTGCTGTTAGGGAAACTCACTATTGTGATGCCTTTAAATGAAGACTGAAAATCTATGACACATGACCTTCAGACCTTGTCACCCTGAAGTGCAAGTGGAGTGCAACATGCTGCAATTGGCAGGATGGAAGTTTCTGGTCATGACTTTAAAAAAAACTTTCAGAAGAATTATTTTTGGTTTGGGTTAAATTTGACTTGTTTTGAACTTCACAGAAACAAGGCTTTTATTCTGTGGCCACAGCAGATGACTTTAAAAAATGTATTTTGGGGAGTCCTGCCTCTAGAAGTCCTGTGATGCAGCCTATAGGTACAACATTAATCCTAACCAGTATCTGTCTGTGATAGCTAAAAGTATAAAAACTATTTTATAACTTTTTTCTCCACTTGGCCATGCTCAAAAGATAGACCCAGATAAATGCAACTTTGTGCTTTTATATGAATGCCTTAATGCATCAACACACAGCACACTTGTCCGGCATCGGAAATGTTGGAACATGAATCTTTTTAACGTTATGACGGAGAAAGATTTAGTGAGATGCTTGGTGCTGGGTCCAAAACAGCATGCAGACGCTGTCCATCACGTCAGTTAATGTGCTCCCTGCTGTTTAGATGAAACCTTTTCTGGAAATGTTCACCAACTGTTTTATAGATGGCAGT
>JBAJHX010000049.1:16819325-16821256 GCA_037176925.1 Amniataba percoides
ACATATGGCTATTACATAACTCTGGCTTTGAGACAGGTCGAAGGGATCACAGTGTCTAAAAGAAAATTGTGTTAGTTAAAACAGAGTGTGAAAATCAGGTTTAATCTGCTGCATATTAATTTTAGTGCAAACATTCCCTTTTCATTCTAGTCATTAGTTTAGCTTCTTTAATTAATTGTACACTGCATTCAGTCTGCAGCAGCCTGATGTTTGTGGCACAGGCATGGACTTACAGGCATTCATTGGACAGGTACCCGGAAGAACAATGGTTTGGTAATCAGCTGAAGAATTGTATATCTGTTGACCACAGAAAACACAACACAAAGTGTAATTTTGGAACATGTCTGCACACACACACACACACACACACACACACAAACACACACAAACCACCATGCCCACACACTCACACCACAACTGTAACACCTCCCTTTCCCACACTCTCATATATCCCACTTCTTCCCACATGGAAACCAAATATTACAACAAAATTACATGAGTTACACGAACAAACACAATATCGTGTCCTGCCACAACATGACTTAATACTACATCGATCTCTTCCCGTGGCTTTGGTCTATGACTAAGCCTCCTCTGCTGTTTCTTGCTCTTATAATTCTCAAGTGCTAGCACAATGAGGAGGTGACTAACTGTGAACGCGGCACTTTAACTCATTTTGGATCGTGGCAGTGATGAGGATACGAATATTGAACCCAAAGAAAACAGTGGGGAAACACCAGAAAAGTCAGTGTGATTCACAAGAGCCATTTATTCGTTCTGAAGATAGAGTAGAGGATGCTACTGTGAGAGATCGGTAGCTGCATATGCATGTAAATGAGTACATGTTAATCACACAACAAGCCTTCAGGATGAAATCATTTGCGTCTTCCAAAAATGTTACAAATCGCTGGAAAAAAAAAAGTTTTATGATGTGGTTTTGTGAAAAGTAAGTACTTTGTCAAGGTTAGGTAAACACTGTGTTCTGGGTTAAAGGTTTATCCCCGTGGTTACAATAAAAAACACATTAAAGTTAATTTTATGTTAAGATCCTGGGCATGTTTTAGAGAAAACGCAGCAGCATTTCATGCTAAAGTCTGCTGTTTTATTGAGCCATCTATTCACGTGGACACAGACTTTTGTGCTGTAGTAATGTCACATGACTTCCTCTCCCCTTCCTTCAATATTACAACCATTTTGGGGTGCTGGCTGAACCGATGGAGTTTCCAATTATGTCCATGGGTGTGGTACTAGGACATATAAGATGTGTGGAGTTGAGAGAAAATAACCCACCCTGAATCTATAGGCTCCTCATCTTCCATGCTCACCAAATGTAGCAAGTTTGATGAAGGGTACACAGACTCAAGCTGTGTCTCCACCAATGCCAGCTCAGTACCCCAAAAATCTGCAGTCTGTCACAAATGCAAGAGGCTGTTCTGCAAGCCAAAGGCCAACACCATCACGTGCTGCACCTCATGTCATGTGGACATCAAATAACCCCCACACACACTCCCACTCCCAACTATACCCACATGCAGATGTTGAATTTGAATCCACGGTGTGTGTACCACAGTAATGTACACATACTGTAATGCAAGGCATATATTGTGGTAAGTACTGAAATACTGCATGGATAATAAGTCGGACTATTTGCAGAAGTGGTTTAATGCACATAAATTAACCCACTTGCAGAGCGGTGCGGTGGGGGTTGGGGGGGTTGAAAACCACTTACAAGTTATTACACTGTTGTTCTTGTGTGCAGTAAGATGACAATATATGCGTACAATCATTTCAATTTAGTGCTGTGGTTATTTCAGCTTAATTGGAGCTGTTCATAATAGAGATTTCATAGGTGCAATTAACACTAGAACTACCAAGGCGGTCATTTTGACCGTTTTGAAATTTTGCAATGTAATAACTTTGTTGAATTTAAA
>JBAJHX010000049.1:16825166-16843421 GCA_037176925.1 Amniataba percoides
TGAGTCATCCTTGGGAGCAGAGAGAGAGAGACACCCTTTATGTTGTGTCCTAGGTTCCCCTAGACTGGGACGTAACAATGAGAATACGGATTTGACTTGAAAATGGATCAGAGTACCAGATGGGCATCAGCTACCTAACATGACAAGAACATTTCTTTAGCCTAACTAAAGCCTCCTGTTTTAGTTTCCAGTAATATGTAAAATGTCAACGTAAATGATATTTTAGATAATTATTTGTTTTATGCAATGGTTTTGTTAAAATCTGTCAACTTATGTGGATGTTTTACAGTGACTGCAGCTGCATCCATTTAAAATAATTATGTGTGTGTGTGTGTGTGTGTGTGTGTGTGTGTGTGTGTGTGTGTGTGTGTGTCAGCGTGTTTCCTCAGCCACCTTATCCTTATTGTATCATGAAGGCTGCTACCTCCAGAATGGAACTCCTTATTTTCTCATTGCTGCTGACAGCCTCAGCCAAGAGGCTGCTATTTTTAAAAAGGAGTGGGTGACTGTGCGAGCTAATAAATGAGCACACACACACACACACCGGCTCACACACATTCCCACACACAGCAAGCAAACTTAATTTGCATAAAGAGAGAGGAAGAGAGCTACATGTTCAACCTAAAGTCAGTCTTGCAACAAAAGGCACGTTCACAAAAGCACCTTTGACATCCGTATGCTCACACACTTTTATGCAACAAAGAGCCACCCACATCTCTGCACGCTGATGCACACATGAACACACGCATACGCACACAGCTATGGGAAGCTGCATTTCCCTTCCTCTGTATTGAGCTCTCCCCTGGATTGAATAACTGATCTCCTTTTTATTTAAAGCTGTCTATGAATAGTGTTACCATCTCACACCAGCGTACTGCTAGAAATCATTCCTAAACTAATGTAGCGGAAGACGTTACCACATCTGTTCTTGCACATTAAGGTGGCAGAGGGGCGGACAGAAAGTCAGGAGAGTGAAGGAGAGACAGGAAAGGAGTGAGAAACTGCATAGTTTTAACTCTGACACCCTTTTTGTTTCAAGGGATCTTCTTGTCTTTCTCTTGTGTACTTCCACGTCTCATATTTGTCTAATGTCAAACTGTCCCTCCTCTTACATTATCCTTGTTTTCAGTTCTGTGTTTTATCAGAAAATTCCTGTTGCATGTCAAGTTTCAGTCTAAACGTATATTTCTTTCTGTCTGTCTTGCCATCCTCATCCTGCTCTTCTATCCTGCTCTTCTATCAGTGTGATAGATACTGTACCTATAGATTGTCTATTGGGATAGTGTTGTAGCCTAATTAGAGTCTCCCACTGACATCAGTCTAATGTATGGCTATTGACCAGCAGGGTCAAATGCATTAGTTACTGTGTTGCTGAATGCCTCATTTATATCCCACATCTAAATGCAGAGCAATTAGGCAGATTAAGGCTGCAGAGTGTTCACCAGAGCAAACGCTTTCCGAATTCTTTATTTAAAATGATACCTTTGTGAAGGTTACCGATTGTGCATATAAATATGTGTGTGTGTGTGTGTGTGTGTGTGTGTGTGTGTGTGTGTGTGTGTTGGTTTTTTAGTCTTCCTCTCAGGTGGCACATGACCCCACCAACCTCCACCATTATGAGAGGTGAAAACTGAAAAAAAAATGTCAGCAAAGCACTTGCTGCAGCTCATAAACATGATTACTGATTCTAGAGAGCGCAATAATAAATAAAGGCAGCTCAGATGAGCTGTTCGACATTTTTATCAACTCACGGCTTCTCTCACCTGGATTTTGGGGCTGGGCGGCAAACATTAATTAGAAGATTCTAATTAGTTAATCAAATTGGAGGGGAATAAAATTGGATTTTCAAAAGTGAGGTGGAATTATGTTGTGTTTGCCCAATACTTTTGAAAACATAATTAGACCATCTCACATCACCAAAACCAAACAAATCTCTTTTCTAAATACATGTAGCCCGCCACTTACAAAATGTTATTCCCTTTAACTAAAATCAAGACAGATGTCAACTAATGGATGGAGTAAAATGGAAATAGCCTTACTTTTATTCACAGCATCATCACATTGATGCCTCGTGTGTCTTGAAAGTACATTTCTGCTCCGGCACATTAGCAAATGATGGTATGAGTCTGACTGCAATTTAGGCAATGTGACATTGAGCCACATCGTGTGGGTCATGTGTAATATGTTGTGTTTCTGTGCTCCGGCTTCATGTCCTGCCCCCCCCCACTCTCTTTTTGTTGGAGTGACATTGAAACAGGCTGCTTATCCCTTGATCACCGCCAGCTTCATTTGTCTCAATTAGCCACGACAGCTTTTGCATTTCTCATGTCCACCTCAATTAGCTGGTTTCGCAACATCACACATGCGTCTGTGTCAAAGATGGCGTGTGTACGTGTGCGCGTATATGTAAGCATGTGACTGTGTGGGGAGAAACAGGGTGGGGAGAGAGAGTGGTCTTTGACATCCTTTTTTTTTTTTTTTTTTAACTGCAGCTCTTTTATGCTCAACTCACACACACATGCACACACATGCACACACACACAGACACACACAACTCATGCATATGCAAAGGAGAGTCAAGAGGTTAAATGGCTGCACCAAGAGTCAAACTTTCAAAAGCCCATGTGCCATTGTGACTGTTCGACTGTGTTCACGGCAATGTTAGCAGAGTGTCAGTTGGGAGAGGGGGAAAAGAGAGAGGAAGAGGATTCACACCTTCTCCCATGTCACTAACAGGTTGAGTCTAACTTAAACACACCATATGCTCCCTCACCAGCAACATCATCCAGTTTTCACACCTCTCAAAATGCGCTTTCTTTACCGGGTAAGAGGCACTTCCGAAGGTGTTACTCTAATGTGTGGCTGACTTGCTTTGCGATAAACACACACACACACACACACACACACACACACACACAAAACCCAGCAAAAAACAACATATTTTTTACGTACTGTTTTTGTTTTACACATTTTAAACTGCATCTGAATAGAAGGAGGCTGCCGTTGGTAATCGTAGTTATAGTTTCAGATTCGTGCCATATTTCATTTGCACAAGATGTCTCCAAACACGTGCTGACCTTTACTTTGATAGCATACTCTATAAAGTGAGGGAAGACACGGAGGGAGAAGTTCTCCATGTTTCCATCACTCTTGCTTTACTTGTTCTCCCTCCAAGTCTTTTATTTAATCATACCAGAACTTTGATATTCAAATCTGTCAAATACTGACATCCCCATTTGTAGAATTTAAATGTTGTGAGCCAGTTAAAATCATTAATATGTACAGTATGTATATATGTTTGGTTTTAATTATTTCTGGTCAATCATTTTTAACAATGGGTCTATTGTCATGTTATTTATACTCAAATTCAAATTTCTCTCACACAGACAGTTCTTTATTTTTTTTTCTTTGTTTTTTTCTCGAGGGTTTAAAGACTGTCTGATGATTCAAAAACAGTGAGAAAAGAGGAATACATCCCCTTGTGTCCTTTTAAAACGCTTTATGGTGATCACCTGTTGCGCCTCCACATTGACATCTCATGTCTCCAGTCTGCTTTTATTATGTATGCTCAAGTAGTTTTGATTAGCACAAGTGGAGATTTCCTGTAAGACTTGAAATACCGCTGCAGTTTACAGTGGGAACATCGACTAGACCCTCGGCCCTGGCGGCAGTGGAAAGACAAAGATCAAAGCGATAAGGCTAGACATACCTTTGGGAACTGAGAGGGGGGATTTTCCACTAAGCAACAGGAGTTCACCAGTATTCCTGCAGGCTTTAGAGCAAAGATCGATCGTGGTGTTGAGAAAGCAAGCGTACACAACGCTGGCTCAGGCCTCAGGGTTATAGCGTGTTATCGTTAGTTATTTTAGTCAGGTAGTTACAGTCAGTTGTTTTATGGTCTAGTTGAGGACAGAGGGAGGAGTGGGTGTATTTTGGAGCGTCATTTTTGTCATTCACAGACTCGGAGCAGCTCAGTCTGACACAGTATCTCTCTCTCTCTCTCTTTCTCTCTCTCTCTCTCTCTCTCTTTCTCTCTGTGTGCCTGTTTTTTCATTCTTTCTTTCTCTTCCCGTCCTTCTGTTTTCCTCCTCTCGCTAGTCGTGGGGGGGCAGTGTTCCCTTTTGTTATGTTGGCCCTCCTCCTTGATTCGCTCCCTAGATGTTACCATGGAAACTACAAGACACTACATCACCTCAAGTAGAAGTTTCTCAGAGTGCTTGTCTGTCTGTGTGTGCATGTGTGTGTGTGTGTGCGCGCGAGTGTGTGTGTGTGTGAGTGTGCGTGATTCTGAGCATGTGTGTGTGGGTGCAGCTCTATGTCAAAACGCTGATGCTGGATTTCAATTTTACTGACAGTGAGTTCTGTGTAGAGGGAACACCCCCCCACCTCCCAAAAAAAGTGGCACACACACACACAGTTATTAGTGCAGAGATGCTGAGTAACAGTTAAAGAAGCAAGGGGACAGAGATTATGAAGTGTGAGGGGAGTGTGTGTGTGTGTGTGTGTGTGTGTGTGTGGGGGGGGGTAATAGTGACAAAGGAGGAGACGGGACTATCCTAGATCTGGAAACAGTTACCATGGTAACAGAGGTACAGTAGACATGGTTTTGAGAGAAGATGGCTTTTGTATCATTAGCCTATGTCAGAGCACGGGCACGGGTACCTCACATGCACTTGTTATCACACGGGCAGCCACAGACATAGACAGTACACATAGACCAGACAAAAAAACAAACACCCACAGATACAACTAGTGGACAACTAGTTTACTCCTTAAATGGAAATATGATGATAAAGCATAAGCATGATAAAGTAAAAAGGAAGAAGGAAAAGGATTCTGAGGCGGGAGGGGGGAAAAAAAGCAAAGAAACTAGATCGTAGAGTACAGAAACTTTTCTTCTCCTCTTATTGAAGAAGAAAATTGGCTGCGGACTGTAACAGAGGCAACCGTACAAAAGCTCACAGTACACAAAGAAGAAAACATCTTGTCTGTTAAATTTCAACGTGGATGCCATTTAGGAGCATTCTGATAAATAAAAGTAACTTTTCTCTCTAAATCTGTTAAAAACAGGTTTCCTGTACAATGATGGGATTTTCTGATTGAGACTGTAATATAATCACATCACTGTATGTGCACGTTATGTGGCGCCGCTGAGTGCAAAGACGGCGGCGTGTGACTGTGCAGATCTCGGTTCAGATCAGCGAAGCGGTGCTTCTTTTTCAGTGCAATGGAGCGTGGGATTAAATGCAGACCCGGGATCAGCTGGTATGACTCATGCTGTGCTCTGGGCTCTCTCTGCACTGTGCTGGGTCAATGAGACAGAGTAGGCGATGATTATGAGGGAGAGAAAGACACACACACACACACACACACACACACACACACACACACACACACACACACACACTCTTCTTCCGCCAACAACACAGTGCTTCTTTTCATTACTTGTCCTATCTCTCCCATATACATAGTGCCACAGACATAGCATCATTGACGTCACTCATAGCTTTGTGTGAGGGGCTGCTTTGAAGCCTGCAGTCGGGTTTACTGCTCGCTGCCCTCTTGGCAGTTGTTAAAAGCCAGAAAATCTGAATTTGGCCAGTGTGCTGGAGCCTGGGGGGAGCTGGGGTCCAGTGAGCAGCATCTACTGTTGCAGGATGTGATAGCCAGAGTAAAGCAAGGCAAGCACACATTTTCTTGAAGGCTTAATATCTTCTTAATGCAACCCTTTACAAAATCACTGCCACGGAATACTTTGAATGGTGAATTAGCTACTGAGAGACCATCTAGAGGAAACAGAAATTGACTTTGGATCTCTGGAAATGTAGGGGTTTCCCCCTTAGGTTCAGACAGATAAGAGTATTTTTAGAGCCTGCGTCAAGTGGTCATTAGCGGAAATGCATCTTAAAACACCTCTCCAATGTTCAGCTTCAGCCTGTCTCACTTTGATCACGTAAGACAGATAATATCTGAGATACTGTAGACTGTAATTGAGTGGGCGCTGTGGCTCAGGAGGTGGACCAGGTCATCCACTAATCGTAGGGTTTCATCCCCAGCTCCTCCCGTCCACATGTCAAAGTGTCCTCGGGCAAGACACTGAACCCCAAATTGCTCCCAACAGCAAGTCCGACACCTTGCATGCCCTCTGTATTTGTGTGTGCCAGTGTGTGTGAATGGGTTTATGAGAGGCAAGTTGTAAGGCGCTTAGGATAATAGCAGCGTATAAATGCACCCATTTAATTGCCTTGCAAAACCAGCACATGGAGAACTTTACCAATTTTGTCAGGAGAGAAAGAGATAAGGGGACACCAAGGCAGGTTCTGGAGAAAGTCCAGGTTGCATTTTCTCAAACCCACAACATCTGGACATCCAAGAAACATATCCATATCATAACCAAACATATCATAACTATCTAACTATTTACCAGCAATGTCACATTTATCCTGTTGCACAGTTTTGGATTTAGGGGGACTAGAAAGGTATTCCAGTCTGGCTGGTTAAGCTTGCAACTTTTAAATGATAAACATCTTAACTTATAATACAGGGGCAAAAGTAGAGGTGCAATAAAATGGACTCCTCCAGGCAAGAGAAGACAAAAACTGAAGCCTGCAAGGCAAAACTAGTCTGTTGCAGAGCTGTGATCAAAGTGCAGCCCAATATGGACTTAACTCTGAGGACTTAACTCGATGTGTTGCCAAAAGTAAAGCACAATGAAGGAAGCACACAGTGACCTTACATTCCACAGGCTATGAGGTTTAAGTAAATAATACACCTGTATGCGGCAACAGTCATGTTTAAAAAAGAAAATATGTAAAATGGGCAATAAGATTCCACTTTAAGATGGTAAGTGTGTAAAAGAATATATTGCATGAAACAAACTATGTGCAACAGATGAAGCCATGTTGTTAACAGATAAAGGTTGATGTGTTGATTTGATGAGTTCGGCTTGGGTATATTGGCATATTACTCTCTAGAGTCTTAATACAAAATGTAGAAAGCGCTGAATTTAGGGGCACTGCCAAATTAATCACATTGCATGAGCAAAAATAAAGAGAATTGTTCTGGGCTTTAAACAATATTGTGGTAAACCTCTAAAACAATGACCAAAACTAAGACCATCCAGCTCTATATCCACCTAATTCTCTAGTTAAAGCCTGCTACAAATTTACAAAAACAAGTGGCAAGCAACTTAATTGTGATACAAATGACAACCTGACACTGTCTACCTACGATGAGGCGAAAAGTGTGTAAAATGTTGCAGCTCTAAATACACACAAAACAAAGAGTAGCGAAGTGAGATAGATACTTTGTAGTATCTTGTTATGAGGTCAATACGACCACTAAATGCATCACTTTTTAAATCAAAAAACAGAAAATCACCAGCATCAAATCCCCCCATACATGCCATCTGCACACACACAGAGATGGTACAGCACACAGCTACTTCACAAAAACGAGGGTTAAGCAAACATCTTACAAAGATGTATGTTTCATATGCAAATAACTTTTTTTTCGAAGAGCTAAGATGAGAGCAAAACTGTTTTCTTTATCACATACTTAGCTCGTTGTTAAGTGAGGCCGTGGAAACTTGATCTTTCTGTATTCTCGGAGGATTCAAGGTGTCACAGCATGCAATAAAGGACACAGGTCTAATGAGCACACAGTGCTGAAGATGTAGTGTGCAGAAAAGAAAAAAAAACAGCTTTCCCAGGTTCAATGGGACCATTTTAATGAGTAATACTGTTTATTAAGACGTGTTTGCTCAAAATCACAGCACACCAGCAGCAGCAGAAACAACAGGATGCATCAAAGCTTTTCTTTTTTTTTTCAGCGAAGCCTTTTTGATTGAATGGACTTTGCTGCCAGAGGCGAAACTCTAGTGTGGGTTAGTTAGGTGGACAGCAGTGCCTCCAGAGATTCTTCAGCTGGCTCAAAACAAGATGTTTGAGCTTGAGAAAATCAGCTAGCCAGTAATTGTTCCTCGCACTGGTGTAGTCGGGAGTAAGGACAGTAAGTAACAGGAGCAGCAGGATTTCTGTGCAAGTGCGAGGCAAATAGTGTCAGTCGGAAGAGGAACTGAAGTGTTTTTCTAAATGTTTCTGTTGATAAAAAAGGCTAATCACAGAAATATCAGGCAGGATGGAAAACACGCTGTGAATCGAGGTGGCATTAAAGGTCTTTTTTTCCAGTTTGCCTCCAAATAAACTGACGGCTAATGTGGCAAAACTACTGCCTTATTTAAAACCCGTGTCATCGTCTCAACCTCTTTTTTTGTTTTTTAAACCAATGCTAATGTTTTCAGTGTATTGTATTTACTTTGTTGGGTAATGTGCTATAACAATTGATGAAAGTGGTGGCCAGACACTCCAAAATAAAGCCCATATTTTGAGAAACTGTTCTTTATCCTTAGTTATTATTCCCTCATACCTCCATGATAGCAGATATATGATGATGACACTTTGTATTTTCTTATTTTTACTTTAGACAACTTCTTATGAATATTTATTGATACTGTATTACTGGACTCTGGCAAAACAGTTTTCTTCACTTGTTCATAGTCATATTCGTATGATGTAGTGATCATCTACAATTTGCATTTTTGGTCACTTATGAATGATGAAACTGTACATGTGATATTTATCACATGACCTAAAGGTAGAATAAGACAAAGTGATGCATTGTTTGTTTAGTCACAGCATTGATAAAACACTCCTTTAAAAAAAGAAAAAAAAAAACTGATCACAGTTCAGTTGGTGGGCTGATGTTGGGTTACATCTGAGGATGGGCGCCGGCCGGGACGTGTGAGCAGTCATCAAAAGAGAGCTGACTTGGAAACATAAAAGTGAGTCCATTAACGAGAGCGGCACTCTCAATCAGGACCCCCCCCCCAATGAGGTCAGGCTGTTTTTGATGTGCAATTATCCTCGCCGATACATCCACGCTCAAACGTACAAACACCAGCGCACACACACCCGAAATAGGATGTCATTGTAAATTTAAATGGCATTACCAAATATCTGTGTTTGGACACGTTAACTTTTATCTATTTATTTTTAAACTTTTTTTCTGCATTAATGCTGACTCACTTGAATGAAGCAACTGGAACATAATTTGTGAGTCTTGCTTATGATCTTAGTTCTATTTTAATGAAGTCACAACCTCACTGGGGACAGCCTGACACACAGGAAATAAGTGAACCTTTTTTTCTTTCCCACTGCTCAGTTATTTTTCTCTCTTTCTCCCCCAACAGAGGAGAAGATTAATGCATCAGATGTGCAACCGTGTGTACGCGTATGAACTTACTCATGATTGTGTGTGTGTATACGTGTGTATACAAGCACGTCTGTGTGTACGTTTGTGGGGATGTGTTTATTTACATTTTTATGCCTCCCTGCACTGTAAGCATTTCCACGACTCATGGAGTAAGCTTTTTTTGTTGTGTGTGTTTGGAAAAATCTCAGCTTTCGGAAAAGGCAAAGCTTTGCCGGCTGCCCCACTCAGTGCACGCGGGAACCTTGCAGGAACCTCCTCCTGCAATCTGACTCACGAAAAACACAAAAAAGTTTATGCAGAAAACTTTCTTAAGTGTTTCAGAGAGTCGAGCTGGGAACATTGTGTCTAATTTGAAGAAAATGTGTATGCATGTGTGTGCGCGCATTCATGTCTTTATCTGTTTGCGGCTGAGAGCTTGAAGGCATATCCTGCTGCTGGTAAATTACCCAAAGCAACGTGGTGTGGGGAGGAAGCTGTGGGAGGGAGTGGAGGAGAGGTGAAGTGGGAGTTCGAGAGAGGAGGAGGGAAAGGGAAGACAGAGGAGTGATCATTTGGAACCCCAGGTCTTATCAAACATTGTTAGTGCACCCTACTGCCTCTCATTTACAATCTCACTTTTTTCTTCGGAGGCAAGCCCGCATGCAAGCACACAAAGCAACATAAACACAGTGACAAAAACACATTAGGAGAGACAGGCACATGGGAACACACAATTTATTAGCAGCACTAAGGAGAATATTTCAGAACACATGGGTGTATGTAGAGCGTATGAACTCGGCATTGTTTACCACTGTTTCACTTTCTTCATGCTACTGTATCTACATTACATTGTTTTATGCGCCCAGCCTTATACGGTATTATACAGCACATACACAATAATTTCACTTACACAGACACAACAGGCTCACCTATACAAACGCACACATTCAGTGCAGAAAAACCAACACACACACATATTCACCCCATACACTGCAGATAATACACAGAGGTATTGGGGAAAGGGCAGCTATTAATCCAACAAGGAACTAACAGGGGACTCTCCCAGAATGCACTGCAGCATCTCTCATCACTTGTATTGCTCCTTAGTGATTTGATACTGTGTGACAAAATAAGCAAGCTCTGGAGAGTGTGTGTATATGTGTGTGTATATGTGGGTGCCCCAAGTTTTGTGGTTGCGGTTCTGCATATTAGCATAAGTGTATATTATTCCCTGTAGCTGTGTACCCCATACAGCATCATATATACCATTGTGTGTTTGACAACATGCATTCGGTGCACAGGAGGGACTGTGTGCTGTGCTTGCAGCTTGATGAGGCATAAAACACATAAACATGGCAGATCCAGTGCATCATGTGCGTTTGCTGACAATGAGATCTGAAGTGTATGTCTTGATTAGGCTGAAAAGTTTGAAACACAAGCAAGGAAACTATATTATAAGTTATTCTGGACTAAACAAACTAGCACTCTCTGGAGATGATAAAAAGCATCAACGTTATTCTGCCATTTTTACATTTTTATAGCTTCCGGAGCCTCTTGTGTTTTGCGTCTCTCTCACTCTCCCTGTGGTGCTGTCAAAGGTTCAAATTTTTTGTATGAACTAGCATTTATAGTCAAAGAAACATTATAGAGAAGGGAGTGTAAAAGAGCCAGAGAAAAGTGTGACACCTCAAGTGAGTGAAGGACACGAATTGAGAAATAGAAAAAATGAACAACAATGATAACAAAATGAGAGGCTTATATAGGGAAAAGAAACCTGCTTTCATCTGAAATTCCTAAGCTGAACAAACTGTAGAGACCAGATTGGTTTGCTCAGGGAGTCATTCAGGGGTCAGTGACTGACTAAATGTATGCATCTTGACACACGACTTCCTGTTACAGAGATGATATCTAACCAAGGGTGAAGACAGGCTATTATGTAAAGTGATTAGAGAGACAAGGTCAATTAAAAAAAAATCCACTGACAAAAGCCAAAAAAAGAGATGTTTGACAGATAAATGTGCGATAGAATTGAAAAGAACCAGAAAGAGTAAATCAAACACACTGGGTAACACTGACATATTGATTTTGAGATGAGGAGGAGAAGGCGGCAAAAGGGGAGGAGAAAATGAGTTGAGGAGAGCAGAACAGGATGAATCACCTTGATTTTTATTTGTTCTACTGCCTGATGATAACCAGACACAAGTGATCTCATAGACCATCTGTAATGGTAACAAAATGAGCACACTCACATGTGTTGGCACATGCCGGCACACCCAGCTCTCAAACCACACTCCAGAGAGAAAGAGCGTGCCAATTAGACATAATGCAAGATGTCTGGTCTATATAAAGGTCTGATCTACCTCGCTGTCTGTCAGTATGTCTCTTCAACCTGTAAAATTATGTTCAGATTCTGTACATAGCCATTTTAAGTGCAAAGATGTGGTGTCATGAAATTGAAAAAAAAATCAGTGGTTTGTGTTATAATTATGTAACTATGGCAACTAAATGTTGGGGGATGTCCCTTCTGTGCAAAAGCAAAACATGTATTCTATAGAGAAAAATTATAAAACAAACTGAACTGGTCAGATTTTACTGTCAAGTCAGCTTCCGCCCCAAAACAACTTTTGTCCTCAAACGCATTATTGCTAGAAAGAGTAAAAGGAGGTGAAGGTAAAAAATATCAACAGCTATCAACTTTATAGGCTGCACAACATGTCCCTTCTCATCCTGTCACAAAGAAGACGTAGATGAACAGTTAGTGCTGCCTTTTTACCTGGCTCACCTGTCGTCTCACCTCCTTATTTTAGTCTATGGTCACATTCTCTCAAAGGACATTAAAGCATTTACAGTGATATATTGCTAAGACAGCTTTTTTGGTTGAAAAAGGCTGTTTTGTATGCCATCCAGGCCCAGGGAGTCCAAGAAATCCAAGGAGCACGCAAGAAATTCTTTGGGGGCATAAAAGTAACTCTTCTATTATATAAAATATAGCAGCTAAATCCCTTTAGATACTGTGATAACATTTTAATAAAAAGAAAATTGCACCACTGAATTTTCCAAACATCACTTTTCTCTCCATATGAAGTCCAGCAACTGTTTGTTCACACAGCACACTTACTGCCATAGAAAGGTCACCTCGCTTTATTGGAGATCCAGTACACCCACAACTAGCGTCGTCATCGTTTATGACAGATGCACGAGAGGTCTTTGGCTGCCCGGCTTGCAGCTGGTGTAAGTGTTAGTGTTATGCTAAGTCCTTGATTTTGCGACGGTAGAAGAGTTCCTGACAAAATGGAGGCCATAAATACATTAAAAAGCAGCACAATTACATCATAAATGTGAAAGAGTTTTGGCAGAGAGGAAAAGAAAAAAAAGCATAATATACTTCTGATGTGCTGAATGACAGATCTGTTGAATGCCCATTAAAACTCTTTGGTGTAAATTGCTGTAAGTTTCTTGCAGTTGCTCAAATCTCTCCAATCACCTTTTCCAACTCCAATTTTCATTTCTGCCTGTCCTTTTTTAAAAAAAAATGTTTTTAACCCACCTTCTTTTTCTCCTTTTTCGCCTTTACCCACCCCCTTCCTCCTTCTCCCCCCGTCCTCCACTGGTCTTTCTTCACCTCTTTTCTTCTCTCCTATTACTCGTCCTAATGATAGCCAGTCTTCACAAAGAGAGGCACTGATGGCAGCGAGAGCCTATCGTTATATTTAGATCTAATTAAAGATCATTATAATCTATCAGCACAATGGAGACCAGGCTGTGATAGAGTCGGTGGAAAGGGCACGGAGAAAGGGAGGGAAAGAGAGAGAGAGAGAGAGAGAGAGAGGATTGTAGGAAGGGGAAGTGCAGGAGTGGGAGAACTCAAACATGCCGCAGTCATCGACAACCTCAGACACCTCCCATTGGCCCCTATTGTTCTATAACTACCCCTTGAATTCCCAATTATCAAAATGTGATTACACACATTACAGTGATTGTGACCCTTACGCAGGCACGAGAGCAAATAAGCAAAAGGAGGAGTGGGGATAAAGTGTCGAATAATGAGAGGTGTGGGAGCATATGCTCCTCAGTGGTATTAGCACGAGGGGGGGCGCGATTCCTTGCATGACATTAAAATATAATTGAATTAACCTGGACAGGGTAGTCCATTTAAAACACACACTGCCTGAAGTCACACACAGTCTGACAGACAACATAGAAAAGTTCACAGGCTAGAGGCAGAGTTTTCATCAGCAAAACAGCATCTTTGTTATCTGTTTCATTGTTCAAAAGAAGAGCTAAAGAATGTTTCCAAACTTGCCCCCCTCCCCTCACCACCCCCTCCACCTTTATATTTCCACAGTTGATTTTTCACAGTATAGCCCTAAGCTGACTGTGAAGTGACAGAGAAATAAAGAAGCAGTGGCATTTGCCAAACTCTTTTCTGTATCAGTTGTAGTACCGTGGTTGGCATGGAATTGCTTTAAAAGCAATAGGAATGGGTACAAATTTCACTGGCCATGTCTCATATTACTCTTTCTTATCAGCGCTGGCTCTTGCCAGTAGCTTCACGCAGCTTATCGCAGCCATAGCCAACTCCTTTTTCGCTTTGAATCCTGAACTGAAAGTATTATTGCTTTATTTGAAACTTTAGGCCACACAGTGGATTGCCAAAATGGTCTTTTAATTGGAAATCAAAGAACTTAATACATTCAACAAACCTGTGGCAATTCAAATTTGGCATCAGACTGTAGAGCAGGTTATTACCTTGTTCTAATATTCCTAAGAAAAGTGGAAAGGATACCATAATGTTGATCCCTGTAGCACTGTCCGTGGTGCTGATAGTCGTAATTCGGTGGATTTAAAAGAAACACATATAATACACACACACACAAAACCACAAACACACAAAATGGGCACTTTGCTCAAAATGAACAGGTGGATAAAGTGGCTATTATTGTTTTTTCCATCACATCCTCTAATATCACGACAATTTTAATTTTAATCAAATGTGCTAAAAAGGGGGGCAGCCTCATTTTTGCATTTCCTCCCTCCCTCTCCCAACACAAGACACACACCCACACCCAGAGCACAAACACACACACCCGCAGCACAAACACACCACAACACTTAAGAGAAATCATGACAGGAACTCTGTGAACGCTCTCTCTGTTTGCCGACGTCTAACAAATCCTCTTTTATTGTAATGACTGGAAATTAATTTTTCATGCCCATTCCTTGTTCTCCTATTACCAGTGAATTATACAAATGCGTGTCAGTCCCTCTTGCGAATACTGTGAGTGCACGTGAGTGCACATGTTGTTTAATTTCGCAGAGACAGGCTTCTGATTTTGCTCTTGTGCAACAAATTTCCTCTTTTCTTTAAGGTCAGTCATGGCTGTAGAGTCTGTACTCACATCCCCGCTGTGCTCGCTCTCTTGCAACAGTTTTCCCATCTTTCAGTGTTTTTATCTGTTGGTGTGTGTTTCTGTTTATGTATATTTGCATTTGTGTGTATGCACGGTTGTCAGTTCATTCTGCTCAGGTACGTGCACGATTCTCTCTCCCTCTCTGTGTGCATTAGTTTGTGCGTGCGTATGTGTGTGTGCAGCCCTTGTTGTTGCCGCTGTTATCATCACCCCGAGGCTGAATGAATAAAACAAGGCCAAGAGAATGAGAGGATAAGAAGAAGAGGTTAGAACACTGAAATATAGACAGACCATGCCGATACACGCTCACATATACACTCACTCGGTGTGCTACTTACTCTTTATCAGTCAGCATTTACAAACAGCTCTCAATGTTTCAGACGCAAACTGTCAGAAGTACCTGTGCTCAGAGGGAGAGAGGGAGTCAGATATGAGAACCGCATGGTGAGAGCAATTCAGAGGGGAGACTGAAAGAGGTGAGAGGTCACATATAACAGTCTTGACTGTGGTTGTCATGGCAAAGATTAGGAGTGGAGAGCGCACAGGATTGTAAGAAAGGTAAAAAAACACAAGATTAGAGTAGAGGCAGGAAGACAAGGGTGAGCAGGTGTTAAAGTGGTGAGAACACAAAGTTGGAGGTCTTACTGGTGAAATGTATTTTTTAACTTCTGTAAATTGTTGTTTCTGAGATTCCTTCGAAAGATATCTTCCATATTCCTCAGCACAGAAAATGAGGCTCTCCTGGACAAATGAACAGAACAGGCTTATTATTTGACCACCTGTAAATTGTTTTTCAATTTCATTATCAGCTTGATATGGCAAATCACTCTGAATGCTACAGTAACCATGAAGCTCTGCAGTTGATGCTATGGAAAAGAAGCTATTCATCAGCGCGTTGTCATTTGAATTGGAAAATGAAACATACGACACACAGTTAGTTGCTGGATTAATCCAAAACTGATTAAGAGAAGTGATGTTATTATGATGATCTTGTTGTTCCCCATAACAACATCTGCAGGAAAAGGAAGCAAAATGTTAAGATGAGCGATTGGATGTTTCTTACCGAGCTCCACCTTGTGAGTCATAATTGATTCTCCACTAAAAAGCTCATTCACATGCATGTTTCAAGGCAGGAACCTGCTTTGAATTTTGTGTTTGATAGTACAGTGACCCAGTTAACATTTCTAAAAATCACATCAACTCCTTCTCCCTCAGAAAGTGGAGTTTCATGTCCATTATAGCCCTGAAAGTGCTCCAGCTGCCATCACCTAATATCCTGTGTGCAGAAAATGAATGGACTTTTAATTCTGAGCCACTAGATGAACAAAAGAAATGACTATTTGCGCTGATGGTGAGGATGTATCCTTCTTATCCAGTTGGTAAAATACATGAGATACAGCCCGTGCTGCAGCTCTTCACCACAGTGAGATGACAACATGAAAAGTGAATAACTTCCTGCTGTTACCTGCCAGCATTCACCTTAACTCACTCTTGTTTACTGCCATGCTCTACATATTATATTTAACAGTGGGAAGTGTGAGCAATAAAAATGGCAACACCCTTCTTCAGATTGCACCTAAACACAATCAAACCTACTCCCAAGATATTCTTCGGAAATTATAACTGGTGTTTACGGTCGGTGAATGTCGGTGAAAATTATTCTTCCAACATTGGAAAAGAAAAAACAATACCTGCCTGTAAGTCCCATCCACTTTCCACTGCCTGCACCTCTCATGAATACTTCAACAAGCCTCAGACCGCTCACATCACTCATCGTCCTCTGTTTCTCCCTCCCTCGTCCCATCCATCTTTACTACAAGGGATGGGGCATTGCGTTGGGCTTTTTGTTTCTCACCCTAGGAATTTACGCTCATGACTTCTGTCTGCTTTTCTCATCACTCTTGATCTACCCCGTCTGTGTGCCTCTCTCCTGTTCATGCCGCCTCTGGTCGAGCATTCTGCAGGGCTGTCAGACTCTCACCCACCCTGCTCTCTGTTGCAAACCGACAGCGTGAGATAAAAGAAAATAAAAGGCAAGATGGAGAAAGAAAGCAGTATCTATGTTTGCCAATTAGCAGAGCTCTTTTTTGAGTTCTAACATATTTAATGAATTCAGGGGCTGCACACAGGCGGAGGAAGCGCACAGACGCACACTTATATACGCGCATGCACAGAGACGCAGATGATTTGGCAGCTAACCAACATGTTTGGATCAGCCCATTGTGCGTGGGGTGGATAAAGGGAAATCTCAAAAAAGCTTAAGCTAACAAGCAGTAATTTGCCGTGTATTGAAATCTTAAAGAGAAACAAGCACGCATTCTCAACTCTAATAATATCAATATGAAATGGCTTTGTTACTTTAGTTTGAGTTGAGTCAGCAGTGCAATGGAGGGTTGTCAATCTTGAGTGAGAGAGACACTGCGGGGGGCAAGAGTGGATTTAATATGTATGAACTCTGCCTGCTCGTTGGTTATTAGACAGATGGACTGGGATGAAGATGGAGTGAGGAAGATACGGAGAGACAAGGAAAGATAGAGAGTATGAGAGAGAGTGGAATTGTATATATATATATATATATATATATATATAGATAGATAGATAGATAGATAGATAGATAGATATAGATATAGATATATACATGTACATGTATAAAGATTGAATGGAGGGAAAGAAGGGAGATGGACAGAGCTGAGAGATAAGTGAATGAAAAGAACAAAAAAAAAAGCAAATGTTGAAAAGAGTCAGACAATGTGTGTGACTGAGAAAAGGGTTGTGTCACCGCAAAATGAATTTATGTCTGTGTTTTTATGAACACGCCATTAAAGAGTAAATATATGACAGCACTAATGGGCTATTGGAGCTCCCATCGCACATGATGGATGGAATTAAAGTAATTGCCTCTGTGTGTTTAAATCAATTATGGAACGCTGCTGCACAGAGACGTGACGAATTGCAAGAAGAGTCCTCACAACACTCTTTCCTGACTCTGTGTGTGTGTGTGTGTGCACGCTCATCTCACATCCTCTCATCTTGGAATCCGAGAGCCGATGACCTTTTCCTGGGAATTATCTTTCCTATTCATTTCACTTCATCGTTGCCTATGGGATGAACTCCATCCATAATCTTCACCATAAGATTTCCTGTCACACGAAGATGCTTATGCAAAGAGTGTGTTTGTGTGTGGATGTGGGTTTGCACCTGCCTGTGTGCACATTTTGTGTACCGGTGCACATTAGGGACTGGCATCAGCTTCCTTTATCCACTTCAGTGAGTTTCACATTTGGAGTTATTGTGTCCTGAGGGCAGAACCCCAGCCGACACACTCAGTTAAAACTAAACCTCCACGGACAGAGACCACTTTAGGTTGGAAATAATGCTCTCTCCAGGTCCTGGAAGTTACAATCCTTGGACTTCAGCATCGTTTGAACAGAACTGGGGTTCTCCACTAAGTCCTTCTTAAGAACAGAACACTACACATGTCATATATATATATATATATATATATATATATATATATATATATATATATACACTTACAAAAAACCTCCATTTGTTCTCTACAAAAAAAAAACAATCCGAGATGTGCAGTAGA
>JBAJHX010000049.1:16848680-16864866 GCA_037176925.1 Amniataba percoides
CACACGCACACGCACACGCACACACACACACACACACATATTAATCACTTAATAAACCTGTTTCTTTTGTCATGTATATGTATATTCTCAGCTGAATGCTAAATGGTTTGGGAAATTGAGAATTGTTGCTCATTGTTTTGTATTTTGCATTAAAATGAACACTGAAATTTATGCTTGTTCCACAGGTCATACTGACCAGTAATCTGCATACTCAGTAGTGGAAAATGACTCCAAAGATATAATCTCGGCGGCAGTGCCTGATTAGAGCGAGATGGCACGAAGCTTCATAATCGAGGAAAATGAACTATTTATCTGGAATGCGGCCACATTTTTTGACACAAGTGAGGCAAAATGAGATTGTTACAGATGGTCATATCCAGTTAACTATCTCGTGAGTTTTACCATTTATTTCTCTGACATCCCCTCCCATTTGGAGCAACTATTCCTCTGAAGGTTGAAAGTTTTACCATAATTAATTAACAATGAGGACTGTGGTGGGAAGAATAATCCCACGACATGCGGCATTATGGAAAAGTGATATGTCCGTCAGCTGTGTCAAAAACTCCTATTGGTCAACATCACGGAGCATGTGAATTATGTTGCAGAAGGAATATTTAGTCAGGATGTCATGCGGTGTTTTACTATGATACACTACACAGGATAAGACATTAAATCGTCGTGACAGACCACCAGCTTTAATTGTGCCGCAGTTAGTTATTATTGGACTGATATTGTGTAGTCTGAACACGGCATCTAAATTACAGCTGTTATAGTCTTGTTAACTGTCATCTTCTGTACCCATGTAGGTGTGATGACATCTCTTCAAAATTGTATGACTACACAAATATACTTTGATTAATTAAAATGTCACTGATTTGATATTTATGCCATAAAAAGAAAGGGAATGCATTTATTGTTTCAGAGTTTAGGTTTTACTCTCAATAGGAATTATCTTCCAGTGCCAAACAAAACGAAATGCTTTCAAGTGTGTGTGTTTGTGTGTGTGTGTGTCTAAATGCATAATTCCTTGGGCTGATGACTTAAGATAAAGCAACTACCTGTCAGGGAGTTGGGTGGGCTAAATGTACGTGGCAGACAATTACTCTAATGGCCCTGTGTGTGTGTCTGAGTGTGTGTGTGTGAGTGTGTGTGTTTTGATATGGCTGCCTTACAGCTTGGTGTTAACCACTTGACATTTGGGAAGTGCTTTCATTAAGTTGGACGGCTGTCTCAGACAGTTATGATGACAGGACTTTGCAAGTTATCCCAGTTAATACTGTGTCCGTCTTGGATCAATAACAGCCTAATCCCCCAATGGCTTACACTACACACACACACACACACACACACACACACACACACACACACACACACACAGGCACACACTTTTATAGATGGCAAGCATACACATGCACAGACACACACACAACTCACCAGTAGTTTAATCCCCACAACTGCCACTGGGTCATCAGCTTTGGAGCTTTCAATACATTACTGCAAATGTAGGAGGGGAGGCTGAGCAACAGAGATGAAAGGATAAAAGTATATATATATTTAAAAAAACTGGGAAAATGATTGAGGATGTTGCAGTCTAGAGAGTACACAGAGGTACAAGCAGAATAAGTCTGAGCTGGGAGTGAACTGCGCCATAGCTGGTCTGTACATTACATTAATTTATCTAAAGTGACAACCACAAACTCACAAGAATCACTCAAATACATTACACTTTATCAGATATGCTGAACTGCTTCATGTGCCAAACTTGGAACAATAAGAGAATGGATGGATGAATTAATAAAATATACACAGTTTGAACAGTAAGTTTTCAGTCTGTGATGGGGTATGTATATATTCAAATATTCACACTGAGCATATGCAGTTTAGGAAAGGAATTTTCCATTTTTAAGTTGTTTATATTCTTGTGACAAAGCGGGTTAAAGGTCTTCGTTGTTGCCAAGTGAGAGTCCTGTTTACTTGTGTCTGGTTTAGGTAATGAGCAGGAAGGTGTGCTCCTACAGTGAGCTGTCTAGACTTGTCTTTACCGGTGTTGTGGGTTCAGTCGTAGATATTGTTTGCTGTATATTACTATTTTGTAGAATATTATAGGCTGGGGAGATGATGTCAGAGCCTTTATGGTAAACCTAATCAATCAATGTGCCATATATTATACAGTCACAGAAATACATTTATTCGAGAGGAGTTGAGTGGCATAAAAAGTTCATTTTAACTTTTGCGGAAATAACTTAATGATGTTTTCTCGATTAATCACAGGAAACACATAGTGTATTTTTTTTTATCTATTTTATGTTTTTTTTTTTAATTATCAGTCTAAAGTCTTTGTAAACCCTCAACTTTCATGTTCCATCTGCAGCATCAATAGGCCTCACATTCAAAAGTAAGTATTTACATTTCCCATTTGAGTACCCACATCAACTGAACGTCCTTTGGGATACTTTTCACTCGTAGCTTCAAAGCAGATGTCTGCAGTTTCAGTGTTGAGATGGTCAGTAATCCTCAACAACTGTTCAAACACACCTTCAGAGGAATGAAACCTCAAAGCCAATAAACAGCTGGAATGGGTTGGAGAAAGAAAAGGGGACTTCATCATTTTTATTTGGTTCATTTATGTCCGGTGGTGTGTTTCAGAACACAGAAAGGTGATAAATGATGACATTTGATACAGAGCGTGTCGCAGAATATGTTTTGATAGTGACCATGAAGCCACTGGAATATGATGATTCTCAAACACCACAATTATTGCATGAGTGATTTTGATGACGTTTTTTTTTTCTTTTTAAACTTATTTAGTTTTCATAGACGACATCTGGAGTCAACACAAGTGTACTTCAGTAGTAACACAAATATTTGAACCTTGTCTGCCGTCTTACCTTTTGTAATATAACTTTCCAGTTTTTCTGTTCTGGCAATGATAAACTGCCTTATGAACTCAAGGCTGACAAGCAAAAATTGTTCTGCAAAAAAATCCTCTTAACATGACAGTAAAATAAGTCAATGCTTTCCTTCAGTAATAGCAGTGGTAATAAATAAAAAAAAAGATAAGAAAGGGAATGATCAGTTTAATTCTGTAGCCTTCTAGGTACACTATGATTTAATCTCTCTAAGCTGTGGGATGAAGGTTGGATATGAAGCATTGCTTTGCTTGTTTTGACAGTGGAGTCTGTAAAAGAGACTGGATTACTACTTAATGACAGTGATTTTTCAAGAGAGACAATTAATAACTTTGGCAAGAGTGAGTAAAAATATATATATATTAATTAGCTTAGTTGAAATAGTCCATTTTCAGTGGAAATTATCAGTTGCAGCACAGTAGAAAATGTTTCTCTAACAAACATTGTGGAAACAGCAGAAAGGGTAAAGGGGGGTAAAATATAATTTTATTTCAGTAACGTAGAAATATTACTATTTTTGCTAAGGCATTAAACGCATACTGGGTTTTGATAGTGTACTAGAAATTGAATTATGCAAATCATTCGTTGGGGAAATTGTCCCCAACTCCGCCTTGCTGATTACTGTAATAAGGTTTTTAACATATTAATATTTTTTTTTTCCCTCCACATCATATTTTTCATATTTTCTCAAAGATGGAAAAAAACACACAGACAGAACACTGGGCTGCGTTATGGAGAAGAAACCATAGTGAAAGAGGAGAAATAATTGCACATAAATGCAAATATGATTTCCATATCAAACCATGTCTCGGTGTTTACAGCCCTTAATTACAATGTTTCATGAATTACAACAGGAATGTAATGGGGAATATTTACAACCCTTCAAAGGCTGTCAGATATGGAGAGAAAATAAATAGTGGTGCTATCAGGGGGCAATGTGCTCAAATGTTTTCCAGCTTTTACTTGATAATTGTGTTATGTGTTGACTTCTGTGAGACACGTGGAGAATTGCAGGCTTAAAATAAATGTGAGATGAGAAGGTTAAAACCTTAGTTTATCTTTTGTGAAAATAAACACGGCAATACAAATTAAGTTTTGAAGATACTGGATGTTAGCAGCACTGATGGAAAATTGTTAAAATGCTTTTTTTTTATTAGAAATGGACTGAAAAAAAACCCACTAGAAACAAATAAAACTCACAGGATTCAATATTGCAAGATTTCTTAGAAAACTTGTTGTATCTCGGGTGACACGGTCAAAAAATGTCTTCAACTAAAAGCTAAAGAACACCAATTTTGTTTTAGCAATCTGATAACGCTGAAACAATTTGCAGTATAAATCACTTTTATCCCCGAAAGGTGCAGACAAGGGGCTGTGTGGTGTCACAAAATATATAACTCAGACGTAAATCTGATCAGCTGTGGCTCGTATGAGGAGAGATGAATACAGTATGTACACACAGACCTGTTGCTATGTGTGATATTGGTCATATTCTGTTCTCCTCCTCTGGACTGTTTCAACACTAATCCCTCATATAAAGAAAACCGCCTCTGACAAACTGATCGTACACCATCAGTGTTACACTTTAATGGTGTGTGTGTGTGTGTGTGTGTGCATACGGTACTCCTGTTTCCTGCCTCTTTCTGGTTAGCAAGCCCTGGGCTACTGGTAGAGTGGTTGCCATGGAGTTTTGACATCATTTCATAAATGAGAATAGATGAGTCTGGGAAGTCAATATGGGCTGTAGCTGCTGAGGGGTGTTATGGGAAAAAAAATGAACACCGCTCCATCGAAATAACCTCCACTTCCCGCTGAGTCACGCGCGCGCACACATACACACAAGCGTTCCCACACCAGCGCAGATAAATTTATCAGGCTCATTGAGGTTACTGTCAGATACGTCAGAGGTAAAACAGCATTTAAAGTGTTACATTTATAGCAAGGTGGAGGAAATTTACTCCGCACTTTGCACAATGCACTAGCGATCAGTGCCGCTTTCGGTGCTGCTGTTTACTCCACTGGCCCACTGTCTTAATAAGATGTTCTCTCTGAGATTTAACACCTTAAAGCTCACCTCACAAACAATCGAGGCACTGTCCATGACTAATGTGGAAAAGTAAACAAGGAAAAAGTGACATATCAAATGTTTCGTGCTGATAGTTGAAGAAATGTTCTCTCTGTTTTTGCGTCGTTCGTGTGTTTCCGGCAGCAACTTTTTAATGCGGCGATTAAAAGGAATCATAGCAGGTTGTGTCAGTCCCGGTCCCACACAGAGACTACGCATTAGGATCTCAGGCAGACTGTTAACTGTCAGCATACTGAGAGATTAATGGACAAACACGCAGGAACCGTGAAAGTCTAGTCTGGCTAACGAGGTCGGGGATGAATATGTAGAGGACATCAGAGGGGAGTGACCTTGGACAGAGGTTTTATTTTGAAACTTCCTGCATGACATTAAACGTGTTGATATGTTTTAGATGTGTCCATGTGTTTAAGGATTTAACTTCTGCATTTATAGTGGGAAGTAAAGGTGCGTTCAAGTTCAAAAGATGATTATATAATTTAGATCACCGATATAATGATTATGGACAGCATCTCTAATTAAATCCTTGAAAAAGCAAAATCAGTAACAAAAGTATAAAAGCCGTCACACCCTCTCCTTTCCTGAGTCGGCAGGAACCAGCACCGTGTTTTAGACACCGCCACCAAACAGAACGAATTTCAAATCAGAACGGTAAAGAAACATGTGCGCTCTCGTCCTTTCATTTTCATTCTTGCTTGTAGCTCTCCTTATGCAGATTAGGCACTGTACATGCATGACAATACCGGGGAGCAGAAAATTAGCTTTCTCACTAAGTAGACCTTCACTCCTGTCTCACTTCTAAGACTGTAATGATTCAAACAAGACTCATGACAAGAATCAGTTTTTTTGGGTTGTGAACTGAATGCCGTGAATAATGAGAAAACCTTAACTAGAACTGTTTGGCCCTGAGGAAGGAACCATGCAAATTTGTTTCTTTTACTTGTGCCATTTTTTTTTTCTTCTTAGCACCGGCTGAATTTAATCAAGTACAAGACCCCGAAAAGATCAGTGCAAAGCAATATCTGAGGGCGGCGCTCTGCTCTCAACATCTGGCCTCTCTACGTTTTCTTATTTTTTTCTCCTCCACATAATTCCTCTCCTCACTTATATGAATTATCCTCTCTGTCTCCAGGTCTTCCTTTATTAAATGCCAGCAAGCATGCAAGCGAGTGGGTGGTGTTGGTAATGAACTGTAATCCCCCTCTTCCAACCATCCAAACAATCCCCTATACTTCTCAAATGTAATTATCATTATTATAAAAAAAAGGATATATATATAATGCACATATTAATGTTTCTTGCTTTCATCGTTCATAGATTTTTCAGAGTTAAATGATATATTTAACCTTGACTGGTAATAAAACAGGGACCACTAATAATTAAAATACACATTACAACCACATAAGATAGCTGGGGCTGCACTTCCACTAGCTTTGAGTCATGTTTGCTGATTTGCAGTCCATAATGGGAAAATAGAGAGGTCAGGGTGTGTGTTTACAACTGGAGCACACAGTCTGTTGCCCTCTACTGGTTTCAGCACAGTTATAAAGTCTGCTGAGTCTGAGACCAAATGTCCTTACAAAAAAATATAGTAAAATGCAGCTATTAGTTGCACCACTGATGCACAAGCATGGACAAGGCTGAACGTAAACTTGACCAGATCCTTTGCAACACCATGCTAACAATTCAGTATGCACTTGTCGCATGTTCATTTACAGGATGTCTAAAGATAAGAGCCCATCTTAACATGCGGGACAGTATTATAAGTGAATTATATACCAGAATAAGACAGCCAATTTAGTTTTTCATCTTTCATCCTAATTTAAAGATCAAGTAAGTTTGAACTGTATTTATATTTTGGGGCATTACTGACGGCTATAAAATGTACGTAAAGAATAATATATTAATAATAATATAATACATAATAAAAATAAAAACTGTCTCTCTTCTGAATCTGTGGTTTTCACAAAAGGCAGATTTAAAATGTTCTGAGAAAATGGTCTTTTTCAGCTTCACCATGTGCCAATTCAGGTCAATTATATCCACATTTTTATAGTCTTGGGTAAAAAACGAATACAGTGTTATTGGCTGAAATAGGAACTGTAAGCTGCATGGAAAGAGCAAGAAAAAAAAAGTGGGCATTGTCCTGTCATTTGTGAATAGAGAGAGCGTTCTAGCATGAGCGGCTGGATTCTGCACTGAGCTTCAGCAGACAGAAAGAGAAACAGAGAAAGAGGGAACACATGGTGGTGCTTTGGATTAAATGTTAAAATATTAAATATTGAAAGGGAACGTCAGTTCCCCATAGCTCCTGCTTTCAATCTCTCCCCGAATTCAGTGAGTGGCCCTCAGGGGATGTTGGGCTGGACGTGGAAGGGTGGGGATGAAAACAGCCCTCAGATGAGAGACATGAGCTGAGAGACAAGTGGAGGGTGGGAAGTTGGCGAGATGGGTTGTGGCTGAGGAGAGGTTGATAGGTGCCGGAGATAAAAAAAAAAAAAAAAAGGAAAAATACATATCACAAGAAGAAGGAGGGGACAAAATGGACCTTTCCAAAACTGTTCACTGACTGGTTGCGTGTGCTGTTTCATTGTGCAATTTGAATAAAAGAAAATTCCTGCTGAATGTAATAAATAATAGAGTGCTAAGATAAAGTGAATGAGATCAATTAGCAGCCTGAGTTAGAGAAAGCACTGCAGGCAAATGGCTTCTTTGTTTGAGTCGCTGTTAAATTAAGACTATGAACCAGGTAGAGCCATTTGTCGAATCGAGGGATGGTGAAAATTGTTTTTGAAATGTTCTTTTTAGCCTCTGTGGTTTCTTTTCATTTCATCTGCACAAGTGTGGAGTCTTAATTTCCCTTATTTGTCATATCATTGCCTTTAATCGCTTCCCGTCTCAGTTTTATTCGCTGTGCAAATAAACACACAAACAGAACTTAGAGGTTTTCACTTGTGGATTTGCTGAATCATCCCAAACAGTGGGAATCCTCCGTTGGGCATCTGGGCCGGTTTAATCAGGGCTGCCTGAGGCTGGCTGGAGGATCCCACCATTTTAAAGCTAAGTTTTTTTTCTGGAAAGATCAAAAGAATGCCCAGAGGTATGTGCTGTGTTCTGAATGAAGCTTTGGCCTTACAGCAACGCTTAGCTATTCCCCTAAAAAAGTAAACAAATGACATTGCATTGAGTGGCATTCGTTTTGCGAGCCTTTGATGCAAAGGCAAATGAACAGTATCCAAAAAGAGTTCATGCATTTTTTTTTATTTAAATGCAGTCAACTATTGTGTAAATAAAATGTCATCATGTCATTCGTTCAGGCTGTGACTCAAAATGTCCTCTCAGATTCCCCCGTGTACGTATGTGGGAGCACATGCGGCACAGAGTTGAGTGTGTCGACAAGTCGGGGGGCTTTTGTTTTGCGCGTCTGTGCGGCGCTGTGTTTTCTCCAGACACAATCTCAGGCTGGATATAGAAAAGCAATCTCTCGGCTAAGTGATTTGTGAAAAGTGTCACATTCTCACCTGGCAGTAATTGCCTGCTGATGTCGCTCAGCTGTGGTGATAGGCGCTCGTGAAGCGAGAGAGGACAGGCGGGCAGGCCACTACGACCGGCTGGAGACCTGTATTGTCAGGACTGAAAGGGGAGCTTTAAGATGCACATACTTTATTAAAAACCTTTGTACCCTCCGAACAAGTAAAAGATCAAAGTGCCACCAGGTGTAAGAAATGGGTAATTTCATCAGAGTGCGTATGTGTGTGTGTGTGTGTGTGTGTGTGTTGGGTTGGGGAGCACATCGGTGTGTGTGTGTGTGTGTGTGTGTGTGTTTTTCCATGATTGGCACAGAATATCATCTGGCCTGAGGCGACGGAGCGATGGCATCTACTGGGATGCTACACTTCTACGAGTGACAGGACAGGAAGGAAGGAAGGCAGCAACAGGAGAGACAGGAACAAGGAAAACACAGATTCACATTTTCAGTCACCGTAATTACGCTTTTTACATTTTTGTTGAGCTTCTTATCGCTTTCTTTCTTGCCCCATCTGCTTTCTTTTCATTCCGGTGCTCTTAACTTCTCACCTGCTAGCTTTAGTCCATTTTATTATTTCATTTATTTTTTTTCTTGCAGCACTCAAATCCCTTTGATGTATGTACAAAAGGAATTAAACTTGTCAAAGAAGGTTTCAGTTGTGCTAACCTGATTAAGAGGACATGCAGCAATCTGGGTAAATACAGAGCAGTTTGATCTGATTAAAGTTGAAAGTTGGAATATTCTATGAGATCGGCCAGGCTTTCCGACCATCTTTTATTTATTTTACTCCAACTTCTTTTATTCCCGTCAGTGTTTCTACTTGCAAACATCTTTTCAGCACCCGTACGCTTGCGAACACTAAAAGGCGAGATCGAGGCATTCATTCAAAATTCAATATGTGAGAAATATATTGATGTTGAAAAGGAATAGTGTAAAAAAAAAAAAAAAAAAAGCAGACCGCTGAAAGGAAAGTTCAGAGATGAAGACTGAAAGGTCTGACATCGGACTAATGAATACATTAAAGTACTTTACGGAGATTCATCACTTATAACTTCACTTAAACTCAACAGGAAGTCCACTTTAACACCAAATGCAGATTTAAATCTCGACACTGCAGCGATACAATATATTCATTAAAGTTGCTGAAATGAGACAGCCCTGGCCAAAAAAAAAAAAAAGAAAAAAGAAAGAAAAAATAGCAATGAAAACAAAGTCCTTGAAACTAAAACCCAGCCATGCTCCCTCATACATCAGGAAAATAATCTTGCTATGTCATATTATGAAAAATCTCATTATGGCATGTAAATTCGATGGCACTGGATATGTGAGAGGAGGCATATGCATATGTTTGTTAGCCAGAGCTAATGACCCCTCTCGACCAGGCTCTCCAGCGTGATAGCCTCACGATGGAGCCGAACTCATCAGGGATATCAGGGGAAACAACTCACATCCTTGATTTTGACACGTGGAGAGTGTTCGGAGAGGTGAAGGGCTCTCAGATGACTCTCCAGACGCTCCGGCACACGCATGAACGCGCACACGCATGCAGACAGACCGCGGGACGAGCGCAGAAGCACTCTTCACTCACGAGCACTTGACATAAGATACAGTATATATATGACGTGCTGAATGCTGTCTGGGAGGGAAAAAAAAAAAAAATCCATGACAAATCTACACAGCATGAGGTGGCGAAAGAAAGACAGGAGAGACGAAATGACAAAAGACAGAAAAGCAGCAACAAAATAATGTAATAATTTGTCTGCTTTATGGATCTAAACCCTCTTTTAAGTTCAACTTCATGAATGAAACTGTGACAGACAGAGACGGAGCCTGAACACCACCCGGACTGTCATACGAGATAATCCACCTGCCTGTTACAAAACATCAGTTTCACTTTGACCCAGCTTTGGATAGAAGACAGACTTTCACCCAAATCAACATGCACAAACTGTCGCTTGCCTCATTCAATAGCTGCCATGGAACATTTGATAATTTTGTTGTGGAGATTAGTTCTGCATTAGTATGAGAGTTCAGCTTCTGCTGTCGTTTGGCATTCAGTGGCAGTTGTGACAATCATTCAAACTGCCTGTAATTTAAGTATAATTTTATTCTTTTAATATATTCATTGTATACAGCATAAGTTTTAATCAATTGACTATCTTTGATTTATTTGTTCTTTATATGTTTCTCTATCTACCTTTACACCTGTCTACCTACTAACCTACCAACCTATCTACCTGCCCATTTCTGTTGTTGTGTAACACCTGAGTCTCATCTTTTCATGTCTTATATCTTATATTTTACATGTTGTCACCATTAGCCAATTATCTGTTTAACTGTGTTATTTGTATGTAGTTATTTAAATGGGATCTCAATGAACTTCCAAAACATTTCAATGGTGAATATAATGCAATCAAATCTTATCTAAATGACAAAATGGGTTAAAAATGAGGCAACCGCTCAGTGCCACTGAGACAAAAACAACTTGGTGGAACAATGAAATGAAGCATTGCAGTGTATTCATCACAGAGGTCACAATCAAGAACAGCACATTTCTTCTGTTGAGCTGGTGAACATCATAATGCAAGATAAAATGACTGTTTGGAGGGTCTGATATGAAACACTGTCTTATAAAACCACTGTGCTGTGTTTAAGCATCTGGTAAGCGCTTGAACTTGTTAATCTACCACTCAGAGTGGCAGTCTTGCATAATATTTGCATAGCTATGCTATTGGCAAAATGATTAGACACAAAATGTGGCTGTTGGCATGCAGGACGTGCTCTGCTGACAAGGAGGCCTGTCAATAGCACTGATAAGGAGAGACTTAGGGAAGATATTTTAGTACTGGTGAAAGCAGCTTGAGCAGTACAGGGCAGGTTTAGTAGAAATAATCCGCCAGTTCTTTGCTGAGGGGGAGCAGCAAGCAAGGTGAAGCAAAAAAAGGGACTATGAAGCCCTCAAGTACAACTTCAAATTAAACGCCATCTGCCCATTGAAGTATATTTGGTATCATCAACACTTTGTAACTCCTACATTTTCTTGTATTGTTAGAAACCAATCTAAAATCTATAATTATAGTATATGTGAGTAAAGCTAAAACGTGACAAGATTTGCAGGTCCGAGAAGCAGTGAAACATATACTTTATGTGTTTTTCCTGTTGGTTTTTCCTCTATCATTAGCTGTTTTTTTGCTGTCAGAGATATTGTTTTCATTTGAGAACACAGATTAGCACTGTCTAAGATAGCCGGGGGTTAAGGAGTTATTCTCATGTTATGGAACATCTTATTAGGAGCAAAAAGAGGAGGTGAAAAAAGAGTAAAAGGAAAATATGAGAAACAGGGCTGAGTGAAAGACAAGAGAGACAAAGACCTAATTGGTAGTCATGTTTCTTCTCATGTCCTTTGGGTTATTCTAAGATGATAAGCAGCCTGTGTGTGTGTGTGTGTGTGTATGTGTGTGTGTGTGTGTGTGTGTGTGTGTGAGTGCGTGTGTGTTTGCTCAGTTGCTTGAGTGTGTGACTCCATCTTTTTTTAAGTGAGAGATGTTTTGGAGCATGTGGCTCTTGAACACTTATAACCCCGTAGCTTTTAGTGATTACGATAATGATCTGCCTCTTTTCTATACCCATTTTAACTTACATCTATGTGAGCGCTAGTCAGAGATCAGCCCATCACTCACTCCTGCTGTTATCCATTCATAGACTCTTTGCACGCCCGTTGCTCCGGCATCGTCAACCCCACTCTCTCTCTAAAGCTCTCTTGTACAATGTATGAAGTGTAAGAAATGAATCTGGAACATACATTGTCTACAGCATAATGACATAAAGAGGGACCTCCTCATGGATATTGCAAAGAACATAATAGCAATAAAATAAATTGTGAAACTCCTGCATATATTCTTAATTACAACAGCCCACAGTTGTCTGCTTTTATCCAAAAGGCCTTAAAGCAAGACAGAAATGCACACACACACACACACACACACACACACACACACACACACACAGACCTCTCAAAGGGCATCTACTTAACCACTCGCTAACATGTTGCTACTGTGATTTTGAAGGCAACACTACACTATACAGTACAGTAAGGAACTGAGTATTTTGATAATATAGTTTTTGTCAAGGACAAAACTGACAGAGGGGCAGGGCTGAGAGAAAACAAAGCAACAATTGTGAAAGTCAAGAGTTACTTCAGCACCATGGACAGCGGCATGGATTTATCAATACACAGCACAGTTCGGATGCTGATATTTCAGAGCCCTGATCGACCCATAGACTCTAACTCAGACAAACCTCAACCTGATAAAGGATCAATGAGTCAGGCTGACGAGACTAATATATTCAACCAAACCCACCTCTGTGGGTACTACTGCTACTCAGTGGATGAGGATGGGAGATGGGAGGAAGTAGCAGGTTAACAAGGGAGATGCATTTTGGTTATTTTACTAACAGGACATGACATATCAAAGTGGAAAAGACAGTTTGAATGAAATTACCATTTCTTATAATGTGCAATAATACTGGGGTTGAATCTTCTCCCTGTGAGTGTCAGCTGATTTGACCTTGTCTGTGTTGAAAATCATGTGTATGCATTTGTGTTTCAGTGATAAACTGCAGTGTTTAAAGCATGTGATAATGCCCAAGTCTCTCTAAACATCTGGACTGACATCTCTGACATAAACTGAGTGGGGACACTTGAGTGGGAAACACTGGATTGAAAAATAAAACGCTGCCTGTCCATTTACAGTAAACACACAGCAATGTAGTTTCTCCACTTCTCCTCCCATGCTTCTTTTCTTGTTACTTTGCCACATGACTCAACTGCTTATTTTATCCACCACAGATGTCCCTTACTGGATATGTTTCAAGTGTTTCAGAGAGAAAACACAGAATATTGTGTTTGACCGTCGTGTTATGTAGATATGTGGACAATACACGTCTGCACATATTCTGGAGTAATCTCGTGCAATTTGTGCCTGCAAATAAAAACATAATGTACTATAATCAGGAAGGTGAGCAGAAAATGGAGTGAAAGACACAGACCTGTATACCAAAAGACGTATGTACACGCAACACAAAACTGGCTAAGCTGGTTAATAATGGATAGACAAAATTTTGATACTGGCGAAAGAGATTGAAATGTATGAATACTGCAAGTTATATCTGTGTGTGAATATATACATAGGTGTCTGCATTATTATTATTATTCTCATGTATTCCAGCCAATGTGTCACACAGTCAGACCTGTTTACTGACAGAGGCTGACAGAGCGCATTATGATTCTGATGGCGGAGTGAAGCGACGGCGATGCGCGAGATAGGATACGAGACAGAAATGAGAGACTTAAAGCACCAAGCGGCATGTCAACGTCACAACCTGGGCGTTTGTGTGTGCGAGTGTGTGTAGGATGCTTGTTTAGTCTACCGTCAGGACTCTTAACATCCTTTACTCATCTCCTGTTAATACAACGAGATGGGAAGAGAAAACATGACAGAGCAAACCGTGGAGTGGAAAGAGGGTGAGCAAAGGGAGTGTCATAAATCTGATTTGTTATGTGTGAGACTTAGAAAACCCAGACAGATAAAGACCTGGGGAGAAGAGGGAATGCCATAAAGGAGAGAGAGTGATGATTAAACGAGATGGGGAGGCATCCCAAAAAACTCCTTTAAAGTGAGCTCTATCAAGAGGGGATCAGATATAGATCATTTTCTACGCTCTTAGCAGGAGCTTTATGAATGTTGACTGCTGGCAGCATCCTGTCCGTTAATCAGCAGTGGTGGCATGGTTGAATGATACGAACAAACATGACCCAAAATTTCCTTATTTCCTAACGAGGTCTCAGATCAGACGAAAATATAAACATCCTCATTACCGAGTTGTCAACTACATCAAAGTCACTTCCCAGACTCTCCTTGGAGTCTGCTGGGGATCCAGGTAGGAAGCATAGCCACGTTAAGGACAGCCCAGGCATGATAAGTGACAGCAATAGCTGCCAAAAATTGGAAGGCAGACATGTGTGAGAGGAAAACCAGATATCTGTATGAGCAACCAGTTGGCCAATTCAAAAAACATACATGTGACTATCATGGCTAGATTTATTAGATTAAAGTAAAAAAAACCAAATGATTCAAATGATTCGGCATAATATGCCAGGTTAACTTTGATGGTGATCCCAGGATCCACCACTTCCTTCCCTCAGGATAAGAGGGAATTAACAATACCGCTATTGAGTCTCTCTGTGGTAAGTCAGAGAGGCGGTTCAGAGAGGAAGAAAAAAAAAGCAGCCTGACATGAACATGATGAGTAAGTATGCTTATAAAATGCTTTGGCCTACGATGCTCGCCTTAATGAAGTGCCGTGAAGAATGTGACAAATCAAATGTGTGTGGACGTGTGGGGGCACGCGTGAGCTTGGCGTCATTGTTTCATTTACGTAAATCAGCTGAGCGTGGGGGGGGGGTAAAATGAGTGAGCGCACATCGTCGATCATATATCGTCTCTTCGATGCTGGGAAGAGTGTCTTTTTAAGAACCGTGTGTCAGCAAATGCAGCACGCTGACATAGGAAAGTAAAGGAAAAAGAATGAATCAAAGAGAGGTGGAGGAGGTGATCAAGGAGGAAAGATAGAGTAGGGTGAAGACGTGAGCTTCAGTGTTATTTTTTCCCTCCTCTTCGCTGCAGCCATATCAGAGTTTAATGCTGTGGGACGATAGCTGAACACCAAAGGCTTGTTATATTCCCTTTACACTCTCTTCTCATCTGTCTAGCGCAAACATGTTTTTTCTCTTTTCTGTATTTCTAAAAACACTTTCTTTTGGATGTGTATGCACCTTTTTAAGGCCTTGGATCATTCAATCTGTCTCGCCTTCCTCTCTTGAACTCCTCTATTGTCTTAGCCTGTCATCTTTATTTCTCTTTTCACTTTGTGTGTGCTTTATGGACGCGTTTGCCAAAATGAAACCGAAGTAATCCGAGCTTGAAATATTGTTCCTGTTGCTCTTCATCCTGCCCGGTGTGTTCCACAAGTGATGATCCTTTTCTCATTAGCTTTTTTTTTTCTCCCCTCATTCTCCTTCCATCTGCGCACCTCTCCCTCCCCTTTGTCTCCACCTGCTCACTGCTCCTGCCTCTCGTTTCTACTTTTTGTTTACTTGGAGGGGATTCAAAGCAGCCAGAGTGAAGAAAAGGGGGTTGGAGCTGGGGGTTGTGGTGGTTTGATTTGTCTCATTGGTGCTGATTGTAATCAATTAGGGTGTGCTGCTCATTAGAGCTAGACTTGGATCATTATGGAGACAGCATCTGCTGCCTGTACACACGCTGACAAACTATAGCAACACCAGACCACGTCAATGCCAGACACTTAGGTTTGTCATAATATCTCACGAGGGCTGGCATCAGATGCGGTAACATCACTTGGGGAGGTGTGTTCATACTTTGACTACAAGAACCGGGCGTAGAATTTATGGATCTTATAGAACATTACAAATTCTGGTTTATGATGTCTACAGTTTTATTACGGTGAGGGTATGAATGTACTCGCCTCTACACAGTGAGCACCACACAATAAATCTGATAAATACACTTTTTATTCCCTCAGTCTGTCCACCGCACTGCCCACGCACACACACACACACACACACACACACACACACACACACAC
>JBAJHX010000049.1:16892015-16906745 GCA_037176925.1 Amniataba percoides
CATTATGATACATTAACCTTGTAATTTAAGGAATAGCTGCCTTTTTCTGAAAATGTGGTAACAGTGTTACCAACATGTCTTTTAGAGACGATAAAAAACTATGAATCAATGGCCAAAAAGAAAGCTAAAGTTGTATGGAACGATTAACTTGAAGGAAAGGTACTTGGTGACCTCAAAACTAGCTACCAAATTTGGAGCTGTAAACTGTAGTATTACCCTGTGACCTAACAATTCCATTGCCAGTGACTGCTGCATGTAAATGCTGTTCAAATGAGATATAAAGTCTTGAATCTATTCTCCAACAAGTGGACACAACATTATGGTGCATGGTATCATGCATGTTTTTTTTTCCCCCAAAACTACTGCTGTATAAAACTGATAGAACGCATGTGCAATTTCCCACAGAATTAGATCGTATTAGTGGTGGTAGAGCCAGTATTGGTTATCACATTCGCAAAAGGTCATCAGTTCAAAACTGAGTTGGAACAGCAATTTTATGGTGACGTGGACATGCCATCCAGTGGGCTCACTACAGAAAGGTCCATGAGAGGCCGGTGCAATGTGATTTTTCAACTGAGGACACCATTGTTCTACTGGGGCGACTTAAGTGCTCACGTGGACAACGACAGTGATACCTGGAGAGGTGTAATTGGGAGGAATGGCATCCCCGATAGTTTGTGTAGTCACAGATTATCCATAATGAAACACCATGTTCGAGCATAAGGGTGTCCATGAGTGCACATGGCAACAGGACACCCCAGGTCGACTTTCTTGTTGTTTCATCTGATGTCCAGCCATACGTCTTGGACATTCGAGTAAAGAGAGGGGATGAGCTGTCAAATGATTACCTCCCGGTGGGGAGTTGGATCCGCTGGGGGATGAGGAAGTTGGACAGACCTGGCAGACCCAAATGTATTGTATTAGGTCTGTTGGGAATGTCTAGATGGGCCCTCTGTCAGGGAGGTCTTCAACTCGTACCTCCGGAAAACTTCTGACAGATTCCAAGGGAGGCTGGGGACATTGAGTCCGAGTGGCCCATGTTCTCTGCCTCCATTGTAGAAGATGTAGATGCAAGGTCTCTGGTACCTGTTGTGGCAGCAACCCCTGAACCTGATGGTGGACACTGGAAGTAAGGGATACCATCAAGCTATGTGAACGGGTGCCAGCAGGCAAAGCAAGCCTCAGACTGGTGGAAGCAAAAACTCTGGAAAGAGTTTGGTGAGGTCATGGAGGAGGACTATCGGTCGGCCTCGAAGAAATTCTGACAAACTGTCTGGAGCCTCATAAAGGGGAAGCAGTACTCTACAGCAAACACTGTTTACAGTGTGGGTGGGGAGCTGTTGACCTCAACTGGTGACATTGTTGGACGGTGGAAGGAATACTTTGAGGATCAATCCCACTGACATGCCTTTCACTGAGGAAGCAGAGGCTGGGGAAGTCGAAGTCACTGAGATATTTCACAAGCTCTGGAGAGTGTGTTCCAACTACATGGGAATCACAGCCTCCCTGGGAAGGTCTATGCCAGGGTACTGGAGAGGAGAATTTGGGTGGTAGTTGAACCTTGGATTCAGGAGGAACAATGCGTTTTTTGTCCCGCTCGTGGAACACTGAACCAGCTTTATACCATCCACAGGGTGCTTTTGTGAGTATGGGGTTCCACTCGATTGTGGATACAAGCAGTCGAAATGAGTTTCCTCTGCAGGGCAGCTCGGTGCTCCCAGAGAGATGGGATGAAAATCTCAGTCACTCAGGAGGAGACCAGAGTAGAGCTGCTGCTCCTTTGCAGTGAGAGGAGTCATCTGAGGTTGCTCGGGCATCTCTTGAAAATGCCCCATGGTCGCCTTCCTAGGGAGGAGTTACAGGCATGTCCCACCAAGAGGAGGCCCTGGGGAAGACCCAGGACACACTGGAGAAACTAGGTCTCTCGGCTGGCATCATCACGGTCAGTTTTGGACCATTAATTCACCTGAACAGTATGCTTGATAACAAAGTGGTGGATGGTGGAGAGAACAGAGAGCCTGAAATGATGAAGTCTTGAAATAGAACAAAAGGAGTCTTTAACATAATGGGTCAGATGGTGCACAACTACATATGCAAAAGGAAGATGCAGAGATGGCCCACATGGTGCTCTAATACAACATGCCTGAGGTCAGCACCCTAAATGCTTACACCATCTTCACTGCACGACAAAGAGCTTGTCATGCCATACATGACAGCAGGAGATGCCTGACAAAGTGTCTGCACAGGAAGGTATAAAAAATGCAAATGAGTGTTGAGTTTATTGAGTTAAGTTGTTAAGAGAGCTTTTTTTCAGTATAGTTCATTACAGTTTTCAAATACCTGTGCTCTCTTTGCATCGGACACGTGTATCATATGCAAGTACCACAGAGTAAACATACTGTGGTTAATAATTAGCACTGTGCATGTTGAGTAAACAACAAAGACAGTGGATATTTACAGAGTTTTTACTAACAGTTAATAGGATTTGTCATTTTTTACTATTGTTCACAATAATCAAAGCATAATGCACATTGATATCCACATCAATACAAATGTAATTGGTTATGAAATGTGATGCAGTAAAGTTTATATTATGAGTGAAAGTCTCCAATGAATACATTTAAGTATCTTTGACAGAATTGCTGCAAATTATGATGATACACTCTTAATTTCATGCTGGCAGCTCATTTTTGACCCATGTCAGTTTCAGTTACACGTATAAACTTGTTCTCTAGGAAGGTATGAATATGATTGCTTATATTCATATAAACAAAACAATATATTCTTGGGTAATGACATGATTTTTATTTAAAAAAAAATATCAGAAAGAAACACTGATTTGTAACAATGCAATACAATTCTGAATATGCTGTGCACGCACTGCAGTACGTACTGCAACATTTACTGTGTACTGATTAAGGAGGTCAAGAAATTCCAGTCCTACATTTATTAATGAGTACATTTTCCTGTTACTACTATTATTGTTATCATTGCTAATTAAGAAATCTTCATAGAGTTCCACTAAAATTAATTTTTAAACATCGAGGTTATTCATGAAACTGCTTAATGTACTAATTTAGTGCAGAATATCTCTAAATGATTATACAACATGGAGTTTTTAAACTTCTACTTCTTCCTCTTTTTGAAATTAAGAATATTTTTTGGTACATAGATATATCTTTAATGCCTGAGTAGAAGATTTAAGTGCCTCAAAAAGCTCTAGCCTCAAATAATTGCATACACATGGATACACAAACACACACACATTCAAATAAAATAGAGACAGACAGAAAGAGCATGACATAAACCAATATCCTTCTCTGTGACACCATGATTGGATATTTACTATCTCATTGCTCCAAGCTTACGCTCAAGAAATGAATTAAATGTTTTTCTTCTTTCTTTCTTTTTTTTTCCTTTTCTTTCTTTTTTTTTTTTTACTGCTTATCCCTGCCTTCATAACAGCAGATTGGCATTAAAAGGGCATGGGTGAAATTAACTTGTCTGAATGTCTGTCTCTGTGTGTGTGTGTGTGTGTGTGTGTGTTTGGGGGGTTGCATTCCAGTCCCAAGCCTATTTTGATGATGGTAGAATGAGAGAGAGAAAACATTCTCTCAAAGGCTCCTATCAAATGCCTGTCATTTCTCCCTTTAACCGCCTAATCCCTGATGGTGTGCGGTTATGGCGATGTCTGCCAACTGTTTACTGCCTCTTTCTATCTTTCCATCCCTCCTCCCACCTCGGTCTGTGCATTTATCTGAGCTTCCCGCTGAGCCGGGCACATCTCTAAAGAGCTAGACCTCCTCCCTTTCTCTTGGTTCATGTCCACTGTCCACAGCTGGCTGTGTGTTGAGGGAAACAGGGAGAATGGCTGACGGACAGAGGGACATTAAAAGAAAAAACCCAACATCACATCATTGCATTGGGTTAGATGTTTTCTCATGGCTGGAAGTTGTTGTTCTAAGGAAAGTATCACATCATTTCCAGGGGGAATTCTTTCCAGGATTAAAGTTTGATCTTGTAGCAAAATTATGTGGAAAAACCATGATAAAAAATGGTGCTTGTTGATCTTCAACAATGGGTCAGCATTTGATCAGATTTTTACAAAATCCAGAGAATGAAAAAAAAAAAAGATAATATTAACAACTCCCCTTAATCTACACTATCTTTGAAGATAAATTTGCAATGCCGCAATTTCAGCCTGTCAGAATCATTTGATCTTCTCTTTTTAAGTGTGCCATTTTAGCTGTTTTGAAGTTGTAATATCAAGGATTTTGATTTTGTCTTTCTTGGCACCTGTGGCGATAATCTGTAATCGACGGGTTGTTTTTTTTTTTTTGGAGGGACTTTAGTTTCTTGTTTCATCATTGATGTCTTGTTTATTTGCTTGGCCATACCTTCTTTTACTCATAATACATAATACAGTATATGCTGCAGGAGTTGAAGAGGCAGTCTGTTACGTTAAAAGCCTTGTTAAAAAACTAATTGTGCAGCTCTTAGATAGACAGTGACCTAACAGACATTTATTTGAATGAACATCTTTAAGATTATATCTTTATCTAAATAATTATACATATTTCAGTAGGGAGCAACATTAAATCTTTGGATTCCATCACATGGAGAGTTTTATTTAATTTTTATCAGTTTTTTGGATGTTGACATGAGCTGATTTTGCATGATGCACTACACTTACAGAAAGATGACCTGTAAAATGCCATTGTTGCATGACTTTTCCAATTGTAGAAGGTGCAGTATGAAGTTAGTCCAGTTTTATTTCAATATTAGTGGTTTTTCTATGTTGCACTTTAATACGTAGGTATTACAGTTGTGGTTAAAGCCAAACTTAGGCTTTTTTTATTAGATATGATAATCTTTAGCACATATACACACAAGCACACAGACACTTATGTGCTGTAACTTTTTCTGGTTAGATGGGTGCAGAGAAACCCAGGTCGATCTAGATATTGTTTACTGCACTTAAGTTATGTATATCATCATTTGCAGTCTTTGTCTATGCACACTATGAAGTGATTGTGAATGTGATATTAATCAAGTTGATTTAGGCCTGTGTGCCTCAGTCTGTGTGTGTTGTGCCAAGGCACTGCGTCAGAGTCCCAGTAAGGCTTTGTGCGATGTTAATCCAGTTTCACATTAACATACTATAAATAACATGAATACAGGCACAAGTACACAAACACACATGAGCACATACTTAATGGGCTCTCTCGCACGTATGCATCCATCAAAAAAACACGCACAGGCCAAATAGTCCCTGACACACACACACACACACACACACACACACACACACACACACAGCAAACACAAACCCAAACACGCTCACTCACGCAGCACTGAAATTCCAAAGAAAAGTTTACTTTTCTCTTCAGCTTTGGCCTCCAGTTAAGTGGAAAAGGAAAGCAAAGATGATTAAAAAAAGAAAAAAGCCACAGACCGAATAAGCAGATAGTAGTGTGAGAAAAAGATAAAGGACATGAAGTGGTCCAATGAGAAGAACCCAGACTATGTGTCATCTATGTGTCATCATGGCAAATCAGCTCCTATTTCCACGGAGGTGATGAAACAAAATATTTATGCCTGATATGGTCATTACTAAAAATCAGATTGCTTTTGAAGTTGAGCTTAGTACCAGGCATTTTTCAGGTTAACTGTAGCGCCGGGCATAGTCCATTAGGAGTGGAGATCAGTAATAATAGAAGGTTCTTCTCATTCATTATTAGTAAACCCAGAATGAGCTGCAGCATCGTGGATGACATTTGTACACACGAGAAAGATAATTAAATTATAAATCAAGTGGCCATACGACACGCAGGACAGTAGCTTCACTTAAATCTTCGTAAATTAAACCTGTCATGTCACATGCTTCAAGTAATTTCAGACTTTTTATTTATTTGATTGAGGTTGGAATGGGACGTGCAAACAAACGCATGCATCTTGGTGCATCACTGTGTTTGAAGCAAAATGCAGCCTTGTTTTCAGCCTAATGTTATTGTTTATTGTTGCTGAACTGGACATTGCTGGACATAATCAGGATGACTGATTCTGGCTCAGTACCAGTCATGTGCATGTCCCGCTAAGGTGATCTGGAGAGGGGCAGCGAACCCTCTGCTATTAATCACTGGTACCAGTGGAAAGTGTACATTTGCTGAAATACTGTACTTCGGTAGAATTTTGTGGTACTTGTATTTTAGTTTTTAGACTACAAATTTTGAAAATAAAATGGATAATATCACAGCAAACTTTTACTTGGGGTCCCTTATAAAGCAGTGCCTAGATAAGTGGTCTTTTTACGAGAGGTCAAAGGAGATGGTGGTGGACTTCAGGAGGAACAAATCACCACCTTCTCCAGTCTACATCAATGGGGCTTATGTTGAAATTGTGACATCATACCTGGGGATTTATCTGGACAATAAACTGGAGTGGTCCATCAACACTGAGGCTGTTTACAAGATGAGTATGAGTCAGCTTTACGTCGTGAGGAGGCTCAGGTCTTTCAATGTATGCAGTAGAATACTCCAGTCTGTTGTTGCGAGCACCATCTTCTATGCTGTGATGTGCTCAAAGCAAAGGATGCCAACAGACTGAACAAAGTCATGAGGAAGGCAAAGTCACTTGTTGGCACTGAGCTTGTGACCTTGGAGGTGACTGAGGACAAAATGCTGGCAAAACCGCTGGCTATCATGAACAATGCCTGTCATCCCCTCCACAAAACACTGGATAAGCTAAAGAGCAGTTTGAGCAACAGTCTCCTTCAACCCAGCTGTCTGAGGGAGCTGCCTGCTGCCATCAGACTGCTTTACTCATTTGCCTCAGTGAGACTGTGATATGTCACCTGATAAAATACAATATATTGATATTATATATCACATCATATTTATATACTAAGTTTATGTATAGATATACATATTTTGTACAGTCAAGTATCTATTATACACATTATTTATATAATTCGTATATACTTATATTTAATTTATACATGTTAAACCTAACCCTAATCCTGTATACAACATATATACATGTTTTATTATTATTATTATTGTATGTTAGTAGCAGTAGTGGTAGTAGTCATCATACACCAGTACCATAACTATTATCATACACTGTCACACCATTATCATCATTATCACCATTTCATATGTATTATTATCATAATTATCACAATTACCATCACCCACTGAGGCTGGTCCACTTAGCCTCAAGACTCCTTACTTTGGTATGGATATTAGGTCTTTACTGCACTTTTTATTTTGCTGTTTTTATCTTATTCTATTTGATATTATACTATTTTATGTAATTCTTTTTGTATTTCCTTGTATTTTTATGTACCTGGCTACAACTAAATTTCTCTCCAGGTATCAATAAAATCATCTCTCTCTCTTTTTTCTTTTAGGCCGCCCCAACTTAACTGTTAATAAATGACTTACACCTGCTGATGCGTCAGTATTAACAGTCTACTTAATTCATGTACAATGACATTTTCTGACAGAATTGAGTTTTATGCTGCTGATAATACTTAGTCTTATCTAAGTGAGATTGGGAACACAGAGTATTTACTCATATTGGAGAATTTTCACATTAAATATTTTATTTATACATTTTTACACTGACCAATGACCTTTCTAAATTACCAGAGTGTTATCTCTAGAAATAAAATGAAGATCTTCATCTTCTACTTATTATTGTTGTTGCTGTTTATTTGTTGGTCCAGTGTATGCTGTCATTTAGTGTAGTTAATAAGTTGTCTTGTTGTTGTTGTTTAGTTGGTATTTGGTCCAGTGGATGCTGTTAATTATGCTACTTAATTAGTTTAGGCTTTTTTTGTTTGTGTCACTTATCATTATTATCATTACTGTTGTAGTTGTTGTTAATGGTGTTCTTGCTGTTGGTGTTGTTGACTGGTGTATAGCAGCAGTAGCAGACTATCTTTACTGTAGTAGTGTGTGGCGGGCTGGGCCAGCCCAGCGGACTCCGGACAGGACAGGACAGGGGGGACTGCGTGTCCACGCCTTCCTTCTTCATCCCATCAACGCGCTCTCCTCATTTCCCCTGCAGTCAGACCCGAGCCGCTGACCGACGAGGTAAGCCGGCGCTCTTTCCCTCCGCGGCTCTGAGGACGCTCTTTGCTCGGTGGTCGGTGTGAATGTGCGGCTCCACGTTTAAACCCCGCAGCGCGGCTCTTACTCTCCGCGTGTGCTGAGCGCGCGCGTGTGTGTGTGTGTTCAAAGTGAAGCCGCGCGAGTTCAGCCACTCACTCGCGTCTTCATCTTCACTGGCGGCCTTATTGTTTCCAAATATATGGGGATTAGAACAAGACGCGTGTAAAGTGAAACACTTGCCGCGGGAATGACCCTCTGTCTCTCTCTCTCTCTCTCTCTCACACACACACACACACACACACACGCAGATCTGCAGCAGTGTTCTCCTTTCTGTTCTCTGTGAACTGGAACTTTGATCCGCGCGCTGCTTCGCCAGTTGCTCCGCCGCCAGCTGCTTTAACGCAGGGTTCACGTGGACAGTGTTTGTCATGTTCATTTTGTACAAACATTTGTCAGCACTTTTGCCGTGGTTTGATATTGCTAGTCTCTGTCATGATGAGGTGACAAGTGCATGCTGGTGTTCTCCACAACAGTCTGAATGCTCCTGAGTGTAAATTAAGGATCTGTTGTATGTTTTGTGGAATGAGGAACCCTGGTCCTGTTTTTTTTTTTTAAATCTTGACTTTAAACGCTGTGATGTGATCGCTGAGTGGTGTGTTTGCAAAATCAGAATCATGAGTCTTTGTCATGTTTTCTCATAATGAAATTAAGATTGGTGACTCCCAGCTGTAAACATAAATATATGTGAATATATATGTAATGTGTACATAGTCATAATTAGTTGTGTATTATTAGTTATTTATTGTAATAGTTCAATTTAAGTATATTAGATTAATAATAAAGGGCCTGTGTGTGTTTCTTTTTTCTCTCCCCAGGAATTTCCAATGGCAGCTGTCTCTCATTGTAGAAACCTCGCACTTCTTCTTCTGCTGCCTCTTTTCTTTACTGCATCTCCCGCCGCTCAAGATGACCTCGTGATCAGTACTAAGGATGGAACAGTTAAAGGGAAGGCGCTTTCAGTGCTGGGTGGTGAAGTTAGAGCGTTTCTTGGGATTCCTTATGGAAAAGCACCTGTGGGGAAACTGAGGTTCAAAGCTCCAGAGCCAGTGGAGAGATGGGAGGGGGTGAGAGATGCTACAAAATTCCCAAATTCCTGCTACCAGGAGCCAGATACAAGCTTTCCAGGTAGGATTTAACACAAAGTTGGACCCGGTGCATGTATGTATGAGCTCTGTGATGTGCTGTGAACGTGTGCACACTGATCTTTGTACTTTAACTGTCAGCTGGACGGCATTTTTTACTAAACAAAATTAGTCTCAGGGCATTTGGTGTTGTGTACATGCACAGTGCGGCACAGCGAGGGTTAAAGAATCAACTAGTTGGAAGGACAACAGGATTTAGACTTACAATTGTGTGCTGAACTCTCAGTAACTTATGAGTCAGTGACATGTGATTTTCTTAACAAACATTGATTTGTCCCTCAAGTTAAACTTGGTGCAGCAGAGGCCAATAAATCCTGGCTTTTAGTTCCCTTTGGAATACTTATGAAAACCTTGGAGCCTACACTGTCCACGATGCAACTTGGTACTAAATCATCCAAACATGAAATAAACCCAGTGACCTCACTATGACATCATCAGGGGTTAATTTGGGGTAAAAATCCTTCAGACCAACAGAAAACAAAAGACAGGCGTTTTCACCGGCTGACAATTATTCATTATTTATTTATTATTATCTGAGACCTAAACATGAATAATAAACTAATGTTTATGTGTGAAATCAGTGGATTGGTCAGTGAAGTTTAAACTTAAACTTAAATTAAGCTTAAATCAGACCGATATGGAGCTGAGTTTGGTTTAGTGCTGTGTTGTCACAGTTGGATGACCAAAGTGTGACATGGAGTACATGTTTGGATAACAGATGACATTATAGGGTCTGTGTACTGGGTGAGTCAGTGGGTTGTTTCAGTTACATAACACAATGTCACACAAATACAGCCACACAGTGTAGGAGTGATGGAAAGATTCATTACTGTAAAATACTCTTGACATTTATTGTCTAATTCCTTGATTTTACTTGAAGGCTGGCAGACCGGCATATTGGCTTATTGATCAGAAGAACTCCACAGTGTTTCTGCTGCGTCTGCAGATAGAAACGAGATGGATATCCTTCCGAGCTTGACACACATGATGGAAGAGTGAATAATTAGTGAGGAGATATATGTATGCGTGTTTGCGTGTGCGCACACATTTGATCAGTCTGGCAAACAGATATGTCTGCTATTACTCACTCATACCCACACATTCACACACTGAATCTGACACGGGCCTGAGTCCCCACCCAAGAGATGAACTGGGGCTGGGTCATGGATATGTAGCTAATTATAGACACAACCACCTGTCAGGGGTTGTGTGGAAGCCAGCTCCAGGAATATGTACTGAGGAAATGGCCAAAACGTACTCCAAATATAGATATGATAATACAAATAGATATGGACAGATTGATGTTACACTGCTGTCTCTGCTTTGGCCAAAGTGGTGTCATAAAAAAGGAAAACAAACAAGGAATTTGTTTATTTACTGCTTCTGTCCCTGTTTGAGAGCTACTGTAAACATCTTCATGCTGTATGTTATTCAAATGGACATGCAGTTTCAGCAAATATCTAGTCCACAATCAATGACTGCAATAAAGTGTCATAATAAAGTTGAATGTTAACTCATGACTCACTTCGCAGCTGCGCTTGCCTTTAAATATTGGTGGCAATAAAGAGAGAAAGCATTCCCAATGAGTTTTCATTGACACTCACTGATATGATCATCATTTCTAGGGTTCAAAGGTGCGGAGATGTGGAACCCAAACACTCCTCTGAGCGAGGACTGCCTGTACCTAAATGTCTGGTCCCCACGCGTCAGCAAAACCCAGCCTCAAAAATTAGCGCTGGCCCCCGTCCTTGTCTGGATCTATGGAGGAGGGTTCACTGGAGGAACGTCCTCTCTGGATGTTTATGACGGTCGCTTCCTGAGTAAATCAGAAAACGTTGTTGTGGTATCTATGAATTACAGGTAAGAACGGTAAACTGGAAATACGACATCCTAATGAGGAGCTACTGTTTAGTACTGAAAACTTGATAATCTCATGCAAAATCTTGGGTATCTTCCTTTAGGTTATCGGAACAAAAATGGTAATTTTTCTGGTTGGAATAAGCAGAGAAAGCTAATTTTTAAACAGGAAAGTCTTTTATGATAAATACCATAATCTTTTCTTATTTATATTACATTTATAATTTATAATGTAATGTAATGTTTAAAATATAACAGAGAAGATTAATGTAGAATTTAGCTTTAGTTAAATGCTGCCCACATCTTTCCGTCGTCACTCGTCTACGACAGAGTCGGAGCTTTTGGTTTCCTGTCCCTTCCTGACAATAATAACATCAAGGGCAATGCAGGCCTGCTGGACCAGCGCATGGCCCTCAAATGGGTAGCCAATAACATCGCTGTGTTTGGAGGAGATCCTTCGAAGGTAAAAATGTTTTTGACAAGATTTGCAGTCTGGAGACACAATAAAGCAAGCTGTAGGTTTTCTGGTTTGCTGTTGTTTCCAGGTGACTCTGTTTGGGGAGAGTGCAGGGGGAGCCTCTGTGGGCTTCCAGCTACTCTCGCCGGGCAGCCAGGGTCTTTTTCAAAGGGCTGTGATGCAGAGCGGCTCTCCTAATGCACCCTGGGCCACAGTCAGCCAGCCAGAGGCCTGGCACAGGTAGGGCGATTTAATTCAGTCACTAATTCGTTCTGTTTATTTAGTCGCCCATCTCCTCACTCCCTCCCTAATATGTTATGACACACCCATTTATTGTCTTATTAATTCGTTGAAGCCACAGCATGCAACCCTCTTGACCCCTTCTCCCTCACATTCCCTCCGTCCCTGATTGCCTTGCTCCCTCTCTGTGTCAACGTCCAGGGCCGTGAAGCTGGCGGCATTACTGGACTGCCCCACGTCTAAAACAGCTCAACTGGAAGATTGTCTGCAGAAGGCCGATCCAGGGAAAATCACATCGAAGCAATATGACGTTCTTACACAGCAGAGCCTGGCGTCCTTCCCCTTTGCCCCTGTTGTTGATGGGGACTTCCTACCTGACACAGTTGAAGTATGTGTGTGAGTGTGTATGTGGTGAATGTGCTATTGCACATGATGTTTGGTGTACATGTGAGTGTGCTTTACACATACAGTACATTTTCTTATCTTTCCTCATCTAGCTTAAGTAGCAAATGCAAACTCTGACTTTGACCAACTGTATCCTGGTTTCAGCCTTATCATAACAACTGATTTTCCTGTATAATTACTGTGACGTTATTTAGCTCCAAACTAGAATCTAGCACTCCCAACTTGACTAGAGTATCAGTTTTCATTTGTAAAACATCCTACATTGAAACCAAACCATTCTTGTTTCTTCCCTGCAGGCGTTGCTCAGCACCGGAAAACTCCCAAAGACAGAGTTGCTGCTCGGCTTAACCAAAGATGAAGGGACATACTTCCTGCTTTATGGAGCGCCTGGATTTCACCTAAATGGCGAGAGTCTCATCACCAGACATGAGTTCCTGGACGGAGTGAACTTTGCAATAGCGGATGCAAGTAATATCGTGAAAGAAGCGGCCATTTTCCAGTACACGGACTGGGCAGATCAAAACAACAAGACAAAAAATCGTGACCTGCTGGGGAGTTTGGCCGGAGACCAAATGTTCTGTTCGGTGCTAGAGTTTGGTCACAGGTAAAGAGTGATTCCAAGCCACCGTGATGCACGGCCATGAGCAAGTATCACACAAGTTGCTGATTAAAATCCCAGAACAGCACTTAGAAGTACAGTGAAGTAGTTAGAAAAGTAAAGCGTAATTTGATATATTGTTGTCCTACCCAAGGGTCATAGCTAACTATAGACACATCCAGGCACTGTCAGGGATTGTTTGGAATGCAAAAATGATTCAGTATTGCAATTATTTTCACAGGTTTTCGCAACGTGGTGGTAAGTCTTTCCTTTATCTATTTGACCACCGGTCATCCATCAATCCTTGGCCAGCATGGATGGGAGTTATGCATGGCTATGAGATAGAATTTGTCTTCGGATTGCCTCTGGATGCATCACTGGGATACACAAAGAATGAAGTAAACATGACCAAGAAGTTCATGAAACACTGGGCGAACTTTGCCCTGACAGGGTACGTAATTAGAAAGACAATCATTCACTCAAAATACAAATGTGTGTGGACCCTCACGACAGTGTTTTCAATGGAACTGTCCTGCTTGGATTTTGTTTTTGTCAGGAATCCAAGCATTGATGGAGCTAACTGGCCCATGTACACCCTTGAACAGCAGGAGTATGTCACTCTGAACTACAACCCCCCCGAACAAAAGAGGATGATGAAAGCTAAAGATTGTAAACTCTGGAACACATTAATGCCAAAAATACAGAAAGTCTCAGGTAAGACTCACATCCAAATATCCATCCATATATCCATCTATCTATTAATCCATCCCACAAACACACAAATACACACATTCACACTCTCACACACACATAACTCTATATAGCTGTCTGTAGTAGGAGGCATAGCGTCAGGCTCTGGCAGGGAGGCGTTTTGCCTTGTTTAGCCTGTGGAGGAGATTTGTATCCCAGCTTGCTCCCCCCGTTTCACCTCAGTTCTAGAGGTCTGAGTGGGAGGAGAGGAGGGTCAGTCATCACTTCACTGAACACTGATCGCACACATGGTGAATAATACACGTACACCTCTCCACTAGGGTCATTATTTTCACAAACACACACACACACAGGAGGAGAGAGACGCACAAACACACACCCTGCAGTATTTATCAGCACATTTGCACATGTAGAATCGTTGGAATCATAACTTTGTAAAGGTGGATGCAAATGATGGAAGCAGCCATTTCCCAGTACACAGATTGCACTAGAGGTGTGGCTTCAATTTGTCATTATCCAAAATTTAAATGATATGTGATAAAAGTAACTTTACATCACAAGATTTTTTTTTTACATGAGACAGATAATTAGGTACATTTTATTTATGAGCTGCAAGTGCAAGTTTGCATTACAAAATAAAAGTCTCTCTGTCTGCTTCTGTCTGTCTCCACAGATGATCTGGAGTCTTGTGTTCAGGGAAACGGGATCAAACTATGCTGTAACTATGCGTTCCTCTTCGTTTTATTGGCTATATCTTTAATATATCAATAGAGAGAAAAGAGCTGCTTGTTTCATACAGCCAAATGCAACGGTTTACATTTAAAAAAAGGAGATGAAAAGAATATACAAAACATGTTATTTCCTATTATTGTAAACATTTTATCTTCTTACTTAAAACTTGTGCAAAAATCTACATATGTACTCTATTGAGTGTGCCTTCTTTTAGTTAAAAAAAATGCCCCCCTTAACAAAAATATGTTATCTTCATTTTTTGTAGGGACCCTAAAGTCAAACGTGGTCTGTTGTAGTTGATTCTACAATTAGCAGCATTTATAATAATTGCTTCACTCAAAGATGCAGCTGCTCATGTCATTGTGGCTACATGTGCCCTCACCTCTGCATCAACCACATTTTAAAATTTGA
>JBAJHX010000049.1:16915506-16948175 GCA_037176925.1 Amniataba percoides
GTCATTCCCTTGATGTGGATGGGAGTGTGCGGGTCAGCATTCCTCCTGAAGTCCACAATGAGCTCCTTGGTCTTCCCCGTGTTGAGCAGCAGGTTGTTGGTGTCGCACCACTCAGCCAGGCGGTCCACCTCCTCCCTGTAGGCGGCCTCGTCGCTGTCTTTGATGAGGCCAATCACCGTGGTGTCATCTGCAAACTTAATGATGGTGTTGGAGCTGTCGGCAGGTCTGCAGTCGTGGGTGAGGAGGGAGTAGAGGAAGGGACTCATCACACAGCCTTGTGGTACACCGGTGTTTATAGTGATGGTAGATGAGCAGTGATTATCCAGACGGACGTGTGGCGTAAGTCAAAATTTGTTCACTGATAAAAAGTTGTTATGGCGCAACATCGCCAGATGTTGAACTTAATTCCATCTCTGCTTATCTCGCCTACTGCATATTTGCATAGATTAACACCTGATGCCGCCATCCCCACTTGCACTGTGCAAACAGAAACCACACAGATTTATGCAGCACTAACAGCAAGCCAGATGACGTCAGATAATGTGATACCAGTATGATCAGAGGCTCCAACATGCTGAAGCCTCGCAGTCTGCTGTGCAATTTGCTGTGCAAGTCAGAGTTCATCACATGCGAACTGTGTGCTAATGTGTTGGACAGAAAAAGGGCTCTGTTATGTTTTTAATTATATTATGAAGGTGTGAGTCACTGAGAGGTATGGAGATGTGAACGGGATGGTAAAGAATATGACTAAGAGACATCTGGGGGACAGACGGTCCTTGTTTATTGTCATGGAAAGACAAGTGAAGGTGAGAAAAGAATGAACTGTCATGCACAAAGTCAGGTGGTGAAAAGGGTAAATAAGCAGTGTGATAAATGTTTGAGATCAACTGTGCGCACATAAAACTTATCATCAGTGGGCTCTGCTGCTCTACTGCTAGATTGAATTCTTTTCCTTGTTGTGGAACATCCTGGTGGAGACACTGAAATGCTGTACCTATGACTGCAGTACCAACACGGATGGTCACCTGCCATTGGTGGAGGACTGTTGCTGTTGAAGAACGCTGCAGCTTCTAGCTGCTGGTAGCTGGGCTTAGATTTTAAGCCATGTTAAATTAATGCGGGATCTGATTAATAGTACCTCCCTTTCAGTGACTGATGGATTACAGTAAGATTGTTTTTCGTGGAATGCCATCACATTTGATCTGTTAATACTCCACATATAAAGTACAGACACTGTGCCTTCCTCACTTTATATTCTATAAATGTCATATATGGGCATGCATATACCCATATGTGATAGTGAACTGTGTAAAGCACTTACTAAACCCGTATGCAGAATGCATCACATTATAATGACTTAAAAAAAAAAATATGCTTGTCTCCTTTTTTTCTTTTACATGTGAGCCTTGTGATCTTTTAGAAATTTCTAGCTTCTGATTGTGCGCTCATTACTTCTTGCTTCACTCATTTAGTATCTCATGGGAGGGACAAATGAAAGAATAAAAACACAACAAGACTCATATTCATACTCAGATTCATTAAATAAATTACAAGAAAATACTTAACACGCTTATTTTAATTCACTGGTGTCTCTGGTTCTGTTATAAACTAGCAATCTGTGGAGGGTGTTCGGCCCATCTGATTCTAAATGTTGGCCGGGTTTGGCTCGAGGCCCCATCGCCCCTGAAAGGATGAGGATAAGCCAGGGAACTGTATTACATTACTCTAATCCATCCTGTTTTCTTTTTTTTCTGTGCCAACTCTTTGTCCACTTCTTTTTTTCTAACTTTCCTCTTAACCTTAACAGGATGTGAGTCTCCATCTTTCATAGGAGACCCAGCGACCACCTCTTGATGGTGCACACAGGACATAGCACACCCATGCACTAACACGGACGCACATACACATTTATCACACATTCAGTCATTTTCCTTTTTCCAACGGTGAATAAGCAGAGGATGTAATCCCCATTATTCAACTTAATAATGTGGGAAATTGCAGAGGGTGATCACGATTACCACACATTTACCTGTTGTCAATTTAACAGTAGCAAATCTGATAAGCTGATAAATAGTTTGGTTGAAGAGAAGGTAACATCCGCTGATTAAACAAGTTTTACACACTTGTCTTAGGTTTGAAGCAGTTAGAGGACATAAAAACATTTTCCTTTGCTGTATCTGCAACTGCTTTTTCCATTTTTGAAAGGGTCATGGTAGAAACCTGTGAGCATACGCAACTGGAGACATTCACTCATACAATATATTTGGGGTTTTCAGTAAGTGCCTTTCCACTCACCTGTCTTCATGCATATTTTCAATTTGTGCATAAAAATCCAAGAGTGGAAACACAAGAGATATGTATTTGTAATATTTTACTCTTTCTTAAAGGTGGAACAGTTGGTATATTGTGTAAGTACATTAAACAATGAAAGAATCAATTATGACATACATGAAATGTAACTTCTACACCAAGACACAAGTGGTAAATTTGATCATGTTTTTCACATATTTTCCATCATTGAGGTTTGACTTGAGCTCTTTTACTAGCATAATCTTATTTTGCCCTCTTCCTCTTCTATTAATGTGTGAATGAATTATTTTGCATTTACAGTCATACAGTTGCATGCCCCAGACTGGCTTTGCTTGTGTAAAAGTCAATGTGTAGCTCTAACTTTTGAGGTGAAATCATGCCAGGCTATAGGCGGTTTGTGTTTGCGAAAGAGACGATACTCTGCGATGACACTGTGCACTTAAAGAAAAGTTTAAAGTCTGAATGTCAACAAAGGTTTATGGTATAGATTTACTGCTGCATAATTTGCCTTAAGAGTAAAATTGGATCCCCGTGATGCTGTTTGAAGCTGGAGAGAGGCTGTTTTGCTGTGGTGGTCCTAACCTCCTTCTGCATTTACAATGCAAAGAGGCATTTGCTTGACTCTCTGTTGACTCTCCTTGCTTCAAAGGAGTATTTTTTGGTTATGTGATAAAATTTGAAATCACTGCTTGGGATTTTGCGATGATTATGAATGCTTTTTTTTTTTTTTTTTACTCGGAAAGTGAGGAGTGCATCTTAAAATCTAATAAATGTAGATAAAAATGCAACTGAAGCATATTCTAAACCGAGCACATTCTCACTTTCACCTTCAGCATTCGGGGGCTTTCATTCATCTCCCTCGGGGGAACGAGAGAGAAATTAGGGAACACAGTAACCAACCAGTCCTTCCTCTCTCTTGTCTTTAAGAGCAGTTTGTAATCCAGTCTCAGTGCTTTTTTTCCTTGTTTATGCAGCTACACAGAAAAGCTGCAGCTCACGCATCACACTACTCTACCTGATTTACTAATGGCTCCAAATCAAGGTAAACCCGCTTGATTACAGTGCCATTCTACAATTACTCTCTCTTTGAAAACTAATTTGTGTCTTTTTTTTTTTTTAACCACAGGCCTTTCCAAGAAAGCGCCTACTTAAATCATTACAAAGAGCAGCGATGCAGCGCTAAAAAGATGTTTTTCATTTCATCAATAAATAGAGGAATATATAGATAAAAAAAAACAAACATGCGCTGTCCTCTCTTCATCTCTCCACTCTCCATCCTCTCCTCTCGGTGCGTTGCTTTTGCCAAGCGCCTTAGCGTTGAGCTGCTCTCTTTTCAATACCGCTGATTAAAAATGTCTGATGCAACAACACGACTAAGCTGATTACAGATTTAGTTTCCCTGAGCAAAGGTTTCCAAAGAGTGCCGGGGAAAAGTGGGAAAGAAGTGAGGAATAATAGAACACACAGAGTCAAAGCCGCTGAATTGCGTTGAGTGTCTAATTTTTGAAAGTGCGTGTGAGTGAGGGAGCACGCTCCTCTGTATCTGCGCGAATCGCTCTGAGTGGGACTGAATATGGAGTGTGTAATTTTAAGAAGCAAACCTCTCAGGAAGGAGGAGGTAAAAAGAGATTGTGTGAGTGTGTGTTTTGGTGTGTGTGTGTGTATGTGATGGCTGTATGCTGGGGGGGGGGTTTCTGGGATGTAGAGACCAACAGTTATGACTCACTTTGGTGGCCTCAGTTTTTCTTTACACTGTCTCTTTCAACCATCCACTTCTCTCCCTCTCCATTGTTCTCTCTTACACACACCTGGGTCATCTGGCTTGACACGTACTTTATCCATGTAGCCCAAATCTCTCGGTGCGCCAAGAGTGGCACATCAATAATATCAGTCAGATCATAAACTTGCAGCTTTCCCCCAGTTTTGGAACACCTGTCTTCTGTGGCTCTTGTTAAAAGACTGTCATGCTTTGTTCACAGTCTGTCACACACCTCTGGCCCTCTGGCTAAAGAGGTTTATAACAGTAAGGATCAATAAGCTCTGCCCTCAAGCTGCGTGCACCCTGGTGCCCACTCCAAACTGCAGAGGACAGATGTCTCCGATGGAAAACGATTTGGGAAATAATCTGACCCATTTTACTGCAGATTTTTGCCTCCAACTTTGGCAGACGGAACAACATTCTTTATCAAGAGGAACGTGCACATGAATGTTTTAGTTCGAACTTTGTACTGAGACTTTATAGCGCAGGGCATGCGAGTCAGATTGTTTCACTAACAGCCGGAAAGGAGAAAGAATCCACTCTGATTGGTGTGATGCAGATTAAGGTTCAAACTTTTTTTAAATTCCCAGCTGTTACCCCACCCCAAGCATGAGTTTTTGACACATGTGATGGGCTTTGTTTCCTGAATTTGACTTCGTACTGCAGACGACCTCTGGCAATAACAAAAATGACGTTCGTGCCGTTGTTATAAAACGCGTCTGCATGCCCACAATGTCAGCCTCCCATTCAGTTCTCTACCTCGAGGCTATACATTGGCATGACATCACAGACGTTGTCATTTTGGCCTCGTTTCAGTCCGTCTGTCCACGAATGCTGCATTGTCCATGAAATGAATGTCCTTTTTCTCTTAAAGACAACAAATCATGAAAAGAATGTGAGAGAACGCAAATAAGATACTGTGCCTAAAGGAGAGGGGAGATTATCAAACCCAAGAAAATAATGAATTTGAATCACACACACAAAAAAAGAAAAGAAAAATAAAAGCTGAAAGGTTGTCCATACAGAATACATAAGGATTTACTGGATTTATGGCCTCTTTTTTTGTTTCTAGGCTGTTTTTTTATCATGGTAAGTTTGGATACAGCCTAAAGTAACTCTGACAGCAAGACGTCAGAAATGCAAAGACTCTGAAAGACTTTCTTAAGTATGTAAAGACAGCTTGCATAATGTAGGCTGCAGAGCATTCAACAAAAAGTTCAGATCTCTTGATATTTATGTAAATCCAAAGAATCAGTCATTTAGAAAACAAATCTTCTATAATTTAATAAAAATGGTTTCATCTCCTCTGTAAAAAAAAAAAAAAAAACTAAACTAAAAGGGTTCATGTCCTTATGAGATAACTTGTAGCTGTTGATACAGTTGTAGAAATGCCAGAGACTGTTTTAACCATCTAAAGAGCTACATGCACCTTCTATTATTACCACATTATCTGTCTGGAGGAAGGCCTGCAAGCCCTGTTTCCTCAAATTGCTATTTCCAACCTTTTAAGCATCTGCGCCTCTCTTCTTCTGCTTTGGCTGTCGCTTCTTACTTACTTACTTATTTACTTATTTATTTATTTATAGTCTTGTGCACAATATGAGGAATCAAAGTTTGCCATTTTCTTTAAATGGCCATTGCAAAAGTTGAAATAGACACTGACTACAACAGTACAGTTTACTTACCCGGTAATTTAATCCATTAAACTATAAAACCGGTAGAAAAACTTTATTGATGACATTATTCATGACACATGCCACATTGCAAAGAGGAATCACAGACGGCACACACTTTATCTGCATCGAGCTTAACTAAATGTCCAATAACACGTCTTAACAAAATACTTCAACTAAAATACCTACTAGATTTCTAAATTCAGATTTGTACTTGAAAACAGATTCAGTATTAATTAATCACATTTCACGGAGGAAAGATGTCACACACAATCATGAAAAATGTGAAGAGGCAAATAAAGACGAAATATGCATGGTGCCCATAAATTCATGCATTCAACCATCTTATTTCTCTTTTGAATGATTTTCACTGTTTGCGTGTATGGGGTCACTATTATAGGATGGTTTTATTACCTCCTTAGCTTTCTGTGTTGCTGTTTAAAAAACACTTAACACACATGTATCAGAACTCGGGAGGGACGGTTGGGAGGCATAAATAAATGCTGTGGGTGAGACTTGGCAGAGCTGTATAGTTAAGACGAGCCACAGAGTGAGTGATCCGCTGTGTGTGTGTGTGTGTGTGTGGATGTGTGAGTGTGTTGGCAGGAGGCAGCGATTAAAATATATATACAGTATTTAAAGACAAACAGTGTTGTGATAAATATACAGCAAACAACCTGGCAAGTGTTCCATGTGTTTCCGTGTGTGTGTGTGTAAATTTGTGTGACCTTGGACTGCTGATCATTTGTGGTTTCCAGGAAATGGAGGATTCATTTTACGGACTAATGATTTACCTCACACCCTCATCTTTTCAATGGTGGCAAAAAAAGAGCAGAAAGGTGATGCTGATTGTGAAAATTCTTTGGATACATTATGCTTGGTAAAGAAAACGCTATCCCCGTCATCACCTTGGTGTAACTGTACGTTCACCGAAGCCAACAGTTTCATATAATGAGCAAAAAGCTGCATTGCTACCATGTGACATGAAACTGTGCAGTCTCTTTTCAGATCAGTGCTCATGAAGGAGAGAATGCTAGCTAACGAAATGTGATGTTTATGTTGGTAATACTACTTATAGGGTGCTCGGCCACACCGAAGATGAGGTGGTGATGAGATGAAGATGAGAAGAGGTTCCTCATCACCATCATCTCCAGTATTTTAGTAGTTTTTCTAAGTTTGTCTAAGTTTTTGGGGAATTTTACCTTTCCTCCTTGGCATCATATGTAAATATCACAAAGAAACTATGTGACTGACTGTTTTGGGGGACTGTCTATTGTTCCGACAGCCCGTTGAAGCCTTGAAAAATGTCCCGCAGGGTCAAACACCCACCATGGCTACAGCTGCTAGGTAACATTAGTTTGTCATGGTTGAGTGTCGAGTGCTAAATGTCACTCTACACGCAATGAGGGTAAAAAACAATGATATCAGATCTGCCGTTTAGATGTAGTGCATTCACGTTTTAAACAAGAGTAATGTGGGTGAACTTTCTGACCACAATATCTCTGTTTCCAGTCAAGCCAACCCAAATTAACAGTAAAATTCCCCTGGGCTTAGTGTGGTACGGTAAAAACTGCAGCATTTTATTACTGGAATTTGTAAGTCTGTTGTGCAAATGCAAACCTATTCTGAATAGTCTAAAATGAAAAACATACTGTATGAGATGCACATATAGATGTAAACACAGGAGAGAAAGTTGTGCATTCACACAAGCACAATGGTGTCTTTAATCTCGATAATGTGTAATGTGTGTGTCTGAATGCATGCGTGTATATACACATTGGGGGACTGAGTGGAGGAAGCAGAGGGGTAAACAGGATGGAGTGAAAGAGGCAAACAGTAATCACAAACTGCCACAGGCACTTATCCATAGACCACCTCAACACAATCACACACACGTATACATGCATGTACATGCTCACACACTTGCACGCACACTTGGTTATATACAAATACGACTGCTGTGCTGACGTTCACACAGACACACAGTCCTCAGCTGTACACATTAGGCTTCATCAGAGGAAGAACATAGAAAAACGGTCCATTTATTTTCAATCTGTTAGTGACATCAACAGGTAAACTGCTGTCTAGTGAAATTATTTACTTTGCTTCCTCGGGCATTCCATTTCACTACTAGTTTCACTTTCAACATTGATGAGTCTCATGTGGAACTGGGACCATCTGCAATTATCGGTGGAGGACAATGCGTGACAGGGTGAAACGGAGAAACAGAAGGAGGGGAGAGTACAAAGACAGTAAGTCTAAAGACACAAATGGGATAAAGACAGAACAAGAGTCTACTGCCAGCGAGTCAGATAGGTAAAAGCAAAGGACATACAGAGGGTCTGACTGAATGCAAGTCCATTTTTGGTGTCACATGAATAACTACATCAATTTGGATATTTCCTTAAAGCCTCTGGAAACTCAGCTTGAAATCCAAAAAAATCCATGTACACTATCAAAGTGTGTATCTTTTTTCGAAGTATATCTATAAAATAAATCAATAAAAGTACACATGAATACCTGTCAAACACCTGAAAACCACCTCATTTCACTATTTAGACCAGGGGGAGTAGAGAGTCATTACCAAAGCCATGCATCCATCCCTGCTTCCTGGATCAAGCTATTACTCTGGACAGACAGACCTTGTTCCACTCTGCAGCCAAATACTCCTTGCTAGTGTTGATGTTTTGTACTGTAAATAAAGAGTACTGAACCAACAGAGCTGTGCTTTATACTTTTAATATATTCTTGCAAAGTGATGAGCCATCAGTCAACAAAGAGCCAGTCTATTGCATGAAGGAACTTACAACGTAATGCGGGAAGAAGATTTACAGTGAGACACAAAGGAGAGCCAGTAGGGGTGGAAGTGCTGGATCTCGCCATCCCAGATAGCAGATGTTGTTACAAAGCTTCTGCTTTCTGATCTGTACAGGAAAGGAATGTGGCTGGAGGGTAGTTGGCATATATCAAGGCCTATGTGATCTGAGCAATAAGATATTTCAGAGACAACCTTGTGATACCTTATTCTGATACCTTAGTCTCCTGTTATAAGATGACTGTTATGTGTATCACTGTTCTTTTGACCCAGGTTAAAGCATGTTTTTATAGCATTGCATAAGACATTATATAGTATGTAAAAGTAAAAATGTCCATTACACTAGCTCATCCCAAAAGGCTGTGCAGGTGGGACAGTAGATTTTTAAATGAATGATTTGTGGATTTTCAGTATAATCATCCCCGATTCAAAACCAATATCAGGAAGGTTACAAAACCTTGAAGGACAATATTTCAAATTTGGAGTGAAACTAGTTTGTAACATTTTTACGTGCTTCCTAATATGTTCGTAATTAAATTATGGGAGGCTACCATAGATTTTGGATTCCAGAGTATTTTATTTTGAAACAGCTGAATAATTAATATACAAATAATTTGTCCAAATAGAGGAGACTGGGCGTCTCCATTGAAAGTAACCATACAGTACGTGTACATTCATACTTTGTTCTTAAACAACTGAGCGCCATCGTAGAGAATAATCCAGAATAACTGCTAACAAATGAGCAAACAAACAACAGCTGTGCAGTCGTGTGCGTTCCACATGGCACAATGAAGCTCGCAACTGCTGCCGTTTCTTCTCGCTGAAGGATCGAAAGAGAATTTGTCCAGTTCAGAATGTTCTGAACTGGACAGCTGATGGTCTTAGTCACAATAGATGGGGTCTGTTAAAATATGGCACCACTGTGATCCCCGCGGATGACCAAACAGCTTGGGTGGACTGACCGAATAAACAAGCCCATGAACCTGTTCCACCAAAATCACTGCCAGCAGAAAAGCTCTCCTAACAGACACCAGATTGAGGGTAATTTCCTTAAAGGGCTCATATTGCTCAGAAAAGGACCGCAGCACCAGAAGCCTCTGCTCAATGATAAAGGGGCAAACAGTCCTGTCACTTCCTGCCAAAGTCATCTCAGATCCCCCCTCACCATATCCATTGGCCTGTATTAATTCATGATGTAAAGCAAACAGTATCTCTCAAACAGAAGCTGGAGGAGGGAGAGCAGTGACAGAACTGATCAAACAGGACAGAGGGTCGAGCCACTTTTCCTCACACAACTTCGAAAAAAGAAATCCGTTTGGCTTTATAAGCTGAGGTGGTGGACCGAGCCCGCGCACTTTGGATCGAATAGACCGCAGAGGGAAGACAAATGTGAATTTATCAACGCATGCCATGCAGGGTTCATGTGCTGTGAAACCAGCACCTGGCCTACTGCGCTGTTTGCCAGACACAGCACACCACCAAGATCGGTGCACCAGCCGAGGTAATTGTGTTGTAAGACTGGGCGGTATAGCATGGCACCATTATCCAAGTCGTACAGAGCTACCGGAATGACCGATTCTCACCTGATTTTCTCCAGCAAAGGAGGAATCATAAGAAAAATTGATACACTACAGTCTGACCAAATGTGTGTAAATCTGGCGTATGGCACCATGTGACTGCAAACAGGAAAAGGAAAAAAAAAGTAAGGCTCATTTGGGAAGAGACAAATGGGAAGGAAAGAGAAAGGAGAAGGCAAGTAAGAGGGGAAGGAACAGTGATGGATAGAGAATATAGGTGGAGGATAACAGAGAATAAGATCCAGTATGACAGAGAAGGGGAGGCAATGGTTAAAGATAGAAGCAAAACAAACAAAAAAAACCCTCAAAAAAACAAAAGATGGGGAGAAAGGAGAAAAAGACAAAGAGAAAACAAATCCAAAGAGAGAGACAGAGGATGGGAGGAGGAGAAGAAGGTGTCTGTGCCCTCATCCTGTCGCCTGCTGTTTTAAGTTGGGCTCTGGGTCATTAATCAGACTATCGCAGCAAAGTCTGAGGGAATTAGCCATCCGTACAGAACAGGAATTAAACACACACACAAACCAGCCCGACAGTACTCTTTCTTACATCACACACGCATACACACACACAGTGTCACACACACATCATCTCTCACACAGACACCCACTACCACACATTCTCCGCACAAGCCTGCCCACACATACTAAGTGCTGCACACACACACACATTTTCTCCATTTTACACATGCTTAGACACACTTAAACAGAAAAGCAAACATATACAAGCACACAGAATTTATTTTCCAAACAACGCGGTGTGAAATTAGAGCGCTCTGAGCGTCTGCTCTAGTTCCTTGACCACAGAACAACAGGGAACATTAAGGAAAGAAGTGGGCCTTTACCACAGCAAAAGATAACGCACTCAGTCAGTTACATACATACATACATACAGTTAATGTATGCTCCATTCATACTCGAAACAGTTATAATACAACACAGTCTAGAGAGTCCATCTTTTCTGAGTGTATAGCACCATTGTTGGTATATGCATGAGCTGAAGTTGTTCTACCTTGTCTACTTTTGTTGGCTGAGCCACTTACCGCTACGCAGAAGTGCACTAAAACTCTGCAAAGGCTTTATGCTCAGCCACACAGGAGGAGCTATTTCAGCCTCACCCTATCTGACACCAAACCCAAGGATGGCTTCATCAGAAGACTGCAGCAGTCTTCTAACTCTTGCTTGGTATTCAGGGTCAGTGAGCAGCAGCAGTGCTGTATGTGCCTCGCTGCTGAGCAGGACATTGCTGCCATGTAGAAGGGATGCATGAAACGACACTTAGACTGCCACTACTTATAATACTGGAAAACGCTATATTGAAATATTTAGACAGAATTTGACAACCATCCATTCCAGTAATAGATTAATTTAAGTCCCATCCCTGCATGAAACCATTTAAAAAAATGGATTAGCATGAGTAAATTGTCCATGAACATGTGGCTTTAAGGCCGCAGTGAGATAGATTCACACAAAATCCATCTTATTATGAATTTATGAGGACTGTAAGACTGATGTATTGGTTTCAGACAATCAGGAGCAGCTGTTACAGGAAGACCCAGCACTGTCCACTTGGCCATTTGGAGGAGCCTCTGATCTGATTTAATGAGAAGGGTCGAACTGCACTGATCCCCCATGGGCCCCTCAGTCATCAGCTAAGGGGAGAAATGGAGCACAGATGTCCCTTTAGAGCCCTTGTATGTGCATTTAGTTACAGGTTCCACAAGGAAACAAAAGGGTGCCATTTTTACAAAACAAAAGCCATGACCGAACCTGGTAAGAAAACTAACGAGTCAGCTCTGTGCAGCTCTGCATTAGGTACAATGTTCAGTGCTAATACACTGACGTTTACCAGATATGATGTTTGCACCATGTTCACGAGTTTAGCTTTCTTGGCATTATATCATTCTAATTAGCACTTCACACAAAGTACAGCCAAAGCTAAAAGGAAAATTATTAGCAATGCAGAATTGGACAAATTCAAGTTTAAAACTCATAATGGCACTAAAATGAAAACTTAAGGTATCCTCAAAGTTATTTCATCTTATGGGGGTGACACTTCACGTAAAGATAACCCACAAAGCTCATGGTGGCGGTAGAGAAAAGGCCAGCGCATCAACAGCATCAACAGGGAGAATCATGTGAGAAACACTGATCTGTTTGTTCAAAATCTTGCCAATCCATCAGGTAGGTGTTGAGATATTTTTCCCACAAGTGAAAGATCTGATCATTAAAAGAAATGCCAGGATCCTGCAGATTCATCCCATGTGCAGCATGGACATCTGTACCAATTACACTTATTTCCATGACAACCCATCAAATAATGTTGAGATATTTTGTTCCGTAATAACGCGGCAGGCAAAGCTGGGCTGATTCTGCAACATCCATTCACACACAAATTACAATGCCCATGTGGGCTGACTTACACAGGACTAACAAAATGAAATGTAAAGTTTATAAGGGAGTATTCGGAAATAGTGATCTGGTTGAAGCGGTTACGAGACAGTCTGGGAGGAATCATGGCTCCTCAGCTCTACTTCCATTTATTGGTATTCAAAGACCACACTAGACTGTTCAAATCCCAGAGGTCGTAATTCAGCCAAACTGTTGTTGCAGAGGGACTCTTGCTAGATTTATTACCCTCAATACAACAGAACCATATGGACCAAATGACGCCGTGCTGCTGTTCTGCCACTTACAGACTACAGGGACGAGAGGCATCCCCCCCAATGTGGGTCACAGGGAGGGAAATGTTGAGACATAGTACGCTCATTACTTGTTAGTGATATGTGGTGTATCTACTAGGATGTTATGTTAATATGGTCATAATTTGTCTCCCCTATTCATAATCTGGTTTATGGTTATGTAGGCTAGGGTATTGTCTTTATTTGGACAATTTGCATACATAAATAATGTTGGTAAATTATGCTTATGAAATTACAAACTGTTTATTCTGACTGACAAACATTAATTTGTCATGGTGAAGTCTTATCTAAATGGAGCAGTTGCCCTTTATTCTCACAATAGTTTAGATTTTATTTTTTAAATCATCTATTATGACACTAAAATTTCTTGTTTTTTGAGCCCTCCTCACGTACTGCAGCCTTTATTTGAGTTTGATGCTAAATAATGATGCAGCATTGTCATTTGCAACCCATTTAATTCTCAATGTGCATTTTAGAATGAAAAAAAAAGTCTTAATTTGGAAGTAAGCACATGAAAAGGTATATGCATAGGATTAACACGAACTTCAAAGCAACTGGGTGACAGGTTTGCCATAATAAACCTGAGCGATACTCATATACAGGCATTAGGTGATATTTTACTTCCTGACCACAAATATCTCTCTCGGGGAGGCTGCTTCAGAGGAATTTGGCAGTTTAAGGGAAAAAAAGAGCCTGCTGCTCCCGTGCTTCTGCCGAGGAAGACGTGGGCAGGGTGCTGTTCAGACACATGGCTGGGGCTGCTGACTAGCAACCACACATGGTGGGTTAGCCCTTCCCAGATGGAGTCACCTAACTCTGCGTTAGGCCGACAGTCTGACAGCACGGGAGGTTATCTTTGTGTTACTCTGAAGCCTCCTAAAACAATCATGCCTCTGTGGACATGGACAGAGGCCAGTGGAGGCAACCCCCCCCCGAAACTCAGGATATTTTCCCCTAAGATGAACGCTACATGCCACCTAAACGATGTCTCTGACATGATGGCACCCAGCACCATGTCGGCACACCTCCAACTTCTTACAGAAGTGGTTAAAAATAGCCTTATCAAGATTTTTAAACATTTAAGGGGATATGTCCAAATCTAAGCCTTCAATTTCGGGCAGTATTTTCCTAACAAGATGTTGGTCGCTGTTCTGTATCCTCCTGTGTCACAACCTACAGAGTCCCATGCATTACCACAGGCTACAACATTGTCTCAGTGAATATCTTACTTTCACGTCACTCTGACCACCTCTCATATTAGTCACGGACGTCCAACTTCATGTCACGCCGTGCCCTCTTTATGTCTGTGGCTGTCACAGTACAGTGCTGCTCTTATGACGCGGTGCTGGATGGTGTTGTTAATGTTTCCTAATTGTTCTGCTTCATCTGACACCGCTGCTGACACTACAGCCTGTCCATGGTCAGACAACAGCACCTCAGTGGAAAGAGGTGACAAAACATGGAGTTCCCATCATGCACTGGGAGGAGATTGCCATGGCCAGACCCGCTGCCGTCATGCCAGACCTTCATTTGAGTAGACCGTTGCTATGGCGTTTGGAAGAATGTAAATCTTCAGAGCATCATCTATCAGCATCTGTTGTGGAAGGTCAAACTGTTTACTGTGCTACTCGAGTCGTAAAATGAGCTAATCATACAAATTGTTTAGATGTTGTTGAAGCACAGTCGTTCCTGAGCCTCAAGGGAAAAGAAGGACACTATATTTGATCTTTGCCAGCTATATAAAGTCACAAAAATAACAGTAAGGAGTTTGACTAGAGAAATGCACAAATAGGATGGGGGAGGAGGAGAAAGTATGGATGGATTCAGAACAGAGCCCGAGCAGGAAGAAGAAAATTAGATGTAAGGGGATGTAAAGAGGCGAGTTTGGGAGTGTTTTTGTGAACACATACACACACATTTGCACACTGGATCCTTGACCCCAAGGTCTTTGACCAGAGGAGTATATGAGCAGAATGAGAGGAAAAACAAAAAAAAAAAACGTTTGCAGATGTGCACGCTGACAGGGCTGTTGGGTGCATCGTTAATGAAATGGCCACAGTCAGCCTGACCTTTGTAGCAACCCATTCTTCACATCAATGTGGTGACCCGCCTCACATATGCAACTGCGAAGAGCAGCCCACGCTCACACATACACACTCACACATACACACTCACATAAATGTGGTCACCACACTAGGTAACTAACTCACATGCATGCATACAAACACAAAACAGCTCCTGTCAAACATGCACGCGCTACAATCCCCACAAACGACGTGACGATCACGTCACGAAGTGATGGAGGAGGTCCCTTCAGAGGATTGATGCATCTCAGTCAGCCAGCTCCATCAAGCCCCATCGTTGTTACATATCAGACACAAGCAATTGCCTCTATAAAGGCATGGCCACACACACACACACACACACAGGCACAGGCAAGCAGAAACTATTCATCACAAGTGGTTGCCAGGGTAATATGGGTCACCGCTCCCTCACTTCTGTCCTCACTTCTGAGAGGCGTAAGGATGGTTAGAGAGGAAGAGAAAGAAAGACATGGAAGAGACAGAAATGAGAACAACAAAAGAACAGATGGGATCGAGAAGCAGTGGAGGTGGTGGAGAGCTTTGGCACGGGCTACTTTACCTGAGGACATGACTGTTTTATTTTTTTCCAGGAACACAATGGTTCTCTGGTCACTCAGACCTCATTTCACCAAGACTACAAAGTTATTTTGCTGCAACTATTTAATGTGTCCCGTTAATACACTTGACTCAAAGTGCGGTGCATTGCAAAGTGAGCTGTATTTAACTACAGTGACCAAGATTCACAGCACATTCCCTAAATATCTATTCTATTTATTTAACTTTTCAGGCATTAAGCTACACTAAATATGAGTCAGTTGGATTGAGCAAGACTTCTTCCCTCAGCAGAGAAAAATGATGCTGTTTGCAAGCTATTCTTAAAGTAAATAACATTATAAAACCCACATACGGAGAAAAAGAAGGAGAGGATGCGGAGAAGTAAAGGGGAACGGGAGAACACAGGCCAGAAAAAAAGGAAAAAAACTGAGATAAATAAGAAGGGTAGGTGTGTATGGACACTGTCACAGAGAGAAGAATGAGCAGAATTTACTCAAAAGCCAGTAAGCCAAAAAGAGATTCTGTTTGCGGCTCTAAATCCATTTTCTTAGCCCCACATGCTCTCTCCTGTTTCTCTCCCAGAGGATGTTATTATAAGACATTTATTGGAGCTGTGCAAATCTTTAATGTATTTTCTGTAATCACAGGGTGCACACAGCAACATTTATGAAAGCGTTAATGAAAACACACACATACAGAATGATGTGCATGCATGACAGCTTCTAATTGAGAATGAGAAAAAAACAGGCAAACAGACAGTGTTTTTTTTTTTTTTTTTATCAGTGCTGTATGTCTGTATGTCTGCTGTATGTATCGTCCTCAGATTGGAAATTGCGACCGCTTCCTCTGCTGAAAGGTGCGGTTACCCAAAATGTTTATTGGCTTTACGAGCCAAGTCTAAAACAGATATTCTCAACAATGGCTGTGCTTTGCATTATAAGTGCTATTAAATACACTGTTTCACTTTAATACATGTAGACCCTTGGTGTTCATTCATGGGGAGCAGTTGTCAGTGGTGGCTCATGTAGCTGATCATCACCATGAATTTTTCTTAGTTCGAAAAGAAAATTCAGACATTGAATGTGCCATAAAATAGTGTTTGGATGCAGAGATGATTGAGAGTAACTTTGTAGTCTTTCACTCCAAAGCTGCAATCTTGTATCACTGTCTTGGACTTGAAGTTATTACTTGTCACAATGTGCAAAATTCCAAAAAAAAAAAAAATTAATTATTAAAATGAGCATTTGGGAATGCGTCCCAGTGTCTGATAATGAGAGCACTTTGAGGAACACTTTCACTGTAAAATTTTCATCTGTTCATCTGTTACAATTTCACGCTTTCTGTGCAAGGATATAGCACAATTAAGTGAAACACTGCCAGCGGAAACAGTTGAGTACAATCACACGACATGTCTCATATGAATACCCGGCTGTTTAGGCATCTAACCTCTCAGTGCATTCATTCCACATTTTGAGATGCCCATTTTCCATTCTTCAGTTGTTGCATTATTAATTGCATCCCTCTCTCTGCTGATAATGGCACGATCAAGGTGTGCATCTGACTTCTCCCTCTGAAACGGATTAAATTCACAATAGAAATGTGCCGTCATCCTCAATATCCTGCTCGACAAGCAGGCGGGCTGATGGGTGAAATGATTGCAGGAGCCAAACAAAGTGGAAGAGAAAGTTATCGTGGCTTTTTTTTTAATGGGCAGATACTATGATAGAAAAACACAGGAAGTGCAAGTCATTTATCTGTCAAAATGAAAGCCTAATGGAGTCAGATAATGAAATATTTAACTTAACACAGGATGAGGTGTTTGGTTGAACAAAAGCAGTTGCTAAGTGGGGGAACATTGTTTTTGGGTAATGAAACGCCTCGTCTTGTTCCTTGCTGGCTTTTTGCCCAACAAGCCAAGGTGCTGAGTTCAATAAGGCTGGTTATGCAGATAACATCACAAAATTACTCAGACTGTCACAAAATCACATAACAGTCGAATAAGTGGGCCGACAGCAATCAGGCTGAAAAGCAGCTGCTGCTCAACTGAACACAGAAGCCACTAAATGTTTGAAGGCCACTCCAACTTTTGTTGAGCAGGAAATTTGGATTTACTGGATGTAAGTGAATCTGAACAATAACTGTGTCCCACAAGTGGAGCAGTGCCTGTACAAAACTCCGGTCCAATCGTTATCTGCAAAAAAACAAAAAATAAACAAAAAAGAAAAACCTTGTCCTTTGTGTTTGCATATCTCTTAAAAAAAGGAGGATGTTGCCAAGACACATACATAAGCCACCAATATGAATCTTTTTTTTTATCTTTCAGTGGTTTTCAGGAGCTTTGTTTTGCAGCATGTTGGGTATGCTGTTCAGTGTAGGCCTCCAAAATTTAAATCATTATCAGAGGTTTTTGGTAAAAAAAAAAAAAAAAAGTAAAAAAAAAAAAAGTTTATTTTTCATTTTATACTATCATAAAATGCACAGATTAAAATGAATCAAGTTCACATATCTTGCCTTGGCTGAGTCTTCCAAATAAGTGTACGATATATGATGCAGTCCCGTATCCTTTGACAAGTCTCATTCATTTGCAAAGAAATGTTACCTCCTAATCGAATGTTTTAAATCTCCTTTGATCGTTTCTATTTATGACCTATTCATCATATAGCTCCATCCAACAGTTTTGTGGTGCAGTTATGTAGGAGCGTGACGAGATTGGATGTGCAGAGTTAGCAGAAAATAATAGATACCTTCCAACCAATTAATATTCACCCATGCAATGGTAAAAATAACAATGCTGCTGCGCGAGGTCATAACGAGGATTCCCATCGTTGCTTACGTCAAGAGGCGATCGGGATGGAGAGCGTTACTTAAACTGAGAAATCTAACAGTAGGATTTCCCCTAATAGGCTGGTATGTCCTTGAACCCTCTGATGTACTGCCATACATCCACAGCCCCCCGAGGGAAACATATGGTTCTTTTGAAGAACATGAGAGATGCAGATTATCATGTGACACAGCAACCTCTCTCTCTCTCTCTTTGTCCTTGGGTCCCATATTTGTGTGAGCGTTCCTGTTTTGGTACAGTGTGTGTAAGAAAAGTGCATGTTTAAGTATGATTTTAAATATGTGGTTCCAGGAAATATCGTGCACACCAAAGAAAACCTCTGCTGCAGATTGCACTAGGTAATATCATTTCTGGACAACTGATACATCTGCACACATTTAACACATCGTTATGTTGTCTGCTTTGTTATTTATTTTCATCAGAAGTGTTTCTGTTTTGTCTGTGCAAGAGAAAAAAAAAGACTACTTTTGTAAGTTACAAATCTCACAAGAAATCAAGGACAACTTGAACGCATTAGTTTCTGGTATCTCCGTGGCTGTTTTGTTTTTATTTGAAGAAAAGAAGAAGCTCACTATCTTTCAGGGGATGTAATTTACAAAATAACCCGCAGTTAAGGCTCAGTGTAACTCAACATAAATAATGAATGTAAAGTCTTAAATGTAAGAAAAGAGAGTTTCGAGGTAGTCAAGAGCACTTCTAAATTACTAAGGACTAACCACTATCAGCTTGTGATATACTTCGCTAAGTGGGTGCATCTTTTCTTCATTTGCTCATCAACTGGATGTCTCGCACTTCATGATGTGCATTTCACGTCCACTGTGAGGGGATCTGGTTGCTCGGTTATGCTCTGAGGGTCATTTTGCTGGCTTGGTTAGGATCCCTTTGTCCCCTCGTAGGGAAGAGGTCACTGCAAATCATTGAACAAAGTTGTTCTGAGTGATCACTTTTTTTTTTTTTCTATAATGAAACATGTCTCTCTTGATGGAACTGGTCTCTTCCAGGATGACAATTTCCTCATCCTCAAGGGGTCATTGAATGGTTTGATGAATATGAAAATGATGTGAATCACATGCTAGGGCCTTCACAGTTAGCAGATCTTAGACCCACATTTAGACAGCGCTCTCCACCATCATCAAAACTACTCCAGTAGAGTTCAGGGAGCACTGAAACTGTAGTGGTGGCACGTGGTTTCCATTAATTAGCCATCTGTCTATATATGCATGATGAGTGGATTTATGTGTGTGGATATATGCCCAATAAATTAATTCAATTAAAGACAAATGTTTGGAAGATTTCCTTTTTTCAAATGGATGAACACACACACACACACAGGGACACAGACACACAACAGCTACAGCAACACCCACAGATGCACAAACACAGTCAGAGTCACACTCCAGTCTTACACTTACAATAAATCCACTTTCAGTGGAGCCACAAATGGAAATTTTAGGAGCGATCAGCGTTTTGCTGCCTGGCTGAAATAAATGAGGAAGACCATAAATAGTCATGCAGTTCCATCTGAAAGGGTAATTGTTAAGTAATGGTATGCGTTGTGAGCACCACTTTGCTTCTTCCCAGAAGAAGAGAGTTGAAGATGGTGGTGGGGGGGTTGTAATGTGCTACAGAGTACTGATGGAGCAGCAGTTTTGATGGTAACTACAGGAAAAAGAGAGGACCGGCAGACAGATACAGTAGATTCATGGTTACATAAATAAGTGCTTATGGGAGTGAGTGAGCACAAGAGATTGTAGAACTATTTACAATTTCTGCCACAGCATAGTAATAAAGAACAAGTAAGAGAAAAAGATGGGAAGCAGAATAAGAAAATGATACCAAAAGAGATTTCCTGGTATGTTTGTAGAGCAACGAAGTTTCCAAATTCACGGCATTTGTCCGAATACTTTAGCTCTGATTGGCTGCAGATTGCATTCATGGTTGCATTGATGGTACAGAACTATTCATCTGTGTGTCTTGTACTACCTGCGAGGCTAGCTGATGAACATGCGTGGGTGGGAACGTGACATGCTAGAAAGCCCGACACAGTCACAATAGTGTGTTTCTGTTTTCCATTTAAGCAGGGGAGTGTTAAATCACAATGACTGGTGCAACTAGGCTGATGACCTACCATAGCATCCTCAAGTTTGGACAAGCCACCATTCAGTTTCCTCAAAATACCCTTAAAAGATTATTAAAAGTAGGAAAAGTAGGCAGTTGGTCTCTAAAATCACAAACATGCTGTAATGACAAAAAAATAGTAAATAATGACCAAGGTGACATCATAAAAACATCTATCGCGAGCACCTTGCTATTAAGTGGTGAGCTGTGCTAAGTGGAGCAGTGATGCTTAGAATGCTACAATTTATTGACCTTTGACCTGCATTGCACTCACCTCTGTGGTGCTGCAGGCAAACCCAGGCATCATGTTAACCATTTTTTTTAACTGAAAGATGGATGAAAAATGTATCTCTTGAATTACCAGAACTGTACAATAAAAAAACGGCCTCTTATTAAGATATCTGACAAAAAAACAACACATTTACATGACAAAATATCAACATGCAATCTACGACGAGCAACACTGGTATTACAACGATAGTGACTATAGTTACTGTCATCTGCACCGGCCATTGTAAAACACCCAGTGCAAGACCCTTGTTTGTCCACTGTAATGTGAAAATATTAGTGGCAGTTACACACTGCTCTCTTTTTTTCCTTTCACTTCCCTTCAACTTCATCCCTAGTTTTCTTCTCACGGCCACATTTCCGCTGGGCGTTTTCCTACAGGTGTACCTCAAACCTGTAGCTTAATTTTATTTCCTGCTCGCTGCTGACTTGCCCCTCATTTTCTGTTGCAGGTTCACTCCGGTCCACTCAGACGGCTATTATTTTCAGTCCAGTTTCTCACAAATAAGAAATAGGTGAATTATAAGGTGTGTGCCAATCATATCTGGAAGCGGTTTAGGAGGTCAAAATACTACCTTCATAACCACTCACAATACCCCACAGTCTGTGAACCACAACTTTCCCGTAATTCTTTAGATAGACAAATAGTGTAGATACTGCATCTTATTTTATGTATCCAATATGTAAGATATTAAAAAAACAGAGAAAAAACATGAGCATTTTACATCATTTCACTTGGGATATGAATCTTTTATTTGGCTATTCTCATCTGATGCAATTGTTTTCCTTTGCTCTTTCTTTTTTTTCCTTCTACCTCTGTATTTCCTGTCTTAATCTACCTTTTCCACCCGCCGTGTTCCACTTCCTTGTTCCTGTTTCTCTGGCACATGTCACGCCCTTGTGTGTGACTCATTCAGGGCCACACACTTCCTACTGTCAGCAGTTCTCTGGGTAAATAGGGAAACGCACGTAGATACCAAAATGTATATTCCTGAGTAAGCACTGACATCCATATGACGAGCTCTGACTCGAGCATATCCCATGAGCCTCCACGCATAATGCTTACATACACACTGTGCTTTGCATCCACCCACCAACTATTATGGACACGCAGGCTGAAAACACAGCTTTTACACCAATTTAAAATCCTGCATTCTACCGAGTTAATGAACTATGATGAATGTGCTGCCATTGAGGGGTGATGTAAAGCTTTTGTATTTGCACCTTTCAGAATTGTTAGACATTCGGCCACCTTATTAATCATTTGCGAACCCTTGTTTTATTTCATTTATATTGTAAGTGCTGCCGGATTGCTTTGTCTTTGTATGTGTTGCTTTGGTAGTAAGTACCACAGTAAAATTTTATGACTATAAATCTTCTCTCGATTAAAATTAGGCTGAGAACCCACTGTGCTGTGGGCCAGTTTTTCTTAAGTCTACACCTGACAAGTGACACAGCATTTAAATGCAGCTAAAGCACTTCCTTTTTGAAACCTGACACAGGAAAAAAAGTTAACAACTTGAACTTCAGCCCAGGTTTCATTCACAACCTGGGGGAAAAAAATGCTCTATAAGATGTAGAAATCCTACCAAATTTTGCTCTCCCCTCATCCCAACGGTCCATCAGTGTCAGTCTTTCACTACTAATTATAGCCACCCTTGTGCAACATAAAAAAAAACACTCCTCCAACCTGGCTCATGCACAGACTTGACTGTATTTTATTTTCAGTCCCACATGGAGCCTGATTGAATCCTCACTCTGACAAATATGGGAGCTGCAATGACAGAGACATCTGTGCATATCTGATATGAAAGTCAGAGGACTGTGCAAAGGCTGAACTCAAGAAATCAATTAAAGAGAAAAGTCAGCACACATAAGCTCATATGTGCATCACACGTGAACACCAAACATGAAGGGAGTTGTTTGTTTTGAGGTTTCAGAGTAAAGTACCAAAGAACACCTTCATTGCTATTTTTTAAGCTTGATGGTTGTTCACAAACAGAATGAGGGCTACTGTGCAGAAAGAGAAAAAAAACTGACTTAACTTTAGCAACTAAAGCCATTTGGGTTCCTCACTTGTGGTCTGGGATTTTCCCCTCGTGTTTGCATTGGGGTTCTTCCATGTGCTCTGGTTTACCCAAATGAAAAGATTACAGGCACACACCTGTCACTGTCCTCGACAGAAGTTTAGCCTCCACTTCAGTTTAATCCCATGGAATAAAGCTGGTATTAACAAATGTACTGCAAAAACACAGTGAAACAACACACGTAGAGCCGTCTGTCATGACAGGCCTCTGTCCATGCAAGTCGAGATATAACTGAGATTAGTTGTTTCATAGGGCATACGGAACATCCTGTACCGTGTGGGACAAATGCAGTCATATACACCGAATCTTATGAAATCCTGAAATGTCCTTCAAAGCAGCCGGAGATAAATCGCCAAAAAGGGATTACAGCCCATCAGTGACATAAGCTTAGTGCCCATAGCAACGAGCCTCACATTTTAACGGCCCACAGATTCTTAATGTGTCATAGCTTATTAAATAAATCAATGTATTTTTAGAGTATTTTCACGGGAAGGATAAAAATCAGTACCTTTCAAATTCCAATGACAGCCCCAAAATACACCTGGAGCAAGATGAAGACAAGATGAACATTGTGGTCAGGTCACATATCGTTTAGCAACTGAATGTGCTGCTGTCTGTCACTGCTGCTGGAAACTTATATTTGGCTTGGGTCAGGGAACAACTGACAAGGCAGCCCTGCTTTGAACAAAACCTCTAAAAATGATATTTCGACCCGTTAACTGGATGAAGTATGCTTTCAGGCACACGCACAAAGACATGCACATTCGCATAACTCTATATATTACTGCATTTTACTGTTGGCACAACATTTGCAAGATTATCTTGCCTTATGCCTTATGACAGCAGACTTCCAACATCAACAACATCAGCAACACAATAAAGGACATGCTGATGTAAAGCCATGAAGACATGTCCTATACACATTCTGCTGTGAGGGAAAAAAAAAACAGATGTGACATATTTACTTTAACGTATTTATGCACATTTACAGTCGCTGATCCCTGTCACAACACCTCTTCTGCTCTTTTGTTTGTGGATGCTTGTCTTGCAAGGCTGAAAAAACACTGACGTAATGACGAATCCTTGCATTCGTTTGTTTGCTCAGACATGTGAACATTTGTACTTTAACCCTTGAGCTAACGCGGTTTGCTTGACACAGTACGAGCGCCATGTCCTCATGCGCACGCTGATGTGTGTATTTGTCCAGTGATTGAACCAGAATAACGACTTCACCGGGCCATAAGAAAATATATTGCGACCTCCTTTCCAGGATGAAATATTTCACAGATGTATACACCAATAAGCTTTTGGGAGAGGGAAAAAAAATCCTTCTTTTCTCCTGTTTGTGCGAAATATGAAAAGACCATTAGATCAGTGATGTGTAACTGTGACTATAAGCCCTTATCTTTGTTTACTTCACCCTGTGAGATTGATCCATATCAATCCCTCCCACACCCAACAATCCCACCATCCTGAACCAGATATCGACAAATGGATTGTGAGTCGCCGTGCTATTAAAGTTGGATGTTGCTGTGGATGTGCGGTTCCAAGTACACAACTAAATCTGGTGTTCTGGAGCTGGATTTACCCCTAAAATCTGATTTTAACCCTGTTTGACCTCGATTCTGATGGTATTTTGCCATGTTGAGCTGATGATGTGAAAACCACGTCTGTGTCACGATGGGTGTTGAAATCAGATTTGTCTGGTTGCTCATGTCTAAATCCAGCCTGGAGCTGTTATGGGCTCTCTACTCCGGTCACCCCAGTGTCCAATTATACTCCTACCAGCGCTAATACCGCTACAGAGGAGAGCAGAGAGCAGGCAAAGAGTGGGTTAGTGGGAAAGAAGTCCAGTATGGTCCGTTGAAAATGTTTGGGGGTGGAGGTGATGGAGGGTGACCTAGTTTGGTGTTTGTTTGTGTGCAGTGTGCGGAGGGGGTGATCTGGGCCTGTGTGGTGCATGCAGACTTATGTACTGGATATACAAAACAAATAAGGTCAGATGCAAATGCACTGCAATAAACGCTGCATGGGAATTGTAATCTTCAATATATAAGGTTACAAGGTTTGGAAAGTGTTTTAAAGAGCGGTAAGTGGTGCGGCTGAATTGTTGGGAGATCGATCAAGGTGGTTATTTGTACCTTGAAGACCATGAAGATAGCAGGGTACTTTGAATAATGGTAGATAATACTAGTTAGTGGACTTGATGGAAGAGATTTTTCATCCAGTATTTGTTTTTGGTAGATGTGAACCACGAACAATTGTTGGCACTGGCAGTTGAGTGCATGCATGTGCCCATTTGTGTGTGTGTGTGTGTGTGTGTGTGTGTGTGTGTGTGCGCATGCAAAAATGCCATCTGCTTGCAGGCCTAAGCAGAGAATCAATGTACCACTGGACCTGAAAGCTTAAGATGCCCTCCTTGATTGCCAGAGGGAGGCCTGTCTGTGTTGCACAGGATGAACACTGGATCTGCTGTGATCGGTGGAGCCACGAAGCCTGGTTGATGCAACATCAGCACCAGAACTGTGCAGCTCTGTATAGATGTAATTATACTGCAATAGTATCTGATATGGCTGATGATATTCCCACTGTTATCATGCGACAATCGTAATTAGTTCAGACGGGCACTGTAAGGCTGGTAAGAGCATTTTAGAAGCAATTATTAATCAGGTTGGAAAAAGGTTCAGAGCGTGAACAACTTACAGGCTGAATTGTGTGAGAACACGCAACACTCAGGTCATTTTCCTCAGCACCCTCGCAAACACATACACACACACACGTAAGCTCCGAGCTCCCCAGATTAATTCTGTCACACCTTTGTTGTGAAGACGCACACTCGCGGTCTCCCGGCCCAAGCTTGCACACACACCCACAGGTTTAATCTCCTGCAGAACGATTTCACACCCAGATCGGTCGCTTTCGTCCTCTCTTTCTTTTGCTTGCATCACTTCCTCACTCACTCGCTGTCACTCTGTCACTCGCTCGAAACATCAGCTGCGCTCTCCAATCTCAGACCGGACAAAGACTAATTCTTCTTCCCGAAGCTTCTCCATCTCTTTCTTTCTCACACATAAAGGCATCCCTTCTCTCACTCCATCCTCTAGTTGTCACTGTGCTCATGCATATTCATGTACAGCCCCGCGGCTGATTATCACTGTTTATTGCACTGCCAAAACTCCTTCTCCCTCTGTCTCACTTAGAGACCAATGCAAACACAGCTGAAACGCACGCGAACACTGACAAGGCCGAGAACAGTCATAAAAGCAGTGCTTGAAAATGACCGAAGATGGGTCTTTGTGCCGTGATAGCGTGGAAGATGAGCTGTTGAGAAGCAGTATTTCTATCGTCTATTACACCGGAATCCTTATAATAGAAAAGGTGTAAAGCAATCCATTCCTAAATATAAAAGTTTAAATGTTCATAAAACCCTCTACCTCTATAGCTGTTTGAGTCATCATCACCACTGATGTTAGAATAAGACTAAGTCCTTACAACTAAAAGACTAAATGATGTGTCAATGAAATTACGATTTTAAAATATCTTTATTTATCCAATTATGAACAAGGGAAATGTTGTGTGTAATGTTTACTCCACCCTCCTCACTCTACGTTTGGTTTTACATGAAATAGTACAGTAATAGGTCATGTCTTCTTTTAATGTCCAGATACTGAAAAGAGTTCCCCAAACAACCGTAGCAGGAAAAATAAAAATGACTCGATGTAGGCAGAGCTCGGCTTCATGAGTCACACTGTTGATTCTTTTTCTACAACAACCTTTTTTTTTCGTTTCTCCAACAATAGCATCATTTCACAGTGACCTTAGTTGTTCGCCTCCCTCTTGTCTCGCTCTCATTTTTGACTGCTCACCACGGGATGTTCATGTAAATGACTCTTACTTTTCATTCCAGGTCACTGTGGGGGTGGGGGAGGGGGGGTGTCACAGGAACTACCTTAACAATATGATTCACCTCAACACCAGCTCAGCTACTAGTGGGGCTACCCCACCGTGGTAGTGTGCACGCATTCCTGTCTCCAGTTAGAATACAGTACAAATGCCTGGCTGCTACATACATCACGTGAATTCATGTGGAGAAAGTGTCACACATGGTCTCACATTTCTAGTGAATGTTTTTTTTTTAGTTTGTTAGTTAGTTTTTTTTTTTTTTTTTGGTAAATCAACACCATTTTCTGGCAGAAAACTGTTTTGTCACTGATTTTATGACCTACAATGAATGTGACTTGATTGCAGGTGCAACAGACCATTGTGTTGTTAAATGAGTTGTGACCTGTCTCACAGTCACTTTCTTTATCTCTCGCTTCCTCTTTCGCGAAGCTCGTTCCGCCCCGACTGCTTGCTGTGAGGCCTTATGCTCAGGTTGGTCTGCTATGAAGACTTAATTTTCAAAAGGTTTGCCACTGTGATATATCAGTGATCGCATACCTGCACGCACACACACACGCACACACACACACACACACACACACTGCGCAGTAAACCGTCTGTCCCGACAGAGATAATGAGATTGAATTGAATCGAAAATGGACACGGACAAAGGGATGTAGTGGAAAGTGGAAGAAAAAAAAAACAGATAGATTTTCAGTTGATAGACAGATATTCAACCTGCAAAAGAGAATTTACTCTTCTTTGGCCTCCAGTTTTCATCCAATCTCCCACCACTACACGTCCCTCATCTCCTCATTCACTCTGTCGCTCTCCATTTCTCTCCCTATCCTGTTTGCACTCATTCTTTTCCAGCACTTTTTCCGGCAGACTGATGCACATCAGGGTGGGTGAACGACAGGGAACGCAAGCTGAATTCACACCCGCCAGAACCTGAATCACTTCTAATTACTGAGAGTCAACTAACCATCAAAGTGAGGTTGGTTAGGACACATAAACCAAACTTTAAACTACTGCTGACTTGTTAATTTAGATAATAAAAAAAAGCTGATGGTGAAATGATATGCAAAAGGGTTTAAGCTCTGCTTTCAGACACTTCAGTGGTGTGTGCTTCTCTAGTCACAGCAAAAGAAAGGTGCAGAGTGAGGAAGAAAAAGAAAAAAAAGCTTCTCCTTGCAATTTTATTTTTGTCTGTGGAACAAGGCGGCCAGATCTGTGAGAGAAACAAACGATGCAATCTTTTGAAAGAAGCCCAAAACAGCGAACTTGGAATGTGACAAAACATGAATCACTTTTTGGAATCAACTGGAACTTCATCTTAATTGCGCGACACGCATGGCATCACATTAGGCTGTCTGAATGCGTGTGACACTGAGATGTAATACCCCTTTAAATATGAAAGTCTCAATTATGTAAAGAAACGTTACACCGGTAATTACATGGGCTACTAATTACACGAACCAGTCCGAGCTGATGGTCTATTCAATAACCACTTTGGTGCCGTTCAAAGTGACGGAGAAAAATGGCGTTCCCCTCCTCGGAGAACCTGTCCCGGAGCCTGCACGCATCAGTATGCACCGTGTGGGCGGCTGTCAACAGTGAACGCTCCGACCAGCCCAGCTTTGGGAGTGGGCGTATATATCTGACTGTTAGCCTAAGCTCCTTATGTCTGCCTAGTAAACTCGAGTGTTTCTGCTTCCCTGACAATTTTCCAGAAACAATAGGCAGCGCACGTATCAGCCAGTAACCGCCGCGGGTCTCGCTGTCATCTAGACGGTATGGTATGTAAATAATAAAAGCATTGCTGCATCACCAAAAGTGCACAGCTGTGGTTGTGTCTTTTATTTATTTATTTATTTATTTCCTTATGACACGACATGAGTCTCAAACAGGGGCTGCTTCAGATTTGTTATTTGTGAAACGTGGGAATGTTTCATGACCTAGAGGAGGCGGGTATCTCTCACTATAGCCTCTAAAATCAACTGCACCAAAGTATATGAATTATAATAATACATAATAACTAAACAAAGTATATATAAAACGTATTATGAAGACTTCGCAAACATACTTGTCGCTGTTGGATCGCATTATTGTCCAAACCACAGCAGCTGCAAATCCTTACCTTGAATTACGATTCAGTCGTGAATCAAAACACTTAACGCCGGCTCTGCTTGTTACGCTAGTGATGTTCAATCGGGGTATTTACGCGAACGCTTCTGTTTTGTGACACGCGCCGTTAATTAAAATCTCCATCAATAATAAAGACAAGGGCTGGCTGAAGGGGAGTAAACAATTATTAGATATTAAGCAGAGTATAATCAGTGTGTAATGCACACTGTTTTCTGGTGTCAATGCTAAACCTGGATAGTTATGTTCATTAGTGTGTTTTGTGCGATTGTGTCCGGGGAGATTATGCTAGCTCTTTTCTGCTAATATAAGATGACACCCACACTCCAAGCCTGTCATATTACTGCGTGAGTCATATTTTCCTTGCTATTTCTGTCTCAGCAGTGTGGTTTTGTATTTGTGTGTGTGTGTGTGTGTGTGTGAGTGCGTGACTGAGAGTGTGTGCATGCGCCAAAAGTTGCACTTTTAGAGTATCTGGCTCCGATTCATCCACCGTGTCTTCTTCGAAAGCATCTCTCCGTATACTAACATGTAGGACTGTGCAGAGTTTATTCCGTGAACACGATCAAAATGAAGAAAGAAAAAAAAAAAAAAGGCTCTGTCTGTGTGTATGATGCCTCCGGGTGTAAAGTATAAAGTACTGGATTCTATTGAATTTACTGCACATTAACAATCACACCCAGAAACAAATAAGAACCCATCCACTGACTTGAGAGTCTCTGAAGTTTTAAATTCTCACAGCACACGGCAGTGCAGCTGGTGTCTTAAATGGGATGTTGCATGCCAAAGCATTGTACTAAAAGATAGATACATGAAGAAGTAGAAACAGCGAACTCGCCATTCTTAATACGCGGAACAGAGGAAGGCGAAGTGCTAAATATTTGAAAGGCCATATTCACTTCTCTTTATGCTTTAATGAAATTGATGAAAGAGTAGGTTCCTCCAACTGCTGTATAAATAATGGCCTTTATATGTGTACATATCAGAAACAAAAACATCTGCACCTAAATTGTTGCTTACCACACTCACAAACAAACTTCTTTCTTTTTTTAAAAATAAAGCTCTGATGTACAAACGCAGTATATGCAAACTTGCTTACATGTACACTGTTTGCCATGAGTGAGATCCTGAGATCTTCTTTATCCTTCCATTTGCTTTGGAGGTTCGAAAAGAAAAAAAAAAGAAATAAAATTATTTGGTTGAGTTGAAGACAGTAAAACTAATGTAAAGAGAGACAGAAATAGTGAGGAACTGAGATAAACATGAGAAAACTCACAGAGGTTGGAGGTAAGAACAGACGACAGACAAAACCAACAGCTTGACGTGGAGCACTGATCGCTGAAGAGCAACATGAGAGAACTGGCCTCAGAATGCCTGTGGAAATGAAACGGCTGAAGGACATCAGATATTAAAGCGGTGAATGGTTTCAACGAGCCTGAATAAGAAGAAATTGAAGTACAGTTCATTAATGTGTATGAACAGACATATGCAGGGAAGAAAAGCAGTTATCACAAATAAAAAAGAACAAGTAAGTGGTTGGGGCAATGGGGTGGCTTAGTTGGAGAGATGGAAAATGTTTGTGGGAAAAAAAAAGATTGACTCAATGGGGGCAATTATCCTAAGACAAAAGTGCTGATGTTCTCTGCTTTGCTTCCTAAAATACGCGTCCTTAATTTTCATCGTCATCCATGGGAGAAGGCGTGTGTTTTTTTTTCCTTTAAGTGTGAGAGAGACAGAGAGAGAGGGAGAGAAAGTGAAAGGACTGTAAAAATATGTTATGAGGTAGGTGACATTGTGAAGAGAAGAGCCCGGAGCGTTCTCATTTCTTCTCTCCCCTAGTTTTTTCTGCCATGTCACTTTTACCACTCCTTCTCTTGTCAGTCAGTTGCTTAGTTACCCACATCAGTGAGTTGACAGATGAAAAAAAAAAAAAGATACTCATTTACAGTCATTTCTGCTGCCGTTGAGAAGAGTGGAGGAGTCACACCGTGCATTCTGTCTCCCACCCCCACCCCCCCCAAGTCAGCCTGCCCTCTTTGCTGGATCCACTCAACCCGCTAGCCGGAGTTACAGCTACACGGTGGAGCACCAGCGGGTAAGTATGACAGTCTGTCATCTCCTCTGTCAGTCTGTCAGTCAGTTTGTCCATATTCCCATCTCTCTTTCTGTTTTTTTGGCTCATACAGAACTGCAACAAAGCAGAAAGAACACTATAGCCCGCACAATCTACTGGCAAAGTGCTGGCCAAGTGCTGGGGCTCAAATTGCCATTTACTTTCGTAGTCCCCGGAGATTGGGTTTTTAGCCTTGTGTTCAAGAGTGCAAGAGCTGGAAGAGTGCTTGGAATGGAAAAGCAATTACTGGCCCTCATGACTGTGGTAAGTATAATACTGACGGGGAACCAAATGCTGCAATGGATTCCTCCGTCCAAATTCACAAAGGTTCTCCGCATATTGATTTAAGACACTGATCAGTGTAACTTCAACATAGCCTCATACTCCAATGTTTGCATGAGCCAGCCCAGGTCGAGCTTCAGCCTGCTCATTCAGCACAACTGGCACGGTGGCACTCGACACGTCTGCTGTGAGCGTCCGTGGACAGAGAGGATATATCAACATCATATATCTGCAAAAGTTCCCTATAGGGTACAAAGACTGTCTGCTGTTTCCACATCTCTAAGCTTGGTGTCGAGACATCTGGCACTTCTAGGTCACCCCATGCAGAGGTTTCAAAGCTATATCAGGAAATAATACGTGACAAGGTGAGAGCTTTGCATTCTGTCGCTTCACCTACCACTACAGCACACTGATCTAATCACACTTCAAATACATATACTCAGCGGCAACAGTCATGTACAGTTTAAGTGTTTGAATCATCATTTTATACATATTTGAAATGCTATACATGTGCAGTTGTTTTTTTTTTTCACTTGTTGTAGTGAATACACTTATTAACCCAAACATGCATTTATTTTTTTTTTCATTTTTTGCAATTATATATATTTGCATACAATAATAATTGATATAATTATAATATAATTTATTATAAATTTCATAATTAAATACCAAGATTTTAAATATCCACAATCTGTATAAATTGTTCATTTAACACAAGTGAGACCATGGCTATGGTGTACAATAGGAACGATAGGTTGCCACTGGCAAATGTCATGCAATTCGAAAATATCCCAAGTGACATAAAAGGAAAGAATAAAAAGAACACAGTGTCTGAATTGAAACAAAGAAAGAACATGAGAGAGCAAGAGAGAGAGAGCAGTGGAGGGAGAGGGGACTTGGCAGCGGATGGTGTTAAGTTGTGACTCTGGGCAGTGCCCAGACACTCGCTGTGTGTGGGAGTAGTGAGCGTGGGGTTGGCCCTAAGGGTGGGCCTGTGGTGGGCTGGGGTCAGTACTCTCATATCCCATTGGAGGAGACAAGGTACTTTCTGCCAGTACTCAGTGTTGCTCAAGGCAATAGCGCCATTCACAGAGTGGAGCGCCTCACGCTGGTATATACGGCAGTTTTTATGTGTGTGTGTGTGTGTGTGTGAGAGAGAGAGAGAGAGAGTGAGTGTAGACTATGAAGGTTAAAGAACAAACAGTGCTGAAACTTAACACACTGTTTTAGCGCAGGTTTTTCCCTGTGTCTTCATAATGACATGTTAGTTTCATTAAACATTTATTTTAGTCATTAACACTGAAATGCAAAGGATATGAGAGAAGCACCCCAACATGATGGTGGATGGGGAGAACATCGTCATCTTAACCCTTTAAGCGCCAGATTTTTTTCAAGAAAATATGTAATTTTGATATGAAGATTCCAAAGGGCTGTAGCTTGA
>JBAJHX010000049.1:16961519-16975293 GCA_037176925.1 Amniataba percoides
TGTGTGTGTGTGTGTGTGTGAAAAGTCACAGCCTACAGAAAAGATATTCAGAGTCAATGTGCGTGTGTAGGCTTGTGACTTTCCCCCCACTTAACAGCATTGAGACACTGAAGGGAATCTACGACCGGCCCATCTTTTTTTCAATTGAAAACCAAATTTTAGTTATTATTATCATTATTATCATTACTTAGTTAATCTATATTTTCCCACATCCGGCCTCTCTTTATAAACGATATGAATCATTTCCAGGCCGACCCTCCTCTCACAGCTTCGTCTGAGCTTTTCACTTGTGCCGCTGCTCGTCTGATCCCCAAATGGCATCACCAAACGGGAAAGACAGAGGAAGTTATTTTGATTGTATTTTTTATTTTTTTTTTGCAAATGGCAGATTCAACTACACTGAATAAGATGTCACATTTTACCAAACACGTTTTTTTTTATACGTGGGGCATTTAACCCAAGAAAACACTGAGGGCAAATAGCACGTCGGAATCCGAGGAGCTACTGGACTATTTTCTCTCTCTCTCTCTCTCTCTCTCTCTCTCTCTCTCTCTCTCTCTCTCTCTCTCTCTCTCTGTTTGTCTTATTTTTTCATGCTTTTCCATCTCAACCCTTATAAAATCCCAGCTTGATTTTTTTCCGTGCCCCTTAGTGGTACAGAAACATTTTTGACCATTTCTTTTTTAATAAAAATAAGATTTCCACGAGCTACAGACGAGAAAAAAACCCCACAAGAATCCTTATTTCCTCCCACCGAGCTGACACCGGCTCCGCTCCCCGTCCTCTCCCTGCCTTACGCCCCCTGGACGCGCCTCCTCACGTTTCCAACGCGCTTTTGTGGACCCTCGTTTGCCGACAGAAGGATTGAGCTCCCTGTTATGTAATGAACGCAGCCGGGGGACGGTGTCTCCTCCCCGCTAACCTCACCCACCCGCCGCTGCCTTCCTTTATTCACGGCGATAAGCATCTCCGAGGTGATTTATTGCGACCTTACCAGCATATCTGCTGTATAATAAATGGCAGTCCCCCCTTTCCCTTCCCTCTCCTCGTATACTGACGTTAACTGTCTGGATGAAGAGGTTTGTTTGCGTTGCTCGGTATCGTATTACCCATCCGAGAGCGCTGGGGTTTCTATTTTGTTTGAAACACGCTGCAATACTGCAATATCTAAAGTAGTCTCCAGTGGCATTCTATTATTCATTGGTATTCATTTCAAAGCTGTCTTCCACTCTACTGAAACTAATGCACCCTTCCTCCTCTCTCTCTCCTCCACCTCTCCCACCTCAAACTTCACTTTGTGAGGGTGTGTGTGTGCCTGTGTGTATCCCCGTCCACCCCCCCACCCTCCTCAAACACACACACACACACTCACTCCCATCCTCCCCCCTCCATTCTCTGTCCCTCTGTTCTGTGTTGCAGTGCTGTGAAGTGGCTCTGTCACTGGAGCCGAGACTTCATCCCCTTGGTGTCAGCGAGGATGCTGTGGGTTACCTTGCTGAGCACCATAGCCTTAGGATGGACCACCCCGATCCCACTGCTGGAGGACTCCGAGGAGATCGATGAGCCCTGCTTCGAGCCCTGCTACTGCGAGGTCAAGGAGGGCATCTTCCACGTCCACTGTGACAGTAAAGGATTTACAAATGTCAGCCAGATCTCCCAGATATGGAGTCGGCCCTTCAAGCTCAACCTGCAGAGAAACTCCATGAGGAAGCTGTACTTTAACAGCTTCCTCCATCTCAACAATGCCATATCCATCAATCTGGGTAATAATGCCTTGCAAGATATCCACGCCGGAGCGTTCAATGGCTTGGGAATACTCAAACGGCTGTTCCTACACGAAAACAAACTAGAGGTTTTCCGGAATGACACTTTTCTGGGGTTGGACAGTTTAGAGTATCTCCAGGCGGACTACAATGTTATCAAACGGATTGAAAGCGGTGCATTCAGGCACCTTCACAAATTGAGAGTGCTCATATTAAATGACAATCTGATCCCTGTGCTCCCAAACTATCTTTTTCGGTCTGTGTCACTCACACATCTGGACCTGAGAGGAAACAGACTAAAGACATTGCCGTATAAAGGCACGCTGGAGTATGTTGGGAGGAGCTTAATGGAAATCCAGCTGGAGGAGAACCCCTGGAACTGTGTGTGTGAGATCGTCCAGTTAAAAACGTGGCTCGAAAGAATCCCTTACACAGCTTTGGTTGGCGAGATCACATGTGAGTACCCATTCCACTTGCATGGAAAAGACTTGCGGGAAATCAAGCGCAGTGAGCTCTGTCCGCTGCTCTCCGACGCAGAGATCGAGTCCAAGCTGGGAATTCCCCGGGTTCCATTCAGCAATGAGAACACATGGCCTACTAAACCCTCCTCCATGCTCTCGTCCTTTCACAACACAGCCTCATCTGTGGAAAACAAGGAAAGAGTTGTCAAACCTACCAAACGACCGCGACCCACAAAGAACCCCCCAACCCCTCGTAGCATCTACCCAGGCCTGAACCAGCCCCCCATTGCTGGCTACCAAACAAGGCCTCCCATCCCAATCATTTGTCCAGCTGGATGTACTTGCAACCTTCACATCAATGACCTGGGGTTAACAGTGAACTGTAAAGAGAAAGGCTTTCACAACATCTCTGAGCTCCTGCCAAGGCCCCTCAATGCCAAGAAATTATATCTCAGTGGGAACCTAATACAGAAAATCTACCGTTCTGACTTCTGGAACTTCTCAAGTTTGGATTTATTGCACTTAGGGAACAATCGGATATCTTACGTCCAGGAGGGCGCCTTTATCAACCTGCCAAACTTGAAAAGTTTATATCTGAATGGGAATGACATTGAGAGACTCACACCTGGGATGTTTCGGGGGCTTCAGATGTTGAGTTATCTTTACTTTGAGTATAATGTCATTCGTGAGATACAACCTAACTCCTTCTCACTGATGCCAAACCTTCAGCTGGTTTTCCTCAATGACAACCTGTTACGCTCCCTCCCCACTGATGCCTTTGCTGGCACCAACCTTGCACGTCTCAACCTCCGCAACAACTACTTCCTGTCCATGCCTGTGCGAGGCGTTCTGGAACACCTGACCTCCATTGTCCAGATTGATCTTCATCAGAACCCCTGGGACTGCTCCTGTGATATCATCCCCCTTAAACAGTGGCTGGAGAAGCTCTCCTCCGTCATTGTGGTTGGAGACGTCATCTGCAAGACACCTGAGTTTGCTTTTGGTAAGGACCTGCGTTCACTGGAGGTTGAGGTCATCTGTCCTGAACTGACATATCCTTCAGGCCCCTCACCAGCATTGCCTGGTGGGGATGACCTTACCACAGGAAGCTCTGACTTGGGGGAGGCAGGTGGGAGGGGGGCTGTCCCACTGTCCGTCCTCATCCTCAGCCTACTCATCCTCTTCATCTCTGCTGTGTTTGTTGCTGCTGGGCTTTTCGCCTTTGTTCTGAGACGCAGGAAGAAGCTGCCCTTCCGGAAACGCTCTGAGGTAGACCTGACAGGGATCCAAATGCAATGCAGGATTTTTGAGGACCCACCAAGGCAGAGCAGTGCCGGTAACACTGGCACACCGGAGAAACCGGCGCCCAGTATGCACACTCACACTCACGCTACTCACACACATGCCCATGGTCACGTTTATGATTACATCCCCCACCCTGTGACTCAGATGTGTAACAACCCCATCTATAAGCCTAGAGAGGGGGAGATAGCCGAGGAAGACAGGGCACAGTTTTCAGAGAAGAAAGACAATGGCAGCAGTAGCAACAGTAACTACAGAACCTTGTTAGAGAAAGAAAGAGAGTGGACTCTGGCTGTCTCCAACTCTCAACTCAACACCATCGTCACAGTCAACCACACCACCGCAGACATGGCAGGATTTCACGAGAACGGAGGGCTCTGCCCGACAGTAATTGACAGTCAGAGGCCCACACCAACAGTGGGCTTTGTAGACTGTTTGTATGGGACAGTACCCAAACTAAAGGACATGCATGTGGCGCATGCGCACCCACCAGGCATGCAGTACCCGGATTTGCAGCAGGATGCACGGCTGAAGGAGACATTGCTTTTCACGGCGGGGAAAGGCTGCTACCCCGACCCGTCCCAAAGCGATTACCTCGAGTTAAGGGCCAAACTTCAAACCAAGCCGGATTACCTCGAAGTCTTGGAAAAATCTTACCGGTTTTAACATCTCTAGCCCATGGAGAAAAAAAAACAAAAAAAAAAAACACACAAAATCAACACATTCACTTGTCCACCATCAAAACAAAATCACCCAAAACCAATATGAAAAAAATAAACTTGAAAAAGCAGCATGATATAAAATAAAATAATATATTACAGTTACAACAAAGTTTCCCCTCAAGTCACTTTGGAGGAGAGGCCATTCTCAGATATTTCAATGAAGTGCCTTTTTTTCAGAGTAGCCAGCAATGTCAACAGCCGTTATTTTTATAATATATAAATATCTCTATATGCCCAAGAGAGAGCAAAAGAGGAACGAGAGGGGCACCGGGGAATAAAACATACAAAACATCCTAAAATACATCTGTCACTAAAACCCCTTTTTATGGAGTTACCATGATGTGCAAGACGCACGGGAGCTGGACGTCTCCCTGACTTGGGGGGTTTTCTTTCCGTCTCTTCAACCCCTGACTAGGATGTACAAACACCCGGAGGCCGTGCACATAAAGTTTGTAGGAAATGAGTGAAAGAGAGAAAAAAATACATATAGTAAAATGAACTGCAGTTTGCTGCATGCACTCGCTTCAGTGCAGGAAGCGAGGGGATTTACTCAGAACTATCACATCACATTATGAACAGAGATACTGCAACGCATTTACAGTTCAGTGTTCTATTTAATTTTTATATCTTATTAATATGGTTATTACTATTAATGAGGACTTCTGTCTATATCAGGGTGCTTCTCGTAAAAAGGACGCGCCGACGTACGGATGGTAAAACATTTGTGAATATTATTATAAGACAACGCTCAAGGTTTTCTGGATATTTCCATGCACTTTGTTGACCCCCCCTCGCCTTTCCATTGCTTCTGGATTCCCCATGGTCACCCACTAACGGCTTTGTAGGAAGCACTTTTAATGTTTTCTCTCTCACAAAGATTTGAAGAAAATTGTGCATATATTTATTCTGTAATTTCAGTGAAGAATTTAATTGTAAAGGTAATGTTAAATCAATGTATAGTGATTATGCGTCTGGTATAGCCTTCTTAATAAAAACAAACTCTTCAATCAAATGATGAAAGGGTTGATGCCACGGGAACCTGTGTGTGGAGCACTATTGACAGGCTGTGTACTTGGTGTCTTGTTAAAATGGCATGTTGAAGCTGTGGCCAACCACCACGAGACTGGATGGAAGAATAGCTAGTGAACCAATAGAGTGCTAGACAGGAATGTAGTGGAGGGCAATAACACTAAAACTCAGTCCAGCTCCTGATTTTTTTTGGATTAGTTACCAAATTAATTAATTATTAAGTTATACGCAAAGGGAATTATTTTAGGGAAATTGAATAGCTTTTTCTGTCCTATGATCTCCACCTGCTAGATCATAGTGCACAATTTTTATTTGCCACTACATTGCTGGTCCTAGTTGGATGTAATCTGAAGGTAAAGGATACAGGAAACGCAATGCCAGAACAAGTCAAGCGAATGCTGCTGGATTTGAAGAGGATGATACGACAGGATATACCAAATCAGTGAGGCACGCTGCAATTTTAATTAATCTAAACGGGTATTGCTGATGTAGGCTAGTAAACAGTAATAGAGAGGCTGGCAGAAAACGTGATTGGAAGTTGCTCTTTGAATTCACGCATCTAATTCCTCTGGCTCCCTCCAAAGTAGCAGTGTGGGTTCAGTCCACTGGAGGGCGATAAAAAGGCGTAATTCTTAAAATGCTCATCCTAAGAAGCCATCAAGTCTCGTACTCAGAATGAATCATTTTCAGAATACCTATATAGAAATCCTACAAGTGGCATAGATAAGTTTAGTCATTTCAGTGCACTTTCGTCTGTTTCATGCTTTTTTGCCCCCTCTTCTTTTTTTTCTTTAACTAATTGTCCTGAAAATGGCAGAATAATGCAGGCCACTCCAGCTGTACTGACAAAATGAGATATTTTTCAAAATAGAAAAGAATTTTGAAAGAGCTGATCAACGCTTTTACATATTGGTGTTTTGTTTTTTCCTTTTTTTCTTTTTGCATTGAAATCTCTATTGGTAAGTTAATCAACAATCTCTTCCACAGTAAACTTTAACTCCTGATTTTTTTTTTTTTTTTTTTGCTTCAACATTTTTGATATTTTGCTTCCCTATCCGAGCTGAATTCATTTTTAGGGATCAAATAATACAAGCAGACAAAAACAAAGGTTGAATCAGCTGTGGAGTAAATATGGTGTTATAGTACACATCATCATAGCGCCATTTCTTTTCTCTTCTCTAAAGGTGAAATATTAATTTGGGAGAAATATGATGCAATCTTGATGTCTATAAATTTGTGAATATCTATGGAAAGGAAGGTGCATTTCTGTTTTGTTTTAAAATGGGCATGATATGCAATTTGCTTTGATTTCAATAGGTTTACTAGGAGTGGTGATCCTCAGTTGCAATTGGGTGTTATAGTTTCTCATATGTGTCAACTTACACTAAGTGGAAGATATGTAGCAAACCATACACTTCCCTGCTTAATGGGAGGTCCCTTAGCTAGTTTAGTCTAGTCATCTCCAGTATTGATCATCAATGATCCAGTCATGCCAGTCAAGTCAAGCTTGCATAATATGGAACATTTTACCTTGTGTTGTATTCATTGTTTCATTTTTTTGACAATTATTGTTGCTCAAATGAGTGGAGGTCACCTTCATATAAAGCCTTTGTATGCATGGTAGCATTACGGCAAGGCTCTTTGTTTTCTGCTCGCAGGAAGTTTCACAATGCTGTACCCCCATGTTCTGCTGCCCCACCTCATTTGTCTGCTCCTTTCTCTTTACTTTATCAGTTACACACTCACACACAGACACGAACATGCACACACACACACACACGCACACACACATAAGCCCTCCTTTCCCTGACCAAGAGGTTCGACTATATGGTCAGCATTTTCAGTGTGCACTCAGTTTGATTAAAAACATAATACATTACTCTGTTAACCCCAACCCCCACCATCACCCCCCCAAATGAATAAATAAATAAAGTTTTGGGATCATTGATGATTTTGCTATAGTCCCATATCTTGGTAACCTTTTATCCTCCACCCCTGTCACCCACCCACCATAATTTCACAAATGAGTGCTGGGCTTTGTCCCATTATACCATGCTGAGTGGTTTTATCCCAATAAATCCTCTTGTTATCCTGCACTAATATCTCCAAGTGATTTCATACTTTGGTGGAATATTAGATATGGGCAACCATTGGGACTGAAGTTTGGCTAAATGTTTCTTTTTGTGTGTGTGTGTGTGTGTGTGTGTGTGTGAGAAATGTAAACATGCTCTGCTTGTTTGAACCTTTCTCTATTATGTCAGTGATATTTGAATTTCGCAGTGGAGTTAACCTTTCCTTCAACAACTCTCTTGAGGTTTTGTACGTTGGCAAGACTTCAGCACGGTAAATGCAGTTTGTGCCTTTCTTCCTGTCCTTGGCTTTCACCGCGTTTCTGTCCCTACAAATCTTTCTCTCTCTCCATTGTACTCATATCATTCTCTCTGCGCTAATGCTGAGTTTGTTTTTGGTCTATTGTGTTTCTAAACCTTCGAACATGGCTTTGGTTGGTGTTACAGCTTCCACAAGGGCTTTGTTTTTGTTGTTTTTTGGAACCAACTTGAAGAAATCCTTTGTAGATATTTCCAATTTAGATCTTTCATACTGTCTTCTAACTTATGCGGGAGCAAAACGTCCACCTTGGCCATCTCTAACACTCTCAAAGTGCTTTTTCTGAATGGCACCCACATACTTTAATTAGCTGTGTCATGCATCTCCTACACCCTGGCATTAAGTCCTACTCACTTTATAAAGATATATTTTGTAGTGGATTGATGGTGGGTGATTGATTGTGTTCTGGCACAGTTACACCGATAAAGCGATGCAAACTACAACACCACACAGACAACAAGCAGAAACGCTGTAAATGTCCTGCGAGGCTTTTCTGTTGAGTTGGTGTTGCTTCCATTGTAGCTGAGTTAACCTGTAAGAATGCTTGGCACACTTTCACACTTGAGGAATTTACCTAAAAGTCTAATTAAAACATAATGCAAAATATAAAGCAGCAAGGCATGGTTATTAACTCACACATACACACACACACACACACACACACACACACGTAATGGCACATAATTCGACATCAATTTAAACCTTAACCATGACGCAGTGGTTCCAAATTGGCTTGTTTAAGAGATATGAGATACTGTAAGCCTATTAGAGAAGCGTCTGCGTGCTCTCACACCAGCGCAGGATTCAGTCTAGCCATTTACTGTCAGTAAATTTAAGTGGAGATTTTTTCGTGCTGAGCGGAGGCGGTAACCTGGATGACAGGTTCACTTTTTTAGGGGGTCCCTGGGGATGTGGTTTCATGTGTGGGGTGGCGTTATATTTCTCTCCTCTCCCCTCCTTTTTTGCTGAGGATATTTTTGGGCCTCTGGCTGTTGTTTGGCTGGCATGTGCCTGCACTGCATAGGAAAGCAGGGCGCCGTCGGTTGTCAGTGCACCTATGTGTGTCTGTGTGTGCACATGCATGACTATGGATGAGTGTGTGCACTTGTGTGCAATGTGATAGAGACTTAATGATGGATGGATGGATAGAAAGATAGATAGATAGCGTACTTGCTGTTGCAGTGGCGTCACGTTTGCTGTGTGTTTCTGCTCTCTTGTTTTTCTCTGCTCTATGCGTGTGTGTTTGTTGATGGGTATTTGAGAGTCTTAATTAGCCCAGACATGATTTAAAATGGCAGCATAGAATGAATAGCGAGGGGGAATAAAAAATGGGAGGAAGGGATCAGTTTGAGTGCGCTATTGATGGGAGGGAGAGCACAGACAAGCAGCTTAGGGAAGGGTGAGAGAACATGGAGTTGTCAGGAGAGGATTGTGAAGGATGTGCCACTTAGAGAGAGTAGGGATTCTATTTTTTCTTTTTTTTTTTTTTTTGCTCTTTTGTCGCTGAAAGAAGCCGTAATTGTCCAATTAACCAAACACAGAGTCCAAGGCAGAGAGAGCACGTTACGAAGGGACTGAGAGAGGGTTATGAACACTTTTACATTTATGTGTGTGTCTCTATGTGCATGTGTATGTGTGTGTGTGTGCTATGCTTTCCCCCGGTTTGGGAAACAGGGAATTATCTCCTGTTTGCTGAAAAAGCCAATCTGTCTCTGACCATGGTGCTGAAGTTGCAGTATACTGCAGGTGCTGCATACAGAAAGGCACATTTTGTGCATGCGTGCTTGTTTGTGTGCGGTAGCGAATGTGTGGAAGGTTCTTATGAGTTTGTGTTTGTGTCAAGGAGCTTACTTGAGTTTTGTGAGATTATGCTGATGGCTCAACTTACTTCTGGTTTTCTTTGTGTTGTAAAAAAGTGCTGTCTATCCGGCGCTTATTTGAAAGGAGAGTGCTTTTTTCCCCCCTTTTTTTCTGTTACATACGTGCACTACATTTTCCTTTGGTGCTATATGAGTTTGCCGAGCATCAGCCTGGCAGTTGCTAAAATGATGTTACTCAAGCTAACATGAACAAATGATACATTATACAACAAGGGAGAGGCTAAAGAAAGAAAAACCAAAAAGAAAAAAAAGTGAATCACTCGTAGATTCATACATTTTCCTTAGTCCTGAGATCATGAAAAAGTACCACATCAGTCGGCAGTGCTGCAGTGCAGGAGCTCGACTGACCCAGTATGTTGAAAGAGAGCGAGAGAGAGCAAGAGAGAGAGAGAGAGAGAGAGAGAGAGAGAGAGAGAGAGAGAGAGGAAATGGGGTGCAGAAGGAGAGTTGGAGCGAGAGTGTGAAAAAGAGAGAGAGGGTGATTCTCAGCTCTCTGCTTCTGCTGCCGTCTGCGCTGTAAAACTCTGCATTCGTATTGTTTGCCTCGTGAATTTCGGGTCCCCGGAGATTGTGGCACTCTGCAAGTTTGGAAAAAAAAAGTTGCAGTCAAATGTGCTGCTCAGCAGTGTGCTCCTGTATGTAAGATTAGCAATCCGTGTCGTTATCACTCATTTGCGGGAACAGGAGGGGGCAGGCAGAGGCACATTTTCATAAAATAAAATATGGAGCATGGTGTCCCTGGCCGGTGTTCTGAATAGCCCGTCTCTGTCTTTGTTCCGCAGTGTGGGGCCTACTTTGTGCCTCAGAACAGCCCGTGGTGAATTTCCGAAGGACTCCTCTTCCCTTTCTCCTCATTCTCCTTCTTGATTTCTGCATTCAAACAGCGAAGAGTTCCACCGCTTAGTGTTTTTAATGTAGCCCTTATAAATGAGGTGGCAGATGCACAGTCAATCCTGTATAGCACAGTATATCCTCCTAGTCCCCGGTCTCTAGAGTGCGTTGTTTTTTTTCCCTGTATTGCACTTCCTCCTCTCTTTCCTTTTTTTTTTTAACCCTCCCTCTTTTCACACATATTTTCCTGCCATTATTCAGCCCGTATCTCCATCTGTACATCTACCCATCCGTGTATCTCTTATTTACTACATGGACAAACAGCCAACTGTTGACCTGCTGACCTTGCTGCTAGTCTGTATGTTGTGCTCGGCCGGGTAATATTCCACTGACACTAGTTTATCTCACCCATGTATCCTGTGCTTTGCTTTAGCTGACACGGTACAACTGCTTCAGCTGCTCGTCTCTGGGGACGAGGCTCTACGTTTGTGTGTGTCTGTGTGTCCATCTGTCCGTGTGCGTTAGCCAGGTGTACCGCTTTTTAGAGAGCGCTCCATCACATCTACAAGTGACCCGAGAGAATGGGCCAAACTGGTTGAAATAAAAGTGTGATAACTGAGTAACAGAATTCAGTGTTTCGTCTTCTTCTTCTTTTTTTTTTTTTTTTTTTTTTTTTTTTAAATATCCGAGGCAGCGAGTCTCTGCTGTTAAAAGGCTGCTATTTGTTGTGCTGCTGGTGGAGAAATTCACAGATCTAAGTGTTGTACAAAACATCATTCTGATCAGCTTTTTGACTAGTTAGACTGATTGCTCCACAGTCTCTTGAGACAGGCGTAGACATTTGAGTTTGTTTTGTGTATTTGTGTTTCCTCCTCTTAGTTTTTCACTTTCAAACCGTTAGACAAAATTACCCTGAATTCTTAAAGTAAAAGGAGACTTGTGGCTCTTTTGTGCCTGTGCGTTTTGTAGTGGTTTGACATTCAGCTGCTCTACTCAAGATTGCGAATGGTTACGTTGACCAAGGCCTCCTGCTGGTGGCTGCTGCACACGATGTGCCTGGTTGTTTTAAATGCATAATGCTTCTTACTAGAAAAAAAAAGCCTTCAAGAGGCTCAGAGTTATTGCAGATTTAGGGATTTTTGGTATTTGGAGGTTTGGTGAAAGCAAGATCTAGCTGCTGATGTAAAATATAAAAGCATCAAAGCGTGTGAGGGAAGCAGAGGTGATGACTGAAGAAGAGACGATAAAGACAGTAAGAGAGAAAGAGAGGGGAAGTGGAGTTGGAGGGAGAGAGCAGGGCGTCTCTCACTCTGCTCTCTGTCAGCACAGGCGAGTCGACGTTTGGTGTGTTTGCAGATGTAACTGCCCACAATTAATGCTTCAAAAAAAAGCGCAGCACAGACTGCAGCAAAGTATCTTTGCATGTGAAATGAATTATTCAGGGTTTTTTTTTTCTTTCCCCACACATGACACAAAGCTGAATTCACCAGGTCAAGTGAGGTGTAACATTATATCATACCTGGAGCTACATAAATATCAGTGTTATCCACGGTTATGCATATGAATAAAATATATGGCTATTTGCTTTCATGCACACACACACACACACTTCCCCACAGAAGCAGCATGATTTGTAGACAAAGTTGAGCTACCTCATATTGTTAGCTGTATGTATCACCTCTGTTTGTGAGTGTGTGTGAGTGCGTGTTTGAGTGCATTGCTGGCTCAGACTGTTCGATCAGCTAGCTGACTTCCATTAGCCCCGGGCTATGGTAGTAGCACAGAGAGGAGGGAAAGTGGAGCAGGAGGAAACAGCCGAGGGGGAAAGAAGCATACAGGAGACATATGGGAGAGGACGGAGGTGCGCTTAACAAGGCTGCAGTAGAAAAAAGAAGAAGTGTTTGAAAGGAGCAAAGAAATAATATTGTTGGCTTTTGCTTGGAATTACATTTGACGTTCTTCTAGTTACTCATTGCTGTTCTTCATTTGATCTTCATAATGTTTTAGATGAAGTTTTAGGAGTTAAGATGGAAAATTATTTGAGAATTTTGAACCATTTTTATCTCGTGACAGCAGCAGGAGTGACTTAACTTGTATCATGATGCATTTACAAATATGAGTGATGTTAACATTTCTATAAGAGCAAGTTAGATGCACAGTAAGTTTTACCCTGTTTTAGATGGTTGTGTTTGAATTCTCATTTTTCGGACAGGATTTAGCTAATATAAGAGATTCTGACAGGGTTTGTGTGTGTGTGTGTGTGTGTGTGTGTGAAAGCAGTCACTGCCTTTCAGACCACCAAGACGGAGCAGTGCCGTTTCCTTGCCACTGGCCTGATGTTAGCCAAACATTTCTGCTCTGTTAGTGAGCGTAATGATGCGTAATGTGTCTCTGCGCTGTGTGTGTGTGTGTGTGTGTGTGTAATGATGTGGATCCGTTGTTGTGCAAGCGAGAGTGCTCTGTAACTACCACTACACCAGCGAGGGGGAAGAGATTGTGTGGAGTTTTTTTTCCCCCGCCTAATGAGCAGGGATCACTTGCATTGTTAGTGTTAGCTCGACAATATAGGAGTTTGCTTAATTAAGGCCTGACTGCTTTTAGAGGATCAGCACTCACCCACCCAAACGCAGACACACACATCTATAAATTTCTTTAACGTAATGCACGCTTCAGTCGTCACAGATCCACAGCTGCCAGGGAAGCCAAAACAATTTAGAGGAACTCATTAAAAATGCATTTGTAATAGATATGGCATATCTACCAAGTGACGTTAGACTATGATGCGTATGAAAATAAACGAACATCGTTGCCCCGTGGTACCGATCTCTGTCTGAGCGGTCTCTGTAGCGGTCTTCACATCAACTTTCCCAGTGTGGTATTTTTTTATTCTCTCAAACAGTTTGATCTCTATCCTCCTCTATGAGCACCTTGCCACGGTTGGGAATATGCATAAATTATCTCCCTCATTCTCTCCTGCAGCGAGACCATGACTGTCACCATGTAATCCGTAATCCCACGCAAAACACGGGCCCTTAGCAAGCAGGCAGAAAGCGAACCAAAATAGCATATGTGCTAATTTCGCTAAGAGAAAGGTTATCGTCGTGTTGTGGAATTTATAGAGCTCTGCCTGCGAGTGTGAACGTAGGAGGAGCATGTGTTTCTTCTTGTCACAGCTAAGCGACTGTATAATTTCCGTGGTGGTGTAAAAACAGTCGCACCGACGAGGGGAAATTGACGTTAAGCGGTTTCTTGTTAGGGCCCGAGCACCGAAGTCGGTGCGAAGCCCTATTGTTTTTCAAATGTTTATTATTTTTTTTTTTTTTCTTCTTCTTCTTCTTCTTCTTTTTATTCTTCTCCCAAATGAATTGCATTTTTCGCAGCCTGAACGTGCACGAAAA
>JBAJHX010000049.1:16975393-16986236 GCA_037176925.1 Amniataba percoides
CCCGACGTGCCAGCCCCCCCGACTGGCGCTGAGGTGCGAGGGCCCGTCCAACGCTGCTTGCAGCTTTAATTTTTTTTTTTTTTTTGTTATTTAAAGGTTTCACTGATGTCTGCTGGTCTAGTAGCTGTTGCTTTTGTGTGTGTGTGTGTGCTCTTGTGTGTGTTCGTTTCTGTGAACAATGTCTAAGGATATGTGGGTTGTGGAGAGAATCCATAATGCGCCCCTACAATTCAGGCAGAATCCTGATTCACGGTCACAGGCGGGACAAAAGCAGCATGTTTGCTTTAACACGCTGCATGGGTGTGTGGGCGCTCGGCGAATCGGCACGCAAGTGTACCGCGGATCGCTTCTGCCAGCGTGTGCAGGCCGCGTTTGCCTGCTGGGTCCGTGTGAGTGTTTGTGTGTCGACAGGTATGCATGCAAGGTATTCATCTGTGCATGTGCGTCTTGGTGTGTGTGTGTGTGCACTTACAGCTGTTGTGAGGCAGCGAGGGCAGCACCAGGCGGACCTCAGCTGCATATAAGTGAGGCTGAGAACCCTTAAGGAAACACAACGAGACAGAGAAGAACAGAACTGCAGTGTGTGTGTGTGTTTGTGAGTGTGTGAGAAAGGGAGAGGGAGTTGGATAGTGAAACAGAAAAAAAAAAAAAAAAGCCCCCACCCTCTTCCCCGTAAGCTGCTGTCACTCTTCTCTGCACTATCTCCTCTTCCACTCTGGTCTCTCTCTATTTTTTTCTTTCCTCACTCTCTCTCTCTCCCCTTCTCTCCATCTCGCCTGGAGAGGAGAGGGCAGGGTGTGATAAGAAACCAGGAAGAGGAGGGAGTGAAGGGAGAGTGGGGGGTGGGGGGGGGGAGTGGAGAGAGAGTGATGAGATGGAGAGGCAAAGAGGAGAGAGGAGGATGTGGAGATAAACTGTGCAGACAAGTGAAATTATGGACACCTGAAGAGAAGAGTTAAGAGAAAGAAAAAGAAAGAAAGAAAGAAAGCGGAGGAGTGGGGAGAAGGGTGAGGAGATGGTGAGGTAAAGGGTGGGGGCTATTTATAAATGTCTGATGTATGGTATAGGTATGAGCATGCTTAACTGCTCCGACTGAGTAATTTTCTGGGCTCCATGAATAATTTGTTTTTCGAGAATGACTGAGCGCTGAAGAGAAGAGCGGAGCAGGCGGGGAAAGAAGAGGACGAGCTGTAAAATGTAAAGCTGTAATACCGTACCTCCTTTCAACACGGGGCCCGGCCTGGTAATTTAGACTGGCACTTAAGGCAAAAACCAGGCTGATTTATCATCATTTTCACCGGCCATTACACCAAATTATTTTGTATTTAAAAAAAAAAAAGAGGAAGTCACAGAGGATTTGCACAGAGAGATTGCCTCTTCGTTTTAATTGGAGCATTTAGCAGTTTTTTGCCAGCGTCACAGAAATGTAGACAGGTATGTAGCTGGGGAGAGGGGAGGAGAAGGAGTGGTAATGGCACAGACTGATGAGAGAGGGAAACCACTCGGAGAATGAGGGAGAGGGGTGCACGATGGGCCGACAGAGCCTTTTTTTTTTTCCTGCCCCACCGTCCCTCATGTATCAGAGGCAGCTCAGAAGGCGGCGTCCCCTCCTCCCGGCCAGAGTCTCTCGTTCACTTTCTTCTCACTCTCTCTCTCCTTCACGTCGCATCCTTATCGCTCCCTCCATCTCTCGGAGCGGGAGCGGCGGTTGATGGATCACTCGGGTCGGCCGGGTTGACAGGCAGGTTGATGTAAGAGACGGAGAGGCACGGCGTGTGTGCGTGCGAAAGAAAGATACAGAAAGAGGGAGAGAAATAAGAAAGAAAGTCGGAAAGAAAGAGAGGTGGCTACCCTCATCTAGTCTTTTGCCCTCATGTTTGTTTGTTTTTTCCTCTCTTTCCTCCACGACCTCATCCTTTGCACTCCTAAATTCACCTGCTGATACTCTGACCCCCTTCTGTTCTTCCCCATCCTTCTCCCTCTTTCTGTATCATGTCAGGCTTTCACAGGACTGTTTGGGAGCAGCTGTAGCCTACAGACGAGAGAGGCAGGCCTGTGACCGGGAGATTGCTGATGCGAATCTCTGGCCTGGTAGGGGGGATAAAAAAAAGAGAGAAAGAAAAAAAAATCGGGTGGGGGAATGTGAATGAAAAGCATCCTGTTTACTGCCTGATTACAAATCACATTTAAGAAAACACTGCTGACAATATGTGAAAAATCCATATTGTTATTTCAGATGAGAAGACTGATACCACTGCGTGTGTGAATAAATCGTCTTTTATAGTTTGAGCTTCCGTACTGGCATTATACGACGTCGCCCGCTTACAATTTACACTGCCTTCTTTTCCTATGGCCATCTGATACCGCTCCGTATTCATTTAAATGCCAGCTAGCTAATCACATTACCGCGCTTTAGCTCAAAAGGACGGCATTCCACCTTCAATTTAATCCTCACTTTAAGTTTACGCAATTAACCCCTTGACTCGTAATCTCATGCGCGAGACGTTAAGTGCAGCGGACAACCTCACGCGCGATACTGGAGAGCTTGTGATAGAGCTTTTTTTTTTTAAGTTGCAGTGATCTTTTAAAAGAGTCAAAAATGATTGACTCGCTCCAGGGAAGAAGCCAGCGTTTTGTACCTGAAAGATAAAACGGATTTCCAGTCTTTTACAGCAGCGTTCATGCTAACCCAACAAACAGCCCCCCCCCAATCCCCTCTCCTCCCCTCTAGTTTTTTTTTCTTTTTTCCTTTGCATTTTGGACTCTAAACCGGTTGAATAAACACTCAAGCATGCATGAGTAAACAAAACCAGGGTCTTCAAGAGGTTGGAGAGGAACTGACATTGAGGTTGTGGCCAACAGCTGTAGGCTATCTATAGCAGGCAGAGGGAAGTAGTGAAAACCACACTGGGACGCAGGACGGGGTGAAGGCTTTTGAGAAAAATGGATTTATGTTGTGGTCCTATATCTAAAAAGAGAAAAAAAAAAGATACAGGCAGATTGAGCAGCATGACTGGGCTCATACTTGTCTCTCAATTGAAGAGGTTTTTTATATATGTGTGTGTGTATGTGTATGTACAGCACACTTTTTTTTTTTTTACACATTTTTTCCTTTTGCTCTCTCTGTCATACTCCCTCTGTGCGTCTACATGCATGATTGCTTGCGTGTTCATGTATGTGAGCATGTGTTGCTTCTTGATGTTGTATGAAAGGACTGGCAGCGTGTGTGTACAGGTAATAAGTCTCAGCTGTAAAGGGGCAGCTTGTGAGTTACTCGGTCATGAAGGGCGCACACCTCAGTGATTGGGTATGTTTGTGTCTCATGTTTCAGCAAACAACTGATCTGAGATCTCTCAATTTGTGACGTTTCCACTCGTCAGTGTGACGGGACACGCTTCAACAAAATGCGTTTTAAGAGGAAAAATAAAAGAGGCTTGGCTTGCTTTCTGTCATTTTTTTTTTAAACTTTCTCATCATCTTCATTGAGAAAACATCAAAGTTACAGACAGCACCTTTTATATTCCAGCATTATTTATCCCTCAAGTTTCCAATTTATATTCAGTTCTAACAAGTTTCATCTCTGCCCTCCAACAATCATGTTTTGTCAAAAACACTGACATTTAAAAGATGCTCTCTCCAAAAGGTGAAAAACTGTGACAGCACGATTTTGACGTTTTGATCAAGTGAATTTTCTTTTAGTTTTTGACAGCTGGAACAAAAGGAACAAAGAAGTCACAGTATATAAAACGGAGATGAAAAATTCTCTCGTGGCTACGTATGTTTGTGTGTGCGTTTGTGCGTGCGGCTTCATGCGGTGGGTCCAGATGAGATTGGTCTTGTGGGACCTGATTGAACCACTCCCCTGGATTGAACCAGACATCAGTAAAGCCTGACATGGCAGAGGGTTACTGCTGAGCTCGCACTGCTTTATTTATCACCCCGCAGTGAGTGTGTCTGTGTGTATGTACGTGTTCACATATTTGGGCCTCTCTCAAGAGTGTCTGCGTCCGAATGTGCGTTCTGATGTGTGTTTGCGGGAGAATCAAAGAGGGTGTGGACGGGTGGGGGGAGGGGGTTCCCAAACACACATGCATACATGTGTTTGGGCTTCTGGACTCGGTCCAAGTTTTGCGTTTTCTGCTCCTCTTTTCGTACATTATATTTATACCACAAGGTCTGCGACGAAGTCAGGGGCAGAATTTCGATGAAGTGTGTGTGTTTATTTGCCTCTTTGTGCATGAGTGTGTGTAAGTATTTATAACACAAGGACAGTGATGCAGAGAGGAGCTGCATACTGATTAAGTGAAGTCGAAGAGAGAGGGCCTCTGTGTTGGCAGGCAGAGCCACACAGCAACAACAAGTCATTCACCTAATTTAGGACACACACACACACATATACACACACACAGATATGTTTCACTCCAAAATCTTCCTGATAACGCTGCATGCACAAGATGTTTTGAAAAGAACGTTTTCCTTTGTGTGCGTGCTGTTTAACTTTGACTGGAGACTAATAGGTTTTCCTAATTATCATCACAGTCATATAGAAATAGAGATATGCCATAACTCTTCATGGTCTCTGAATCAGCAGAGAGGTCATTAGAGACGGAGGGGGGTGGAAGGAGGAGAAAACAGCAGAATGAAGAGAGGATAATGGATAGAGGGAGCAGAGAGAGACAGAGAGAGGGAGAATGGAGAAGATCAATACAGCCTGTACTTTGAGAGCTGAGAATCGGCATATCATGGAACAGGGCGAGGGAGGAGAGTAGGTGTAGAAAAACAAGAAAAGTACACAGAGTGAGTTTTCATGTTTGTTTTCTTGTGTTCGGGAAGGAGGGAAGGAGGGAGGGGAGGAGGGAGAAAAAGGCACAGATGCAGGTAAAAGCAGAGGGGGGGTGAGTGTGGAGGAGGTGGGGGTGGTGGGGTGCAAAGATGAGGAGCCCCTTAAAGTCATTCACAGCGATGGGGAGACGCAGGCAACAATGTCGTTTCTAAATGAAAGATAATGTAAGATACAGAGGGAGAAGCCGAGAGAGAAAGAGAGTCACGCTGCTGGAGGCGTGAGAGTGACAGACCGAAGGGGGATTTGCAGTCTTTCTCAAAGATAAGCACAGTGTTTTCTTTCTATCCTGCTAACCCTCACTCTCGCACTGGTGCAACGTGCAACACACATGTATGCGCACGCACACGCACACATGCACACACGCACACACATAACCAACACTATTCTGTTGCAGCGAGCTCTTGGCACCTGACAAAAGTTCACCCGTTCCAGGTTGCCATGGCAACGAGGAGATTCGTTGTTGCTACCCGTACAGGCCGACTCCCAGCCTGATGAGGAAGGGAGAGGGAGAGGGAGAGAGAGAGAGGGGGGGGGGGGGGTTATAAAGAGATAAAAAAGCTAATCAAACTTTAAATGAGGATGTTAATTTGATTAGAAAACTGAGCAAATTGGAATCTCATGGTACAAATATTCCATATTTATTTGTGAAGTGGTTTTTAATTAATGTTTGACCAACATGTTATTTTACAACATCAAGAATACAATTCTTTTAGTTTATTGTCAGAAATATTAATCATTTATTGGACTGTGAGTATCTTACCTTTGGAATGCTCACTGTCTGATCAGAGACATGAAACATTTTTATTATAATCAATAATATATTCAGGTACATCTTTGAAGGTAAAATAATAATAGGAGCGCATTGTTCCATAAATCCAAGTCTGATGAAAAGTGCATATGTATTTAATTTGTCAAAAAAACAATAAAGTTGGTCCTCATTTATGTTCACATCTCTTTTATGTCAGGCAGAAATTGGATTAATTTCTAGGATTATTGGTGTGCATAATAGCAGGAATATCATTTTATTTGCTGAAATACTGTGCTTTCCAACAGCTGCAGATAATAAATGTATGACGACATCAAGAAAATTTAAATATTTTCATACTTAATAATAAATTACAATGAGGATATAGAGGATGATGCTAGACATCTGTGTTTACCGAGAATAAAGTTAAAGTTTATGAATAATCGAAGGCATTAATGTCATGTTCATGTTTTATTCGTCTTGAAGTATGTGTAGATTGTGAAAAGATTTAACAGATGCAACTCCTGTGAAACGCAGAACCACAAAGATTGTGTCTCAGCAACTTGTCAAAGAGGTTCACAGAGATTCTTGGATGTTTTTTTTGTTCCTTTCTTTTATTCTTCTTGGAGTCTGCTTGACAGGCAGAGATGTGATGAGTGAGTCGTTGCTGTGAACTTTTCTGTGGGGCTGCCGCTGCTACGTTTAACAATGCAGCACAATTGTCAAATGTGAGAAAAGATCACACACGACGCACACGGTATCACAAGTTAAGTCTCCATATACAAGAAAAGCACACGAGAGGAGATCGTGTCGCGTTTAAAGGTCCCTCAGAATGATGCAACTTTGAAGCTTTATTGATCACCACGGGATGATGCTCTTTCCCGGCAGGGTGGAGGACGCGAGTTGATTAGTGCTTCTTGCAGACGTCTTTCTCAATGATTGTAATGCGTGTCGTGTTTGAGTAGGAGAATACGCGCAGACTTGTGCTCTATAGAGCGGTGAAAAAGGTGACAAGATACAAAATGAAAAATAGACCGGGGGTCCAGGGGGGTCCATTTTCCCATAGAAGAAAATTGTTTGAGAGTTTAATATGCAAATGAAGCCTTTTAAAGCATTTTGAGATTAGAAAAGCACAGGCACACTTTAATGACTTTTATTTTTATTCGATTAAAACCTTATACATTATTTTACATCTTATGTAAATCTTACTTCTTATGAATCTGGGGACCAATAAAGCCTTTTGGACATAATATCATTTATTTATTTATGATAACATTTGATAAAAAGTCAGAAAAATCATAAGTATAACACAGAAAAAAGTAGCAGAAAATAGAAATACCCACGTAATCTACAAGTACCTCAAATTTGTTCTTAGGTATTTACAGTGAGTACATGTACTTTTTTAAACACCCCATTAATCATCATGAAGGTATTTAAAGCGTGTTAGTTTAGTTAACATTACATAACATGAACGTTAACGCGTTTACAGCGCGTGTTAACAAAAAGCTTACCTCATGTTATGACAGACACATTTATTAAGGTCAACCTCCCTCCCTCATCTTAAAAAAAAAAAAAAAAACCTCTAGGGCTCTACACAGTTCAAGTGACTGACCAGTTTGAGACGAAAAAAAACAAGGCCGAAAGTCGACAACGAAGTTTGTATGTGCACAGGAAGAAAGAGTGAATTCACTAATAATGAAATAATTATCTTTGGATGACTGTGAGTTTTGTTTGTGTAGAGTTTATCTTTTAATGGCGTAACTATTTTGCCATCGTCAGCACATTCAATTTAAGATAATTAGCTGTCAGATTATATTAGCTTTTAAATCTGCTATGCAATCGGGAGGACGGCAGGCATAAAGTCGGGAGCAGTCCCAGAACTAAAGAATCTTTTATGTGCGCGCACACACACACACGCAGACACACACACACTTCCTCTTCTGCTCAGCACACAGATATGAAATGATGAAATATTGATACTCCACAGACCATGAGCAGCTCAGCAGCAGTGGTAGTAAATCTGAGACCTCAATGAGAAGTATGGAAGAACTTCCCCCCTGCGTTTCTGCCTGCTGTGTAATATTCCTCAGCTCCACTGAACTCCGGTCTTCTGGAGTTCACAAGGTCACTGCTGGGTTTTACAACATGGGTGATATAACACAGCGAGAAGGAGATATATTAGAAAATATCACACTTTGACCTTAACAGGTGAGCTTTGCACTGAACGTGAATAGCAACGCGAACTCTCGCACACACACACACACACACTCATATTCACACAAACAAATAAACAGTAGTTGATGATTATACCGGATCTAACACATGGTGCTTTGAAAGCACCTATCAAGGCTCAACACTGACAGTTGTTAGCATACTCATTATTTCAGAAGAGTGTGTGTGTGTGCCCGTGTCAGTTTGAGTGTGTGTGTATGTATGTGAGAGAGAGTGTGAGTATATTCCTGTCAAAACATGCAGAGAATAACAGCAGGGATGGAAGACATTTCCCTTAGCAATGACGCAGCACAAGCCTAGTGTGTGTGTGTGTGTGTGTGTGTGTGTGTGTGTGTGTGTTTAAGTTGTGCTGTGAATTTTCCTCTTCATTCTCTATGCCGTTTGTCCCCCATAGGGGTCCAACATCTGCGCCGTGCTTATGGGGAAAATTGCATAATGGGAACACTTAGATAGGCCACCTGCATATTATGGCTTGTGCAGCCATTGGTGATATAACAGACAGACACACACACACCCACGCACACCCACGCACACGCACACACACACACACACACACACACACACACACACACACACACACGTAGGGAGAACAACTGCACCACGCAGAATAATTGCTTGATGACTTTGTCTCCTAGGAGGTTGAATGGCTATATCAACATGGACAGTTCATTGTTACGTTGCCATTTCCTGGGCTTGATTTCTGTGAGCTACAAAGCAAAGATAATCATTTTTCTGCCACTAAACTTTACCCCGTAGCAGCGGCTTCACTGGGCCAAGAAAAAAAAAAAAAGGGGGGGGGGAGGTATCCCTTTGCCATCACAAGTCGCATTACAAAATAGTTTGGGCAAATGTTGATGTCGTGACCGACCCAACACACTTTAAATGCAAATCAGATGCCAATAAAAGCAAAAATTGTCACCCTTGTTCACATTGTTGAATAGGGGTGCTGGAAAAACCCAGCTACACGGATGTACGTCGATTTCACCCACACTCTCTTCCGCTAGTCTAACACAACCCTACCGTGCCTTTATTTTCACTTACAAAAGCCTGGGACAGCAGGTTAATTAGTGGTGCTGCTGTCGGAGTCTTGAGTAGCATGTTTGCATGGACTGTAATTACATCCTCCCCTATTACGCTGCCACCAGAACATAGATGCTTGTTAAGGAGGCAGAGCTACATTTAAGGGAAACAAATCGCTAAATTGCAGGCATCCAGAGAAAGACTCTCAGTCGCCGGGGTTAGCGTAGATGCACATATACTATGCTGCGTCACTGTGCCGCTGACATTTTGTTTTTGTTAAGCAAATCCATTAACGGTAAGTAGCAGCATCATGCGAGGCGGTTACAAAGACTGCTGCGGTTCAACAGATGTTTGGATGCCTTGATTTCACAAAGTCCAACACTGCCACAAGGTGAAATGATATGTATGGGAACACTAATTGCCAAGACTAAAACATGGACTGGTGTTTAGATGCTCTCATGCACCGGACTCACATGGGAAGCTGGACTACTATGAAGTAAACTCCAGCAGGTAAAAGGCTCCACTACGTTTTCATTTTTATTTTTTCTCCCACCGAAATTAAAACTCCATGTGGCTCGTCATCCACAGCATCCATTTGGTATTATACAACACTGTGATGATGTGTGCAGGTGACAGCCAAACCTGGCCCAGTGCTGCAACAGTGTCTGTTTCAATATGTACTCGAAAAAGCAGAAAGAGGGGACGAGGGGAAACGGCTCGAATGCCGAAACGTTGCCAATATTAGCTTGTGAAAATTAGCTTGTGAATTTTAAAGTAACCTTTGGGGAACCGCTGACACTCTGAAGTTTGAGATTTACTTGGCAGGTTTGAACACAGTTTTTCATGCATATTTATTCAGCCATTCAAGAAAAGAAAAAAAAGTTACAAAATGCACCTTTACAACATGACAGACAAATAGAGAGGCTTTAAATTCTGGCAATAGTGCAGTGATTATTTTGTCACAATACGCAGAGAGGTTTGTTTGTATAAACAACAAAGCGTCACAGCATGTAAGCGCCTCCCATCTCGAGCGATGGGCCAACAGGGAGTGTGCGTTCCAACAGTACAGTCTTCCCGAGTGATCGTTCCCTATGCGGTCAATTATTAACAGACCCGGCATTTATCATCCGAGAAAATAATTTAGTGTGGAGGCACGTAGTCAAAGAGCCGAGGCCAGATAAAAATCAGTATAAACACATTTATTATATTGAGACCTTGAGATTGTTTTATTGTGCTTCAAGGAAGCAGAGTTACAAAATAGGAAAGTAGACCATAAAACGTCGCAATAGTAATAAAATGCAGTGGAGAGATCCTTACCTGCACATGTGCTCCAACTCTGAGTTATGCTTGGAAAGAGACATTTTGGCTCTTGGTGGCAAAGCCCTCTAAAAGTATCTTCGGTGACTCGAGGGTGAAATCGTGATATATGCAGATCTGACATCGGCCTGACAAGACTCGCATTGGTTCTTTAGGATACAAGTGAAGGTTCCTTGCATGCACACAAAAAAAAAAAAAAAACGCGCACGTATGAGGACACATACATAAACTTGGTTGGTTGGCAGCTCTCAACGTTGAGTGCCTAGTTTTAAAGTGACTGGATCGATACGGGGGGAGTGAATTGCCAATTTCAGTTTGTTCTATTGAAATCGGCTGGCGCTGCATTCTCAGAGGGAGAGCACCTGAAATTGGCAGTGGCAGAATAGAATTGGATTTGTAAGGAGAGAAAAGAGCGAGCAGAATGATCAGAGAAGGACTTGGACGCCTACATCTCCATACACACGCACGCACACACACACACACACACACGTTCTTATATCACCGCTGCACATGTGGTATCTTAGCCAAATTATGGAGACTGTTATGAAAGCCGTTCTACTCACCTGTCTTTCACTGTCTCACCTACATAAAACCACTCTCTCTCTCTCTCTCATACACACACACACACACACACACACACACACACACACACACACACACACACACACACACACACACACACACAC
>JBAJHX010000049.1:16988798-17001953 GCA_037176925.1 Amniataba percoides
ACACACACACACACACACACACACACACACACACACACACACACACACACACACACACACACACATATATATATATTTTTTTTTTTTCTCTTTATTTTTTTTTTTCTAACTTTCTGTAGCTTGCAGATGTCTGCGTTATGCAGTTCCAACCACATTACCGTGGACAGACTGGAAACAAGTTGGTTAATGATAATGTTGGTTATGTGTAGCTCTTTGCCAGTGGAGTAAATAATCCACTGTAATTTGCAATGCAGGCCCAAAGAACAGATGTCTATGGAGGGCTTTTGAATGCTGATGTGCAGACAGATTTCTTTGTGCAGCCGCACGCGGCACTGATCCCCACTCTGCATGCCGGTCTTGAACACAATTACGGGTGACAAAACCTCCTCTTGGGCTGACATTAACTTTTATGTCTCGGAATAACCAGCAAACTAAAGGTATTAAGCAGAAGTTCAAATGAAAGATCAGATAGTTTTCAAAACCACTCACGGGACCCTCAGCAGCGTAGCCGTAAAGTGCCCCTGCTTGTTGTTGAGTGTGTGTGCATTTACAAGCGTCAGAAAGGAGAAGTAAAATGATATGCTAGGTTATGGGTGGGAGCTATTTTTAGATACTTCGCTAAATGGAAGACTGGAAGAGGCTAAAGGGTTTGTACTGCATGAACGTTAGTGTCGTCTTGTTTTTTTTTCCCCACGTCTGGGTGTCTGGGTGTCACGCTGCATGTTTGCAGGCGCTTTTTCAGCTCTCCCATATGATGTGGTGCAGCGCGCGCGTGTGTGTGTGTGTGTGTGTGTGTGTGTGTGCGGGGGGGCGTGCACACATTTGGCTCTCCGTCTCACTCTCTTTGCCCTCTCCTGCTCTTCACAGCACATTAAACCGGATGGCTATAAGCCTCTCAGTCAACCAAACAGACACATACCCACACAGACACACACACACACATACACACACACACACACACACACACACACACACACACACGGACATACAGACATTCACCTTGTTTTTTGCCTCCACGAGTACATTGGAGTGAAGCCTAATTGCTTGAGTGATATGATGGGTGCCTTTGCAAAGACTAGACTGGTACATAGTTTTTTCTCAACTCCCCATTTCTCTTTTTCAAAGTCTTGTTCTCGTTCTCTCTTCCTTCCCTTTGCTCTGTGATCTTTTCATTGGAGTACCTTTTCTTGACTTGGACTCCTCAACACTGTCACAGTCCAAGGTTAACGGAAGGAAAATCCCTGTGTCAGATCTGCGTTTACTATGTTTTGGTCATTTTGTGCTTGTGTGTGTGTGTCAGTGTGTGTGTGTGTTTGTGCATATGTGTGCCCCGCCAATGGGCCTCATTAAGGAGGAAAGTTTTTGAGACCTTCGAGACCTTGCCTTTAGTAAACTCAGTGTCATTATTGGGTGTTAATGATGTTGGCCTTTGTAATCACTGTGCGTGTGTGTGCGTGTGTGTTAGATGGGGAAAAGGAAGTTCTCGAGTCTGGAGGTGACCCTAATGGTCCTGTTCCTGTTGATGTCTGTGGCAGCCATCACTCTCATCGCTCTATACGTCACAGGAGAGCCTGGGGTGGTAAAGGAAGGTGGGTGAACACACTTACACAAAAGATGAAAAAAGAAGAAAAAACACTGGCCCTAAACATTCACCAAACTGTTGAAAAAGAGAAAAAAAAAACACCATCTGGTAACTCTCAAGGTGTCTCATGCAGACTAGCTGCCACAGATACATGCTGGAAACACTCGGGTTATGTAATATTAAGTGAACACCTCCAGCGTTTAAGCCAGCTGCTTCACAAAACCTTGTTCTCTTGTTTTAGTTAAACACAGAATATTTGTAGGTAATCATCAACAGACAGTCATTGTGACAGGATGGCTGAGGAGTTAGTGTTTAACTGTTACCTTGCGAGTGTCGCAGTTATGATAGGAGCGCCACCGAGATAAAAAAAGGACGGTTTATTGCAGTAGCTGAGATTTCTGAGGTGTCAGTGAACGTATTACAATAATGAAGGTGCGTTTTAGACAGGGCACCTCACAGAATACAAGACTATACAATACAGCAAAGTGAATCATAGAGAAAGAAAAAATATAAAAACCATCACACATAAATAAAATGGAATAAAAACATCGTCAAACACAATCTAAAAACAAAGCCTTCAAATTAAACAACAAAATGTGACACTTGCAACTTCTCTTTAAAACGACACACAGAAGTGTGGTTACAATTATATCCTCTTTCTCTTGCTCCTGTTATAAATACCACTGCAACTTTATGACTGATGATTCTGATGTTTGTTTATTTGTTTTTTTCTGAAAAAACAAATAGACGGGGGCTATCAGTCCATTGTTCACATGGGTATAAATCTTAAACTACTGCACAGATTAACTCATCGCAGTAAGACTACTAAGGTTGGCTATTTTGAACTGAAAAAATCTCCTTTTTTTGCAGAGCCTACTGAAAAATTTGTTCCCCAGTGTCCCAACATCCCCATTTCTGAAAGAGTCGACTGCTACCCAGACGCCGGCGCCTCGAAGGTACAAATGACCAAGAATTTAAAGTAATGTTTTTGGAAGAAAAGTTTTCCACAAATGTTGGAAAGAATGGGCAATGAAAGTTGATTCATTCATTCATACATACAACTCATACAGCTCAAATCTTCTTACTGTCAGTACTGAAATAGTGCTGTAGTTGATCTGATACTGGTTATAATGATTATTTAACAATGCTGCTGATGATGATGACAACATTCACTTTCCTACACGGACAGCTAAACTGTGAGCGGCGTGGATGCTGCTGGAGCCCGCGGGATGAGAGAAATGTTCCCTGGTGTTTCTTCCCAACCAACCACGGATACACGGTGGAATCAGTGGAGCACCCCAGTCCTCATGGTAAACCCCCGTTTCCCCCTCTAGAGCATCTGATGAAAATAACTGGCTCTCCATTTAGCTGGTTTTCTAAATCTAACTGCTCCACGGTCCTTCAATCTGTCTGTCTGTCTGTCCTCCTCATATTGTTTTTTCCTTTTTCACTTACTTTGCCTGGGGCATGGTTTTCTATGAAATATGACATGGATGGCATATCAGAAAACATGATTGACTTTGCAGCATGCAGGCTTTTCCATTTTCTGCTTGATTTCACTGCGTTCTGTGAACTCAGTTATTGTGTAAAACCAAACTGAACCATTGGACGTTTAAAGTCTGAATGGCAGCATTTGTTCAAATAGCAAAAGAACATTTTTTAAAAAGACAAAAACAAAGAAAAACAATATTTGAGGCATTATTTTGCGTGACAAAGGTGGTTAAATTGAAAAAAAAAGCTGAATGCTTAGACTGAGAGGAACATTATCAAAAACAATAATTTCCCTTGGCCTGTCTGACAGGAGTGTTATTCAGCAGGGACTTTAACCAATCCAAGAGGAAAAAAAGAAAGCACTTTGTTTATTTGTTTAACTATTTGCAAATACTTTTACCTGCATTCTGCCATGATATCACTCAGGGCTACTATGCAGTATAAAGTACTATAAATGAAACCTGGGATGAGTCCTCCAACTGAGGACTGCTGTGGTTTTACTGTTGTAATCCACTTATTGCAGGCAATAGATGCTTGTCCAATCATGCTTTTTTGAATTATTCTTTAATTTCTAGAGCTTAGATGCCAGTAGGGGCACATTGGGATCATTCAATAGACATATTAACACATTTCAGGCCTCTTGAATATTGATACAGAACATTGGTCAGAATTGCATTGAGATGTGTGCACAAGTATTAAAAGGAAGACTTCAAAACTGTTATAGTCTTGTCATCACAGAAGTCCACAGCACAAAATCCTGTGTAAAACCACATTTAGGTGTGTGCATAGCTCAAACAAAAAAGATAAAATCTGTTAATTAATGAGATTTATAAAAGTGACCAAAGGCAGATGTTGTCACCTTTGGATAAGGGCCAGACTGGAGTTCCCTTTATATTTACTGCACAGACATTAGAGAGGTATCAATCTCCTCATCTTGTTTCCCAGAAAGGCAGACTTCCATTATACTACAAAACAAGGAAAGAAAATGAAGAAGAAATGACAGACTTACTTAATCACCTTTTTTTTTTCTTTTCTTGTTTGGTACTCAAACTAAAATAAAGACTACACCGGCACTGCAGTAGTCCCACAATGATAGTTCTGATGTTGGGTCACTTCGTCTTTATTTTGTGGTTTAAGTGGTTAAATGTCATATATTTCTTCAGTTGGATATTTTTGTACCACTTTTTGTCCTTTACCCTCCTATTGCCATGTGTTTTTTGCAGTAATGAAAGCTCATCTGAAGAGAATGGCCTCTCCTTCTTTATTTGGGGCTGACATACAGGAGCTGTCACTCCACGCAGAAATGCAGACAGACAATCGACTCCGATTTAAGGTACACTCCAACGGACCTCCATCTCTTTTTTTCCTCAGTTAAACACCTTTTTTTGGCCTTCACACAAATTTACACACATCTCCACTTTCACAGCAACAGAGGAAATTGTGAGATAAATCTAGTCCAGTGAAATTAATTTCAAAAGCATGTTTAACAAAAAAAAAACTTTTGCAGAAAACAAAAGGGGAACCAAAATAGCGATATACAAAACACGAAGAACGAACATGACCAAGAGATATGGGGCCACACTCGCGCCGCCTGTGTGGTCGTTTCCTCTCCTCAGATCGCTGATGCCCACAAGCAGAGGTTCGAGGTCCCCCATGAGCACATCGGCAGCCTCACCAGTAACCCATCCAGCCCCATCAGCCACACACTGGAGCTGACACACAAACCCTTTGGCCTTGTTGTGCGCAGGAAGGAGAACAACAAAGTCCTGTGAGTGCTTACCTTATGTGTGTGTGTGTGTGTGTGTGTGTGTGTGTGTGTGTGTGTGTGTGTGTGTGTTTACTGTGTCTGTGTTGGTTTATAGGAACTAAAATAAACCCATGTGGACGGTGAAGGAATTGCAACAGACAGCATACGATATGTGTGCTGTGTACATCTGCATTGTTTACTATGTATCGTCTTATATATTGCATGCTGTGAAGGGTCCGTACTACTTTATGGCTGCACCTGTAGGGATGGGATGATGGGATTTCTTGGTTGAAAAGTATTTATTTCAGATTATTGTTATGGTGAATATCATTAAGATGTCCAAAGCAGCTTGCGTGGATGTAACTCTTGAGGCAAAATCCAGTAAGAGTACAAAAAAATATAATAAGACAAGGTGAGGTGTTGAATATGTGATTCAGTATCTCACTTCTTACTTCTCTCACGCGCGATTGTTATCTACTCTTCACACAATCCCCAGTACAGAAATTGGGAATTGACAGTTATCAATAGATTAACATCGATTCTTTGTATCTCATTTGAAGCAATTATGTCGGAGATCCTCTGTGGTGGCCTGTGCGCCACATAATCTCATTACCATGGCCGTTTCCACACACTGGCATGTAACACCTCCCATGTTATGTTACTCACACAACGAATAATTACATGCACGTCAAACCAGTCCACTTGGTGACACCAGAGTGATCAATTATCCCGACCAACACACACACACTTCCTTATAAACACTAAAAGACATTTTTCTTTTATTATTGTTGATGCTATATAGAATATGGCACTTTTTGGCATTTATTACTGGTAGGATGAGATGCACATGCCAAACCCATGAACTTATATACCAACAGAGTTTTGCACATCACTGTGTTCTGTGTATCAGAGCCATTTATGTTCCATGACAAAATTTCTCTAAAATAATTATCTTTAATCTAGATGACTCATGTTTATTTTAAGCCAAGGTTTCTCTTTTGCTACTACGACAATAGTATTTCCATTTATTCTATTTCCATAGGTTCAAATTCTTCCTTTACCGCAAAGCTAAATATCTTCACTAGCCAGAGTTTTCACAATGAAAGAACTTCTTTCCATTGTGAAATGTTCTTCTAACACGTAACAACCTTTGGCTTGTCTCACTCACTTGCATCACTCATATCGAGCAACATTGTTGTCTTTCTCAACAGTGCGCACGACATTCAACTACATGCGGGGAGATTGCTCTCAAGATTAGAGGCTATTTAGTAATCAAATCACTCCAACTTTCTTTGGCTCTCATAAATGTCTTTATGAGGCCGCTTGTCATGTAACTCCTCACCATTATTTAAGTTTTGCGGCGTATTCAGGTGACAGGTCAGACTTTGGAATGAAGAAGGCTCTTTAAAGATGAAATTTTCCTCTCCGCATTACACTCGTCGTAAGTTTTTAGGAAAGGACAGCCACAGGGCACCACCTAGGAACTCACTTTACCTTTTGAGGTCAGTGCAGTGGTCACAGGAATACAAAAACCCATATTAATACCCACAGCACCAAATTAAATGCACATTGAACATTTTACAAGCTCATGGTGAAGTGGCAATTTGCATATAAGTACAAAACCAGCATTTATTTAATAATCTCAGAGAAGTGGGCCGAGTCAGAGATTGAGCACAGCAACAGAAACCAATGCTTTTTTTGCACAAGTTTCATGCTGCTCCTGCTTCGGCAGCCGTTATTGTTATTACGTGCCATGTCACCCCACCATTTAATGTCTTTATAACCACTTTGAAATATGCAGCTACTCACATGAGGTGCAATCACCTACTAAAAACATCCATAAATTTAAGTGATAACAAAGGTTTATATAATTACTTGTCTGTCATTAACAGTTATGCAAAGCTTCATTAACAGATAGAGAGAATGGGTGTGCGCATGTGGATGTTACACTCGTGATCGTCTGCTCTTTGACCTGTTCGCGTGAGGGCCGAAGTCAGTTGACTCATTGACAGCAACAACTAAAGCTACTTCTTATAATCAAAGACTAATGTAAACAGTCTTTATTTGAGTCTATTTGGGCGTCTCAGTGCATATACATTCCATAACCATGTATATTTCCTGCCTTTACTACCTTTACTTTGTCGGCCGCGTGCAGCTGTAGCGGGCTCAGTATTTCACCTACCAGTGTATGTCTTGTTTTGAAGGCTAGAGAAAAGCTACCCAGAGGGCTTATTAGAGCTTGATGGGATGGTCTGTATGCTCCCTGGTTTTTCTTTCTACAACTCAACTCCTCCACACGTCCCTGTCTCGTTCCCACTCCCACCTTTCTCCTCTCGCTGAATCTCACTCTCACTTTCCTCCGTGCGTCTTTGTCTCTCACCTGCTCTCTTTCTTTCCCTCCGCGTCCCCTTTGTGTTCTCTCACATCAGTCTGTCTTCTCACTTCCCAGTGGTGAGCCTTTGTTTTGCTTTTCTCTCCTGCTCTTTTTTATTCATTTATTTAATTTTGTAAAATATAAATACATTCAGGTTCGACACCACAATGGCACCGCTGGTGTTTGAAGACCAGTACCTGCAGCTGTCCGCTAAGCTTCCATCCCATAATATTTATGGCCTGGGAGAGCATGTGCATCAACACTATCGCCATGACACCAACTGGAGGACTTGGCCCATCTTCACCAGAGACGCTTTCCCTAACGGGGTAAGGGGTGCACGCACACACACACACACACACACACACACACACACACAGCAGAGTTAAAATCCTCAGCTGATCAATTGTTTTTTAAGTTAATGTTCCTTCTCTTTACGATCATTACATATTTGGTATCAGAAAAGCTTGAGCGGGAAAACAGATGAAAAAATATCCATCAAAATATGGATAGAAAAGGTTTTTACACTTGGCTGAAGGGGAAAGTTGGTGTATAAATAAAAGCAAAAATGCGACAAATTGAAATGAAAACAAAGATAAATCACTGTGTGCGTGGAGCATGTAAATTATGACTGACACTTCAGCTGCACTGGAAAGATGAAAAAAGCAGCAGATAAAGTCATCAGCTTTCCTCATCTTAATACACGAAACAAACACACATTTCAATTACATTTTTCACATTACATGTCCACCATTTGAGGTCTGACTGGTGCTTTTTTAATAATTCTTCTGCAATAGTATAATGGTACTCGACTGGGAATATGTGCCACTTCTCGTTTATTATTATAATAATAAATAACAATAATAAAAATCAGGGTAGGGGAAGGAGTCAAACAAGAATTTGAATTTAGATGGAAACCTATTGATACTTGAATCAAGGCACTAGTAATATTTAATTAGCATCTATCTATGTCAGTGCATACATAATGCAGTGTTTTTTTTTTTTTTACTGTTTGTTTACTGTTATACAAAGCATGTCGGCTATTGAAGGCTTACACTTACACTCTACCCAGGATCAGTGTGTGTTTGTGTGTGTAGGTGTGCGTGCGCATGTGTGAAAGAGGGATGTTTACGTGTCCTCCCAACATGTGTATTCTCCCTCCCAAAGGGCTTATAATTGAATGCCTTGTAAGCTGATTAGGCAGCGAAGTCACCACCCTCAGCTTCAATAAGTCTCCCTCCCGTGCGTCACACCTCTTCACCATGTCTCTTCATCCCTCTGCTTCTCTTTGCCCACCCTCCCAACAGGGAACCCATAACCTCTACGGACACTATCCCTTCTTCCTGTGTCTGGAAGATGATAGCGGAAAGTCATTCGGGGTCTTTCTGATGAACAGCAACGCTATGGGTAAAGATAAAAAAAAAGAAAAACATACACACACACACACACACACAAACGCACACATACAAGCTCACAAGCTTTCACATAAATAACCTACACAAAGACGGTTCAGGCACATCAGCCATCAGTTACGGCTCATCCGACTAACACAAATGGATACACTGTTGCCTCAATCAAAAAATTGTGCTGACAAATCAAAGAGAATATTGCATGGAGGTTTTATTCCATGAAGGAGATGACTGAAAGCAATGGGAATTCACACTGACATCTCTCTCTTCCTCGTGTCTATAGTGTCCTTATAAAAAAAAAAGCCTCTCATGCACTTGACTGAATGATTGATAGTGTGTTTTTTTGTGTGTGAACCAAAAGTCCTCACTAAAAAAAAAGAAAAAAGAAAAATAAATCCATAAAAAAAAGTGTAAGTTATTATTTGTTTGCAATAGTTTGAGAGGCCACTTAAGGGTTATGATTTATAGTTAGGGATGGTATTTGGATTAAGTTTGCAGTGTTTTCATTTCTGCTGTCTTTTTTTTTTTCCCCAGAGGTGACTTTGCAGCCCGCTCCTGCAGTGACCTATAGAACGATTGGAGGAGTCCTTGACTTCTTCATTCTCTTTGGAGACACACCAGAACAAGTGGTGCAAGAGTTCCTGGAGGTGAAGCACAAATAATTACTTGCCTTCCTTTTTTTTTCCCTCTTTTTTTCTTTAGGGAATATATTGTTCCAACAATATACTGGAGAGCTTTTCTGGGCAAGTATGTTGTGTAAAAGTGGTCTGTGAGTTGCCTTGGCACAGTTATTGCAATAACACTATGTTCAATTGTGCTGTCCAGCTCATTGGCAGGCCTGTCATTCCTCCCTACTGGGCACTGGGTTTCCAGCTTTCTCGGTGGAACTACGGCACCCTGAGTGAGGTCAAGAAAACAGTGGAGAGGAACCGTGCTGTGGACCTCCCATATGTAAGACCCCGTCTGCTAGCTCGTCTTTGTTTTTCTGCTTATGCAGCGTCTTTCTGTCTTCTAAAATCACTATCATAGTTACTCCTTGCCACACTGTGATTTTCTTGTGGAGAAAAAAAAGTTTCTAGAAACATCGTCTTCCTCACGTGTCCACTTCCACTCTCAATATATCAGCACTGTGTTGTAAATCTCAAGCATATCAATGATTATCTTACCTCTATTACACTGTTTTTATTATCGCAATATAAAAATCCACAATAAACTCACAGGTCCAGGTATAAGAAGGGACTGAAAGTTCTCCAGCCTTTTTAAAAGGCTCTGACGCTGTGACAGAGAGAAACAGGCTGTTTGTGACAAAAAACACCCAGAGTATTAAAAGCAGGAGCTTATTATCAATCAGTTACTGTCTGATGGGAAATGAAAACACGCAACATGGTTTTCTTGATTTTGGTCGGTCTTTTGTATTTCAGCCATTGATTTTCTTTGCAAAGCACGGAATGCAAATAAGGCACAAAACGGAGGCAGGCCTTTGAATTCAAACACAGATTTCAAATACTGACAGACAATTAAAAAGAGGGAGATTGCAAGATTCTACTTTACTTAAGATAAAACATGCACTCCAAAGAGCAACTGTCTGAAACCCTGCTGTGACAATGCATAGCATGTGCAGCGGGGGATTTCAGCTGTACGGCTTTTGAGGGGGTTGGGCTAGGTGAGGGAAATCAATACTTCACCTCAAACAGCCCTTGTTAAATCTGAACCATTCATGCACTACTGTGTGGTTCCAGAGAGGCAAGAGCCTTAACCACTACACTATCTGCGGAGACGTGATATGAAGGTTGAAGCGGGAGTTGGACAGACAGTCAGAGTGATAGCAATGGCCTTTAGCTTAGACGGGGTAATCCAGCTTTCTGTCAAATAATGGAGAGTCTGCTGGGCTCCACAGGTTCAATCCCAGGACAACTATTTTTCAAGCATCACTGAATGTTAGCGCTGATCAAAGATCAATCGACCGAGTTCCTTTCATTATCTCATTCATCCTGATCTGAATGTTAAAACTACTCCAACACCTCTTCCCTTCGGACACTCTTGATAAATACCAGTTCTGGTTGACATTTTCGTGGGAACGAGTCTCACAGCTTATCTTCATCTGGGTCTGCAACTAGTAACCATAAAAAGTCCCTTCAGCACGGAGCACCAATGTTGGATGTACTTTTTATTCCTTAATTACTAAGGTAAACTCCTATTTCTAATCTTTATAGGTCCCCATAAAACCCCTCAACTGTGTCACAAGTCAGCAATGACTGCTCTGATCAAGGACTGAGTTTGAACTCAGATCAGATCAGATCAAATGCAAACAAATGCCCAACCCTTCTCGATATTTCACTCTGATAATCTCCAATCTGTCTTTCATATCCAAAGACATTAGGATGCAGCTGCTTCCTCTCCTGCTGTACTCAGGGACATATTTGATAACCATTAGATAGACCACAGAGGGCATTATCACATTCTCCCTAATATGTCTGGAGCTGATTACCATTAGAGGAAGGATCTGGCAGAGCCTTCCAAACCATCTGCTCCATCGATATGAAGTAGATTTTGGCAGACAACAGACAGAGAGCGAGCATAAAGTCACACCCTGAAAAAAAAAAAAGAAAAGAAAGAAAAAATCGTGTTAACGCTCCCATTGTTTCAGGTCCCCAAAAGTCCAGTAAAGGCACATCAATGGGCAAGCCAGCAGTTAATTTTTTTTTCCCTGTGAGGCTCACAGTGCACGTTTAACAGTGTGTTCATTAGCCATGCTGAAATGGGAATATAATGTGTAAGGAGGATGCATCCAAGTCATGTTAAATATGCTGGATTTGAGTCAGTGTGTCCAACTTTTTGCACAGAAGTGGAAGCTTGAGTGGGTACATTTAAGAAGTATTCTTAGTCATTTTTAATTTATTACATTCATGCAAGATGCAAACATGATTTTAAGACATGGCCACCATGCCAACATTTTAGCATTGCTAATTAAGCATTGAATATTTAATGACATCTAACCTATAAAGATGTAAACTCATCATGTTGTTCATTATATACACTGTATATATACTTTCGTTTGTTTTGTTTAGATATTGCATGTAGGTGAGATGCCCAATAAGCATCTTTGTTCTTCCCTTACAGGACATTCAGTACACTGATATTGACTACATGGAGGATAAGAAAGATTTTACTTATGACAAAGTGAAGTTCAGTGAGCTGCCTCAGTTTGCAGACTACCTTCATGAGAAAGGACAGAGATACATCCTTATCCTGGTAAGAGCTACTTAATTGTAACTGAAGTCATTTGTCTGTTTGATGCAGAGAATATAACCATTAAAAATCCTTAAGTCACTGATTATGCAAGGCCTCTGTGCTAGCCTACCATTGTTTGACATGACTTTAGATGACGCCAAATACATAATAAGCTGTCTGTCATAATGCATTTACTAGTTTCTGACTCTGGGAAAGTGGAAAAAATAATTCCTCCTAAAATTCCTGACAACTATCACCAACCTTTATTTACCAAATCACACAAAGTTAGGCTGGTCTATGTGATCTCAGATAATAACTAATGTAACAGGTAATGCAATTTCTTTAATCACTTCCATTCACTAAGCCTCCCCTGAAACTGTTTAGACTCAGCTCTCACTTTGAACACCTCTGGTTCATTTATATTCTTGAGTTAGCTGCACCAAACAACAGGTGAAAAGTTTGAATTCAGTTGCAAAACCTTTATCATACAGGCAGCCGTGCCATACACCGACTGACTTTTGACTATTCTTATGGTTGTATTTCTTTGTCTTCAGGATCCTGCAATAGCTACCAGCAAGAGGGTGGGAGGTGCTGCTTATGACTCCTATGACCGTGGGAATGTGAAGAATGCCTGGGTGACTGAATCGGACGGGAAAACTCCCCTGTTAGGAGAGGTGAGCTGCATTTTGGGTGCAAGACAGAATCTGAGCACGCAAAGCGGTGAAACAATACACTTAGTGGCCGCTTAATTAGATACTTATCTCCTTTCAAGCAAAGATTTCCCTCCACCAGATGGTAATAGCTCTTTATCGCTGAGCTTCCATCCTACATATGCCCCCGTTTTGCAGTTTGTGGAAATGGCTCATCACAGTCATATTCAAGTCATCAGATTGTGAAGGAGTCTTACATGGGTCAGCCTCAGTGTTGCGAAACGCAGGTCAAGCCCCGGTGTCAGGGACTCTGTAATTCTACACACTGCTACTGTAACATTAAGGTATAAAACAATGTTGAGGGGTTCACTCACTGTTCCATTTAATGTCAGGGTTGGCAACAGATATGATTTAAACAACCTCAGCGTGGCATGACTGTTGCCACATGAACCAAGTCTGGCATCTCATAAGCTGTCAATGTTGGGAATTATAAACACTGCAGCATATGAATTTTACTTTGAATAATGTGGGTAAGAAAGCCTATTCTGTCAGCAAACAGTCCCCAAGCAGTAGTTTTAAACCAGCTTGTGCAATATCAAGTAGAGGTGCTCCGATTGATCGGTGACCCGATCGGTATCGGCCGATACACGTGGTATCGGCATTGATCGGACGTG
>JBAJHX010000049.1:17003227-17031420 GCA_037176925.1 Amniataba percoides
CATTAGTGTTTAATCTTAAAATGTTCCGCATCGCCGCATCACAGATTAGGTGTGCAAGTCTGTGTGTGTGTGTGTGTCTTGTAGAAACAGAGGGAGAAAAAAAATAAAGTCTGCATGTGCCTCTATGTGTATCCATTTCTCTAAATGAGAGGCTATTCTTGGTTGTTTGTGTTTTCTGTCTGTGCACGCACGTGTGTGATTATAATTGATTCGAGTTTATTTCCATATGAATGCATGTGTCCTGGTTATGAAAACAGTGGGGTCTGAAAGCAGAACGACCTTTGCGGTCGCTGTATCAGCAATAAAGGAGATACAGCGACAGGCTGGTATTTATTTTGCTTTTAAGACGGCTAATTGCTTGCAAAGATAAGGATAAAAGCTTTTTCCTGGTGGCCCATATGTTTCACCGTGCGAGTAAAATCATAGCACGACCTCACTCACACAGATGAACACTTCTCTTCGGAGCACAGGGCAAAAGAAAATAAAAAAATAACAAATCGGTGGGGAGAGAAAGGAGTCTATGTGGGTTTAAAGGCAGGAATGACAGACAGGAACATGGGGCAGAGACAAAAAAGGCAGGTGCAGGCAGACAGACAGCCACAAATAATAGATTAGAGGGTAATGTACAGAGAGACAGACTGGCTGTCTTTCTGAGTGGCGGAGTGACAGGGAGGTACACAGGAAGTCGGCCCCAGTGAGAGACAAGAGACAAAAAGACAGATTATCAGGTAAACACAAAAAAGGGACAGACGAGATGGAAGGCAGAGAGACACTGCCAGAGGCAGGCAAGGGGACAGATGGAGGCAGAGGAGATAGACAGACAGGTGATGACAGATAGGCAGGCTGACAGACAAAAGAGCATAAAAACAGACAAATAGACATAAAGATAGAGTGAGATATGCAGCTACAAATGCCAGCAGATTTGTTGAAAGTGTTTCCTGGGGTGTCAGTATTAGTAAGCAGCCAGAGATGGCAGAAAGACAAAATCTGGAGAAAGAAAGAAATGGCTGTGGAAAAAAAAAAAGAAAAGAAAAGAAAGATGGCAACCGCAGGGGACTATCAATAAGCTCTGACCTTGGAGTTCTGACCACCTGCCAAAAACATCTGCCTATAAATCTACGTGTGTGCGCGCGCGTGTGTGTGCGTGTGGGCACGTGAGCATACATAAGCATGATTCATGTCTTTGCTACAAACCGCGTTGTAAAGTTATTGGCGGTGGAAGTAAAAGGTAAAAGATAGCTAGCGTGGAGCAACCTTGAGATTTAATATCTACCGTTCTCCACAGAAGGCTTTGCACGCACAGATGCGCGCACATGCACCCAAACACGCGCACGCAAAATCTCCTCCTTTCTCTGTGGATTAATCATTTTTCTCAATACATGTCATTAAGGACGACTTCTAACACACAGTCACGTCCAGAGATTTCTATTGCATTATCGATCCCCCCTCTCCTCTGTTCTCTTCCTCAACTTGTCTGTCTCTCTATCCCCTCTCCTCTCCTCTGCCGTCTCTCTCTCTCATCAATCCCGCCCCCTCCCTTACTTCATCTCTCCTCTGTTCTCTTTTCTTTGTCATTTCCACATCTCTCTAAGCTATTTCTCTGACATTGCCATAGGCCCACTTTCCTTTTTTCTTTCTTTTTTTCAGTGCCTACGCCATCCTAGCTGATCATGCTCCATTATGGTGTTTACATGCACAGTATTGTGTAGGCTACATTCTTGCTTAGTTAAAAGGACGTGTTGCTTTTTTAAAAGCTGAAATAAAAATTTAAAAAAAGATTTTTTTTAATGAAGTCCTGTCAAAAAAAAAGTACAACATTGTTCGTGAAGTGAATACTGTCAGAAGGGAAGCTTGCACAGCAATGCCAAACTAATCTTCTCAGAGTTTTTTTCCGGCACTACCACGTACTTGTACTCACACATCACATCTCACTGACTCCCTCCCTCTCAGGTGTGGCCAGGAGAGACCGTATTTCCAGACTACACCAGCCAAGGCTGCATCGACTGGTGGGTTGATGAGTATGAGCGCTTCTCCCGGGAGATCAAGCACGATGCCCTCTGGATTGTAAGTCACTTTTAAAATTCGTAAAATGAAGGTGTGTATTCACTGATCAACTGTTCACTAAACCGAAAATTCTGAAAGTGGCGTTTTTTCTGCAGCCAATTACGCACACGGGGGGGTAGTGAGCTTAAATTTCTCTAATTTTCGGTGGCAATTACTTCACCGCGGGTTGAACAGCGAGGCCAATAAAGAGCACCAAACACAGGCTGTCACATACAAAAAAAAAAACCTGGAATTCCTATTATACTGTTAATGATTCCTCAGCTGAAAATTTGGATATGGCTCTCTCATTACTCTGGCTGTTTGCAGCACCACAGACAATTTCACTTTTACTTCCAACACCTTAGCTCAACCCAGGTCATTTTAGTAATATTTATCAGGGGGAAAAAAAGAAGAGTATAATGTGGAATGTGAAAGAAATAACTTTTTTTCAGTATTTTATCACTTTTGTGGGAGGATTTCTGTATTCTGTAACACTGGTTTGATGTGTCTTAAATAAATATAGTCATTAGCTAAGCAGATCTAATCATGTTTCACCAATCAAAGTTCTCCGATTCCCTTGCAGGACATGAATGAGGTGGCTAATTTCAAGAAAGGATCAAACAAAGGCTGTGCTGATAACAACCTCAACTACCCTCCCTACACTCCAAGTAAGAGTCTTTTCTTTAAAAAAAAAAAACATCCAAACTATCTGTGTTCTTTCAGAGATATGGTCTAAAAACTTTGTCTTGGCAACAAAACACTTAGAAATCAACAGTCTGTGAGAACAAAGCACTCTAAAAAGGTTACCACACCACAAAGAAATAGAGCATGTCATAGGATTGCAGCTTGTAGACCAAATGCTGTGCACAAGTTGATAAATCCGCCACAATAGCTCATAAAGTAAGTTCAGGTCCAGAGGAAAACTCATCTAAAATAGTGGGTCCCCGGTGAGGAATTTCGAAAATGACTCTTCTGCCATGTCTTTTATTCCAACTGTGTCCCAGACAGGATGATCATAACTGGAAAAGGCATGCTCCCCTGGTGCCACCTTTTTATTGCACTCCTCCTTAGTCATCCTCTTCCTCCATTGCTCTTTCTGTCTCTCACTTCCTCATTGTCCCTACTTCCTATTGCCGTATATATCAATGTCTCTCTCGCTCTTTCTGTCCCCCTCGTCCCCCTTTATCCTCTCATCTACCTCCTTCCCTCGCTGCAGCATGTATGTATTTTGTATTCAAGTCACCCCCCCTCACCTCAGCCCATGTCTTTACCTCCTCCATCTTTTCTCTCCCCCAGAGATCCTGGATGAGGTGATGTACAGTAAGACTCTTTGTATGGATGCCAAACAGGCCTGGGGGAACCACTATGATGTCCACAGTCTGTATGGCTACTCCATGGTGCTGGCGACTGAAAAGTGAGTCCATTCACAATCAATGACAGAAGGAAGTTCGCCAGCTTGTGCTGCAGAGGCCAACTCGCTGTCGCCCCGTCAGAGTGACGAGGCACCGTCAGACTCAAAAAGCACCGTCTGATATCAAAACAGTATGACACACGCAATGTTTAAAATCAGGCGTTGTAGAAAGAAACGTTATTGAAATGGCTTTAAAACTGAACTGTGGGGCAAAAGTGCAATGGGGAAATCTGTCAGTTCGGTGCAGCGCAATGACTTATGCCCCCTGCTAAATCATAGTCTGTGACTCTTGCGGACCATTTGCGAGTTGGATCCCATGTGATAAGTGTAGAAATATGCTTTAATGAGGCCAGCCTCACGGGGAGAGTGAATGAATTTCTGCCTGGGTCTGGCGCTGAAACAGTTCAAGGGTCAATAACTTACACAAAACCTACAGAGAGGTGTTAATGCGAGTATGAGACATAATCGTTGAGATATGGAAACTGATGAGGTTTCAGGTTGTTAAAAGTTTATTTAAATTTCTGTATGCTTTATGCTTTATGCATAAACTGATTTCTGGCAGGATACTCTCCCTACTTAAGTGTTCACATCCTAGCTTTGGTACAAATATTTCAACCATTGTCTTGCCTCTGCAACTGTCCTTGAGTACCACACAAATGATAGAAATTATGAAACTGTGATGTCTTTGTCCTAAAATCCATGTGAGTAATCCGTTTTTATCACAAAAATGGCAAACAAGCAGAGAGCTATGTGAAAACAGAGAGGCAGAGGAGGTTCACCGGCGTACATCTGATTCATCTTTCAAGGACTAACAAAATAGTAAAGATAGTTAAATGACTAAACTTGTGGAAGCCCAGCAAGTGGTGCACAAAAAAAACACAAACCACTTAAATGTCACAGAGGCATAAAAGTCTGCAGTCATATTTATTATAGTACAGGAAGTTTCAAAGCCCTCAGCTAGTGATTTCACACAAGGCTAAAGTTGGTGTCAGTTGCCAGAATTTTAATATGCACTAATGGTGACTGTATGGGAAACTGCATCAATTAGAAAGCGGCACACACCTGCACTAATGAATTCAGATTTGGATTTAGCTGATGGAAAATAACACCACATAAAACTAAGACAAATGCAATGCACGCCACCTCGATGCAGAGATGCATCATATGTAAAAGTCAGAAACTAGCAAAGAAAACTGAACTGCCTAAGCAAGACAATTGAATATTACTCACATTCAACTCTCAACAGTAGATTATATATCTTGCATCAGTAACCAAGGGTTCTTTCACCTTTTGCCAAAGATTAGTATATTCTCCAGCTATTTTATGCTGATTCAACACAGCCAGAAGCTTTCAGATGTACCTCAGATGCCAATAAAAATCATTGCATTTGAATAAAATGCCACTGTGACCTTTCAGGTGTTACGTTTCTTCCCAGAATTTAGTCAGAGCATTGCTTAGTACAGTGCAGAAGGGAAGATTATTTCACAGTGATGTCATTATATATATATTACAGTGACATAATTGCACTAACATTTAGATGTATGCATGGAGAAAGGCTTTTCACATCTATGTTTGCCTTTCACAGATAAACATTCTGCAATGAAGATCTATATGTGAAAGGCAAATGGATATTAAGGGGTAAAAAAGTATAAATTGTCAGACCGCACCTTGATGGGGCTGTTGCTCCTAGCAACAAAATGACCGTTTAAAAGTTTCTGAGGTAACAGCCATCACTGGTACCCAGCTGTTGTTTGCAAAAAAACATATAATGATTGCTAAATAACTGCAGCTTATTTCATTTTTACAGTGTACCTGTCACCAGCACACAGCATGCACAGGTACACAAATGTATGGGAGGAAAAAATATTACCCACAAACACATGGGCACCTACATAGGGGCCCTGGAGGGCTTGAAACACAAGCCTCTGAGGTGGACTTGCTGACTCACTCCTTTGGTATTAAAGCCAGCTCATCTTTCTTTTGTCTCCTCTCTCACTCCCTCCTTCTTTTTTCTTCCTTGTGTCCACTAATTAAACTGTATTATTGGCAGGAGACACATTTTATAAACATCATCAGGGTTTTGTATTGTCATGGAAATCGATGTCCCTTCGATTTCCCTCATCAAACAAAATAATAAAGTACAACAGGGAAAGAAAAGTACTACTAGTCCTGGCTTTCTCCCCATCTAATATATCTCTATCCTCCTCCTCTCTGTGGGTTTGTATGCGTTTTTGTACGGCCGTGTGATATCTGCATCTCCCTTGTGCTGTTTGAGTGACTCTTTCTCTCTGTCCGTCCTCATGTTCTTTTTTTATCTTAATGACCTCTTTCTCTGTCTCTCTCTCACACACAACCCCCGCCCCCTTTTCTTCCTTGCTGTCTCCTCTCCATCCCACAGAGCTCTGCAGCGAGTGTTTGGAGGGAACCGTACCCTGATGTTGACCCGCTCCTCTTTCCCAGGTGTGGGAAAATATTCAGGTCACTGGCTTGGGGACAATGCTGCCAACTGGAATGACATAAAATGGGCCATCCCTGGCATGCTAGAGTTTGGGCTCTTTGGGGTTCCCTATGTGAGTAGCAAACCTTCACAGAAGGGCAGATACAGATTCAAACGTCATGTCATAAAACTCAGTGTTTAACATTTAAACTCTCTACATTTTAGGACGTTTTATTTGTGCAGAAAAGTGCTATCAGTGGTTCTGAGATTGTCATAGCTACCATAGTTGTAGAAGAAAAAAAGAAGTTAATGAATCTATGCACCCTTGTTCACTTCTCAGCAAATATCCTAGCACATTTTATATGAGGCTCAGATTCACCTCAGGTAGCGAACAAGACCGAAATGTCATTAGGTATGTAAAACACTTGTATCATACCACCCCTCCCCCTATCCAAGAAAAAAAAACCTTGTAACAATTCTAAGAAAGTTATCTAGAGCCAGACAAATGTATTTTGTGTTTCAGTTTAGTTAACACGTAGTTCTGGCATCCGGAAGTGCCTCTTTTTTGCCTTTTTTAAAAAAGGGATTCAGCTGCTAATTGAGATCTATGTTCAGGTGTAAGCATAAAGACAGAGGGGCAGGCAAGAAAAGTGTGTCTGGAATGAGATCCATTAAAATGTCTGGAAGAACACAGATTCTCTTTGCAGGAACACCGACGCGTTCAAAAACACAGACTTGGAAAAAACACACACACACACAGAGACACGGCTAGTCAGTGCCCAAGTGCACTCTGTTTTGTGTACTTGCATAGTGGATTTGCAGTGCAAACAGTGGTGAGAACACAACAGGGAGTACAACACAACACACTCACACACAACACACAACACATTCACACACACACACACACACACACACACTGCTCCAGCTGTGCACGTTAGGTGGTCTTATAGATGCCAACTATATCCTGGTGGGACTGTGTGAAGCAGATTCTAGGTCCGTCAGCCACGCATAGGCTCTCACACACACACACACACACACACACACACACACACACAAACCAAGGGAGACAGAAAGAGAGACCACAGGAGAAATGGGATTTGGCTCGATCACCCCCCCATTGAGTCTGTTGTAAAATGTGGCCAGTCGTAAACAATAGAAAGCAAGTAGTCTCTGTGGACTGGCCTTTGACTGAAGTCTCTTTCTTGGACTTCATTGTGCAATTAATGTAAATAAAGATCACTGCCCACATCTACTGTCTGCCAGTAAATCTTGACTGAATTGAACTGCCATCAAGGAGGACATTTTATAAAGACAAATATGTGGCCAGCGATCACCTCGGTGCCACTTCTTTTTTTTTTTTACTACTCCAGGAGATTTGTTGCCCTCAGATTCAGTTGTACATTTTCTCCCCGACGGCGCCTGGGATTTATAATAAACATGGACTTACTGTGTTTTTATTTCAGTTTTGAGATACAGTCTTCAGCTGGAATCCACCGCGTCCCCTTTTGTAGAATGACGGGCCAGCTGAAGGGTTTCCAACACACCGACTTTAACATTTAAGATAATGGAAATATACCGCAGGTTCTAGCTAAATGTCAAGCGTCGTCTCCTTGTGCGTTTCAGATCGGAGCTGACATCTGTGGATTCTTTGACGACTCCAGTGAAGAGTTATGTCGTCGCTGGATGCAGGTGGGAGCTTTCTATCCCTTCAGCCGGAACCACAACGCTGAGGGCTACAGGGTACTGCAAAGCCACTTTGTTCTACTATTCTTATATTAGACTGTCACTTTTAGATTTATGTATCACGCAGCTATTGTTTGGTCTAAAGTGCTGCAGGGTATACCCTTCATTTCATAACATTGTATAGGTGCTGTGAACTGCGAGCGGTTAAAAGTAGAAACTCCCTCCGATGCCCATGGACGATGTCATCATGCCAGCACTAGTACAGCAGTGTTATAAAATGAGGGCAGTGGGAACTCTGATTTTGGGTTTAACACTGGGAACGTTGGTTGTCAAAAATCATGATAGCTGCAGTGGGTATTGAAACATCTGAGCCTGAAGTAGAACGTGGCTCAGAAGCTCAGTGCCAGACTGATCACTCATCAGGGTGGTTAAGATTTTACACTTCAGTGAAAGAAAACGTTAATGCTAAATTATGTTAAGTTACTGTAATTTACCATCGGTGGATACACAGCCAGCATACTGTAGAATATGAGGGCAATCTCTACTAAGGTGGCCCCCAATAGGCATCAGAAAAGACAACCATCAAAAGGGGATCTTATCAGATGTGGCTAGCTAGCTAATTAAGAAAGTACTGGTGATGAGAAAGTTGAAAGTCTGTCTCTGGCTGAATTGGCAACGTCTGATGTTTAGTACTCAATTTAAAATAACAACACTGTAAATGGGTCTTAAACACTCACTTGATTACATGTTGAAAACATTATATTAAAGCTAGCAGACTCTTGGTAAAAATATTTTAAATACAAAAATCCCCCGCATTTTGTTTTGTATTGTAATGCAGAGCCAGGTAGACCAAAATGTTATCAATATGAAAACTTAACAAAAGAAAAGAAATTAACATCAAACACAATTATATTTATTTAATCCATTTGTTCAGCTGTTCAGTTGTTCAATTTTAGCTTTTGGAGAGGCAAAGTAAAAATGATTAAATAAAATTTAAAAAACACCATTTAAACTCTTTATGTATGTAGTGTAGCTCATACTACAACCCCGTCTGCACCACTGCAATGTTACAGTTAGTAAGCAATGACTGAATATGCGCTGCTCAGGTTGAGAAAACAAATAGTTATGGTCACGTATATCAAAACCTTTTTCTAGCCAAGATCAGGCTCACAATGTCCGTCAACAGGTCTAGCAAATAATAATAATAATACTAAGACAAAAAGAGGAAGAAAAAGAGGAAGAAGAATCGTGTGTACTACAAAGAAGATAAAAGTCGTATGCATGTTTACCTTTAACAGGCACAGTGTGAAGTTAAATGTCACGTGTCAGATTAGGGAAGTGTCAGAGAGACGGCAAAGGCTCCCGCTGAGCTGACAACAGTGTTTATATTGACGGTGCATACTGAGCTATTATTGTAGATGAACACAAATAACAAATAAGTCGGTCTGAAGCATTGAATAGCGTGAAAATTGATGCTCTCGCAACATTTGCCATATGACATTTCCATGCTCATCACGGCTCCAAAAATAGCACAGCGTTGAGGTAGGGAATGGTGTACATGTGTGTGGGGGAGTGGGGAGGTTTGGGAGGGGGCGGGTTTGAGTAAGAAATGTTTTGAATTGGAAGGAGGAAGTGGCAGGTGGAAAGGAGGGGGGTTTCGCTTGAGGACAGGGACATGATGATGATGAATTTGAAGTACGATCTCCACTAAACGAGACAGCTAATGTGTGACCTTTGCTTCGCCCTAATCATGGCTCTCATCACGCGGCCATGCAGGCCAGTCCAAACACACACACACACACACACACACTGTTCTCATCACACTCTCGAAGGTGCCGAGGGCATAAATGATTAGCCAGATGAGAGGAGCACGGCCTTTTAGCAGCTAATCACCCTCTCACTCTCCACTATCACAGAAATTAAATCATACTTCTGTTTCTTTCTCACACACACACGTTTTCCCTTCATGTCTTTCTTGCAAGTTCTCTTTTTTGCTCGTCCTCTCTGCAAACTCTGCTTTTGGATTAGTCTTGTGTAAAGTTAATTTCCATTTTAATCATTATAAATAAGGTTAATGTCCGCTTATTCATCACAAATTAATTGCAGATGTGAAAACAAAATAGTTGTTTTTCTTCCTCCCCCCTTTTACCCCCCCGCATCTCGTCCTTTCTCTCTCTTCAAATCTTTCTCTCCTCTCACTCTAAGAACGTCTCTCCATTTCCCTCATTTCCCTTCCAATTTATTCCTTCCCTCATTGAAACAAGTTCCCCCTTTCATCCTTCCCTCTCTTTTTCTTTTTTCTCCCCCTTTTTTCTTTTTTCCCCTGTGGATAAAAGACAAATCTTTATTTTATCTCCGCCATTCCTCTCTCTCCTTCATCAACTGCATGCCTTTAATCCATCTTCCTGTCTCCAGCCCCAGGATCCAGCTGCGTTTGGCGCTGGCTCAGTGCTGGTGGAGAGCTCTAAACACTACCTGAGGATACGCTACACACTCCTGCCTTACCTCTACACGCTCTTCTACAAAGCCCACACCACGGGGGAGACTGTTGTGCGTCCCGTCATGCACGAGTAAGTCATTCAAATACATCGCGCTGTCAAAGCCTCACAATGCAAGTCCAGCCGGGGACACTTGTGTCAAGGAATTGACCGTTTAGAACAAAAGGCAGTTAGATTTGGCGGGGAAAAAAAAATTCTCGCAAAATCCAAGCAGCGTCTGCTGAGAGAGCTGATCCCCACAGGCGAAATGATTGCCCCCCCACTTAATAAGCATCAGCGGATTCAAGGGAATTATTCTTAACTATATTTATGTAAACGATGTGAAGCAAAGCATGTGGCACGACCATTTGAATGCCTGCAAACCCCTCTCATCTGTCAAAAAGCTCAGACTGTTTTCTTGAGATGCACATTTAGACAGTTGTCTCGATACAAAATGGAGAATGAAATGACACAAAGATGATGTGGAGAAACGTATGGCGCTCTCACGCTTGCAGGCCTTTTCTCCACACAAACAACAAACATTTACAATGAGCAGGATTTTGACTTTATTGTGACAAGGGCGATCAAGCACAGTTAAAAGGCCAGCATGAGTTGACAGAAACACCAAAAACAACTCCAAACCATTCGCTAAAAATGACACCATTCAGAATATATATTTCTCAACATTAGCAAGAAGGTAAGCACTTGCCAGACAGCACCACGAGAAACTCACTCAACAGCAGCACCAGCTTCTTTTTTTTCCCTTTTTTAATACTGATGCAAATGAGCACACAGGGATCTCAGAGGTTAATACACAGAGATTTAACAGCACAGCAAACTGAGCAGCCTGCAACACAACATCACATACAAGCACACAAGAGCCATGGACGCCAATCACTGTCACTCATCATCACAAATTCAGTCTCCAGCAGCAAAAACAGAGCAGCAAGGTTTAACAGATTAGCAGGCAGCATCAATGCATGGCGAGGAGCAGTGATGTAATAACACAGCTTCAGGCCTGGTGACATCAGCAAGCAAACACAACGCGCAGAGACATTTCAGCCATGTCGCTTACAGCGAATGAGAGGACAAGCAGCACGACAGACACCTAGCAACATGCACACAAACAAAGGTAAGAGAAAAATAAAACTTAGCTTGGATGCTGGCGAGTCCAAATCCGGTGAGTAGTCCTCAAACTTTGTGGTCCTACCTCGAAGGCAAACAAACGCAACAACTCGGCCTCCGTCCACGAACCTGAAGTGACGTCCGACTAACAGACAGACAGACACACCGACGGCAGTAGAGGACGCGCCGCAAACTGTGCGTAAAAAAAAAAAAAAAAAAAGTGCTAAGGTCGTACTGCGCGCGCTGCTCACCTGAATGAATATGATTGGAAGGTACTACTACCACACAGCTGCGAATGAGCCAATCACTGTAAAGCTTAATAAATACAATTTATGCCCATTAGCCAATAAGACTCCCTGCTCTGCTTGAATCTTATAATATACAGATATATAGCCAATATTTAAATTTATTTAATGATTTATCAGCATTTGAGAGAAATTTGAGCATTTGAGAGGTTGTGCATGATTAAATTCGCTTAATATGGAAGCAGATTTTTTCATTCTTTCATTTTTTTTTCCTGTTTCTCTTTTTTTTTAACTGTTATGAAACAGACTCAGTTTAATATTGGTGAGCAAACAAGACCAGCTGCAGGAAGATTGGCTACTTCTATTAGTTTCTAATAGTTATTCTAGATTTTACATTGACACTCACATGGACACTACTGCTTTTTTTATTACCTTCACAGAAACTACTGCGCTGTTACAGGCCTGCCTCAGCACATATTTTGCTGCATATATTTTTAACATTTTTGTCACCTTTGCTACCTACTTCACCTTGAAACTTTTTATTGTATTTTCTTAGCACTTGAATTTATTACTTAATGTGCTGCTCTTTGCCCTCTTAATTGTCCCTTGGGGATAAATAAAGTGATTCTGATTCTGCAAAGCCAGATAAAACTGAGCTGAGGTGTGCTCCAGCTAAAGTCTGTCTCCAGAGGTGTTGCAAATTCTCTTTCCAGCAAGGCAGTCTCCTCGCAGTGGTGAGGGAAGCAGAGGGAACATTTCCCTCAACATTTGGTGAAACACTACCCACCAGTGTCCACAGAGACCGCCAAAATCAACTTAGGGGGAAGTCATAATAAGGGAAGTCATAATAATCTAATCTATACTCTTGTTTCGTCACTCCCAAGGTTCTACTCTGACGAAGCCACATGGACAGTGGATCGCCAGTTCCTCTGGGGAAAATACCTGCTCATCACACCTGTACTGGACCCGGTGAGCCAACATGCAGACATTTAAAAAAAAAAAAATACAGAATACACACACACACAAACACACACAGGATGAACATGTTCTCATCCTTCAAATACATATGCTCCCTCCACTCAAAATGTGCTTTGTACTGTATCATATGGAGGCACAGAAGCTACCATATGCAGCACATATAGGAACATTTAGCACACAGAGAAATGTGTCTTACAGATGATGCAGATGAGATGATCAGTTACTCACACACACAGACACTCAGAGTCCTAAGCACATACACCCTGACCTCCACAGGGAAAACATGACATGGGATTTTCTTTGTTGCCCTCCCCTCCTCTCATCCCTCTTTCTTCTCTCTTTCATATCCTCCCTCTTTTCTCTCAGCTCTAATGAGAGCACTGACCTCATTACTAGCAGATTAGAAGTGTAGATAGAAGTGTGTATGTGTGTGTTTGTGCATGTTTGTCTCAGTGTGTGCGCGCGCGCGTGTGTGTGTGCGTGCGGCTGTGCGTACAAGTAAGCATGCGTGCCTGTGCGTGCGAGTGTCTGTGTGCGTACACAGCGATTGCGGTCATGTCAAAGTGGCCTGATTAATAAGCAATTTAGCATGGCCTCTTGTGAATTACAGAATAGTGGAAAGCGAATTGGATTCATAGTGGGGCCGGGGATAAAGTAACTTCAATCAGTGTGATTGTGGAAAAGTTTCTAACGCAGAAGTGGAGGGTTTATGCTCGCAGTGGCTCAGGGTCTGAGCTGTCCTGAGGGTGGGGACAGAGAGGGGCCATGAGGTGACGATGCAGAATGTCATTTCTGTGAATAAAAGAGACGAACACATATAGCAGTCAAAAGTGCGTCTGCTTTGGATCTTTTCAAGGTTGAGGCAGTGCTAAATTGTGGCGCAGCTGAAAACAAGATAGGATAAAAAGAAATCCATTATCAGTGGGTGTGTTAGGGGTTGGCATCAATTACTATGCGACAAACCGCTCATTTCCTATCTTTTTAAAAGCAATGTGCTGTGCAACAGAGTGCCCTGATAATTGAATAGAGAGAGAAATATCTGTAATAGAAATGCATCTCCAAGGAGGCAAATCACGACCTTGCTTTTGATGGTGCAGGAGTGTCATGAACACATTTGCAGTACTTTGGATAAAGTTATTCAGGAAAAATTTGCTTGCCATGTTTTCATCAAATTAGATGGACTGCAATGCAAGATGCAGGCAACTGCAGGGCCGGGTTGGTCTCGAGGGATCAGTCGCTACAGAGGAACCATCCTGCCTCACAGTTTTCACTTAATGAATCATGGCAAGTTCTGACATCCCTATGTGTCCAAACCAGCCACTTACAGATCCATGTAATAGTATACCGCAGGAATGAGGAACACGAGTTATTTTTTTCACCGCCTGAGGGAGTTCAAATTCAAAAATCGATTCCTCCAACATATCATCTCCAAGCAGAGTTTGTAAGCTTTTCAATAACACTTGTTCATGTGCCCAGAATTTGGGTCGAACCAAACAGGCGCAAAACTCCAAAGATGCACCATGCTGCGTGATCAATACTGACAAGGCCCCATACTGAAGCTCCTCTCCCACCTCTGCATACTGAGGTCCGTGGCTGGGAGAAAAACACCAAAGGTACAAGTCAGCAGGCAAAACATCTGTACCAGATAGAAATGCTGACACACTGTACCTGTGTCTCCGCGTATTATGTCAGAGCTTTTTTTTTTTTCCTCCCAGGTGTATGCAAATATCAAATTACTAAACACGGCCCGCTGTGTTTTGACATGAAAACCTTAATCTGCTGTAGAGATGCAGCATAGCGCATTGACACGCGCCTCGGAAGCACGTCGGACCTCTGCAACACCACTTGAAAAGGATGAGCGACAGATCTGATGCGGCTGAATATTCATCTTTTGTGGTGACGGGGTGCTGCTGAGCCGCGCCGCTGCAGTTTAAGCCAGGCTGAGGCCAGGCATTAAGAACTGAGTGCCTGCTATCCGTTACGGATGCACCAGGCTGTGAAGGGCCACATGAAGAGATAGCGTCAGCCACTTGAGTAAGGTCACAGGCTGATCTGTAACAACCCTTCACATCCTGCCGTCACTTTCCTTTTTCATTATTCTCATCTCTCTCTGTCTCTTTCTATTTATCGCTCTGTCCGCCTGCTTCCCCTTCTTTTTTTCTAATGATGCTCTTGCTCTATCGTTCAGATCACTCAATGCTCTAACCTTGATCTCTGTGATAAACTGGGGAGATCTCCTGCACTCTCTCTCTCTCTCAGTCATCCCCTCTGGTCTTCATCCATGCTTCCACTCTCCCTCCTCTCGCCTATTACTCCCTTTTCTTTTTAGCTCATCCTTTCATCAAACGCTGGCTCCCTTATCTCATCTGCATTCTCCTAATCAGCTGCTGTCAACTCACCCTTGTGATCCCATTTCATTTCATCCCATATCTCTCTCCCACTCTCTCTCTCTCTCCCTCTCTCTCCCTCGCTGCCCCTCTCATCTACCTCAGCTACCATCTGATCATTCTGCCAGTATGAATCTTTGGCCCACCTGATCAAATCTTACCTTATGGCTAACTGGGCTTCAGTACTCCAAATGAGGATGCCGGCCTCACGCCTTGTCCCTCTCAATCACAGTTAGCAGCCATGCTAAGTCCTGCAGTCCCTTCCCATTTGTCAGGGCGCTGAGTGATAGGCGCCGCGAGCAAATCAGACACCAGAAAACGAGGTATAGGGGGAGCATCCATTTCCCCAGGCTGTCATCCCACAGGCTGCGGAGCGGCTGTGACAGGTGATCTGCGTCAAAGTGTTAACGTGGCCCCCAAAGAGGATATAAAGTCATTTAATATGGTTATCAGGCCATTATAGCAATATGTCTCTATCATATCTTACCCCTTTTAATGTTTCACATGCACTTTTTTTGGGCTGTTTTGCTTTTCAAATGTGCTCTTATTTGCCTCTGTTTAACTATCCTTTGCTCCCTATTCTCTTGCCTGTTTATTATTTTTTTCCCCAGCTTCCTGTCACCCCTTCTTTCTTGCTCCTAATAACAGGCCCCAGAGGGCCACAAAATGGGACATGCTGCCGAGGAGAGAGAAAGTAAGAGAGGGAGCAAGATGTTGGTGCCATCGGCGCCTTTGACAGACGGCCTTGGCCTACACAGCTGACATAGTGTATTTCACAATTTGGTCTGTTTTGAGAAGGACCTGTGGTTTGCTCTTTCTCTCGCCATGCTCCCTGTGTTTATCTCTCTCTCTCCCCTTCTGTTCTGCCCTGTCAGAAGGAGCAGGGAAGTGACAACGCTATCAAAGGCTTGACGCTCTTTTATTGATTGCTCCTGTCTGTCCACCACCTTAAGCCATGAAAGGGTGTCACCTACCAGTCGTCGCTTGATGCTGTCTTTTCCATCATCTGTTGCGCCCATAGACTGAAATGTCACAGGGGCTTTGTGGAAACTTTATATCAGATGATAGGCAGTTTTAAAATAACTCTCCTTGATGGAAACATTTTATCTTCTTCTTATGTATTATTAAGTTGCAGTGATTTATGGCGGGGAGAAATATCCACTCTTCCTTTGTGGTGCATTGGAGCTCCTCTCCTCATGTTTTAGCCTTGTAAGATTAAAGTGTCAGGACTGGTGCAGTGAGCTAAAGCGGGTCTTACCGTCTGCAAACACAAATCAAACACGGGCATGCTTTCGCACAAAACACAAAAGCTGACGCCTTTTGATGTCTGCTCCACAAATCAGAGGCATACAATGTTGCCTTTAATGGCAACAGCAAACATTTAGATCACTGTTCAGATATGCATGAATATAACGAAATATTCTGTCCTCGTTCTCTGCAGGGTGTGGACAGGGTGCACGCTTATTTCCCAGACGCCGTGTGGTACGACTATGAGACGGTAAGGTTGTTCTGCTCACTTTGAAATATTTTCCTTTTAAGCATATCAATTTCCTTCCCAGATGTTTCGCAGGGGAAATTATCAAAAGGGTGATCATTGTAATTACGATAACTCCTTGCAAAGTTGTTGTTGTTTTTTTCCTACCTGTACATTAATTCATATTCCTATGCATACATATAGCCCAATTGTTGTGGATATATTTTCTTTTGGAGATTAAGAAGGAACATTACCTGCAAGAAACTAATTGCTCTCCAAGTGAATTGCACATAACATAAATAGCATTATATTCTACATTATGATGGCCATAAAATTCTAATCTAATAGGCAATGTGAGAAAACTCAATTTATAGTTTAATAAGACGACGCCACATGGGTGTTTCTTTTGTTTTTTTCCTATCCAATTTACACGCATAAAGGTGGCACGACATTAAAAACACGTTTGCATACAATGGTATCCGATCTAAAGGCCACAATTAATAAAAAAAATACTACAGAGTTGATCTTAGCGAACATATAAGTGAATACAATAAACAGGAACATGACAAATAAGCTAAACAGGATAAATTGCGGGGTTGTTGCATTGTACAGGTGCCCCTAATTAACTTGCAACATAAATGTGTAGCGCTCAACAAAAAATGATTGCACAGGGGCTCATAAGTATTAAAGTTAGCAGAATTAACACAAACACAAGGAACACGTATCACATGAAAGTCTTTGCCTCGAGTTCTTTGTTTGCGACTGCGAGACGAGAGCGATAACACGGAGCGAGGGAGAGGACAAAGATAGAGTGAACGAGGGGACAGGGAAGAGAGCAGAGGGACTATCTCCCTGACAGAGAGATAAAAGAGGTGTTGAGCTCCTTTGGGACCTTATTTGGGCGTCACAGTGGCAATGTAAAGCGCCCACTGATCAGATGAGCGATTAGATTGGCTGTCTCGCTGCCGGCCCCTTGTCCTGGTTGGTCCCCTGTGATTATCAGGGTAGGTGGATGGAAAGGTGACGGTGAGGGTGTGTGTGTGGAGGGGGTGGGGGGTGGGGAGGGGGGTATTGATGTAGTGAAAATGACCATGAAAAACAAGTTACGGAGGAAAGGAATAATGGAAAAACAGAGGAATGAAGGAGCAAAAAACAGCTGGGATAAGAGGAGCGGGGAGATGTGAGGATTGGCCGGCAGGAATAAAGCGAAGAAGAAAAGACAAGGCTAGAGAAGACCTCCTTAAGACAGACAATGAGGGGGTGATAAGATCTGAAATTGCTTGTAGACGCTCCACTAACTCCAGCCCACACACTCGCCCATGCTCTACTGTACAGCATAAAATGGTACATGCACACACATACACACACACACGCACACACCATACACACATCTCCATGGGAATGGAAGAAAATGGGATAAAAAAAGAATTAGAGCATCACAAGAGAGAATAACAGGACGCGGAGAAGGAAGTAGGTAGAAGGAGAATGAGAGGAGATGGAGAGAAGAGAGTTTTAAATTGTTTTAGGCTGGTCTGAGGATTCGGTCCTGAGGGGCTCAGAAATTAACTGTGCTCTATCTGGGCCCGCAGAGAAATGAGTGGAGGGGCAGAGAGAGAGAGAGAAAGGAAGAGGGAAATTTGTCTCCTCATCTTAAATAAGTGCTTCTTTGCGGAACAGCGCAGTCTCATATTTTGCCATTATAATGCCAAAAATAACACACTTGACACCCTTCCCAAGCAACACAGTCACTGTATTTTTCTAAAGTTTGAGATTTAAAGTCATGTCATATTTTCTGTTTAAATTGTGATTTTTCAAAGCCTCAGGTCACCCAAACACAATGCAAATTTTCTCACTTAACCCCAGTGGTATAGTCAAGTACTCATAATTTCTGTTCCTTCCCTCATACAGTGGAGGGAAATGGGATTTTACTTGTGTAACTTACTAGCTAAATTTTCAATCTACAAACATCACTGTAAATAGATATCTTTGTGGTAATAGTGCCAATGAAAAGTGTCCACAGTGAGGTCCATGGAGCGTTCAGAGTAAACAAATAACTTGGCCACGTACTATAAAACCAGCCATGCAGATAGTCTTAGATTTTCAAGATTCCACTGGGGGCAAATGTTTGTTTAAAAAAAAAAAAAAAGCTAAAACCATTTTTTAATTACTTTTTGAATGATTTTGCACGTTTATGCACTTAGACTTCAAGTACCTCCAGTTTCCAAGAGTGGAATTTATGGATGAAGGGGCCAAAAGTCACTATCAATATCTTTAGGTTTACTATGCAGCTGTAACTCAAGAGTCAGTATAGCATCCTGTCCTCACTGTGGTGATTGCAAAGCAGCTTTGAACCCAATAAATGTCCGACCGGAGTTGCAGGGCCAGACTAATAACTGATCCAGCTACATCAATGGCGGACACAGACTTTTCCTGCGTTACTGACTGTTAAAGAGGCTTTAGAAAATGTCAAGCTGCACTGTAGGGATGGCAATTTCACGCAGTCCCAAAAATGTCATTTTCCAGCCCAGGCTTGTGCAAAATTGTAGCCACTGACGTATCCTTGAAATGGTCGGCATGGAGATTTCTCTTGCACACGGAGAATTTAGGTGAGTTAATATATTCTGTTGTCCTACCAATCAGATGGAGCGAGTGGCATCCCGCAAACAGCACGTGGACGTGTATCTACCAGCTGACAAACTTGGTTTACACATTAGGGGCGGGGCGATCCTCCCAACACAGAGACCCAATGTCACCACCACCGACAGGTACACACTCACAAATGTCACCTTAAGTGATCTTATATTACCATATTAGGAGGTTATTATGGATACTCACAGTAGTTTACACACACACAGATCAACAAACATCTTCTCCTATGTTCAAATAATCATGCTTTAAAGTGTGGCTTGTGTTACATCTGAAGCATTTAATAGTGGTTTGATAAGTATAAATATTTATTAGTATTAGTATTAATATTTAAGTACACGGGTGTATTGTATTTGTATTTTAGCATGTGTTCATGTCTGTCTGTAGTCGGCGTAACCCAATGGGTTTGATCATTGCTCTCGATGACAACAACCAGGCATCTGGGGAGCTATTCTGGGACGATGGAGATTCCAGAGGTATTGCGCGTGAAACAGTATCATCTTCATCTCGCTATTACCACTCATTAAAGGCTTGTTTTTTTTTCCGAGAGTCAAATTGAAGCTCTTATCTTGTGAAGCACAGAGCGTCACATCAGAGTCAGTGTCAACGCTGTCAGCTCGCACGCATTAACAAGTGAAGGCCAGCCACCGTGTCATCATCAGCTGTGTCAAACCGCTGTGACAACATGTGCTCCCTTTCTCTTTCACAGAGACAGTTCAAAGTGGCAACCACATCCACTACAAGTTTGACGTCGCTCAAGTAAGTTTCCCTCGCAGGCAACCGCACCATCTTTTAAATCCAGCTCGCGCATTCCCTCTGATCTGAACTCAAAGTTCAAAGTTCAAAACCACAAGAGACTTTAGGCTTTCCCCAGTCCAGAACACCATCATCATCATGATTGATCCGAGTAAGGAGGCTGAAGCTTTGTTGGATCAAGTACTCCATGTTCCTGCTTCGCACAGCACTGAGGATTGCCTTACATGTTTAATGTATGACGGTGGTGTTCTCTGTATGTTAGCATCACACTTAGGTCGGGGAGTTTACAGACAGGAAATCTATCAGAACAGCTGTTTGACTGATGGACATGAGTTGTCGGGGCTTATGAGCCAGTTGCTTTACCAGTATACATGCAACAACAGAAGGTGATGCAAGCTGTGACTGCTGATTGCCTCTGTCTATCAGTCTCTCACTCTCACTCAGTCTATTGAAACATCAAAAAAGAAAAGAAAAACAGTCATTAGAATTTCAAATTAGGCATATAACTGTTTGTCCTTTGCTTCGTAGGGAGTACTGACTATGCAGGTGACCCATGCTGGCTACAGTGACCCGAACAACCTTAAGTTTGACAACATCATTGTCCTCGGTGTGTCTGATCCTCCCTTATCAGTCTCTGTGACTCACATTGGCGCCGGAGCACATGAAAACTCCACCAGCACATTGCCGAACGCCAACATAGAGCACGATGGAGCCAAGAAGGTAAACACACACACACACACACACACACACACACACACACACACACACACAAACATTTATAGACACTGTTGACCAAAAAAGGGGTAAGAAGTAAGAATAGAAACTGTTATTTTTTTCGTGCCAGGGGGAATTACCTCAAGAGGAGAGTCATTTAAATGTTGCATAAAAGATCCACAGTAGCAATCCTAACTGTGAAAAATTTCTTCTAACACTCGTGTGCTGGCTTTTGACCATGCTTCCAGGAATCAGTCAGAGGTAGCAACTTGCTAATGAACAAAACGTTTAGCAGCAAGGATCTCAGATATTTCCCTCAGGAGTCAATGGAGACCAGATCAGAGCAAACCAAAGAGCAAATATTGGACTTTTATTCATCAGGGTGGCCAGAAACACGACTTAAATTAAAAGCAAATTTCACTGTACATGCTAACAGGTTTGCCATATCCATTTTAGAACTGGATAATAATTCAGTGCTGCTGCTGCTGCTGCTGCTTGTTCTGCTGCCCCCAAGAGGCAAAAAAAACATTAATTACCTCTGATATTATTTTGTTGGTTGTTAGATTTTTGGTATACATAGTATGAAGCTGATAACAGCTAGAATTGTCAAATTGCATAACTGAAAATGTTAAATTGCTCTTTTTAGAATAGTATAGAATTGAATAACTAATGGGACAGTAAGCACTACATAGCTGAAACATATGAAAAAAAATTCCACTTTCGTATTTCCACTTTGTCAGGCTGTGGGGATTCAGGACAGTTGCAGGGTGGATGAGTTCCCACACTCTAGTAGGCATCTGCCATTTGTTTCAATAAGAGCCGGGTGAAACCATTACTGTACATTTCAAGGTTAGCCTCTAAGTGTAAGAAATGATAACAATTTACATTAGGTGAGGATAGTAAAAGATTTGTGTGAGTGTGTGTGTGTGTGTGTGCATGTGAGAAAGAGCGAGGAAGAATGATGAAGAGCAATGATCCTACGGTAAGCGCCCAGGGTTATGAGCGAAAGGCGAAAGTCTATAAAGTGTCAAGAGGTTCAGTTAAGTAATACTATAAAGATTTGCTTCGTGTGCTCGTGGATATACTTCGCGTGCACGTGTGTGTGTGTGTGTGTGGTTGGGGCCTATGCTTGCGTAGGTCCTCAAGGTCTCTCTGGCCACACACACAAGCGTGCATTTATCAAATGACTCTCAGCGGTAATCATTTCCCGGGGGTGAAGGGTAAATGTGCTGTTAAACCTAAACTCCGGCTTGTCATGTCCATCAGTCTTTGTATGCCGAGTCGGACTGGGCCTTGAATATAGCTCACAGCCGCCAAACATCATTAGTCCCATACACACTTAAATGGAACAGTACTTTACAATATGTGAGGCGTATTCAGCTGCCTGCGTTTTATTATTTTTAATCTTTTACTTGATTGCGTTCTACTTCTTTTTTTTTTAACCATTTCCTGCCTACTCTGTGGCCTTACTGCCTTCCATATTGCTCACAGTGCGCGTGTGAAAATCCTCCCCCACATCTCCTGTGCTCTCTTTTTATTCATTCTGTCCTTTTTTTTATCTTCCCTCTCAATTTTTCTCTCTTGTATCCCCCTTCAATTTTTGTTTGTCCCTCTGCCCGCTCCTGCCTCTTGTTTTCTGCTCTCTTTGCTGTCTTTTTCTCTTTAAAAACGGCGTCCTCTTGTGTGTCCTGCAACATGCATTTTACACACTAGAATTTCTGAAGCATGATTCTGATGTAAAGTGACACAAGAGGAAAAAAAAAAAAAAGACTGATGAAGATCCCAGAAGTCTCTTCAGCAGCTGAGGGTGCATCAGACAGAGACTGTAGTGACTTCAGTGAAAGGGGCTCCCCAAGATGTGTTGTGAGAGTGACTCATAATTCCCGGCAGAGGCTTTTGAAACGGCGAGGGAAATTAACAGCTGTGTCCTAATTGATAGCACACGCATCGAGCGCGCGTTGTGTCTCAAGGAGGCGAGCTTGGACAGCTTGGGAAGAACGTTCTCACATTGGCATCCTTGAATTTAATACTCACCCCTGTCTCCCACCTTTCTCCTCCCTTTCACTTTATCACAGGTTCTGTTCCTGCGCGGCCTCTCCATGACTCTTGGGGAGACCTATGTGGTGCAGTGGCACCTGGTGGCAGGGGAAGTCCTGCGCTTTGACTGCTATCCCGAGGAGAACGCAGATCAGGCTAAGTGCGTGGCCAGAGGCTGCATCTGGGAGGTGAGAGGTGACGCCGATGAGGTCTACGTGCATCATTTCTGTGCTCTATCGCTAAACAGACAGCAAAACTGAAAGAAAAATGTTTATACAACGCTGTAAAATTCTGATATGTTTACATTTGTGCCCCCGTTCAGCCCAGCAGTATCGAAAAAGTTCCTTGGTGCTACTATCCAAAAGACTACGGGTACAGCGTTACTTCAACCACAGACACCAGCTCAGGCATGATATTGGATATCACTCGTAACAGAAGCAGCGGTCGCCCACAGTCGCCCGACATCGACACGCTCCGTGTCGAGATCCGCTACCACCGCGGTGACATGCTGCAGTTCAAGGTGCGCATTCGTTTGTTTGTCTCTGGTCGTGGTGCCTTTGTGAGTCTTTCCTCTGTCTGTGTCTGTGTCTCCCCTTTACGCTTCCTGCTCCACATAAACGCACACATTTACCCGTCCCCTCCCCGTTCAGATCTGGGACCCGACCACAGAGCGTTATGAAGTGCCCGTGCCGCTGTCTCTTCCCCCTTTTCCCGAGACCGACGAGAACAAGAGGCTCTACAAGGTCACTGTTAGCGCGAACCCGTTCGGCATCCAGGTCATAAGGAAAAGCACAGGAACCACAATGTGAGTATTTCAGTTGTATGAGTGGTTCAGGTGGGCAGATTAGATGTTTTCTGTTTCCTGAGGTTTTTGTTTTTACCTTTAATACACAAACAAAATTAAACAATGAAAAATAACAAATAATAACTATACATTTTTAGCACTTAAACAGCACATGTGCTTTGATCATTATAATACTAAAAAATAATATTCACCAACTGTAATCCCTCCTGTCTAAAAATCTCTTCACTGATCCATCTTCACGTTACTAAATCCCTGTGGCCCTGAGTTACCTCTTTTGATGAGTCATGAAGTATGCAATGATCCAGGGCTCATGAGAGATGATGTTTGTTACAGTCAAAAGTTAAAACAGTAATGCTGACAAAACAGTGATATATAATTTATATGTTTTGTGTTGCTTTATAAAACATGTGAAATGAAAGGCACGACAAAAACCTTTTTTTTTATAAAGGTGATTTTGAATGAGGTTTACTTACTTGTGGCACAGAAGCTGAAACTTTCACTTTTGGATGTAATCATATAGGTAATTTTATTTATGATTTTGTAGAGTAAAAATGAAAGACAAATAGTAGTTTTCTTTCATTCCTGAAGAGATAAGTTGACATATCTTGCCTGTCATCTATTTCATGTTGCCTTTGACTCCTTGTTATTGCTGCCTACCTTGGACAGGAAAAGGTTAACATCTGTGCGATTTTTTTGGCAATAAATAAAAGTTTTATAAATAGAAAAATAACATATTATCCCAGTCATCAGTGTAAATTAGTATGCATTCCCTGCTATATTTTCCTTTCACAAGTGTGATGCAGTCCTGTCTCCTTGTCTCTAAAATTGGCCCCACTAGAGCCGTGATTCACTTGGCAATTTTTCACTATATATAGATGCTCCCATTAACAAGCAATAAAGCGAGACATGGGATAAAAATTCTATTGAACCATTTCCAGGCAAGAACCTCTTTTTTTTCCTCCTGTGAGATTAAAGTAACATTGCTGAGTCAACTCCTCCAGCACTGTTACCCAATCAGATATGCTGAGGAAAGTTGCCCCGTGTATCAGCGCCCAAAGTAGTTTCCTCCTGTTCAGCAGTCGTGATGATGTCACACGAAGCAGTCGGGCGTCTGAGAGTCTTTTCAAAGCGTATCTTTAAGCAAGGGTGACATTATTTTGTAGTTAAGCCTTCCGTGTTTTTTGGAGGTGTCAGTTGAAAATTCACTAATTAAAATTTATGAAGTACGTTGAAGGGATGCCTGCAGTTCCTACGGGTTATTATGCTTATTTGTGTCAAACATATTGTGAATAACTCCCACTGACAATAATTCCCTCTTCCCTTCTCTCTCTCTCTCCCTCTCTCCATCTCACATTGATTTAATCCTCTGTCACTTCTCTCAGCTGGGACTCCTCCATGCCAGGTTTTACATTCTCCGACATGTTCATCCAAGTGTCTACCAGGCTGTCATCGGAGTTTGTCTACGGCTTTGGAGAGACGGAGCATCTCACCTACAAACACGACCTCAACTATCACACTTGGGGGATGTTCTCCAAGGACCAGCCTCCCGGTGTAAGCGTAGCACCGGAGCACGCGCCGCAGCTTCACACACATGCACGCGCGTGGAAAAACACGAGCTAATATATCAGATCTCGCTGTTATTTCACACTTTTGTTGATGTGTTGATGCGTGGCTCACTAACATGTTAAAGGTTTGACTGGTGATCATTTCCAAGAGCAGAATGTGACATTGAATTAAATAATAGTTTACAGCACTAGCAACGCCACCCTCCCACCTCAGCTCCTTTTTAAAGCATTGGCATGTTCCATCAAAGCCCATCCTGTCCTTGTTGTGGCACGTGTAACAGAGCACCCTGCGCCGAGCGTTGTTAGCGTCGCACCCTCTAGAGACCGCAGAGGTGACTTGTAAACAGCCTTCCTACACAGTATGTAAACTTGTCTCCCTCATATTTGTGTCACTTTGATGTGGTGCCGTTGATATGAGCGGCGGTTATGGAGTGTCATCATGTTTTCCCTACCGGTGTCAAGGCCAGACAGGATGAGGTTTCCACCTGCATCAGCATTATCAGGCCTAATTGCTGAGCTGTCAAGGCAGCTCCACAGGGTTCAGACAAATGTTATGGGGCTCCTCGGAGAGCAAGGGAATTAGAGTTAGGAAAAAAAAAAAGAAGAAGGAAAAGAGGATAAAAATGTGAAAAAATATAGAGCAGACAGGGTGACATGGAGCCTGTATTCACAGTCTTTGATATAGTAATATTAAACTAGATAAGGCCACAATTTAAATAGGAGTTTGCCACCAATAGGGTATTTTTTGATTAGCTGTATTCAAATTAGATCACAGCCACTGTAATCAAAAACAAATTAAGACCCAGAGCAGTTTTTTTTTGTTGGATTATTTAAAGAATAACTTAATTCAAGGTTTTGAATCAGCAAACTGCGTGAAGAGTCACTTTATTTCAATATTAATTGATTCTGTAAGATTCCATGGTGTTCCAAAGTAAGAAAGATAGAACGCCAACCATGAATTACAATGCAAAAAAAGAGTAGTGACATACAACATCTTCTTTTACTACTTTTACTCATTCTACTACTGCTAATACTACTAGGCTTAGCTGGTAGGTAACTGCAGTCTTACAATTCAGTGAAGACTCATCACTGTCACTGCTTTACAATAAATAATAAGTAATGAAGATGTGCGAGTGAAACGCTTAAAACAAAACCTTCATATCTATATGTGAATTATCAATTGCTTTTATTTGTGGGCAGTTGGGCAATTCAAGCTAAAATAGGGTCACAAGGATACAAGACTGCAGCAACATGAAAGAAAGACAATCTGAGTTTGGATATTGGCAATATTTTTAGTCATTATCTGGGATTTATAACCCATCCCACATAAGCAAGGATATTAATACAGAGTTTAATGAGTAAATTATAAAAGTAAATCAGGAGTGAGAGGTCCAGAAAGACGTACAGAAAGAGAACACTGCCACTGCCTGTCACTCTTTGTTAGAGGACAAGATAATGACCTTTCTACTTCTTGAGTCAGGCCATCGCCCTTGCGCTGCAAGGACACACACACACACACACACACACAGAGCATGAAAAACACGCGTCTGGACAAAGCTGACAAACAGACAGAGTCAGTCCTCAGAGCCATTATATTACAGTTTAGCAACTTCTTATGCTCTAGAAGTGCAGGAGGCTGATGGAGTGTGACGTGCCCATGAGTTTTCGTTGCAGGACGGTGACATGTGAAAGTGGCAGATCTCCCGTCCCCCGCCACCTTTCTATCTGTTCCTCTTCGCCCGGTCTGTCTCGTTCCATCCTCATCTAACGGCTGAAGACAACAGCGGGGCACTCGCGGTAGTTACAGAACACTCAGGAAGCCAGCGCTCTGAAAGTCATTACTGTCAGATCCATATTTTGTCACATAAGTACCATTACTGAGCCACACCACTGGAGCTGCATGCAGGAAATCAGGGCGAGAAAATGCACTCGCAAACGTCTGCGAAAGACAGATGTTTATTAACGTGACAAATTAAGCCGATTTGAGTGGCGGCATTATAGGAAAATTTTGAAAAAGCACAAAAAAAGCTCTGCTCTGTTTGTAATTTGCCAAGCTCAGTTTGGTAACCACGAAGCCACAGTTTAGTCATTAATTTTAATGTTCTGTATGCTACATTTAGGACTTCCTGATTTTGTTACAGCACCCAGCAGCAACTCAAATCCCCAAATAATGTCCCAGTTCTCTGTTATTATCTTCAAACCCAGGCCAGGGAGGAATTTATTGGGGAGGGAGGGCAATATTTGATGCGATAACTAACTTACGAAGTATATATTTAAATGAATGTTTTAGTCAGTGTGCATTCATTTGCACAGAGGATAGCTGTAGGAACATTTCCCCCCACTTTTGGGAAAACAGTCGAATGTTGACAGCACTGCGAGCTATCCCATTGTAGCAGTGTTGTTGTCATACCCATAAATACAATGAGAAATGTCCCGTCAGGTGTGCAGGAAAAAAAAAAAAACGCTCATGAATAAACAAAGCAGCGCACAGGCAAACATTAGTACAAACCACAGAACAGGTCGATCCTTTAACCGACTGTCACCCATTTCTCACTCCTATGTGATTGTTGCTGCTCTGCCTCTCCTCTACAGTACAAGATGAATTGCTATGGAGTGCATCCCTTCTACATGGGCCTCGAGACCACCAATGACGCTCACGGAGTGCTGCTACTCAACAGCAATGCCATGGGTGAGAGACGCACACATGCTTGAGCGCACACATGTATGTGTCGGTATGCAAATGTAACCAAACCGCCCACGCACACAAACACACAAGCACAGTCGTATGCGATGAGCGTTTATGTATTAATGAGTGAGGCCGCTCTCCACATTTCGAGCGCATGTCCTTTGACAGGGAGTCTTATATAAGGACAACACAGCGCAATGAACGCTTTCCACTCATCTGCCCTCTTGTATATTTCCATAGTCAACGGCAGTACGCTCACTTAAAAACACAGACAAGTGAACATGCATAATACATACACACACATAACCGTATTTTCCTCACTTTTCAGGTCAAAGAGCCAACGTCCCTTTAATGCTATTTCATCAACAGATTAATAACACAGCATATCATGCAGTAATCCAGTCCAATTCTATAAGTATCTTCTTAAAAAGGAAAAAGAAAAACCTGCTGTAGTTTGAAGTATAATATTTTTAGAAGGAAACAATTTTATAAAGAGGCTTATACTTATACATACTTATATGATGTTTTAGTTGTTTGTCATTCTCCAATTTTTCCTAGAAATACACACATACACACACATACATATATACATATATCGATACATACATGCATGCATACATACATAAATACATACATACATACATACATACATGCGTACCACTTTATATTAAAATTTAAGGAACAAAAATGTCTTATTCACTCTGTGTCCAGATGTGACCTTCCA
>JBAJHX010000049.1:17074221-17105187 GCA_037176925.1 Amniataba percoides
ACACACACACACACACACACATATGTATAGGGAGCTATAAGTAAAACCACAAAAGCTCGCTGCTCACCCTGGGCAACTATCTCTGGATGGCCTATGGCCAAGGATTGGATCATCAAGGCCTCCAGCCACGACTGCCACTCAAACCACATATATAGTATAAAAACTGAATTTCCTATGTACATGTCATCTGTAATAACTAATCACTGTGAAAGACATTCAACATATTCCAACCTTTTTTATATTAGAATGTAAAAACTGAACTGAACTGGAAAAATCATATGTAGTAGTGGGTGCAGTTTAGCGTCTTATAACAGTTAATATAAAGAATTGCTTCAGGACTTCTTTGCCTGTATAAGGTTGCAGTTGTTCAAAACATTGCATCGATCCACTGTAACGTGTATGGGTTGGCAGACTCTGTCCATGCTGAGTTGATTGCGTGCTGGTTTATTTAATTTGAAATCACTGGTAAAAGAAAATAGAGTCATCTATTTTCAGTCAAATTCACTGGCAACTAAGGTATAACTGAAACTACATTGATCAGCATTTCCCATAATCTGTGTTTCTATATTTGGTCGGAAGCAATTACAAATAAACAGTGCCTCGTACGCTTGTTGAGTGATCCCTGAATTTATTTTATGTTTTCTGCTGGTCTATTTTGCCCTTATTTCCCAGACATTTTATAATAAAGAACCAAATTGGTTTGTGAGGGGCCGCCACATCATCAACTTGTTGAACGATTCAGAGTCATTCATTTTATTTTGACAGGCGGCTAATCTGCCATCCAAGCAGTGACGGATCAGTTACATAAATCCTTTCAGCATTGGTTACGATTATCACAACTTAGAGAGACCATGAAAGAAACCTTTTTGTTTTAGTTAAGAGACACTTAAGTCACTTGGCGTCACCGTCACTTGCAGCATGTATGAATTAATGTATCAGGAGTGTCTTTGTAATTCCTCATTTGTTAGATTACTAAGTGCTTTGCTTAACAATACCCAACAGGTTCCCACTCATAGTTAAACGCCCAGTAAAGTCTCAGCACACACCCCTCTTTCAGCCTCAAGGTGACATTACACTGTATCTGGGTGAAGATGTGTTAAGTTAATCGGTAAGCCTTGTTTCTTCTGTTCTTCTATTCTTGAATTCCCTTGCAGGCTAGCTGATTATATGCTGAGAGACCCGATCAGAGGAATACATCTGTCCTGAGCAGATGTGCATATGTATAATACTAGTGCAGTGTACTGTGTGTGTCTTTATATGTGTGTGTGTTTGTGAGATGGGGAGCAGATCTGTGTTTCTTATTGCCCTTTGTGCCATGTGAAATGTTTTTATCCCTTTGTTCTTATTTGCATATGTGACCTGAAATCAGGTGTTTGCATGATAACCCAGTTCTGTACATACAGAGCACTCGAGAAGCCACTCTTCCAGCAAAGCCTTTGATCATAATCTGACTGCTGTTTTCATGATGCTGTGATCCTGAATGCACCGGGAGTGCAGATGTTTGTTTTACTTAAGCAGTGCTCATTGCTGCTCGTTGCTTTTGGCACAGTGCTGTAGCGACATTTTATTGTGTGTGAACTTGTTTGAAATGATTATCAGGATGTGTGTACATACAGGAAATGATTGCACTCTGAAGCGAGGAGAAGAATTACAATGCAGAAATGGCAGCCATGGTACGCTCCTTTCATTTGAAAGGCATTAAAACAACAACTGGGAACTTTCAAGTTGGGTTGATTTTGGCAGCCACTGTATTTAAAAGCAGTACTGAATCCCCACCACCATGTGTTGTGAAAATCTTGATCAGGTTAGAATGTGCATTTGTTACGGAAACAAGTGAAAGAAAGGTGTAACATGTCTCCAACGCTATTTTTATTTTATGCAGGATGCATAGTGACGAGGCAATTTATCTCTTTGTTATTATGTGAGATTGATGACTGTCACTGGATGATGGTGAAGCAAAGTAAACTTTAAGGACTGTTCATACACGTAACATAAGGTTACACGTCTCACTCTTCACCTTGCCTCACTCTTTGCTGAGAGAAAAGTAGGTGGCAGCTCCAGAGATAGATCTTCAGTTAGAAGCTGTAGAAACTCGACTTCAGCCAGAGCAAGGCCAAGCACTGGAGGTCTGATCCTTGACTGCCCTGCCTCCTAACCTGATGAGCAAACTTTCTTTGCTTCTGTCACACAGTTGGGGTAAGAATCACTAAGAGGCCATCAAGAATAAACTGACAGAAATAGCCAACCTTCTCACTGTTAGTCTTGTCTGCTTATTCGGGTTGTATAAAGGCATCAGTGTTAAATAGGGACTGTTTTACAACCAGGTAAAAACTCCATGTAGCACTTTTAGGGAGTATGTTCTTTGTTTTTCCGCCTGCCAAACAGACCCACTGACACAAAAGCGCATTATCACAGATTCTGCAGATTGGGGTCTCAAAGCCTCGCTTGTTCTATTTCACAAAGGCTGGTCCCTCCGACAGCACTTTTTACGTTTGACCTCTATAGGTTGGGAAAATTTGTGTGCATGACCAGCCAATCAGAGTCTATTCAATCCTGTGGGAGCTGGCCCTATGAAACAGCAAAGATCAACTTATTCCTCCTCCTTATTTCCTTCAGCAACAGCGGATGACAATATGACGGAAAATGGCTTTGTCTGATGCAAATGTAACTGTTCTTTTATGTGCCTCAGTGCTTAGGAATCTGGCCTCGTAGGACTGGCGAGACTGTACTTGTTGGCAGCAGTGGGCCTTTTTCCAGCAATCTCCTCAAATTGCAGTGTGCATGCCACCGCATCAGATCCGCCACTTACTCCTCTGGAATGTGATGGTAGATTGTCATATTAAAATTCTTAAGTCACTGTCCCCAGATCTACAGTCGGTGTCAGCCAATATGAAGACTTTACAGACAACCTTGTAACATCACAAAAAAAGGCATATTTTTTCTCATCTCATCAGTGCGCATCTAGGAAAGGGTGCTTGAATTCTGTAGGGGTATAATACTGTGACCTGAACCCAGCATATTTAAATTCAGCAGGAACTGGGAAAATTTGAGGACAAAACCCAATCTGAGACCTGAACCTAAGTTTTTTTTTTCTTTATTTAATCCATTATTGACCATTACGCTATTACAATGTATAGGCTACACTCTACTATTCACACTGGACATTATGTATTTAGGTACTTGCCTTATACAGCAAAATAGCTTCAGTATCAGATATGCGATATCAGAGTCATGCATTCATAGGACTAGTGTTATAATGCATATATAATTTAAATAAAACCCTTGTATTACTCAGTATTGCCTCTATGAATGAATAGGTATTGTGTCTATGTTAATGCACAAACACATTGAATTGTTTTGCACATTGCATTTCTCTCATTAACAATACAATGGAAGCTTTATTTTATCACCAGATGATGAATTCCAAAGCTACAATCAGCTTTATTGTAATGTTTTATAGATGATGAGCACAGGAAACACTCAAATAAGCCGCTGTATTGGATATGTCTATAAGACTTCTGCTGAAATGTCAAACTGTTCCTCCAAGTTTACATTAATGAAATTCTCCTAGAAATTATGCCCATGTGTGTTGCCACAACCTTGAGTCAGTTTCTCTCTGCAATGCAGTGATGATGTAAGTAGTGTACATTCTTTCTCAAACACATCTTTAATGTATGTTTTTGTCTCTTGCTTAATGAAACAGGACTATTAATGGTGACAGCCAGGACTTGTGTCATGTTCATAATGGATGAGCTGAGAGCTAAGACAACTTGAAAAAGAAAAGCAGCCAAACCACAAACATTAAAGAAAGTTCTGAGCCGGCAGTTTTCTTGTTCCCCTTCATTATCAAAGGAGAACACTTTGTTTTTTCTTTTATCTTTGTGTACTTTCTTTTGGCTTCACATCACTTTTGTCTCCTGCTCACATCTTACTTAGCGCCCGGCGACCGTGAAATCTGTCGGCTCTCTCAAAATCAAGGTCGCCGCTAGTGCGTCTGCATGTTTGGCGTAAGATATCGCTCTTCCTTTTTGTCCCTTTTACATAATGAACTTATTATAACTTGTTATGTGCGCATACAAATGTTAACACCCTGATTACACGACAGTCTAACTGCGCGGCTGCAAAGACGTGTTTAATTAGCTTCTTCGGGGGAAGTGAGGGAAAAATATAAATAAATGCATTTAATAAGAGCTGGGATGCGCAACACTTAAAAATGCATTATGTTCCACTAAAGCCGTGAGACAGGTCACAGTGACATGCCTCGCGGAGTTTTCCTCATAACGTTCAATTTCACTATGAAAGGTCAGGGCAAACACTTACACAAAGCATCGCTAATTGATGTGAACTGAAAGGGGAGTGCATTAGAGACACTAAACTGAATAGAGACTGTGTGTGAGTGAAACAGTGTGTTTGTGTGTATGTGTGTGTGTCAGTGGGAGGCACGGTGGAAAGGGGAGGGAGGAGGGGGGTTATTTCTGGGTGAGTGCACGGGTGCGCAACTCCGTGAGTGTGTGTGTGTGTGTATGCGTGCCTGGGTGTCCGCGTGTGTGTAATTGGCCTGACGTGGTTTGTGTATTGCAGCCCAGGGGAGGTAAGTTATTGGACTGACCTCTGTAGTGTGACAACAGTAGAGTCCGAGGCAATCTAAAGGCCCAAACATCAGCAGCCACCAGCAACCAAAACACATTAAAGATTAAAGCAGTCGCTCAGAACAAAGCCACTGGTGTGTGGTTTGTTAAAAGCGGACTCTGTGTGTATCGTCAGTTCCGTTGGGGCTGTCGGGGGGGTGCGCTATGCGTCGCACATGTTTGTGTGTGTGTGTGTGTGTATTTAGGAATAGGAGTCACTGTTGTGTGGTTTGCTGCCATGGACGGATTTTTGTGAGTGTTCCACGGTGGCCACTTTGAAAGCCATTTCTGAAAATACTGGTTTGTGTGTGTGTGTTTGTGCTGGTTTGTGTGTGTTTTGTTAGACTTACACGGGGACATTTAGTGATCCAGGCAGTGTAATGCGCATCTCAAATTAAGTCTGAATTTCCAACAATTTCAGCTGTGAAGGTTTGTTCTGCTCTTGGTTGACACGTTAAAGCAGCAGGTCTGCATTTTTGGCTTCAGTTCCAGACATTTTGACGGCTACGGTGGCAGATGATGGCTGTGTGTGTGAGTGTGTGAGTGTGGATCATGAAGGAGAAGAGTTTGGCAGGGCCGAGAGCAGATAACACGATCTTGTTAACTTAGAATCTGTCCCCCTTGTTAACAACATCTTCAGACGAAAGGTGACAGAAAACAACCTTGTTGTCTCCCTTGTTAAAATGGAATCCAATAGCTTATTTTTGTGTGTCAGCTGAGTGTGTGCATGTGTGTGTGTTTTGCTGGCCGTGATGTGCGAGGGGCACATCTAGGTTTCTGTATTGGAGTTGCATGGTGTGACAGAGGGCAAATCCTCCATGTGGGAAGGAAGACAAAGTCAAACTGGAAGAAGAATTGAAACAAAGAAGGACAAAATGTCCTGTGAGTGACAGGGGAAGGAAAGAAGGGAATCGCAGTGGAAGAAAATGCAGTATAATAAGAGAATAAAGAGACAGTCAGAATGTCAAGCAGACTGCAAGGGGAATCAGAATGGAGATAAAGGGTGAAGACTGAACAGATGCAACAGTGACTGAAGATATGAGAAGGATATGGAGGAATTGGAAATGAGACAAAATGAGCTTAAAAAAACAACATTTCATCTGTACTTATAGAAAAACATCTCTGCCCTTTGAAGACTGGCTTTACATTTAACAACAGTAATGAACAGCAAGCATCTTGTACATACATGCACCAGATAAGATAACATATAAATGCTTTCAATGACCGGAATAAATATTATCTTAAAGCGTTTTGTGTAATATGCAGTAAAACCCTCTGTATTTAGTTCACTGTTTTTTAAGTGTTAAGCATGACCTGTGTGGATCTTTTAACAATATAACACAGCCAGGCAACTGCATACGTAGCAATCATTCTGAAAAGAAGAGGAGTGGAGACAGCAGAAGAACGGTAAATCGTCACCTATAATGAATGAGTACGAGGAATGAAACAAAAAAAAGCATGATAATAAGCCGTGGAATGTATTCGTATGAAAACCTATGAGAACTATGTCACTATATATTCTATACAAACCTCTTTCTTACTGTAACACGGCACTAACGTACCAATGACAAACAATTTTTACACCATGAATATTGCCAGAATAAAAAATTAAATTGAAAGGGGAAAAAATAGAGGCTGTGTTCTTCACTGGTTGGACAAAACATAAGAAATGAATCAGCAAGGTTTAAAATAGACACGAAGAAAGAGGAAAATTAAAAGATCTACGGGGAGAGCGCCAGAAAGCCGCCATCGCTGTTTCAGCACAGTCTTCTCCATTGTCCCAAGCCTCTCAACCACTATTTTAACAAAGTAGAAATGATTTATCTTGTGTGTGTGTGTGTGCGTATGTGTCTTGTGCGAGTGTACGTTTGCGTGTGTGTGTCCATGCCTACGGGCTGCTGAAGGGGTTTCCGTCCCTGCATGAGCAAATGTTGTGTTTTAACTTGTGTCTCAGCCTATAAGCCACAGTTGAACACACACAAATTGCTAACTGAGCTCAAACAGTTTCAAACATCGTAGGGACACAATGTTTATTCTGAGGTTGCACTGAAAGTTTTGCCCGGTAACTAAGTACATTTACTCAAGTGCTGTACTCCTCCTACTTTATAGTGCAGTTAATTTCATTTATACTCCCCAGCATGTGACAGCTTTACTGGTTACAACACACAAACACAGTCTGAACTATATCAAACTATATATTATACTTTCACGTGATTTATCATATTACATCACAAGTCAGTATATAAATGATCATAATTATATACAGATATATGCATATATATCATTATTAAAATGTTATTTACATGAAATACATGTCATTGTACTTTCACAAAATGGAAAATGTCATGTTATTGAGTGTTTTTGCTGTATGTCAGGAGAAATTTACTGTAATTACATAGTGAATAATCAAACTGATGGTCAGCTTTATTGTTAAGTGTGCTTGACATTTATGAAGAAAATCAGATACAAATCTTAACACATGGAAATCAAAAACTTCAGGACCTCATATTGGTAGTTTATGATTAGGCAGTTCAGTTATTTGTTCAGAATCACAAACTCAACTCGACAGTAACAACATGTTTCTGTTCTCACCATGCAAATCCACTGAAAGTTGCTCACACATAAATGTACACATGCTGATTCTGCACAGTGAGCATGTATATTTTTTACTGATAATACTTATTTACTTTTACTTAAAACTAACTTAGCATTTACAAGTACTATCTTTACTCTGAATATTTCTTCCACCACTGGTTTCCATGTACACTTTGAGTAAGAGCACTGTTAGCTGTACTCGGCTAAAAGAACCTGACACTCTGTTGTAAACATAGATTGGGTGAAGAGGGGGAACAACAACACCCACACAATACATGGTTATTGATCTTGTAGTTTTGTCAGAGTTGTGATGGGTTATGAAGGATGTGGATGCTGCACTGACCTGGCAGGCCACTCTGCCATCTATCACCTTGATAGTTTCACAAACACGCGCAAGCACTCACACACACACACAAAAACAACCAAACAATCCATTACCACTCTTCTAAAACGAGTGCACGCTAACACATGCATGGCAAATCACTCACACGATGACGCGCGCTCGCTCACAGAGAGCACGCCGCGTGCCCTCAGAAATGGACACGCGCAGACTCCCACTGCACACAAATCAAACAGGTGCACATATTCGGCTCGAACAGATCAACTTTTATTTTGAAAAGGACAGAGGTTATCGCGAAAGGTCAGCCCACTTCAAGACAAATCTCTGCAGATGGAAACTTTTGTCCATATAAATCTCCAAACACCTCTCACTCGCTACTCCTGTCCCTCTAACCTCCGCTGTATTTAGGTGTAACTGATGCTAACGTCACACTAATGGGGCTTTAGATGGGAGGAGGGGGAAACAGGAAGGAGACGGGTCGTAGATAGATATGGGGTTAGGCTGGAGGCGAAGGAGGCACAGGATAAAAATGAACGCAGGGCGATGACAAGTAGGGATGCAGGGAGGTGAAAGTGGGGCCGTGCAGGAATGAATCAGCGAGGTAGTCGCCGCCTTTAGCAACCTGAGGCACGCTGATCAATACAAATAATATTTCCGCAAGTCCATTCATCTATCTGCTATATTTATCTTCATTCCTTTCTGTGACCTCTCCCTCCACTTTCTGTCTGCCGTGTAACCTCTTTGTTTATCTACTGACTGTCTCTTCTTCTCCCGTGTGTGTGTGTAAGAGAGAGAGATGTGTGCTGCAGTTTGTGTAGGTTTGATAAAGGCAATAATAAAAGACTCAAGGTGAATCCCGAGCAAGAATTGCAAATTATTGTCGAGCAAAGGTCATCTGGTATCAGGATTTAAGAGATAAACTGAAACTTTATTTCAGTCAGAGGGAAGTTTAATGGGAGGTTGCATCCCATTTTTCCAGTTTGAATGTACTCACCCGTTGTCCTCACCGTAACTTTCACCCAGGGTGCCGCCTGTCAAACAAATCACGCTCTCAGCAGTGCAGATGCTCTCGTTGATGACACATCCGGGAAGATCTGCGAAAAATAAAGCAAATCATTTTATTAGCAGGCATGTTTTGTCTGGGAAACCTTGCGCCATATTGACTGGTCACGCTCGGCTGCGGTTTGGCTTCATGGCTTCCTGTACCCTCCCTGTTGGGACTTAAGACAGGTGTGTGTGTGCATGCGTTTGTCAGTCTTTGTGAGTGTGTGAGAGCGTCGGAGGGAGAAGAGGAGACAGCGAGGGACCGACTTGGAGGATTGATTTCTGCGTGAATGCCGGGGATTGATTTGCGTGTCTGTGTTTAAAACGCCTCAGTGTGAAAAGTGTCGGCAAATCCATATCAAATCCATATCAGAAAACCCAGATATTCCATATTTAATAGTCGCCGGGTGTGTGGTGATGTGTCTCGTGTGTGTGTTTAGATTCTGGAGCGTGGGCTTGAGTATCCCTTGGTCTCATTAGCCACCTGTCATGAGTAGACTCATCCTCTCTCTCTCTTTCTCTCTTTCCCTCTCCGTTTCCACTTCTCTCTCAGTCTCACATTGCACGATTCCTGCGCACACATATGGACACGCACACACATGCAAAAACACGCGAAGCAACTGATCACACACACAAAGTCTCAAGAGCTCGATGCCAACAGACCGTCTGCAACTGCTCTTGTTTACGCTGGAGATGAATGAGACAGATCGTTGCTCAACTTGCCTAAATAGTCCCCCAAACACACAGACAGGTGGTGTGTATGTGTCTGTTGTTGCGTGTGTGTGTGTTCGGGGAATGCGTGCATACTCGTGTGTGCTATGGGTGCTTGCAGATAGCGTGTGGTCGCATGTATGTTTCAAAGATCACATGGCAGGTGCCACCATTTTGTTGTTTGTTTCTCGCTCCCACCCCTTTCGACCTCCCTCTTCCTCATCTCGTCTCCCCTTTTTCTTACCTTCGCCACTCCCTCTGAAGATGTGCGATTCTTAATTTGAGAACAAAACTTGAGGTATGCAATTTCCTGAAGGAGCATGTCAAACATTCACTCTGCGTAAAACTGTAAAGCTGCTCCCAGTCCAATCACTTTAATTGCAAATGGTTGGTTGAAATTGCGAAGGTGCTGATATGCAGAAAGCGCTGCTGCTCACTTGGAGTCTGGTGAGGAAAGCAGGGTAAATGTCCTTAAGTATATAAAGATATTAGCTAAGGAATATGGTTAAAAAAAAAAAGAAAAATATAAATGGACACTTTTGCTAAAATGCATGGTATGTGGGTAAAGACTGTCGCTAAGAAAACCAACATAACCTGGAAACAAGAGATTTGTGGAGGACTTGAAAAAAAGAGAAAATATGGCAAAATGTGAAATGAAGGCAAAAAAGCTGCATTTAACAACGGATCAATATGGTTGACCACCAGAGACTTAACCCCAATAAAGTGAAAAGTTAAAGTATAATTTTCTGAGTCACATCTAATAGATCTGCCAGGAATCAATACACTTGACTTGGGGGTAAAAATGCAGCCTAAAAGGAAGAGCAGTCATATTTGTAAATGTACACACATGACAACCTGTGATATTTTGGAGCATCATTGATGTAGATTTTGCCTCCTGGCCCAGTTTGATTTCCTGATCAGATGGGGTTGTTTTTTTTTAATTTTTTAAACTGATGTGGAAAATATCTGCTTTAAAAGTACATGTGCATTGAGCTCAATATTTTTGTTTCTCACATATTTAAATGATATTGACAAATGTTGGGAACGGGAATGCCTTTCAATATTAAACAATGCAATATAATACCAACCGATGTGAATGCGAAAGGCTTCATAAAAAAAGTTTAAAGCTCCTGCATTTGATTCTGCATGTGTACCAATTAACTGGTCATAACTTGGTGTCAGCTAAACTTTGAGATTAAATTCTGTAGCTGAAGGGCAGCCTGTGCAGAGTTGTAAGAGCAAGATAAATATTGTCCCAGTTTTTTGGATCTACTTGAAAACCTTTCTGTATTCTGTACCATTCTGTACCAAATGTTGGTGGGCAGAAGGGGTGCAGTGATGGCCGACTTTTAACAGGAGTTTAGATAATTATTCAAGATTAGATTAGAGAAATCACAGGATTGTAATCAAAGATGTGTAATCAAATGTGCAGGAGAATGAAAGAGAGATGGACTTAAAGAGGAAATAGAATATCCCAGAATGATCCAATGCAGACATCGATTTCAGGGTACTTGGTGTGTGAAAAGGCTCACAGCTCAAGCTTGAGGTGCATCACAAGATGTGGGAGTTGCCTACCTCCTAGTATTTGTTGCATTGGAAGGGTGTGTGAACAACACATTTATTCATGCATCCATGACTGAACTGAATGTTTGCAATGATATAGCAATCTGTTTTTGTGTAGTTGTTTCAGCATACAGTTATATAACAACTGAACAATATATCAGGTGTCTGTGAGATGTTCCCAACCCCAAAATAATGCATACTTACAGTATAATTTTAAGACATACAACAACAATATCTAAAATAGGAGTGTATCTGCATAATCTCTTAAGTGGAAGCTGCAGGTGCAGGCTGAAATCAACCATTAGTTGTAGATAATATATCACATAACTTGACAGTATATTTTCATCCTTTTCAAACACAGAATCTAGCACCACCTTCCTTAGGTAGTTGCCAGGTGACTTGATGGACAGCTACACCAACACCCCTACAACACCCGCCCACACATAAGACAAATGACCCTGTTTAATGTCTTAGATGCATTTTTCAAAATGTTTACTCTCAGCAATTATGAGCCCAAATAAATCAACAAAAGAAATTGTACTTCAGAAAACATTCTCCATTGATTGGCATTTGAAACGCACCAGGAAGAAATCAATGGACACATAGCCTTTGTTTGTAATTGTTTGAGACTGGGGAACAAAGTTACTTGTTGACGTACTTTGCCATCTTTTATGCAGTCTAAAGTGTCCAACCTTTGTCTAGAGTTTCATATGATAAAGGTCTAGTGGTGATGGTGCATTTTGAAGCTATATGGGCCATATTAAGATAGCCTCAAACAGCCTTGTCATATTCAAATATGGATGAAATATGAATTCAAAACAGGGTGACTGTTGAAATAAGACTTTTAGTCTTATTATCATCAATCCACGTTTGTGTAACCACCTATACAGCAGCAGCACTCAGACTCGTTACCAACATAATACTGTTGCAAAAACTAACTTGACTCGACTGCATTTAGAGCACATCCACAGGGTAAACATGGATGTGTGCATTTCTGTGAATATGCAGGTGTATGTGAGTGAACATCATTACTATACCATAGTTGTTAGTAAGTAAGGGCAAGTGTGTGTGTGTGTGTGTGTGTGTGTGCAACCCTGGAAGGAGCAGAAAGCAGGTCGCGTTTCTGGCTGTCAGTCCTTGTTTTTCGGCATCGTTCCTATCCATGAAATATTTACACCAATTACAATGAGACCTCATCAACTATTTACAGCAAACCTGCGCACACCTCAGAGTGCTGTGACTTGCGATGTTCAACGAATACGTGTAGGAATACTGAATCATCCTTTTCAGGCCATCAATAATGCAGTCACTTAGGTTTTCTATCAAACAATGCTGGAGGATTGCAATTTTAAATGTGTCAAAAAAGTGCCCTTAAGGTAGTAGACAGTCATTTTACCTTCAGACAGTCAGACTCCCTGCTGCTCCAAGTGAGTTTTAAAGCTTGTGTGCCTCTTCTGTGGAATATCTTGTCTAGGGTTGCAGAAATGAATTCAAAACTACTGCTGTGCGGTAACCCTCCAAAACTAGTGGCTGTGGATCTCAAGAGACTGTGACTGTGAGCGTCCACCCTACATGAGTGTCCTTGAGCAAGACTGTTAGCTGCCAAGGGCCAAATCTTACATTCGACCTCCGTTTAGTCCGGTATCAGACTGTGAAAATGTGTCACTGAACTGAACTAACTGAATGCTGATTTGCCCATGTGTGTGTCCGTCCCGCGCTGCAGCGGCTGCCTGCTCGAAGTATATCTCACCCCTCGACACAATGCATGCTGGGATCAATTCCAGACTACGACAAGCCTGATTAGGATAGGTGGACATGTAAAGTGGTTAGATAAAATGCAACATAAATGAACACGACTTGATATGTAACACAGAGCGCTGTGAGAATGAAAAGTGTGCCGGCATCGCGAAGATAGAGAAGAACAGACAAAGGCAATGACTCGATTTTCTCTGGCTCTCATTTTGCGGTTAGATCGAGAAAAAAAAAAAAAAAAACAGCACTCAAGCCATTTTCAGCTACTTCCAATACTTTCAGAGTTCCGTGCTCTTTTCAAAGAGTCAGGGAGTTTTATATGCTCCTTCTGGCAAAATGATACAAATTATTCGACAACTACAGCAGTGGCGTCTTTTTAAGCTGCAATGAAAACTAGGCCGTAGGCAGAAACAGAAAGACAGATAAGGACTGAAATGGAGAGGGAAATCAGGTGGAGCGGCAGACAGAGAGACAGACGGAGGGAGGCGGCAGGGAGCAGAGGGGAGGGGGCGCGAGATAGACCGACGACAGAAAAAGTGACAAAGTTAGAGGGAAGAAAGAGCAGGGAAGCGGGGAAGACGTGTGTGACAGAGAAGACTGGCACCATTACAGGGAGAGAGTAAGTGACAGTGCTATAGAGCAGTTACTTGAGCCTGAGTATAGTGCAAGGTGGCAATGTTATTAAGCACTCCTTGTTTCTATTAACTGTAATAGAGCTCACTGTGGCCTGCTTCCCACCTCAGCCATTCAGCTATTCCAGTAAATATTGCAGCCGCATGCACACGCGCACACAAAAGCAGGGGTAATTGAACAAGTACACATCCCACATAGGAGCCATAAAAATAAAATCATTTTAAAATCTAGCACACATGGGCTGATATGTGTGTAAGCACGCCCGGCAGATCCAAATACTGTCCGGCTAAAGATACCCTCAGTCACATCTAGGCAAACACGGCCGAGCTAACGCGTTCACACCCATTACAGCAGACAAACATCTTCATTCAGATGCCGCCTCGATCTTTGACACACAGCTGCACCCCAGCTGGGCAGTGAGCTGTTGTGTGTGTCCATCTGCGGTGAACATTTATGACAGATGGGAGACACTTTGAAGAGCCGTCGGCCATTACGCTTCCCAAAGGAGCAAGTACCTGGAACGACAAATGACTCCTCTGTTCATTTCTCCACCTCCCCCTTTTTTTTTTCTTTTCTTTCCTCCTCCACAGGCTTCCGACTCAGCAGGGGAGAGATTTAACATGACACACCGCTGTAAATGACATAACCGTCAGCCGCACGAGAAGAAAGGAGAGCTGGAGGAAGGGCAGATGAGAGAAGGGAACTTGCAGAGGGGATTTAGATGTATTGGCAGATGAGAGAGAGATTGGCAAACTATACGAGAGAGAGTCAGACATCCGGCCAAAGATATGTACTGTGGATATGCATTATCCATGATGTGAGAAGACTGGGCACGGCTTTTGGAAAGCTGGCAGAAGCAGAGAGGAGGCCAGGAAACCGGTGAATGAAAAATGTAAAGAAACAAGATGGGAAAAGAAGGGAGCTGTGAAAAAAAAGAAAAGAGACAGCTTATTATAATCCCTGTAACTGGGCTTAAATAAACAAGCAGACAGTTTACGTTCTATGTGTTCAATGAGTACGAACAAGGGCCTCTCTGATAACGAGAGCATCGACGTCACAGAAGCTTCCGTTTCTAAATCAAGGTTAAAAAACTGCTTCTAATGGAGTCAAGTGGCGATCACATGCAGCAGCACAATTTTATGATCAGAACTTACTGTAACTGCGCTGCCCGTGTGGCTTTCAAAGTGAATTAAATGGGAAAAAAAACAAACAATCAATCCCATTCCTGATCTTGGAAACTGAATATGATATGCTTGGCAGATTGTTAATGTTTGACTGGCTCTCTAGGTATATTGCAGACTCGTGGATACAGGGACTGATATGGGTACCAGATGTTCTATATGTTATAATGTGTTATCCTAAGAGTGAATAATGGGACGACGAGTCAGAAGAACATGAGTGAAGATGAGTTACATCTCAGAGAGAAGGTCTTTTGGTTTTTGTTCTTGTAGGTGTCCCTAATATGAACCTGATGTAATCTGAAACAGTCCTAAATATGGCTCTTGTGCCATGCTCATGAATACATAAAGAGTCTTGACTCAGTGTCATCTCTTCATTTTGAACCACCACAGAGAAAAGCATCACAACGCAGATGGAAACAATAATAATGAATGCAACAAAATGGTTAAAGTGGTCTTTATGAAAAGGAAGGTCACAGAAATATTTAAGCTGTTCATATTGTGACATTTTCAAAATGATAAAGGTGAAAAAGTTAGGCTTTTCCTCTATTTTAAGACTTTCAGCTGAACTTTCTAATCTAGATTATTTAAATTCTAGGTCTATGTTTTATTTTATTACTTCAGAATGATCTATCTACTTTTTTGCCCTTTGTTCGAGGGACCCTTCGACTAAAGAATTTCATTGCCAGTGATGGCTCGATGTGATTGTTGCGCTCGTGACAATACCATCTTGAATCTTCAATCTAGATTTTTGCATATTCAATGAGTAACAGGCTATAAGTCAATAAGCTGCTGTCACACAATCGAAATAATATAAAATATGGCACAAAAAACAATGCTGTACTTGATTAATGATATAGTGTGCATGGTTGGGTCATTAAAGGTCATGATAATCATTTCCTATGGCCCTGTTATTGAATAAAAAAAGAAAAACAGGCAAATTTCAGATAGTTGATTAGATTGGTGGTGAGAATAAGAATTAACTGCCGCATGGGTTAACAATAAGCTAATCGATTCAAAGCCTTCGCAAGGCGAGCGATTCCGAAAGAGTTTGCGTGTGTGCGAGTACAATGACGTGAGGGCGTGTGACAGGGAGAAAGCAATGGTTGAGAGGTGAAGATGGCCAAAGTGACAGAGACAGATAGAGATTTCAAAAGGCTACCGTCTCTTATCAGCAAAGGTCACTCAAGCAATTACGTGACACATTGATTTATATCCCCCGAGGCAAACACTCCAACAGAAGCAAGCACAACACACAAACACGCACAAACTCAAACACACACCCAGGGACCTGGTATCAATCTGCCTCTCGCCCCTAATTATTATTGTTTTCTGCGGAAGTCTTGTGGTCGGCTGAGATCATTAAGGTCCTGGCCACTGGGATGAGGCTGTTTTTAGTATCTCCACGAACTCTTTCCCACATCCTGACAAGCCAGTCCATTCGTTACATAAAACATCCGTCAGTCATTCCTCGCAGCCAGCAGCTCCCCCGTGCCCCCTTTGTTTACTGAATGTGTATGTTTAACAGAAAGATAGTGTCTCTTGGCTCAGTCATATAGCAAATTAATTTGCATGCGTGTCCAGAAACTCTAGTTCCAGATGTTCAAGGTGTGTAATTGACGGTTGATAAGATCACATGCGCTCACTGGGAGGGAATTTTCTTTTGCATTAGACTTGCATTGGAATGAATTACTTCTGTTGCTGAAATGAAGGGAACACAAAAACAAGAGATTTTGATGCCCAATTAATGTGCTGTAGCATGCCTTGGGAATTTTATTCACAAGTTTGAATTTACAAAAAAAAAAAAAAATTGCTTTTGGTCAGACAGAGACACAAAATGTTCTGTGTAATTAAAGACCTTTGATCCACGTTGCTTATCAAATATGTAATTAACATTTTAGTCATTAATTTAAGAGAGTTAAGTGGTTAGCTGCAATGCAATTTACAATTTGTGATAAATACAATTTTATGCTTAACATATTATTGAGCAGCAAGCAAGATCAACAGAAGAGTGTCAGCCTTGTAAGATCAGGGACTGAATTTATCAAGCAACTGAGAATCCCAACCCACATTACCCAGGAGGAATAAAGGGAGAGAGATGTAGTCAAAAGGAAAAAGATACAAAATGATATCCTTTCAGAGTTACATTTCATCATTTTATTCAGTCAGAAAGCCTTGGACAAGTTTGAAAGTCCAAACCTTGTCATCCTGTATCATTAGCTCCATATGGCACCGCAGCGCAAAACACCAAGTTCCTTCTCCCTGATTCAATCAAGCCATTTTCGGCCACATTTCTCTGCCACCCTCCCAAGGGCAAAATGTGTGTACTCACCAGGAGGCAAAATAATTCTACTCTGCCAGCAAGCCAAAACTAGCCTCCTGGATGAATGTGCACAGACACACACTCTGCACACTAAACAGCATGTGTGTGTGTTCGCATGCATACACACGCCAGCCGCATGGTTTATTAAACATTGCTGTCTCCTGCCGTGAGCCCTGGTTTCCCAGGGCGTCTGTTCTTCTTGGCACTCGACGCGCAACTAGCACACCTGAGACCTTAGAAAAACACACATAAGTCACCTTACATTGGATACCATTCAAGCACATAAACACAGTTCGAACATATTTAGATGAATGATGAGTAAATGCACATATTCCGCAGAAACACACAATAGGACACCTTCAAGAAGTCACGCCCCCACAACTAAGTTCTGATCACACACATGCACACACGCATGCACACACACACACACACACACACACACACACTGGGTGACAATGACGGTATTTTATATGACATAATTACCCGAGGCAGTGTTAAATAATTACTGGACCCTTGAATGGATTTAATTGACTTCAACTGATTCATTAGTTGAAAACAATGGACAACTAATTGAATTTAAGCTCCAAATGCAAATAGGTAAAAAAGCAATAAGTGTCCATACTTAGCCACTCCTGCACACTTACACTAACAAAAGCACACGCACACACACACACACTGTATGCAGTATAGTAAGAGGCTGCATTCACAGTGAAAGAGAAACTGTTTCAAACGAAGTGCAGCACATTCAAATACAAAAGATATTTCACCAATGATGCAGGTTTATAAACAGCCGTCATTATGAGGAGCCATGTTAATGTGCAGGGGAGCACAGGTCAGTTGCACTATGCATTTTTTTATTTGCCCCCTTGCTGCATGATGTACTTTGGCATTCAACACACACCTGGGAACTCCTTTCTTTATTTTCTAAAGTACAGGAGAGCCCAGTAGGTACCATGTAGTGGGTGGTGGGATTTGTTTGAGATTATCTAGCTCATATATATATATATATATATATATATATATATATATATATACACATGTATATATGATAGATATATAAATAATGAAGTCCAAATGTGCCACAGAAAGACTCACGAGTGAAAAGAAGAACACTTGCCTAAATTAGCGCAGCCGTTCAGTTCCTCCTGAGAAAAACAGCCAAAATTGAGTTCTCTCCAGCTTATATTGCGACGGGAGTAATTAAAAGGAAGAAGACGAGGAAATGTAATGACACAAGCTGACAGAGGGTCAGACCGAGCTGACCAAGATGGAGAGGTGTGTCCGGTAAGTTAGAGGATGGTGTAAAGGCGCCTGATACACGGAGTTAACACAGACAGATGCACAACGTAAATGTTTTAACAAAGTAGTGTGAGTGGTTGTCTATAGTGATTTCACAGTTCATTGAACACTAAGTTTAAGTTTAATGAACAGAAAACCACAACTTTCCTTCCCCTCTTGTTGCCTGTGTTCATTTCACATTTCACTGCTTTTTCCCTCCTAAGGATCAGCGTTTATTTATTTATTTATTTTCTTGTCTTTTCTTTATTTATTTTCCTCTTATTTATTCAAACATTTTAACGCAACTAATTCAATGCAAGCCATATCATTTTCTGGCACACTAATGTGAAGCTCTGTGTCCATGCCAGCGGAAGGCTAATGTAATATTTTCTGCCAGAATATACTGAGGTTTTCTTAAAAATTAGGCTTGCTCTGCAGAGGGTGGAGAGTGCAGTGGGTGCCATTTAAAATCTAGTGGCAGTGCAACTTTGGTGCCAAAACTGACCTTCCTACATTCACCAGATCAACAGTGCACTACACATTGGTGGTGAAAGAGAACGTTTGGATCATTTGGAGTTGCACTGGGTGTCTCCCTGCAATGTAAAATGTGGGCAGGTTGCCCAGACACAAGAATGACTTTGATTGTGCCACACACGGACTGAGCTTAGCATTCTATAGTAAAAGCCAATATATATGCACATACGGTATACACAAATGAACATCTAAACATGTCCCACAAATATCCAATAAACTCGGAACGCTGACAATATGTTTGCCATACAGCTAATCTGCGCAAAAACAATTGATGCTTTACAAATACTGCCTACAATACTTTGGTTTTCCTCATTTGCAATTCTGCTCTCTGCTAGTTAATTTCTGCAGCAGGTCTGAGAAACACATCAAATCTGTCCATGGAATTGGATTCTAAGTTCAATTTGCTCTGTAGAATTACTGTTTGCCATCTCAGCTTGGTGGGATTCCTTCCATTCCCATACCCCCCCTTGATTGTGTTGTAATAGAGTTGTCAGAGGGGAGAGTGGGGTTTGGTGGGAAAGTCCTGGGTACACACTGCACTACTGTCTGGTAAACTTGAGGGGGAAATGTAAATCTGTGGTAATACTTTTGAACATGACTTCCCCATTGCCATTTGGCAGAGTAAAAAAAGATGCTTTGTAGCCTTTAATAAATATTGGAGAATTGTAATGAATTCCTGCAGAGATTACTTCCTAGTTGCATCATTGTTTTCCTCTGAAAGAGAGAAACAAGATGGCAACAGATTATGATAACGACGCCAGTATGGAAACAAAATAAATACATAAAATGTGACGTAATCAATGAAGTAATCTTATCAATAACTGAAAAAATAAGAGTATAGAGACCAATATATACTGATATACATGCATGTTCATCTGTTGTCAAAGTGTGTCTGCATATGTAAAGCAGTGTTAGTATATGATCTGAGGAGTGGAATAATTGATATTACATGATTAACTCATGTAATTGGTCTGCCTGTCATTGTTGATTGCTGCACCAGGAGACAGCTAAGTTTGATTGGCCTCCCTGTGTGAGCAACATCCTCTCACTGTGTGTGTGTGTGCGTGCGCTCGAGATTATGTGAGTGTGCGAGCAGCAATAACCAGTAACAACGCTTTGCAGTAATATATATTCAGATGCAATGTGAAATATGAGAGGGAAATAAATCATATTTGATATATCCATCATAACCAGGAATTGACTAAATAAGAGAGGAGGAAGGCAGTGTGATGCATGGATGAGCGAGGACCTTTTTCATTTTATTTTCTCCGCTGTAATTCTCATTGCTCGACTTCTTTATGGACATTTCACTGACGGCTCAAGCCATCGTGAGGCCATGCATCAAATGAGGGATCCACTTTTCAATAAAGCCGAATCAATGTTCACTTGAGTATGAATTCGAAGAAGTGAGTTTATTGAAAAGCGCTGGCACATACAGTAAACTTCTTACACATAATGCGAAAGAAACTGGGCCAGACCATAATGGAAAAAGTGTGAGGAATTTTGGATTTGGGCTTTTAGGAAATCCTGCTGGGGAACAAACTGAGATCTGTGTGATGTAGCTGAATTCACAAAAAAATTATTTATGCGATGCTCACAAATCAACACTGATTTCATTTGTGGATGATGGCATTCGAGAAACAGCAATGAACAGTTAGTTTAGTATCGTAAGTGTGATGCACAAAGGCATCACACACATTAGACTAACAAATAACTTTGTTGGATATTAAACATTCAGTCCTTTAGCTCTAAAAATTAAAATAATCGTGAACAGTTCAGTGCACAATATTGCTCAGCGTCAGTATTTGGTGTTCAAGAAGTGTTGTGTGTTATATGTAGCGAAGCAGAAAGTACACGTGTGAAGGTCGAGGTTCTAGGTGCAATGTAAATGAATAATAATAATTGCAGTTTGTCATTTGTAACAACTTTTAAGCCATAACTGAAGTTCAGCCAGAAGACTTCTGGATGGATACACTGGCATGTTAACTTAGCTCAAGCTTATTTAAATTTGCTTTCTGGGAGGTTTTTGGAAGGGTGAAAGGATTTATTAAAAAAATCCTAGGTTTACTGTAAGAAGTCACTGTTAACATGTCAGACTGTCCTATTGTTCACTCTCATCTAACTGGTAGTGATCATGTGTGAGGAAACTTTTCAAAACTTCCAGAGCTCCAGTGTTTTGAAGCATTGCAGCACTGCTGAAAATTAGGCTTATGTTCAGGCTTTAGACTTAGTGTCACTTGTCAAACAGAGTTTTTTTCATTGGAATAAATTTAGCTTGTTGCTGCAGCGAGGTAAAGAACGAAGGGGTGCTAAGTGGGCGAAGTGTGAGATTGAGGTGTGACACCGGAAATCTGATTTTAATTAAGTAACTAATTGATCTACAGCACATTAGCTTTGAACTAGTCTTAGTCTCAGGTTTGTGTTAAATTGAAATAAGTCTTATATGCAAGGATGCCGACATAACTACATCATTTACATCATGATGCAGATTTAAAGTAGGTGTTCTCTGATTAGGTTTTGGATTGACATGAACAAAATAATGTAAAATGAATTATGTATAAATACAGCAGCCACATTATTGTTTATACTCATTGTTTATGTACAGATCTACAAAATCACTATATTATGGTGCCAATTTGTGAAAAACCAAAAGCCAAATTGTTGCTTTGTCATGTCTTTCCTGTCATAAATGATAATAATCTTTATGCTTCACAGGAGGATGTTGCGATGACGTACGCCATGTCTGCTATGTATCCTCTTCAGATGTCTCCTACTTCTGTAAGTGAGAGACATCTAAAGTGCCTACTGCCAATCACCGATCTCATGTCTTGACGTTTGAAGGCAATCTCAAAATGAAAGTCTATGAATCTCTACCAATAGGTGTGTGCACTCCATTGTTGTCGTTCTTTCCACTGGGGCCAACGTGATCGAGAAGTACATTGACCTGATAAAAAAACTCTCTAAGATGTACTCTTGTGAGATTTTGCACCACCAATCACCTTTGTTTTTATTGTCTGTGTGTCCCTCTCAGGGCTCCATATATTATGGGACTGTAGATGCTTTAATTACATATTCCTTCATCTGAAACAATTGGCTGTCTTTGCTTTGGTCACAACTAATTAGACTAATCAGAATATATTGTGTGAACACACATATTAAAACAATGTTTGCATATAATTGCATTGCACATATTTTCCTTAGGCCACTATCAGTGAGAATGAGCCTTTTCAGAAAACAGAGAGGAAATGATGTAAATAAAAGGTGATATAGGTTATGCATATCATATTTGAATAGCTTTTATTTTTCATTCCCACTACAATAACCAAAGTGTAGGATGAAAAAAAGTCATGAACCCTTTCTTTTTTTTTTTTTTTTTTTTTTTTTTTCTTTTGGATTTCTGGCAGCCCGAGGCAACAGAATATGGTAGGTGTAGCAGCTGTCAGTCATCACTGTAATTATCAGGAGCAATAGGGAACTGCCTACACACACCATGACACACACACGCGCATAATCAATCATGTGTAATTATGGTGTATAAAGGAAAATATCTTACAGTCAGTAACGTTTCTGCATACTGAGAGTCACAGTATGACAGAATAATAACCATCATTAAGGTATAAAGGCAGAGGCTTGTAGTTCTAACAAATCTCGCTTCCTCTACCCATCATTAACTCAACTGTGTAGGTGTGTATGTAAATGCGCATGTCCCAGTGTGTCTGCGCACTTGTTTGAGCTCGAATGCGAGTTTTCACGTCATGTGGTGTTGATGTGGTTTCCTGTGGGAGCGAGCAGAGGCATGTTTCAATGGCTTCCTACTGCACGTGTGTGTCGTGTGTCAGTCTCCAGCGCTTGCTGTTTTTTGATGATTCTGACCATAATGAGAGGGGAGATGTGTGGACCATGCAAATGGTGGGGGAAAATTTCACATTTCAGAAATAGACAACAATTGTGATTCAAAAAGTCTACAAAGACAGCCGGAGCTGATCAGAATGAGAGATGATTTAAGTGAAAAGTAAAAGTGTCCATGCAGGTGTGTGATTCCGCGCACGGTCACGCAGTTTACTCTTCGGTGTATGTTACTTATTTGGACATCTCGCCAAGCGTCCGTGTGTGGGTGCGTGCGTGGGTGCATGCGGGTGCGCTGCGCATTTGTTGAAGTGTGAGTTTCCCTTTGTTGGACATGAAGGGTAATTGCAGCTTTTGTTGACTGTTGGCGGCAGGTGGTGAGCCATCTGGTGACGGCAGGTAAGAGAGAAGGATGGGTGAGGGGGGGGGGCTTTGGGGACAGAGGAGCGTTGAGTGGCGGAGGAAGGGATGGATGCTCCCCTCCATCAATCACACATGGATGAACAGCAGGCACAGGGGCGATGGGAGGGATTGGAGGATGGGTTGAGGACAGAGGAGAGAATGAGAGATAGAGATAAAAGAGGCGCTGAGTCACTTTGAGAGTAGTCTGATCAGCGTGTGTGAGCGCGTGGATGTCCGCAACTGTGTACGTGCTTGTGTGACGACCGAAGAACAATGAGACAGAAAGAAACAAAGGAAGAGGCAGACAGCGAATACAGAAAGCAACTAAAATCCTCATCTCTGAACACTGGTAATATAAAAGGTTACATGTTTGTAACTGCAGTTTTATAAGACAGTAACTCGTTGTTGTTGTAAATAGTTTAGCTGGTTACAGGTTAGCTGTTGACTGAAGTTACAATTTTTCACATTCAATTTCTTTAATTTCACGAAGGCTACATCCTCTAATGGGCTTTGTAGGCTTACAAAGACACAGGCCCAATTTCTCTAACACCTGCTGTGGCGCGTCAACGACAGCCAAGGTTTTGCAGCCTGACTGATGGGAGTGAGAGACCAGTCAGGCCAGAAACATTCCCGGGTGCTCACATCGTAGATAGTGAGAAGAAATAATTGACTGTTTCTTCTGGTGTCTGAAAAATGACAGACTTGCTGGTGATTTGTCAGTGCAAAAACACACACGCACCAAAGACTAATCAAAGTTAATGAAGTGTTGTGGCACAAAGTTAACAATAAACAGGACTTGTCTCTTGTCTCAGATCTTTAATGTGTAGTTTACTGACATGCTGGCATGTCCCTTAACCAGTAAGAAATTCATCACATCACATCATCACATCCACAGATTAAAAAGAAGGTATTGCACAAGATGCCTCCTCCTGGCTTTCGTACTCTGCGATATCACTCCATAAAGTAACAGGTACAGAGAGTGGTGATAGAGCACAGCAGTCTGTAGATTGATGTGTGATTGGTTTTGCTTTAAGGTTTTGTAAAATCCAACTCCCTCTGCTAATTGAATCCACTTGTAGCCAGTTGGAGGATGTGTCTGCATGAACAATGTCAAGTAAAGTCAGTTTTTATTTACGTAGCTCAGTTTTATTTATCTAGCTCAGCATCACAAATCACAGTTTAGAGCTTTACCATCTGTACAGCATACGGTATTCTTGGTCTTTAGACCCTTGGATGAGGAACAAACGGATCCCCAAAAACCTTTAAGAGAGAAAGAAAATCTCATATTTTATGTATATTGAGGAAGGACAATTTAAAACAAGTCAATTAAGCTAGTGTGCATGAATTTGCATGCATTAATGTGCAGTAAGTATTAACATGTGCCTGTACATATCTGTGTGTGTCTGAATGTGCCGCAGAGTCAGACCATCATGTCACCACAATCCCTGAAGATTGAGGTTTTTTTTTCTTCAAGAGTTGTTTCTAGACACAGATGATCCTGTTAAATTAAATTGCAAAAACTGCCATAAAAATCTGCAACAGTGAGGAGTTGGGAGATCAAAAGAAGTTAGAGTTTAAATAGCTCAATTAAACATTGTACTCTGACTGGTGAGCACAGAAGAGGAGAAATACCCTAATGATGAGAAAAAGTCAAGTTTTTCCATACACGTTCTCGCTACTACAACTAGAAACTTAGCTGTCCTTGAAACCGTGTGCACATGCACATAGTTTGCACAAGACACCAGTCATATGGAAATGCCAGCATATGGAATATATGAATTCTGGTTATGAATATCTGCTTCCTGCTGGAAATACCTTTATGCAGTTTCTTTCCATTTGATTTTATGATAAGATCCTGGGATGAACACAGTTCGTTGATCTTTTATTGAAAAATGTTGGAAAACCGTAAATAACCAGCATATTCAGTCTCTTTTCTGTTGAACTTCATCACCTAACATATATGATGTGTCATTGTTTCATTCTCTGACTTACCATTTACATGTTTATAATTACTCAGTATATCCTCACACTGTCTGCGCTCCTAAACTATAGTCATCTCAAATTGATTTAAAGTGCACTGTTTCTTGTGAGAGCCTTCAGAATCTCACATGAAATGAATGTCATTTCCCAAATTGAGTGAGGTGTCACCAATCAGGTGTGTGTTGACACCAGAGATTATTTCTGGCTTTATGCAAATGCAGCCCAGAGATGTTTGGATATTAGCGGTATTTCACTCTTCCTGAACTTTGCATGGCAGGTCTTTGATTGGCAGGGCAGTTATGAATAAATATGCATAAAAATTGTGTGTTGGGACTGGTGGGCAGGTGAGGAACGAGGCAGGAATGGGCAGGTGGATAAATGGGTAGCTGAGAGTGGTGAAGGAAATATAGAAAAGAAAACGAGAAGAGGGGAATGCAGGGCAGATGATGTTTAGCACGTACTGTGGGACCGTTAATGAGTAATCCTTTGGACAATTCATATTACCATGTTTTCGATTTAATGTTTGCCAAGTTTAAAAGGTAATCCTGTCGTTTATGTCTCTGATCGCAGTGAAAAACACTAGTCTTAACGTGTCAATGTCCAAAGTGGAGGTTTAAAGTTCAATTGCCCTATACCTATGCGCGCGTTCGGTTGCAGTAAGGAGTCAAAAGCCTAGTTATGCGCCTCCATGTGCCCTTTCATCACCATCACTTTTTTAATCCACACTGTAAACGCACATTTGCATCCACCAGTGCATTGAGGCATTCAAATCTTTACTCCTCCTCTCTGCCGCTTCAGCAGTGGAAAGATGATTCAGTAGATTCAGTAGCTTTGATGTGCCAAGGGGTATCCAGAACAGACAGCTCCCATATGTATAGCCTGATAGTTATGTATCCCTTGCTTCCATACAGCTGTCCCATGGTGCAGATGAGAGAGACAAGACAAGCCATATGGGAAAAGTTATGACACCAGTCATCATCAAACAACTGACTCAAAGATATACAGAGGGGCACTCACACAGCTTCGGTTTCTCGGTCTGCTTCTTTGTCTGCCTCTCGCTCTCAGTCATTTAGTTTAGCTGTCTGTTTGTATGTACAGTATGTATGTATTGTGACAGTGATGCCTTGCAACCCACAGCGCAGCATCAGTAACCCTCCATTACAAGTGCGGCACCAGACGCAGTGCGCGCTCGCACCTGGAAGCTCGTGGCACTTGTGGGAAAGAGGGAGCTGCCATATGGACCATGACTAGCAGCTCATCAGGTCAGGCCGCTGACAGCAATCCTTTGTCAGAGCTATTACAGAGGACCACCCACCACACCATCAGGGGAGTCGTGACTATAAATTCACAATGACGTACCACACTTGTCCCCGATGCACATTGTTTAATTTACCGCTGGACTACGCTCTCAGTAAACTGAAAAAAGGCCCTGGTTTGATGAAAACACACTGACCTTTAACTGGTTTACCAACTTTCCTTCTGTAAATTGTCAAGATTTCCAATAGAAATTCTTGTGTGCTCACACTCTTGAGTATGATTATATTCAAGATTTAAGATCTTTACTGTAACCTGCTCAATCATTACAAAAGCAATCATACTCCAAACTATGTATAGAGAAAATTTCACAAATGAAAGAACGTGTTTAAGTGTTAAGTGTTTAAAGACTGACTTTAAAATATAAAAATAACATAATTTAACACAAAAGAAAAATAATATAAATAGTAATTACTTTGGAAGGCAGATGTGCAGTAATGGTAACATGAATAAACTGCACTGAAGTTAGGTTGTGAACAGTTTGTGGATCAATAAATGTACACTTTTTTATGTTTAAACTATGTAAATACACATGCATACTATGATTTATGCAGAGGTATATAAGATACTTCCACATATACACAGACAGAAAGGTAAAAAAGTAGCAGGGATGTAAACAGGTAGTAACCAGTAAGTAATAGCAGAATGACTTCAGCAGTCTTATGGCCTGAGGGATGAAGCTGTCCCTGAGCCTGCTGGTGTGGGACCGGATGCTGAGGTAACTTCTGCTGGAGGGCAGCAGGCGGAGCAGTTTATTGCTGGGGTGGTTGTGGTCTTTGATGATCCTGTTGACCTGCTTTTTACACCGCTGGGTGTAGAGGTCCTCCGAGGATGGCAGCTCCTTCCTGAGGATGTGCTGAGTGGTTTTCACCACGCTCTGTAGAGGCTTACGGCTGAGGGCGATGCAACTTCCTGTCTTTATGGAGAGCAGGATGTATATTAATATTAATGTGTACTGTACAGCTGCCAGTTAAGTGTACCTACATTACTGAGCTTTCTAAATTGAATTGTTTCCCATTCAACAGCTATACAATATTTTTGAGCTTTATTGTTTTTTGGTTTTTGTTGAATTCATCTCTTGTCATCTTAGAAGCTGTACTTATTGTTCGGAGTCATATTAAAAAGGTTTACAATGTCTGGTTTGCAATCATTTACATTAATGGGAATGGGAACATATTAGACAATCCTGTCAATATAATGCAGTCAACACCAATATTTACTAGTTTCTGGGCTTCCAGCCTACAGTTGTTCTGCGGGGGGTCTTATGAACACAGAATGAATGGCAGGTTGCCTCTAGCCTGCTAGCTACCTGAAAGTTCACAACATTTATGTGGTACAAATAAAGTGCTTCTTAAGAGACCAGAGGGAAACTCCTGTTTGGTCCCTCTCTTTGTGACATTCAAATCTATCTCACTGTTTGTCTCACACACACAGTTTCAAAGCTGACACCATCTCTGAATGCCTAGAAGCCTGCTGCAAAGTGAATAAAAAAACATAACTCATATTTACGTACATACATAGAATCATCTCAGATCCTTAAAATTTCCTCCTATGAGATAAACTGTGTCATATTTTGCTGGTGGATAACAGCAAACCCAAAAATATTCATCATATAAAGTTGCAAATTGCTCTAAAGTTAGCAAACAACTTCATATTGACATATTGAGCAGCAGCGGAGGAACATCAGCATTCACTTGGTGAGCCCAGTATTGACTCTCTATTTGCCTCTCTGTCTTTAACTCATACCTCGTTCAGGCAGTGTACTGTAGCTTTACCAAGGTTTTTGCCAGTAATGGCTGCCTGCCACAGTTCACGAGAGCTGCACACTCCCTCGCTCACTTTTCCGTGAATTTGACAACAGGAGCGACGCCTCTCACCTCACTCAAGGTCGCCTCATTGACTTTCAATATCTGAAACTTTGATAATGCAGGTCCTCAAACATGTTTGGCACAATTGTGCGCTGACCTTCTGAAGCTACAAAAAGATATCTCTGAGAGGTACACATCTTCAGTCTTTTAATAACAGCGAGACAATAAATGCATAACCTTTGCCTCAGACATTGTGATGTAAGAATAATGTGTTTCTTTCAGTGGCGAATGCACCAAGGGGCCGTTTGGAGGTGCAGTCAATGCAGCCATAAGACTCGAGATGAAATGACTCGGTGAGATACACTTTTTTTTTTGCAGGGTGGAAAGACACATGCACACGCACAAACCCATACCCACACTCAGGCCAAGGGAGTTAATGAATAGAGTTGGGGTTGATGGTGGCAGTCAGTGTATATGTAGCTGTCACACAGCGTTAGTGTTAGCACCGGGGTCAAGCGTAGCCAGAATGAGCTCTGACTTCCTCTGAGTTAACACCAGCTCATTAGTCAAGTAGAGCAGGGCAGTCACACCTCAACACACACACTAATTCCTTCTGTCTCTTCCTCTGCCCCTCGCTCCCTGTCTATCTTCCTGTGTCTGCTGGTTGGACCATCTCCCTCTCTCTCACATACACACACACTCTCACACACACACACACACTTGGCATTAAACTACAAAGCCTCTACACTCGATACAGTTTGTTTACCATGCATAAGAAATACAATGCAAGTATTTAGTATTAGTTAAATGAGATGGAAAATGAAAGTACTGGATTTATGTAAGCACTCATACGGTACTTAATATTCAATTAACCCATTCTATCTCTTTCAACAGAGGCCTTGAGCATTGCCATGTTTCAAATATTTACTACTGCTCAGTCACCCTAGAGCCGTAGTTGAGCGCACTGATTATTTTCTATCAACATTATGCACTTTTTTTTCGAGTTACTCTAGCACAACTTGTCTTTGTCATCCATTTTCTCCCATCATTTAACTCACGTTAATTTCTCTCTTTTCTCAAGGCCACTGTGCACAGGTGCGGCCTGTATGATTTTGTCTTTCATTGGTGCTTTATGTCTGTCCTCCACTCATCATCACCGGCATCACGGAGGGATTGCAGCCTATCTTCAAGTCTGTCCCCTCACCTCTGTGAACTCATTAGCAGCATTACTCAACTCCTTGAGCCGGTGCCAAATTGCATTGTTGCTAATAAACAAAGAAGTCGTGAATCTTCATCATCTTCTTGGTCTCTCTTATAGATCTACTCTCTCTGCTAGCCAAGACAAGATGAGCGTAACCGTGGCTGCTTTTGCTGCTTAGTTAGTGCTGCCTAATTTCTGCACACATTAGTCTCTCACTTTCACTTATTTCTATTACTCCTGTCTTCTGTTTCTCCAACATCTCACCACGCTCTTCTCTCTCTCTCTCTCTTTTTATCTGTGCTCGCTCTCTCTTCTGCCCTCTCTTTTTTCTGTCTCTCTCTACCTCTTTGCTCTCCCAGTGACTTTGCTCATGTTAATCCAAATAGGTAGTTAATTATAGACTGCAGGTCTAATGGCATGAAGTAATTATAGAACTCCAATGAGAATTCAGTGGTCACCCCCACCTTCTCCATCCCTTTCTGCAGTACTTCTACTCTTTTTCTCTTAGCATCGTTCTCTCTTTTGCTCCCCATGTTTTCCTTTCCCACCTCTGTGTCAGGTCTTCATTTGATAAAAATGTTTTTAACTCCTCATTGGTGCATTGAAGTTGGGCGACACAGGTTTGTCATTTCCTGTCTGTTACATTCAAAGCAACCAGGTATGGAGGTGACATTTAATGCTGGTACAATATTGCCCTGAAGTGTCTATAATGGAAAGGATTCACCTTTGGGAAGAATCAGTGTGTTCAATTACAATTTAATTTCACAGGAAAGTGAAAGTAGAACTGTTGGCCTGTTGATAGCATTAATGTAACAGAAAAAAAGTCCTGAGGCTTACAAAACACATGAGTATCCTTCTTCTGGATGAATATTTGCAGACAATTTCATGGCAGTTTGGCCAGAAGATGCTGAGATATGAAGCTCTGGACCACATGAATGTACCACCCCACTGAAATGACTCCTAACCTTCGGCCAGTACCGTATATTTCCATATAATCGCCATGTTCTTTGGAAGACCATTGTGTACTATACTGTATTGTATAAGCAGGATCAGTAGGGCAGAATATGTTGAAAACCCAAAGAAAAAAAAGCAATTGTGACAAACTTTTTTCTGGTTGGAGATCTTCTGCTGTGGAGAAATGTTGTCAGGTTGTGCTCTTGACAATACCAATGCAATACGACTTCATCGCCATGGTAACTCTATATATCTGTTTATGTTTTTTTTTTGTTTTTTTTTTGCTGCATACCAACAATAATGAGATGAAATAATGCCAAAAACAATAGGTAGCTCCTTTGCTGTGGTTTCAGCTTTTAACAAACCCAGTTACTTTGAAATGATAAGTTGGTGTCTTTGCTGAGATCATTGTCTTTCATATTTTGGAGCCTTTGAGTTTGTGGGACTCGTTTGCCGCTGCCATTGATGACATCCAAACTGTTTTTTGACCATTAATCATGAAACTCTGACAGACTTGCCAAACTTTGTTCTCATGAATATTTAGGAGTAGACAAACTGAAATGAACTTTTTAAAAGCATCCAAAAGTAAAGAACTGCTGTTTCTGTGTGTATATGCCACGTATACCCACGTTTGTCCTGGGTGGGTGATAATATAATCTCGTACTATGCTATAATATTTGTACAGCCGCCTGAGTAACTCGGTGAAAGAACGTTCTTGTTTATTCAAAGAACAGGTCTGTTATTTTATCTAAACAGTCTGTGTGTGACTGCGTTTGATTTAGAACAAATACATAACAACAAATCATGCGTGAAGACTAAGCTGTCAAGCCTTTTTAACAGCCTGACAACTGGAAGCGTGGAACACACACACACACACACACA
>JBAJHX010000049.1:17122382-17133893 GCA_037176925.1 Amniataba percoides
TATATACTGTATATCTCTATGTGTGTACACAGTTTCATCTCTTACTTTGTGCTGAAACGTGTGAGTGTGTGTCGTCAGATCTTTTTTTTTATTATCCTCAGCTGGCAGGCTACAGCATTTAAAAGCAAACCTCTCCAGGGGTTTGTGATGCAGGCGCGGACACATCAGGCAGTAACCGTCCAAATTCCAAGATTGGGCCCTCAAGAGGCCGACGGCACAAATGGTCTGGCAACAGCCGCCACAGCCCCGCACACTGGCCACAGATGTAGCTATCAGAAGTCCTACTAACTACTACTTAAATATTGCTTATGACAGAAACATTACCCCAGAGACTATTCATTTTATGTATTTTCACTTCCAGCTGCCAGGAGTGTCTCGTGATCAACCAGTAACAAGTTGCCAAGGCGGCTTCTGGGCTAATGGGAAATGCTTCCAGAAAGGGCAAAATGGGGAACAGATGTGATGGCTACCACTGTTACATGGGAATAAAAGAGGATGTGTCCTTTACATTGCACACTTAAGAGAAAAAAAACAATTAGAAGGAGCATATATATACACACAAGTGCACACATACAAATAGGAATATCTCTAATTCATAAATAGACGTCCAATCCCAGGGCAATACGGCAATGAATAAATAAATAAGTAAATAATAGAAAATAAGGCTGTCTCTGTTAATTCACCCTAACTGAAATAGTCTAAATTGACTTTGAAGTACCTTTTGGATGATAGTTAGAGTTTTATTGAATTACAGTGCTCACCTGGTACTGTATAATAGCTACATTCAAGTATATGTCAAACACATCAGTAGCTTGCACTGCTTCTCTTTCTCTCTTGGGAGGGAATAACAGTATTATTTTGTGTGGTGGCGTACATCTTAGACGTTAGCAATATTTTGTTGTGCAACTGAATCTCATGGGCAAAAGTGAAATGTTGCACATTTCTTTCTGAAATGTGATTATTTTTCCCAGAGATTAAGACTAAATATTATGAGTCACTATGGTTGCAGTGCCGTAGCACCATGTGGTTTCTTCTCATATCAGATAATTGAATGACTCACAGAACTACTCGTAATCATGGCTAAAGGGCAACGTAAAAGTGAGAATTTAAGGTGTCTTTGATTTGTTTACTACTGTTTTCTTTGAAGCGCACATAATGAGAAACTGTAAAAATCTGCAAACATCGACTGTCTGTATTCCCAGTCCGAGGTCAAATGTTAACAAATCTCTGATGGCGCCATATTGCCTTTTAATTATACTAAAGTACATCTCCATCATTCTTGTAAGGCACTCAAAGGGTCACAAATTCAAATTCCCCTGCTCCTCATTTCCATCATCAATTGTTTACTTGGGAGTGAATTATGTAGGTTCACAAGCCAGCATCCTGCACATAAAAGGATTTTGCTGTCTTTCCTGAAGGCAACAAATCTATACAAGAAATGCAGTATTTAAGCATAGAAAAAAGAAGCTTTACTTGAACTTCCATTGCAGGACAGTTCATTTGCTCTTCTGTTAACCAAAACAGACTCATAAAACTGACAAAGGGAGGCACTGGGAGGGATGGAGGGATTAACGAAGATGATGTTGGATGTGTAAATGAATGAATGGATAGAGGGATGAGATGTTTAGAATTAAGGATGGGTAAAGGGGAGACGGTAAGGGAGAGAGCAAAAGAGAGGATTAGTCCCTGATGGGAACCACTGTGGTTTTCCCATCTGCTGTGCATCTCTTAACCTTCCGTGCCCCAACCCAAAATAGATTAGTTTGAAATGTTTAATGCATGCGGATGTACATTTTAGAGTGAGAAAAGGCAGAGACAAAGAGAGGCAGAAAGCACGATCTTAATATTTTGTGCTTTCATTTAGGACATGCATGCATTTGCACCCATGCATGCACGCATCCATGCATCATTAATATTGGCACAGCATGTCTGTAAGTAAGTGTGTTAGCAAGATGAAACATGAAATCACTGCATACTTCTGCTTCTGGTTAGTCATTTCTTGCCTCTGCCGCTGCCCTTGCCTCATGGCGAGGTTAAGCACCGAGCATTAGAACCAGGCGTTCTCATTACATTATGAGATGAGTAATGCTTGGCAGTGGCTGCCACAGTTCAACTTTACTGTTACTGCTGCGCGCCCCTCATCATCTCTGCCGTCATTACGGCCCTCATTGTCATTGAAACCATCATAGTTTTCCTAAATATAATCATACTGCTGATGTTGATGTTTTTTTGTCTTTGCGGTTGCAATCACAACACACGTTGCATCGCCTGTCCTAATTACAGTCATCCTATCTGTCTCTGTCACCTCCATGACCATCATCTCTTCATCAACACTCGCATTGTAATTATTCGACTTGTCAGCATAACTATCATTGTCACTGCCATTCCATCATCATTACTGTCAGTGAATAAGTGAATTTCTATTATTATATTGTTTTTTTATGATCTTTAATTACAGACTTATTGCGGCATCCCCCTCCCATTCCCCCCTCTGAAAAGTTTCTTCACAAACTAATACCCTCTTATTAGTGTGATAATTTGTGCACTGAATACAGAATTTATCATTCCTCATAAAGAGTTTAATTTCCTTCACTGTTTCACACATAAAATAGATAGTTGACTGATGCAACCACAGGTACAGAAATGTTTACAAAAATCTCTTTGATCACTTCCATATAACAAAATGAAACTAAATGAAATGCAAACTGTACTAAACATCTAACTGAGTAAATCTTTTAACATCTCTTGCCTCAAATTTAAACTGAAACCATATACCACAAACTAAGAAACAATTAAAAACCACATATTATTTTTGCATTCTGGTTGGTGGACTGGTTGATTATCCAGCAGCCAGTTGCTGCTAAAGGGACTTTTGTAAAAATGAAAAATAAACAGTGTTAGTACCAGGTGGCATTTGCACAGCAGTGACCCTAAGTACCAATCGTTCAGCCAATATACAACGTGAATATACCTTTTTTTTTCATTGCAAAGAATATGTGCTTCAGGTTTAAATTTAATTACATTCATAGTGACTATTTTCTCAAAAACGAACCCCTTCCTGGAAACATTTCCTGTGGCCATGTCTACCATTTCCACTCTGCTTCTCCTGTAATTCACAAATGCCGTTTGGGCCGCTTGGAGAATTTAGCAACATGACGTGACAATTTTCCCAAAAACATGAAAAGCCACTAAGTTTCACAGAGAGTGTTATCCCCTATTAAAGATGTACAATTTCAGGGGAGAGCAGAAGGCTTTTGCATAGCTCATCCTCTCCCTGCAGTAAAACGGTGATGTTTTTATGAGTCTGATGAATATTTTAACTTTTGGGGCAATTACATGACTCTAAATGAGATGAAGCGTACTTCGACTGAGCTAAAATATGCAGGAGCTTTGGAAGACATGATGAGCAGTGCCAAACAAGTGGCATGTATCTAACGTAAACACCTCTAATATACATTTTGCTAACTGTCCTGTCATTGCGTGCATCTCATCTCATCTCGAGTTGCTCTCAATTGCTCTGTTTTTTGACGGGGGTGGGGGGGGGGGGGGGGTTGTTCGGGGTTCGGTGCAATGTTAACACTCAGTTTTAGTTTAAAAAAAATCTTGAGCACAGGATTATAAATACTTTAGCAGTAACTCAGAGGTCAGATCTACACACAGATCATGACTTCTCTAAAATGTTAATTTCGGTATTTATTTTCCTTTTATTTAACTGCCACAACAATTAATAGCTCTCGAGCCTCCATTGTTTCTTCAGTAAACTGACATAATTAATCCACACATCTCCAATCAAATTTCCTTAAAAGACAGTACTTCACTGAGTTCAGTGCACATTACACACACTGCAGTTTACAGTGTTGGAAGCAATAATTGATCATTACATAATGTCACATGTTAGGCTGCATAACCTGGACTCACAGAACCTCAAACACAATGACAAATATAATTTATTATTTATCTTTATCTTTCTGTTTACCTGTCACTTTTTCTTTTGCTCTTTTTGTCTCTCTTTCCAACAGCAGACACACAAACACACACTGCAGAGGCAATATCATTTCACTGTTCCTGGGTCTGTGACCCATGGGGTTCGTTGCTAACCCTCCTGTCACTCATATCTGCAACAAACAAAAAAGAAACCTCAACAAAGTCTCGAGTAAGCACTTTCTATTCTGCTGACCACAATGCCCCTCCACTAAGGCCAATCAGACTGGGATGAGTTACTGGATGTCATGGACCCACACAAACAGGCTCAGCTGTGTGTGTGTGTGTGTGTGTGTACGCACACCTGCAAGTGTGTGTGCTATCTCAAGACAAAAAGAGATACAGCATATTGTTTCTTAGGACACACACACACACACACAGAGTAAAACTTGCCTCCTCACTGTATTGTAAAGTTGTGATATTGGTTTTGTAGGCTTTTGGGGTTATGCTGGATTTATTTTGTTGTGTTTGCAGGGTGGAGATATTAGCATAATCTGGGTCAAAGCCTATGAATGAGGATGTGGATGCATGTTTTACTGTTCTCCCCAAAGACTACAGCACAGCCCAGTTCATACATAATTCACTCGACTACAAGTGTCTCTAAGAAGAGATGGCGAGAGAGAGAGAGAGAGAGAGAGAGAGAGAAATCTCACATGGGGTCACAAAAATGATAGCAGCCTTAACTACAGTAAAAAGCTCCAAAAAAATCGTAACAAGACAATTATTTTAGACAGGTGCATTTTTTTAAAAACTCAAATCTTATTGTATCTTATCTTCAAAAGATGGGTGGAAAACTGTCAAACTGGATCTGAATACAGCATCTTAAAATCCGGGGTCAAAGTGTGTCTACCAATTACCACTCTGCTGCTGCATCCCTCTGAAGATTTAGTGGACGAGTACAAACAGACTGGATGAGAATGTACAGTGAAAAGCTGATACTGAGTCTCGCCATATCTCCGTTGCAATCACTGAGCTAGAGTTGTGCAAGTGTAGAGATTTTTGCTTTGAGGAGTGAAGCTTCAAGGTGTTTTTAAGTGTGACATTGTTGTGGTTGACAGCTTTTTTTTTCCACAACAAAAACAAGACTGAAACTCATTAAAACATGAGCTTTGCAGATGTGAACTATGATGAAATAATCTGCATTTCTTGTCAACTGATAAAAACTAAACAATGTGTGTGTCTCTGTGTGTTGACAATGCTTGCAAATCCTTTCAATGCAGCAAACTGAATTTCAGTTTAGTACTTGGTGATGATGATGATGGTGTGTATATGTGTGTGTGTGTGTGTGTGTGTGTGTGTGTGCGTGTGTGTGTGTGTGTGTGTGTGTGTGTGTGTTTGAGAGTGTGCTAAAAAAATCTGCTTATTACAGACAAAGGAAAAATGTCAGCAGGCTTTTTTTCTGCACCCAGCTGCATTTCTTAGCCTTTTCTGACCAATATTAGATTTCTGCCTCCATTCAAAAATAACTGCAGAGATTTTCCAGGTCTCCTCTCTTTTCAGGCAGTTTCTGCAGACTGGACTTCATTGTTTTGAAGTTATCGAGGACGGGAGTGTGGCAAGACTGGAGCTCCCGGAAGAAAGGGTTTTAAGAGCAAACTTTCAGGAGGAACATAGTTTTCTGAAAATTATAAATACACACAATACTATTCCTCTGCGTTTAACTGAGTTAAAATGCCATGCCTATATATGTAGGTTTATATAGCATGTGCATGTCCGTATGTAATGCATACTCTGTAAATATATATGTGTGTGCATGCATAGTTTGCATATTGCACCGTCTCTGTAAGTACCTGCACACAGTATGCAATACTTAAGGCTATAAATAGTCCTAAATCATGGCGCATGGCAGGGCAAGGACAGCGAGTCATCACATATAAAATATTCTCAATAGAAGAGGAGGCAAGGCCGTGACACCAGCACATACACACCCGACCAGAGCACACTGAACCCACACACACATCCATCTAAAAGATTTATGCTGAGCGCAATTCGATGAAAATGTGGTGTCTACAGGTCCTCGGTCTGTGTGTGTGTGTGTGTGTGTGTGTGTGTGTGTGTGTGTATGTGTGTGTGTGTGTGTGTGTGTGTGTGTAACTGGTCCATGCTTCTTGGGCTTGTATCAAATGTAACATGGAACAGAGCTATTACATTACTGTAATTTACTTAGTTTAATGGAATAACAGCTGAACCGTCCCTTATAGTGATTCACCATGCATGACATTTTGCCTTTTGTCCACAAGCAAAATTGGGGCATTAAGTAGTGCAGTGTGTGCAAGTGTGTGTCATGTGTGTCTACCGGCACTTCTTTCCTGCTCTGGAAGCAATGCAAAACCTTTCAATGCAGCAATTTTCAGTTTCTGTAGTAAATTAAATAAATAATAAAAAGTAAATGGTGCATGCTTCGTGATTTGTGTACATGTTTCTGCACAGCCTGTTAAAACTGCATTCAAATTGTATTCTTTTCTTATACAATAGATGAAAAGCAAACAGGGAAGACGATGGCAGATACAGAAAATCAATTGAAAAAACAAATACAGCAGAAGACGAATACAAACCTCAAAGCTACATGTAAAAAAAAAAATCTGCTTTTGTTAAAAACTTAACAGGTGATGAGTTTAAAATAAGATTGCACGACGGATTGAAAAAAAAAAAAATTAAAACATACAACCATTTCCAGCATGTGCGACTGCATCTCTCCACCCACGACTGGACCTTTTTTTCACGTCTGAGACCTGCTCTGCAAACGAGTAGGCATATTGAATTCCAAGTAATGACTGAGTGAATGTGTAAATATTTGTCTGTGTGCATGTCGGCGCCCAAAGCCAACAAAAGTAAAGCTGCTGTGGTAAATATGGTAAATGTGTGAGCCATCTGTGTGCCTTCGACCAGCCTGGGTAGGATACACAATCTGATGTTGTTCCCATTTCTTTTTTATTTCCTGTTCGGCATCAAGTTAACATCTTTAGATACATCTTGAACATTTATCCAGATGAATAATTAATCTTAAAAAACAACAGCTTGTCAGTAATGTAGTAATGTTCTGTTTTTTGGTTTTTCGTTGATTATCTTTTTTTCATTTAGACATCCTGTTATTTTTTTGGGCCATTTGGGGAGAGCAGATAAAAACACTGAGGTTACCACATTTTAAGTTTAATATGTGATTTTATTAGAAAACTGACATATTCAATAACATGTCCAACAAACTGCATTAGCACTTGCATTGCATTGCATTGCTGCACATCTAATGAAACTGATTTCAATTTCTACTCTCCTATTAGCGCTTATTTATTGTATTTTTCATTTTTTCTTTTAATGTGTCCAGGTTGTATGAGTACGTGTATCACAAACCAATTATGGATTCAGTTAGTCATGATGTAATGTTCATTTGTGAGATAAATTGTGAGTATTCAACTGTGAGTGAACTAAGTGTAAGCGCACTGGACAATGATGCCAATGTTACCAGGAGCAACTCCCTGGAAAGATGTTCAGAGACAAACCTACAATTAGAAATCGCCGATGGTCTCATGACCTTTTAATACTTCATTACATTTTGCCTGCCACTTTAAACATGGCTGTCACGCCTCCACGGCACCCCTCCCACTCCCTCACACAATCCAAAGGGCCTTTCTGACCTTGAGAACATGTGAGGAGCCTCCCACCGAAGGGACTGTAAATCAAGCCTTACCTGCAGACTTGGAGCAACAGAGAAGTAGAGCAGCATGCACATGTAATGTAAGATAATACATAAAGTGTGCATCTGCTACAGTGCGCCTCAGCAACTTAATGTTTTAGTTGTGTTTTGGTTTTAGAAGTCAGTACATCTGCACGGGAACCAGCACTCACAATTAGACCACACACCCCGCATGCAGGGACATGAAGAGACTGCAGCTAAAAATGGAGTTAGGTAGCGAGATGGCAAACATCAGCAAAAGCTATGCGTCGACAAACTACACTGAAGGTAAGAGTGTAGATTTGTGTGTGTTCATGCTCGCGTTTGCATGCACCGCTGTGTGTTAGGAGAATCCCGTCTCTCATGTCTGGAGGCTTCTGTCATTGTCACTCCGGCCGGTTCCATATTTCTCCTGCCTATGCAGCTGGGACGTTTTATTTTATTTGCCTGCCATAGACCAAGGTCTGGATGATTGATGGGCCCACATCAGCCTCTCTCTGCCCATTTATCAAATGGCCGGTGTTTAGGATAGGTAACGCTCATGCACACACATACACACCAATATAAACATGCATAGAACAGGAAGGCTCCAACTCTAACTTAAACCCAATGGAGACTGAAATCATATTGGTTAAGCTGAATGCAGCTTAGTTTAAACCACATTTGGAACATAACAGAGGGTTGTTTGTGTGTTTGTGTGTGTGTGTGTGTGTGTATGTGTATGCGTTCACACACACATCTTTGCAGTGGCACAATTCAATGAATTGGGCAGACTGAATAGTACTTTAATTTTACCGTGCTGATGCCAAAAACATGCAGCTTAGTTTGGAGCCTTGCAGAGATGGAATAAATTATAGCATCACTGTTCTAAATGCCAAGTGTTTATCAGCCATTTATGCCTAATAACCTACAGTTCATCACTATAAAATCTCAACTGCGAGCCAAAGCTGAGAGCGATATTAAAATGGAGGGTGATTCAAGAGATAGCTCATTCAGTTTTAATTTTAGCTACTACAGTACTAAATGAGCGCTACGTGTAATGGAGCTTTGTCTGTGGCAAGTACAAAGATTACAGTCGGAGAGAGTGAGAGTGAGAGTGAAAGACGGAGAGATCTGCGAGGGAGCGGAATTGAAAATAAACGTGAGCTAAGAAAGTGCCGAAGGCTAAGTAGTGAAAAGCGCAGTCACTCGTGAGGCCAGATTTATACTCCTTAAAGTGTTTTTAGAAGATATGTCACTGAAGATGTGTGGCTTGATGAGTATCAGGTGGCATGACTGGCAGTGGAAAAATGCGAGTAAGGTGACTAACGCTAGAGAGAAATATAGAGGAGGGAAGGAAGCATATTCAGAAGGTTATGTGGTCAATATCAATCATTACAGTAAGACTCTAACATAGCAGAATCCTAATGCTGGAAAAAAAACACAATTTTTTCTGTGGATCAACTTACTTCAAGTCATCAAGTCATTTGCTGTTTGACTGTTTCGTAAGTAAATGTAACAATGGTCTGTTACTCTTATTAAAAGCCCTGTACTTTTACAGAAAAACACCCAGCGCCTACCTCTATTCAACGCTCCTCATCAGCTCTTTAGCACGTTGCTGTTAATGACACATAGTCTGTCCCGAGGTTAAATGACAGCTGTATTAGTATGTGATGCTTGTCATGTTCCATGAGTGTGTTTTGACATGAGAGATGGAGAAAAGGTGCCAAGCAACAAATGGGAGTCAACAGGAACAGAGGAACAGGCAGTGTTCAAGCAGCCACTTAGTGTGAAGAGTCATTAATAGGCAATGACAAGGCTGCGTAGAGTGGATCTAACCGCCTGTGTCACTGGCCTGAAGGAACATCAAGCTGAGCATTTATGCGCTGAATTGCTTCATACAGTTAGACAAGCAGACAGGGAGGTTCTGTTTGGTGTTATTACGGTTCTGTCACTGTCAAAGTTTTGATGAGATGATCCCTTGTACTTAAACAGATTTGTGGGTGACTCCGTAGGCTGCAGTGGAAGGAAAAGAGCTTAAGAAATCCGGGGGGGGGGTTCATGTTCAGGTAATGAGATGGCCGCAGAGTTGCTCTTTTGCCATCATCGTCACATGAAGTATGACGCGTCGGTCACGTGATAACAGGACTGTGACTCTCTGCCACTCTGTGATATGATTGGTTTTGGTCCTTTAGTTGGATATGATTTGGTCTCAGAGTCTCGGTGTGACGTGGTTTGGGACTCTCATCATGCGCTCTTTGTACCTGAGTGCCTCTCCGACATGTTGCATCTCTTTCTCTCCGTCCACCTCCTCACTAATGAGATGCTCTACTCTGTGTAGCAGGGTCTTAACTGCTGATCTCTTACGCTGTGGTCGAGTGAAAATTAAGAGACTGGTCTATGTGAGGTTAAAAATGGTTTTGCAGAAGATTGATACTACCAGTTTACATGCTGGTGGGGGTTCGACAGCTATAAACAACAATTTTGTTAATCATAGCTTAGAGGTAACTAGGCACAGCAGGCCTGTCAAGCTGTGGATTTCTTTCCTCTTATTATTACATGCCAAAACTGTGGCACTGAGGTAAGAGCGTCTCAGCATCCAAAGAGTCTGGAGGGTGATGTCTTTATTTTTAGACCAAAATGGTTAGTCATGTTAGGTTTATATAGTGTTTTTGTCTGCACTGAGTTTACTCCTCACTGGCCAAGGAGCTTCACATGAGCTATGTTTCTTATATTATAGATCATCATTACATTCTTATAATACTCACATACTTAGAAGTTATACTAGGACTAACTATCTCCACTTTTATCATTTTAAACTGCATACGCGTCAAAAATAAAACAACAGCTTGGCTAACATAAGGGGTAAAACTTCCTGATGCACAGTTAACTTTTAAATTGTTTGACACATGCATTTTGTACAAGCATAGTTTTTTAAATAAATGGCTTCCAAAGATCAAACATTTGCATATATGTATTGCAACTAACTCGTGATGAACATTCCCTTGTAAAAATGCTCCTGTAATTTACACGCAACGCTGTGAATTATAAGACCAATTCTGTATCTTTCATCCAGGGACCAGCAAGGTCACAGTAGTGACCGTGGTATACATTTGTAAAACTGATTAAATGCCTCCACTATAAATTCTCAAATAGCGCAATGGCCTTTCATTTATCTCGCGACGACAATGCAATATACATCTGTGCTAGTTAGAACTAAAGTGTCATCGTAATCTATGTACCCAGAGGAGATGGGTATTTTTCGTTCACCTGCGTGTACCCTTGAAAACCCAGCTGGCTGCAAAAGGATTCACAGACAATCAATACGCAAAGTCGCATGTGGGCAGAGATTACTCCGGATAATGATGACAATAAAAGGATCGAGGAGAATAAAGATAGGGGAGAGAGGAAGAGGGAATGGGAGAAGGCAGAGGAGACGGGACGGGGGCACGGGATGCTTAAACATTAACAGTCTGGAGTCAAAGTCACCTTCATTACACCACGACACTCTTAATGTCTTTGTTATATAAATACACTCTCCCTCTCTCTGTTCCGAAAGATGGTGGGTACACTCTCTTGATGAAATGCCACCGCGAGAGACACATCAAGTGAATGCGCTGTTAAAAATCTATGTGTGGGCACTGTGACCTTTGTGTGTGCGTTTGAGCCCAGACGTTTTAAGTAGAAAAGTCTGGACTGTCTAAAAACGTACCGAGTTCAGTGGATTGTGTGTCGGTGGGACTAATTCCCCACATCAAAGACACCCGCCACCTGTTGTTTCACTGAACACGGCCTTTCATATATTTTGCATGCATGTGCTGGGTTTGTTTAAATTATTGTTTGCGCAGGCTTTTTGTGTTCCCATGCCTCGAGCGCACGCC
>JBAJHX010000049.1:17133993-17148618 GCA_037176925.1 Amniataba percoides
TTTGCATGCATGTGCTGGGTTTGTTTAAATTATTGTTTGCGCAGGCTTTTTGTGTTCCCATGCCTCGAGCGCACGCCAGTGCGATGTTCTCATGAAGCTAAACCCCTTTTACTGAAAACTGCTGATGTTGTGTAACAGAGTGCAACAAACAGCTGTGCGCTGGGTGTCAACAGTGTTGTGCATTTCAGCTCAAGTGTACATAATGCAGCGGTTACATAATTTTAATTTGCCACCCCGCATGTCCCCCCGCTGCTCTTTTCTCTCTCTTTCCCTCTCTCTTAGCACTTCTTCCTCTTTCCCCCCTTGTTATCTTTTGCTGGTTGGCTCATCAGGTTCTTGTGGGCAAAATATTTTATTGTTTGGGGGCTCAAGCATCTCGCAGAGGTTCAGTGCCACCTCTGTGTTGTGTAATCAGGGACCTGCACTATTAAAGTGAGGACTTACTTAGAACATAAATAATGTGAAATACAAAGACCAGGAAGCTGTGATCTTCTGTAGACCAGTCACAGTGGTTATTTAAAGGTAAGTCAGACAGGCACAGGACATATAGGATCATCAGAATAATTAGATGTCTGGTCTGTAAATTTACTGCTCTGGTTCAGCCTCATCGCTCTCACTGTGTTGTTTTTGACCAGCGGGGAAAAAAAAAACCGCTTAAAAGCCCACTGTAGGCGACTTGCTTGGGACCAAACAGCAGCAGGCAGGCACAATTTGGGACTTGCTGGTGAATAAAGTGGAGCATTTAGAAGCTGAAGAGATGGATATTTTCCTCAAAAGTTGATAAAGACTGCAGTGGTGACCACTGAGCTTAAAGAAAGTGAATGTAAGACTCACATTCATCAAGTTGCGAAAAACACAAATCCAACTGGCCAAAAAGTTCAGTTTAAGTTCAGCTTTAATGACAGAAGGCTGGAGAGGCATTAGTTTGATTATATTTTGTTTCAGGAATTATATTATGAACTTGGGGTAATAGTTTTTGCATTTGTGTAATTTGGGCTTAATTATTCTGCAGTCTCTCTTTTTTTATTGTTTGTTTTCAATCACATTTTTTGCTTTTGAGATCACAAAATAACACTCTTCTTCTCGATTGTGATGTGATGAAAGTCAGTAAAAAAAAAAGATAATGTTTGCAAGAGATCTTTTTTCACTCTCTATATTATATTATAACAGTGTCACTGTATAGTCCAGTCATATCAAGAGTATGCTACTGTAACTCAAACCAAGCCGCACAGTATGATTTGCAACAGTAATTAGCCTCCACAGCAACTCAGACAGAAGGCGCTATTGGTGGCTTGGCGACCGCTGGCCGTTCTGAGATTGTATCTTGAGCAGACAGCTGTGTGTGTGTGTGTGCGAGTGTGTGCGAGAGTGTGTAGACATCAGCCTGGTGGGCACCTTAATCCTGTTTTTCAGAGACCGACATGGATGTGTAGTGGGCTCCGTCTCCCGCCTGCACGCCTTTCAGATGCGATCAGAGGTGAGTTTTGTGTTTGGCTGCTTGTGGTATTGTGTGAGATCAAAAGTAGCCAGTTAGTGCAGCCAGCGAGGGGCACAAGCATCTGGCTTCATCCCCTCTGGCCCTGCTAGAGGGCAAAGAATGTGTGAAATAGAACAAAGGTTATGCATTGTAGCTGCAGTCCTGTGGCGGCTGGTGGAGCACGCTCAAACTTTGTCACTCTGCCACTTGTGAAGTTGCTGACTTTGTGGATGACGACTCGGAGTGTGACAGCAATTTATGCAGCCCATAACAGGGGGGTTCGGTGTGATGCTCTGCAGAAGTGAGCCCATAAAGCTTGTTAGAGGGTGCCTGTACTAATAAAACAAGGGTTACAATGTGTAAGCAACACAAGCAAGACAAGAAGTACCCTGAAAAGAAATGAAGTAATAATAAATGTACCATTAAATATATTCTCAAAAGGGGCAAACTCTTACCCTCTCTCTCTCTCTCTCTCTCTCTCTCTCTCTCTCTCTCTCTCTCTCTCTCTCTCTCTTCCTCTTCCCTGCAGTTTTTCACTCTTCCTCTCAATGGCTCTACACTGGGACCAATCAGTGTATTTTTGCTGAGGTGCAGGACTATTTGTGTATGAGCGAGTGTGTATGTGAGTGCGTGTACTCAGCACTCTGGGGGGATGTTAAAGGTATCAGAGGCCGGAGCGTTCTGAGTAAAACCCTTTGAAGTAACTCCTCTCGATGTCAGAGGACACTATTAGATTGTCTAATGTGTGTGTTTGACTGCGCGCATACTGTACATGTGAGTGGATGGGAGGGATGAACTTCATATCAAGTCCTGCAGTGTGTTTTTACCTATAAGCTCTGTGAGTGGTTTTCTTGACCGAAGTCACTTTTGAAGTTTCTATCATTAACTAACTATTTTTCCCCCCTCACTGAAACCAAACCTTCAACCAACTTAATTATTTAAACCAAAGTATTTTTTTTTCAACAAAGTATACAAGGTCTTCGATATTATTCATGTTGTTGAATTTTATAATAATAATACTAAGATCTCAATGACAAAATAAAAGGGTTTGATTGCACATACACAGGCTCATTGTGCAACTAGGTTTTTTGTTAAGCCAGTGTTAACCTGACCTAACCTTAGTTCTGCTCATATTCCCCTCTGTCTAGATTTCTGTGCACACCAATGGTGAATATTTCTAATGCAGCTTCAAGTTTATATAGTGACATCATTGGTATATTTAGACATGTTTGTTAATCTCAACATCACCTAGTTCCTTATTCCTTATCATTTAGGATAAAGAAGGCCTCCTAAAGTAAAGTATCTCTCTCCTCAAGTTCAATGAAAGATATTCTTCCATACTTCTTCCGAGTGAAACATTTGTCAACATCTATTGCACGACACAACTGCTCACTCATTTTGAACGATCTACCCCTGTGGAAACACCTGCACAGTACTGAACACCTTTTGCTGACTGCTGTCACAGTGGTTTAGTCAGTTTGTACTGCATTTGACTTCCAAGCAGATACAATGTGATACAACACTGTTTTTGTTGTTTTCTGAACAAACACACACACACACACACACAAAGAGCTATGTTATTCCCACCACACCTAAGGAGGGAATATGTTTGTTGCAATGAGTTTCACGCTGCTATATCTGGTAATACATAAACACACTCACAGTGGGAATTTGAGCAGTCGTACCAGGGAGGCTTCGACTTCCATACATGAATGTATCATCTTTAACAATCCCAAGTCCCCCCGTGTTCACTTACACAGATGTAATTTTCTTCAGTCCTGTTTTGATCGAGCTAAATGAGCATGTCCAAATACAAACGCACTCCTGTACTCCTGTAGCGCACTCGTGTTTTGCACCCCACTGACACGCGGACGTAAACTGAGTTGACTTCTTTCAGTGAAGAAAGTGGGGAAGGTGCACGCAAGTAGACACGGAAAAGAGAGGGAATGAAACAGAGAATTGTGGAGGAAACAAATGTAGTCCTCAACTTGCAACGTAAAAGAACAAAGTAATATCGTACATGGGAGCAAAACAAAGCATCTGAGCAAACAGATCGAATCTGTATGGATGGAGAGCTGATCCCCTTGGGTGTGTGAGTGAGGTGAGTCATATCCACGGTCTGAGGTAATGTCCTAGTCGACAGCTGACCAGCCTTTGAAGGTATCTTGAGCCTCGGGGAGGTGAGAATAGACCCTGCATCCACCACAATTATTGACCAAATCCCATGGGAGGAGAGTGGGCTGGAGAGGAGAGACAAGTGCAGGAGAACAGAGAGTGTGGGGGTGGAAGCTGGAGGATATATAATCTTAATAGGATATTTGCTATACTGCAGAACATTTATGATTGAGATTAAAGGTGGTGGTACATTAAAAAATATTAAATGGGCGTTATATAAAGCGGTTGATTGGAGGAAGTGAGAGGGAGGAGAGCTGAAAGATCTAATCCGGTTGGGTAACTCCAACTGATGAACTACTTAATAGATAATCTAACTAGTTAATTAGTGCACTGATTAATCGGCTAACAGGTAATCATTTTCACTTTTACGCCTCCCATGACACCTTTGATCCTACATGTAAATTACCTGCAGAGGAGTGAACCACAGCACATACATCTAAGTGTCTCACATTTACAACTCGCCGTTATATATTATATTATATTATATCTGGTGGCATAAACATTATCTCTCTTTCTCACTCTCCTTCACTTGATTAACTGATTTTAGATAAACAGACAAAGATACAGAATCCCAGTGTAGTCAAACACAGTTTCTGTAACCTTTCTGGATATCCTTACTAATAGGAGCAAAGTAATGCTGCCCTCCAAAAGATGTAAAACACAGTGTACGCCAGCAAGTGGGTCAACCCACCTGTTGAATGCAACTTTTAAACTTTGTAACAAGCAATATAATACAATATATATAAAAACAATAATAAACAGTGGTTTGTAAAAATGGCAGATTAACTGAATACTGGGCTATAAGAAGCTATTTGATTTGTGAATGGGTTGCTGAACCCTCTTGCACCAAAACAGCTACTGATAAAAAAAAAATGCTAACATTATTTAGACTGACATTATACTGAAGGAATCTAGGTGATGGGGAAAAAAATCCTCAAGACAAAGAGAAACAAATACAAAAGAGAGATGTGTGGAGAAAGGAGACAAAGTGAGCGTAAGAGAGTGAGACAGAGTAAGAGGGAAAACAGGAGAGACATCCCATCCTATTAAGAGTCTCTCGCTAGTAAGGCACTGAGGTTTGGCCTGTGAATTATGGATAGAAATGCATTAAATATGGATATGTCCCTCCCCACTGTATAGTGGTGAATGAGGAGCGTCTGTTGGTCTGTCTGTCAGTACACACACAAACATACTCACTTATGCACACACACAACAAAACAAGGCTAAAAATCAGCAAATGCGCTAGAATAAAGCTGCATGTATTGTGTGCATCTCAACACTAATCACAGAGTACAAGAGTGCATTTGGCTCTCAAAAAATGCCGTCATTCATGAAATTTGTGACAATTTACAGGAATTTTAGAATGAAAAACCTTAATTTAAAAAAAAGGATAATGACATCAATTCAACCCTTGTGTGCGCTCACATTACACGGGGCGAGATGAAAGATGCCTGGTATTTAAAGGCAATTCTTGGGCAGAACAATTTGACTTCAAGCCCATTTTTTGCATAGTACTACTGAAAAGGACAAAGAGGAGAGGTGCTGAATTTAACCTTCGATAATTTATTTTAAAAACCCTCAGGGCAGAATAGTTCAGTTTTCTTCCCATTGAATAATTACTTTGAAGTTATTTTTTAAAACGCATTTCAAAAACTTGAAAAAAATTGTTGTTGAAAAAAATTACTTGAAATTTCAACTTAAACTTGTGTATATCAGTTTGCCAGTTTATGTCTGTATGGTTTGGTGATATTGACTGGGAAGCTCTGTGACCTGATCATTATTCACACACTGGTTTCATGGAACAAGCAGCTTGAAAGACTTGAAAGAATCTTCCAAATGTACCCCTGAAGAAAACTTGCCAACATAAACCGCCGAGTCTCTGAATGATAACATGATATTTTGTCTCATTCTTTTTAAATATTTTATTTGGTATTAGCCATCCTCAAAGCCTCACTGAGGTGAAAAGGGGAAACGAGACAAAAATCTTCAGACGTTCTTGCAGCTCTGTGACGCTGCATTTTGCTTTCTGCAAAACGCTAACATGGGCACAAAGCAAAATGCTCATCTACGAGATATTAAATATCAGCATCTGTAATAACATATAGGTTATATAAAGTCGCAAAATAAAAGTAAGATACATGATAAGAACACAAAATAATCCAAAATATATGTACATTACAAATGTTCCCAAAAATGTTTTACTGTAGGTTTTGAGTATTTTAATATTGACAAAGCTTAGGAAAGCAGAGTGAACAGAAAAAAATGCAGTACTGTACAGTTTATTACACTCTTGGTTAGCACACCATTATGATAATATTTGCTTGTCATTAGCCTGTCCAATCAGTGGTTAATTATTGCCACTTAAATGTACAGCAGAGGCGGAGAATGAGTCTAGGTTATAATTAAACACTGACCTTAATGTAACAATTCAGTCATGCCACCCTTCGTCACTTTCTACCTCAAACATTGCTCTTTTCTCCCCCGTCTGGCACTCCCCTACACTCTACTTTCATGGCTTCTTGCCAGAGGGAACATATGCATTATGCCATTTAGTACTCTCACAAAGTACGATCACTTTAGTCACATTTGCATGCAGCACATGTGTGTGACTGTGTGTGGCACAGACAGGTACACGTACACACAGCTGAATGGACAACCTACAGGATTTTCTATATAGTATCCTTCCTTGTTTTTGTGGGATTCATCAAGCTGTACTTTGCCGTTGATTATATTGGAATAAGAAAAAAAATCCCTGAGTCATAATAAAGGGTGAATTTAGTGTTCTTGACCCTGCTGTAGTTAATCGTATTAAATTACATGGATTCTCAAAAGGAGACATGGTTTTATTAATCTGCTTTGAGACAATAAATAGCTTGGGAAACACCAGGCGATGATGGATATACTGCCTAATTTTACAAATGCTTTCAGGGCACACTTTCTCCATTCCCCTTTGTTGTTGAATAATGCTATAATGGTGCACCAATTAAAGTCAAAGAGATTAGATGTGCTACCATACTCTTAATACCAAGATCAGGGAGGGACTGCTGAAAGAAGAGCAATTATTGCCATTTAAGTCTGCTAAACAATGATGATGTTTTCTTTTTCTTTTTAAATACATGCAATGAAAAGCTAATCATCTCCATTGAGACTAATATAATAGCAACATTTAAACTCAAACATCACAAGGTTGCAGTGGTGCTGGATGTACGAAGGTTTTGGGAAAGCTGGTGGGGTCATGCCTGATTTATGTCATATGCAGAGTGGGCTGGCCCATTACGCAATATATGCAATTAGCCTCAACATGCTATGCTAATCAGTAAATAGCCATCCATCCATCCATTTTCTAAACCCGCTGCATCCTGCACTCAGGGTCACGGGGGTGCTGGAGCCTATCCCAGCTGTCTTAGGGCGAAGGGACGCTAGTCAGTCGCAGGGCCACATAGAAGACAAACAACCATTCACACTTACATTCACGTTCAGAGTTGCCAATTCACCTAATGCATCTTTGGATGGTGGGAGGAAGCCGGAGTACCCGGAGAGAACCCACGCAGACACAGGGAGAACATGCAAACACACAGAGGGGCCTGCCTCAACCGGGAGTCGAACCCAGAACCCTCTTGCTGTGAGGCGACAGTGCTAACCACTGCCGCCTCAGTAAATAGCCACTTTTCTATTTCTGTAGTTGGGCAGCATGGATGGTTAAAGATTAAACATACTACTCAGAGCTAGTACATTGGCCTACGCTTTCATTATTTGTTTTATTTACATCTGGCTAGCTAACACTTTTCCTGCTTTTAATAGTCAATCAAAATGCTATTCCCCTTTCAACCCTTTATATATCAAATTTTCTGTTGTGTTACAGTTCATATTGCCTAAAGCATATAAAATCTCGCCTTGGGTGCCACATTGAGCAGGGCCGACTCTGGTAATATCTACGGTTCTGCTGCTCACCTCACAAAATGGATTAGGAGCTGATGATATAGTATCTGATATAATATCACAACAACACAGCATGACACACACAGCATTACAGTATTCAGAATATTGTAATTAATTTCCATAATAGTTCGATTGCATACTTTTAGACAAAAAGAAATACTTTATTTATTAATCCCACCGGGGCTAATTAGATTTTTTTTCACTTTGTTATTATTATACACACACACACACACACACACACACACAAGCATAATATCAAATACAACACAAAACACACACATACACAAACAGGACCTGCACATACGCAGGAGTAAGAAGGCTGTCTCTGGATGGCTTCAAATTCAAATTGGAGTTTACTGCTTTGCTCAAGCATACCAGTCCACACTGTTTTTTGACTGGTTTGAGTTGAACTTGATCTTCAGGTTCCTGGACAAAGCACAGACTGAGCCATTACTGCCCCTACTGCCTATTTCAAACGTGTGAGGAATTCCCTACAAACAAAATTGACAAACTAATAAACTGATAAATAAGGCAATTCACGTAAACAATCACCCTATCTTGATTCAGTTTCCCCTTTTTGGGGTTTAATAAGGTATCCCAGACAGTGTCCTGTTTATATCACAGTTCTCAAGAAGCTAAGACACTGACTGATGAATACATACCTCATGCAACCCCACATATCCCTTTAATTAGCAGCTTCTGTCAGTGTAAATCAAAAGTTGTCCACTGAACTTAATCCTCAGTAGATTTTTGTAGCTCAGTTTCCTTTTCAGTTGTTTAACATTTATGACAAATTAACATATTTTACAAACTCTTCAGTGCAAGGGAAGACAACTTGTTTAATTAATACAATTGGCTAATGAAAACATAATAATCTTAAATATTTGACAAAATTATGGGAATGGAGCTCCTTTGATAACTAAAAGCAGAACTAACGCATAAGTGAGTGCTTTGTGCGTCACAATCATTTGCATGGCTGCAGGGAGGAAAATAGACGATATGCTAGAGAAAAAGTGAAACTATCAAGTTACTTGTGTAAAGACTAATTAATTTTATAATGGAAAGATAATTTAGCTCATCTGAATTTAGAGTTTTTCCTCCTTTTTTATTCTGATGCTAGCTGCTGTAACTGAAGTGTGCATCAGGTTATGGAGATGTCCTGCAGAGAGGAAAAAACAAAACATGACCAACATTGGATCTTTCCAAGTTTATGGACCACTAAGTCAGATCTTCTTAGCTTTTTAATCTTGAGTCAAGTTGAAATTTGGCATTGGAGTCTGAATTAAACAGACGAGTCCTTGTCAACGCCTTATTTTTTGCTAATTCAGCCCGACAGGAGTTCAAGTCTCAAGTCTACAGCCCTGCTATTAACCCTCCTCTGTTACACTCCCTGATTCCACCCCATGAACCAGGCTTTCTCAGGGGAACTGGGAAAAGCAAGGAAAGCTGAGCTTTCCATCTGTGGCTTGTCAAATATTCATGTCGACTTCTTGTGCAATCTATACCTGCACAACACTGAACTCGTGACACTCGTCCTGTTTGAGCCACACACGTGTCATGTGTATCTTACCCATAGTATGTAAAATACACAATAATGAGATATTCCAAAGCACTCATGTCAGAATAACATTAAGTCGGCGCAAGATTTGATTTGTCTGCACACATGCACAATATTGGGAAATATATACAGCATATCCATTCTGGCCCTAGCCTTATGAATTTCCCGGCTCTGGAGAGGGTGCACGCAGATTTCACACATCGCCCATGGCATGCTTCTGTGCCTATTAGAAAGAGAATCCCATGCTACCTACAGTTGTAACACGTCAAATCAATTTATTCTTTGGATACCCTTGTCATATCGGCAAGCCCCACCGAGATCAGTGGAGTGTGGACACCAAAAGGATTATCTGTTGGTCTCACTTAAAATCGTCATTATACTTGACTTCTTGTGCTTGCATGCCATGCACAAATCTGTGCCTTTCAACAGCTGCAGAACTTGAGTTATTAAGGTGTGTGTGAATGCGTTGTTTGTTTACTTGTGTGTGTGTGTGTGTGTGTGTGTGTGGAGCACAACCCCCTGAACAACCGAATGTCACATTAACATGCAGCATGTATTAACATCTTGGCGTCATCTAGTTTTAAGTGACGTGTCTCTTTCTCTCGCTCTCTCCCTCTCATTCTCTGTCAAACACACACACAAATACACAAGGATTCGCAAGCACCTCCATTAATTGTATACTGTATGCGTGTGTGTGTGTGTCTGTGTTAGAATGCATGTCAACGTGCACACATTTTTTTTTTTTTTTGGAGAATTTGGACATTGATTGGTAATGACACAGCACCACCTTGGGGTAGACATTGAAGTGATACAAAGCAAAGAATGGCACACACACACACACACACACACACACACCTAACTTTCTGCAAATGAAGAATGTGCACAGTATTTTCATAACCAAGCAAATAACAGAGGGAGAGAGAGAGAGAGAGAGAGAGAGAGAGAGAGAGAGAGAGAGAGAGAGAGAGAGAGAGAAATACGTGAGTGGAGGAAGACATGAAGAAAAAATGAGAGGAAAGAAAGCAAGGGTGCATTTGAATTACACTGTGACTTTTGAAACCTCTGCACACTTACGGTGCAATCACACCGAGACATTAGTTTGGAGCACATACACACACCCAGCTGTTTACTGCACGAGAGAGAATAGACGTTAAACCATTTTTAACTAATTTTGAAAAACTTGATGCTGTCAACCTGAGAAATATGTCAGAATTATTCAGATGCCGTCTTCTAACGTTGGCTTCATCACAGGAGAGCACTGTCCCTCTGCAACAAGCCTCTGTCTCACTTCCTCCCCGGTGTGTTATCAGAACTCTATACGCACTTTTATCTGTCTCTGTTACACTGGGGATATTTGGATATGTTCTTTCCTTTTATTCCGGTACAGCGAAGCATTGGAATGGGGGAGATCAACCGGAACACCAGTGCCAATCTCAATCTGACCTTCCGATACCGGATGCCTGCTGAAATACAATTATAATTAAATCTTTATCTTCCCTCCTGACTCTCACGATGATTAAATTGCAGTTGGGAGTATGTAGTTCTGTGACTGTTTCCGCCTAATGTGATGCAACCCAACCTTCTTCGTTATTTATTTATAAATTCTGCCCTAGACAGTCTTGAGTTATATGCTTTGCCAGAGTTATTATGCCTCATCTTCACTAAATGGGTATCTCAGGCTAAATGAGCCTACAGTAAGCATACTGAATGATCGGCCAGTCAGTGCCAGCCGTTAATCTCCTTCATTATGCAGGAGACTAAAGTTTAAAAGACAAAGAAATGTATTTAAGAAACTACTGTGTTTAAATAACATTTTTGCACTTTTTTTTCTTTAAAGAAGAGTTCTATGGAGGCTCATATATTTATTAATTTAGCTTTCATCTAAGTGTGATCATCAAGCTTCCATCTCCTTGCCAGTTAGTATGATGGATGTGTGTCTGCAGGTCGTCCGGAGGCTGCATCTCTCCCAGATGGTAGGATCTCCTATAGGTGCAGTGCAGTGTGTACAGGACGAGCAAGAATGCCTTCCTATTTGTGTCCTTTTTTTCAAACACAGTCGCAGAGACGATGGGGGGTTGTGTGTTGTTGGCCTGATTGTTGTGCTGTGTCAGGGCAGTCAGGCTCGCGAAGGGTGGCTTTGCCCCCCGCGCACACGCCACAGACGGGCGCTAGAGCATTGGCCCGCGTCTTTATGTGGCCCAAAGTCGTGGCCTTGTGTCGTGTTGGTCTCACAACAGGGAGTCCAGGCATCTAGCATTGCCCTTTAAATCCTTCAAAGCCCGTGTACAATACAGGAACCATATCCCTATTTCTATTCAAACAGATGATGTTTTCTTATAGCATCATACTGCCAGTGCATAGATGAGTTCTTCCTGGTTGCTTTGACCAAATTTAAATCACAAAAAAAATAATTCTCTGTCTTACCATACAAACACAAACAGTGCAAATCCAAAGGGGCATTTATCTAAAGACCCACTGATGAATGTGGATATAATGTGTTTGCATCTTCAGAGAATGGCCAGGCAATATCCATGTACCATGGAGGTGTGAAACCATCCATGTTGACTGGATTAAAAAAAAAAAGCATCTAATCCACTCGTTCAAATCATTCAGTCAAGACTGTAAATAATGTACCCAGGGTAATTGTTCGCACACTCGTGTTTAAGTAATACCATCCATCATGGCCGGCTTACGCATGAAGTATATCATGCTAGATGGGGAGCAATTTCAGGGCTATTCGCTCGACTCCTTCATACATAATCCTATTGATTGATTTACAAGAGGCCTGTGTGAACATAAGCGTGAGAGTATTTAGCACAATAAGAGAGACACTCGCATTTTCCCAACAAACATTCAGGGAGGAAGCATAAGGTAAATGATGGCTAACAATCTATTGTAGGTGATATAGTAATTTTCGCAGCCTTGACGCTGAATGTGAAATATCCATCAAAGTTAACAAAGGAAGAGTTACCATCTGGGCTTATTGTCTGCTGTCAGAGACATACACGCTTCAGCTAGCAATGGCAGGCTGTTGCTCACTCCCCTTCTGTCTCCTCTTGTCTTCCTCCTCCATCTCTCCGTTTCTGACTTTATTCACATGCTATCTCTCCATGCCTTTTTTTCTCCCCCCTTTGTTGCTCTCCCTCCGCCTCCCCTTCTGCCTCTGCCAGGCGTTGAAGAGGAATGATTACTAAATGATTGCTGGCTAGATGATTGAATGGCACGGTTGACATTTTCCCATCAGTACTATACAGTGGAAGTGGGGGGGGCAGTGAGCCACACTAACCTTCCCCTCCAGGTTTATACATTGTGTGCAGCTATTGTAGTTGTTAAGGTTAAGGGTCAGTGAGATTTCATGTCATCCTACTTAGATATTACTGAGTTTTTATGGTGTAGCAGCTAAAAACCTTGTGATTGGCTAAATTTAATTGAAGGAAATACTTAAGACTTTAAAGACATAAATATAGAGTCTCAAGGAATAATCTGTCCTTTTAGCAGCAGCTATTGTCCACACTGCTTCTTACAGCCTACCGAGCCAAAGTGGATTAAAACTGAAAATGCAATGACCAAAATTATCCATCATTATTTCATCGTGGTCACTGTCTCTTACGAAATATGTGAAAATCCATACTTTGAAGCTGGTACATTTATTTTATTTTTTTATTTTTTTTTGTTTAAAGGGCAAATTGTGCTTCAGTCATTGCGGCAAAGGAGTTTTCAAACTGCAAAGAAGTTCTCACAGTACTTTTCAAGGTATTCTGGCAGAGTTGTTTTCTTGCAAACTGTGTGGGCTGGCAGCACAGGACAAATCTCAGGTAGTTATTGCTGCATCCCTGAAAATATATGCCAAGGTAATTCAGTGTCCCCATGCTCGACAAAATAAAAGCAAAAATATATATATAATGTATGATAACAAACAAAATATATATGTACGCCTGTGAATGACTGTATCCATTGTGTATGATAATCACTTGTTTATTCAAAATATGTGTATACAACACTTCAAAGCCCTTTTTTGAACATTTTCTGTCATCTTCTGACAAGACTTTCAGTCACTTTCCCTGTGTACTTGTGCAACAGCTCCCCCACTCCCGCCCTTCTATATCTTCAACTTCACACATTCATGCATTCTTGATGATTTTCATCCACTGCATTTCTTCTCAGGCAAATCTTTCAGAGCCTGAGGCAAAGTCTATCTCTCCGTCCTGTCTCGGGTTGGAAAATGAAACACCTATTCCCTTAATTATGCTAAACATAAGTAACTTTCCCTGAGACGCTCTTCACTTTGACATACATTCAAAGTAAAGATAAACTTTTATGATACTCGCTTTAAAATGGGCACAATTCCTCCAGCTGCCAAGGTGTGGAATGTGACGTTATATTGGTTTATTCTCGTCCCTCTCCGCTGCGTATGAGGAGGTGTGTGTATTAATTACAGTTTGTAAATGAAGTTGTAATCTATCTTTTAAATGAACAGCTGTCTGAATGCCTGGTGGGACGCTCCCAGGTGAGTTTCCTTTATGTCCCCCATGCCGTCTAGAGATATTTATTCAAATGGAAGACAACAAAAGATGATGGTATACCATCTATCATGATCAGCATTAATTTAAAGGAACAGTATACTCCCTCTTATAGCACCCAGTAGTCCTCTCAAATCCCCAAATTTCACTGCTGATGCAAATGTAATGTTGAAGGTCATCATTCAACATGTCAAAAGAAAGCTTAGGGAAGAATTTGATGTTGGTGCTGTTAAAGCTGATCACTCAATGAGTTATGGTAAAACTTTATTTTATTCAGAGTTACATTTAAATCTACATCTCAAAATAAGAAACTAGGATGACATTGGTTGTTGCAATTTCTATAATTATGTGTTGTAAAATAAATCATAGAAAATACAAAAAATAAAAAAGAGATTATTATTTGTGATCACTGACTATTGTTGTCTTCAAATCAAAATCTGCTATTTAGCGTTTTTTTTTCTAATCCTGACCGGATTATTCACACAGAATTGCTCTGCGTTACTGTCCTACAGCAGGCATGAGCTTCTGGACATTTGGACTCAAAACTCCAACAGTTTTATCGCCGATCTCCGACTCATCCCGGAGATCTCGAGAACACCGGAGGCTGCTCACTCTTCCCGGCCGGGCGGAAGTGCACGCAGACGGCGCCGAGAACGTAAACAAAGGCGGGGTAAGCGCGGAGGGCTACGAGCTAAGCTAAAGCTAATACCACACCGGCTCCCACTACCCAGCATTTTCCTCGCCAATGTCCGCTCTCTGGCAAACAAAATGGATGAAATACGGCTCTCCATCACCAACAACAGACGGATTATGGACTCAAATGTCATGTTTTTCACCGAAACGTGGCTAAACAACAGCTGCCCGGACAATGCTATTGAGCTAGCAGGACGCCACACACACCGAGCCGACAGGATAGCAGACGACTCCGGCAAAACCAGAGGTGGAGGTTTGTGCAT
>JBAJHX010000049.1:17150932-17186770 GCA_037176925.1 Amniataba percoides
TTGTACTGCTAAAAAGCACTTCTGGATGGATGCAAACTGCATTTCGTTGTTCTGTACTGCAGGTGCAATGACAATAACGTTGAATTCTATTCTAGTCTATTCTACCTAATGCATGTCTTTGGATGGTGGGAGGAAGCCGGAGTACCCAGAGAGAACCCACGTAGACACAGGGAGAACATGCAAACTCCACACAGAAGGGCCTGCATAATAATAATAATAATAATAATAATAATAATAATAATAATAATAATACACAGACAGTGTCTTTCACCTTGAAAATAAGGTACCACAGCTCACATAGTAACCAGAGCAAAATAGGAAGAAGGATGTCGCAGCACCACTCACTCCTCCTCTTTCAGCTCAAGGTTCTGAACTCGCGGTAACAAATGAAGGCGACCGGATGTGTACCAACATTTAACCTGCGGTGGGTGGACAGTATAAGGGCAACGTTAAGAGAGACTTCATTGAGAAAATCAACTTGAATGTATAAAAATGAGTGGAATGGAAATAGAGTGGAAATAACGCCTTTTGGATGAAGATCTTGGCTACCATTAATCATCAGGCAATTGCAGGTCTGTGACAGGACACAGTCTTTGATGTTTTGCATGAAAGTTGGACACCCATCCACCAGCACAACCTCTGCACGATCATTTTCTGCCTCGCTACATGAAGGGCGTACACTTCCTGCATTTGCACTGGATGCTGCCACTGGATCTAAATTATGAGGTGCAAAATCATCCAATATGGACACAATCTGTACTGAAGCTTTCCTTAACAAAAATCTATGCCTGCCTCTTGATACAGTCTCTTCTGCACAGCATGTGTTTGTATATACATGTTCAAAAGATTATCTTTATGTTTATTTCCATCATCGTCTAGTTATTCTTGCACCGTGTGTGTGTGTGTGCGGTATCTGCATGCACACATATCGATGTCTCCTCGTGTCATTTAGTATTCAAGCTCGAGTGTGTCTGTGTGGCCCCTTTCTTTCCTCCCTCTCCGCCGCCGTATTTTCCTTATCTGATGATGTTATCCGATGAGCAGCCAAATCTCCAGTAGTGCAAATCTGCCCCGAGGGAATTCTGACACCTTGTTATCATAGCACATGCAGAACAGCCACTACCACATCCTCTCTACGTGACATTCTGTTACCTAGGAGGATGGGGAAGAGGAAAGAGGGAAGCAGTGTTTAGTGTGTGTGCGTGTGTGTGTGGGAGCTGTTTCACACTTCCATTTACGAGGTACACATTTAGCCTTCACACAGTGGCCTGGAGGGATTTCGAGGCCCGGCTTTCTTCTCCCTCGTCCGTGAGTTTGCCTGCTCATTGCCTTTGTTCTCTCGCTCTCCTCCAAACTGACCCCCTCATTTCTCATCATTCTTTACCTCTTCTGGCAGCTTTGCACATTTAACTTGGCTGGGGGTCTTTTTTTTCTTTTCTCCCCTTACTTTTCTTTTCTTATTTTCCATCTAAATATGGCAGGTTGCCCTAATCCAAAATCGCCTTCACCCAGGAGCCAGGCTCACATGAAAATCCGGGAATGATAAAACTCAATATTTAAATGAAAAGCTGGAGTTTGCAAACACATCCATCTTTTTTTCTTTTTTTCTTCCTGTTGTCTTTTTCCAATTTTGTCCCGCTCTCTCTTCCCCTTTCCAATGCATGTGGTGAATTCTGTACGGTCCAATTTGGTAACCATCTGTCTTGTTTTGAGGGGGCCATTTTGGCTCTACACACTGATGATGACTGAATGATACTAGATCAGTTTCCAGGCACCGGGTAGAAGCCATAGTAACCCAGAACGATGCTGGGAGGAAAAAACCAGTCCAGCCATTGTTGATTAATATCCTCTTTCATTTCGACCTACATGTCTACTAATTCAGTGCCATTTTACATGCACCAAACTATGACTGCCACCATAAATATCTCTTTATCTGCTTCCCCTTTTAATCACTCTACTCGTGGTTGATTTAACTCGACTCATCATCGGCATGTTCTCTGGGAAACATATCTTTTTGTTAACCTCGTGCAGGGATTTTTTTTTTCTGTTGTGTTGTTTTGTTTTGTTTTTTTAAACTGAATCAAGCCTCAATGAACAAGAAATCTTCTTTATTACACGGTGATTAATTCCACCACTATGCATGCCTTTTCACAGACAGTCATCACGCCGGGTGTTGTGCACTGAGCTTACACTTAACCCTCCTTCATTACCCATCAACCAAACAGACTACTTACCAGTATTTTAAAGCCAATTAAGCACTCTTAGTATGAGAGTAGCGCCGCTGGTGGACCCAACTTTCAAAACAAAGCCATGATTAAAGACATACAAGAAGGAAGGCTCTCGACAAATGCATGGGAGGAAAAAAAAAGAGTCGGGAAAAAGACACAAAAACAAAAATAAAATGGGAAGATTACCACGGCAACCCCGCCCCACCCCGTCAGCGAAATGTTTGATTTAGTTCAGTTCTGGCCACTTAAGCCCCATGTTGGGCCTATTGTTTCCCTAAGCCAACGCTGCAATCCTCCTCCTCCCTCCCAAACTGAGGAAAGAGGTGACGAAGGAGAGGAAAGGAGGAGGATCAGAGAGGAGAGACACAGGCAGGAGTACAGTTGCAGTTGTGAGCGGAGGAGGGAGAACTGCAAGAGGAAACAAGGAGAACGAGGCAGGAGGAGACGAGGGAGGAAGAGGAAAAGGGCATCCCCAATTTGGAAAAAAAAAGCAGGATGCCACAGCTACGAGCTTAAGTACTGCTTCCATCGCCAGTCTGTCAGCCATTTCTCCTCAAACTCTCTCTCGCAGTCACTATCATTCTGTCTTTGTTTCACCCCGACTTTCATGTCTGCTCTCTTCATTTCTTTTCTGCCGAATGGTGGAAGCGAGCGCCTCTCCCTGTCTCTCAACTACAAAAGCCACTGAGAAACAATCTCCTCTTTCTTTCTCCACTCGTGTTCCTTCTTTGGTTTTCTGTCTTTCTTTTAATGGGGTTAATCAGTAAAACTCAAAGTCACATCCCAGCTAGAAGTAATTAAGTTGTCAAAATAGGGTTCTTTAAACTTCTCTCTACTTCTGATGGTAGAACACTCATTCTCTACCTCCTGCTGGGCCATTAGCATATTTTTTATTATCCGTCATTAACTGAGTGTTGACACATTGTTCATTCTGCATGCATGTTTATGTGTGCAGAGGTGTGTGTGTGTGTCTTCAGGTTTGCGTATCCCTCTTGCCCATGTAGTTTCTGGAACCTCATATTGCACGCTGAAAAACATTCAAAACCACACAGGCAGAAACAGACGCACAAGCAACACCGGCGCACACGCTCAGGATGAACAGAGGGAGGCCAGAGATGAGAGAGCTGAAGGAAGGAAGCGAAGAGACAGAGGGAAGAGAAAAGGAGGAGTAGAGCTGGCTAGCACAGGAAAATTGAGCTGTATTAAACCATAATCCGGTTAGCGACGGCTGGGTGTAATCTCACTCATTAATAACATACTCCCAGTCTAATCTACAAACGATCAAAAGAGAGAAAATTTTCCATGGAGGAGTTCAGTTGCTTTTAGCGAATTTATGAGGATTTTTGATGCCTCATTTTCCGAGACGTCAAACGTCAGACGGGTTGACAGTTTGGCAGGCAGGGAAGGAAAAAAAAAAACAGATTGCACATTGAAATTACAAATACCCCCGAATCCTGATTCCCAGTAATTAGTGGGGATAAACAAACTGTAGAAGGATAAATACCAACAAATAAATCACTGAAAAGTGAAGGGTTAGCCTTGTGAAAGACTCAGAAGGAAACATACACAATTTTCTAACTTTTTCTGACTTTTGTGGCAAAAACAGGCGACAACTAAGACTGTAAGTTTCATAAGTAGTTAAGGCGAGCTTGTATTGAGAAAACCCAGGGGACAATGTACTGTGACACAATTTTGCATCATTTTAAAACAATTAATTAATGTTTGTAACGTAATGCAGCATAGCATTTATTTGGGACATTTACTATGTATCCACACAAATACACACAAACACACACACTATTTATGTTTCCTCTCCTCTTCCTCCCTCTCTGAATGTCTCTCACACCTGGTCACACTCATATTAATAAATGTGTCCTTCACTCTCTCCGTCTCCTTATATGCATCTGCCTAACTCATATATAACACAATCCACAATCTCCATGTTTATGCATAGTTGCTGAAGGTGATGCGGTCTGATTTCGGTTTCATTCCTCTGACATGAAATGAACTTGTCCGTGTAATACATCGGCAAGAACACACTCTGGCACAAACACACCAGAATTCAGTCACATTCGCTTTCTCTCCTCCACAGGCAGGTGCGTGGACGCACGCAAACACAAATTGGGCTTGTCTGTAACAAAAGCGGCCCAGATGCGAGCAGCCAAGCCACTTGGTTGGCTGTAGGCATTAGGAAATCCAATATGGATGTGTTAAATGAACGCCAGTAGTGACGGAGAGAGCAGGCGAGCGGCGGTGTCGAGGGGAGGGAGGGAGCGGGGGACACAGACAGGAAGGCAGGCAGCTTGTTGATTACTCTGGTGTTTAACATTAGGAAATGCCAGAATGGAAATGGTGCTCATATCACCCTGTCAATTGCCTTGTTAGCTACAGCCAGAGAGAGTGAGAACAGGCGACCGGGTAGAAAAAAAATCAGCTTTCTGAAGTGGTTGGTTTAAATTTCCATTTGTCTCAGCAGGGTTTGGGAGGTAGGGGGGGGGTTTGAAAGTGGTTATAATAGGAGAAACCCATGGCATTGGCTTAAGTGCACACACACACACTTAACCATTTCACACAGACACACACACACACATAGACAGAGAGATATTCACAAACCCACATGCACACATCCCCACAAACAACACACACATATACCCCCAACTGGGTACACTTTGTACACCATCTACCCCTCACACACCTGCAGTCCCACTACCGCTGCCTTGCCAATCTCTGGACTCAATTCCCTGCAGTTCATTCTGCTGTGACACCTGTTGGTGAGGAGAGCTGAATTGAGCATCGGAACATTCCACAATGAGAGGAGAGAAAAGAGATAACCGCCGATTGCGAGCGGAGAGGGAAACGTCTGAGCGTCTGCGGTCGTGATGAGGTCACTGAATACCTGCCAAAGCAAATCTACCAGACTCAATGTACCGGAGGTAGAAGGGCACTCCAGGTTTAATGGATGTGTAAAAATGGATTCAAGGTAACTCTTTCGTAACTCACAATGGCAAATGCGCCGTGAATGAAAGTGCTAAAAATGGTGGAGTGAGTTGGGAATTTCTGCGATGAAATGAAAGCTTAAAATACAATTTTTATGTGTGGGTGTTAAGACACCAAATTGACCACAGGCTTGGACCAGATTAAGTTAGAAAAATACTCTCAGCTGCCAGTTTGACACCTACAGTACAACAACCTGCAAATAAATCAAGACTGTCATGTTCACTTTTTGACGAAATCGTTTAAGAAAGGCTGTGTTTTGTGCTATTTTGAACTGTACCACAACACACTGAAATGTGATTCTCCTATTTTGATCACCACATTTATCAATCAATAATGGTAAGCTAAATAACACTCACCTCTGTGTAGAATGAAGTGCAGTTCAGCAGCACCACAAATTGCAACCTCCAAACTATAAAAGACTTTCAGCAAAAACTGAAAATTAAAGCTTACATGAAAGACTGTATTATGTTGGCTATGTTGTGCCTAATAAACTGACTCAATGGGTGATTCAGAGAACAGGTAAAATGTTTCTTCCATAACTCTTTCAGAAATTAGCACATTTGCCCGAGCTGCTGCACTTTCACCTAATATGTCACCTCAAACTGCTCCAGGTGCTGCTGAATATCCATTAAGAGGAGGGTTCGATGTAATGGGCTCCTTCTGCACAATAAAAATGTGTGAAGATGTCTTTTCAACTCATTCTGGAAGAAAAGAGGGGGGGAATATGGACAAAACACAGCTACATCTTAATGGTAACAAGCAATGTTTTACATAACCATTACAGCTCTCTAGGAAGAACATATTTCTATTACATTGCTGGATTATGACCTTTATCTACACCAAATACCTCATCAAAGGCCTTTGGGGACAGATGTTCATAAACATCACAAGGACAACGTCTACAATAAGAATAACACGGTGGAACACAATCTGCCCTATGGGCTGTCTTCCTATGACAAACCTTAGCTCCCACTTAGCCTCTGGAGGTACAGTCAGAGTCTGGAGCAGCAGTAATAAATGTCCCTGGCATTGGTAGCTATGACTGGGAAGGGACACTAATAGTCCCTTAAGTAATAATCATGGCGCTGGGATAGGACCTCCAAACCTCAAGGGGGCAGTAATCATGTTGACTTCAGGGTAATTATGATATTGCCATTACTTTTCTCCATGAGCCACAAGTGTCCTTAGTCATCAAGTCCAGCTCTGCTTTTTTTTTCTTTTTTTCCCCTTACATTTCTTATCATTCCCCTGGTTACGTGTCATTTAAATAGCTAATTCCTTTAACACGCAGAGACTGGCACACTAATACACTCACACACACACACACAAAGAAAAAAATAAATAGATAAATAAAACACAGACAGACAGGCAGACAGACAGACACACGACACACACTGCCAATGAGGTAAACACAGTCTGATAATTATGGATGTGGTTTGCTGTCGATGTGACACCTGTGTCCCGCCTCCTGTGTCTCTTTGGATTGGACAGCTGTGCTAACAGTACTACTGTGCCAGAGTGCACACATGCACAAACGCACTCACACACACGCACACACACACACACATATGCACTGGACAGCACAGTCTAGAAAAGCATGCACACGCATAGGAAATGGTAAATTGATGGAAAGAAAACAAAAATAAAATACAGTCAAATGAAAATTTTCATTTTAAAACTAAGTGGTTTGGAATGTATCGGACGGTCTTATCATGAATAGTGATTCAACACACACACATATGCACAAGCATGCATGCACAGCTAGTGTGTATAGCTAACACAGATGACATCATCACTAACCCAACCCACCGACCCAGACCGATGCATTTCAGGGAGAATCGTCTATAAAAGCTGATGTTTGTGTTTTGCACCAACCCTCTGTGCTACTGAACCTTTTAATTGAATCTGCAGCTACATGACAAGTCAGTGCTCTCGGAAGAGATTGTTCTTCAGGGGTTTATTATGCTCACATAAAGTCGCGTGTCCCTCCACTGAATGTTATATTTTGCTTTGTTTTGCAAAGCCTTTATTTTTGTTTTTATTCATTTGCTTCCGTAGAACATGACAGATGTGAGATGTGAATATAAAATGTCAAATAAAATCTAGCACACAGTATATCGTATATCGTAGAATTGAAGTGCTTGACATATGGTTTCCCGTTGCTAGATCCAGACACGCACCAGCCTATTTAGACAAGAAAAGAATTGTTTTTTTAATTGAATTTGTAAGTGTATTTCACACACCCTGTTAGGCTGTAATTTGTCACAGCAGGTGCTGAACGTGGAGTTCTCGTTGCATAGGCATGTTACATCATGTGAGAAATGTCACCGATTTTCATGTCAAGATCTGCCATAGTTTGAATTTTCTATCACTGGTACGTTGTAGTTATCTATATTCAGGGTCACATACGCATGAGGCATGGAGGAGATATGAAACAAGAGAAATGCTATGCACTCATTGAATCCCTACATGCTCCAGTGGTCCAGTGTTCTCTAACTGAACTTGACCTTTGAAGGCTGATGTACCTTCTTTTCTCTTATGATAATGGAGAAAAGAAAGTCCCTAATCTTATATTCTATATATCTGCAAATGATTAATACTTGGAATGTATCTCTAACTTATGAAAGTTGTATGTTCCTACACTGAGACAAATAGTGGCTTCGAATAATTCAGATAAACGCTTGATTTAACCTGCCTAAATGAACGGGTGGTTCGTTATCAATAACCAAATATCAAAAAAGGGAGAAAAATAGCAGTTATAGTTGGACTAGTTAACATTGGTTTATATTTCTGACACATTTCATTCCAATCCATCAAATAAGTATTTAAATATTTCAAACTTTATTTTGGAAAGCAATGGGCCACTTTCCAAAACTGACAAAAAAGGCTTTTAATGAAAGAAAAAAAAGAATATGCTAGTGTTTCATCATTTAACAGCTAAAAGTTACATCTCAACAAATCATTTAAAGTATACTCTTTAAAACTACATCTTGTACTTACTTGAACTCATCTATAGCTCCCATAGAGCACCGCATCGCCTTTACAGTGCTTCCAGTGAGAGCTTGGCAAAGTCAATCTTCAGAGCAGAAAGAAGTGACAGAAAATGAAAGATGACCTGACTCAATACAACAGAAAAGACAGAGAAAACATTAAAAGCAAAGTACATTTCTTTATCTGAAGACTGTGCTTTTGATAACCAGAACTTTATTCACTATTTTGCGTGAATTCTCTTTCAAAGTAAGGTCAAAGTGGATTTCAAGACCACTGAGAAAATCGAAACCTAAAGAAATCTCTCTTTGAAAAGTCAACCTGAAGACATTCAGAGAGAAGAGAGGAAAAAAAAACAGCAAGCCAGGAAGTAGTTATTAGTGGTGAAAAAAGAGGCATTTTGTGAGAGGCTGAAGAAAAATAAGAACCATTGTGAAGTATATAGAATCTACTAACTATAGAATCCAATACATGAATTCTGACTTATGATTTTCTTTTTCCTCTCTTTGAGACTGTAGACAGACAAACAGGAGACCTCACCTGAGAGCATGTGGCAACATAAATCACCTGGTACAACACACACCTGCACCTGCGTGTCCTCACGCTCACCTAAGGACACATTTAATCCCTCAAAAGACATAAATTCACAGCAAAAGTCAGGTAGCTTTCCCCAAAGTTTTAAAACAGCTTCATCGATGAATGATTTAGGAGACAAAACTTCTCTTTTAGGGCTACAATAAAACCCTAGTGTCATTTCCATCAAGCAGCCTGGCTGGAGACTGACAGTCTCCCTACTCCATTTAGCATCATAAAGTACATCACTTTAATGCAGACTTTTCCTGACACTACCCCTCAGTCTTCATCTTCTTTGTCTTTGTCTCCTCCTCAGGCCTCCTGCAGCCTTTCTGTCTGCCTCTGTCTCTGCACACTTGTCATTTAAAGAAGGCTTTACTGTTGTAATAAATGAATTAGCAAGTCAGCTGTCTGCAGAGTGTAAGTTTGTTGCTGCTGACACATGCTGAATTCTTAACCTACCGCATCAAATGCCACCACAACAGGACGAGCAAAAGCAGACAGGGCATTTATAGAAAGTACTGAACATAAGTAGGTGGAGTGAGAGCATAGAGCTGCATTTGGCTTTGATGTCTAAAATCTTGGTTCAACTTATAACAAGAATTAAGGAAAAACTTTAATTATTTTCTGTAATATGGGATAAAATTTCATTACTTTTCTCATATCAGCCATATTTAGATGCTCCAGCATTCCTGTGTATGTTCCAGGTTCAGTTACTGTCCAGTACTGACTACCTGATGAATTTAAAATGTCTGGAAAAAGCGATCCTATTCAAATCATATGCTAATATCAAAGCCACTATTGTACAAGTAGAATATTTTCGTGAGTATTGCATCTCACTATTTTGACGTGTATTTTTATGTTTTTGTAAGCAATAAAAAACATTACAAGTAAAAGTGTGTGACTATTTTTATGTAAATATATTTGTACAAGCACAGCTACAAAATGTAAAAAAAAAAAATGTTTGGCTCAAGATAAGAGTTTCATAAGACAGACTCATGCTCCCATAAAGAAACTACTATGTTCACCTTAAGCTGCAGCCTCAGTATTAGTGATTTGAATGAAATACTTCTAATAAATACCATAAAGAAGTAACTATCCTATGTAAAATAAAGACACCATGCCCAATAACACCCACTTACAGTAGCTCTCTCTCTCTCACACACACAGACACACACAATACATAGACACACACCCCTCTTGTCTGATGCCCTGTGGCTGGACTCCAGATTCCTTCCCTGACAGTGACAGCTCAGACAAGGAGAGCAGTATGTGGTTTTCTCTCACATTGGGCCAACCTCCAAAGATAGAGAGCTATTAATTAAAGTGGATAACACTCCTCGCCTGCCCTGTTTTTTTTGTTTTTTTTTTACATTTGTGCATATAAATGACCAGATGCTCTATTTACAGTTGTTTGCAAACCAGTCAAGACATGAAGCAGAGTTAAACTGTAAACAATTAAGGCTGTAGTACACAGGACAAACCTGTATTTCATTCTGGCAACCGGGACATTGCCTCAGCATAACAGCTTCAACATAAATTGCAGAAAACATGTCGTTGCCAGGACTGGTTCAGTTCTTGATTCAGTGTCTCACTTTGCTACCCCTCTTACTTATTAAAATATTATTCAAATCTGTAGATTTTACTCATCATATCATGACCAGTCCATGCAATAAAAAGAGACAGGGGAGGAGGGAGAGCAGAAGGGGAGAAGGTCGATGAGGAGACGGTGTTAAAAAGTGAGGGCAGGGTATTAAGAGGTGAGAGACAAAGCTTCAAGGTGGGAGGGATCAGAGGATTAGAGCCTCTAATCGGATTGATTGATTGAAATAATCGGTCTGGTCCCACTCACACTGTTAATCTGCGGTGTGTATCTGATGTTTACTCGTGGCAGAATGTGTTGACATATCATATACAATGTATTGATCACTTTGATGCATTAGCGTTTTGGTCATACGCTGTAAAAAAAAAAAAAAAAGAAAAATGGTATCTAATCTCTAATATTGACTGCGGCTTTGATAAAGAAACTATATTATGTGCATCAATCTATTTCACTATCTCGTGCTTTTATCTGTCTCTCATTTTGGACTAGAGTGGGTGTGATGTACGACAAAACATCCAGACACAAGAACAGTTTCTTTCCTCAGGCTGTCGCTCTGATGAACGTTTGACACCAGTCACAGAGTGTCAGGAACAATCCCAGAATCATAAACATCCATTGACCTCACCAATACAACATTTCTATAAACAATAAATATATATTTAAATATATACTGTATATTCTGTGCATAAGCCATTCAAAATGCATCATCGTACTCAACACTATTGCACTCCATTAAGTTATGTCATGTGTATGTTGTGTTATGTTTATATTGTGTTTATGTTTATGTTATGTAACTTATGTTTGCTTATTTATTTTCTACTTTCTTGATCCTTTAAGTACGAGTCAGATCCCTTGTATGTGCACACACACCTGGCCAATAAATCTGATTCTGATTCTGATTCTATGGCTGTAATCAATAAATCTGAGGACACAGTTGAGGATCACGGGGCCAAATTACAACAGATTTGCTCATCCTGTCAGCTGGAGGGGAAATCTTGATCAGAAGCTTGGTAGGGAGCGATTGTCAACAAAGATTATCTTTTAATGTGAGGAATTTTTTTTTTTATTTTCTAGATTCAATCCAACCACCCCAATTGATTCTGCAGGCTGATATGAGCCGCCCAGATAATATCGCGTGCTTGATATTTACAGCATGACATCTACACCAGTCCTATACGGTGCGCTGATTTATCAGAGGCAAGAACAGAGCAGAGGTGGAGAAAATGACTATTTCTGATACGTGGTGTAACCCTGACACAGTTGTGTTTCTCAGAGATTCACTCTTGGCATCGGGGGCACTGGACAGGGCTTGTAAGACGAGTGGTGTTCATTTACATGGTCCAAATTTGTAGAAGCGGCCACAAAAATTGTTTGTTAAATAATCATTTTAAAACAGTCGGAGTTGACCAAATTGGCCGTCTTTGCAATGCGCAGTGTTCAGCTGAATTTGTCAAGATGAACTGAAATTTGAGATCTTCCACTTCCACCTGATTACTGATTTACGTGGTCTGTCTGTATCAGAGAAAGAGCAGATGCTGTAAATATTTTCTCACACCTCCTCTATTTCTCCAAGCACACCAAACCTTGGGAAAGTAAACTGTTTGGCAGATGGCTACATCAAAATTCACAACAACATCGCTCCGCTTTTGGGTTTTTTTTGTCAACGTCTCACGGCAGTCAGCATGATGTATCAAAGTAAGCTACCAGGGTGCTGAATTCAGTTTTTAAATGAATGAAAATGTAGAAGTGACTCTGGGTCTAATGTGTATTGATTTACTCATTTGTTTGCGATGTATTGTAGTTACATCAAACTCTTTATTTTGCTTTGCTTTTGAATTGTATTCCCTGGTATTGTAGTTGGCAAAGTTCCCTTACATACACGGGGGATATGATAAAAAGAAAAAAACAAAACAGCCATTCCTCAGACTTGGAATAGCTAGATATTTTTGATGCATGTCTTTGTTTGCAAACCAATTTCCCCAAAGCCAAAGTGCTACCGGAGAAAACAGAAACCATTTCCCTCCAAGTGGTGTTCCGTGGATTTACGAGAGGCAGCGAGCAATTTATAGCTCAGCATGACAAAAGGAGAAATGGGTCTGTATAAGCGCACAGCTTTACACGTTTGATGGAGTTGAGAATGTAAAGAGTGTGGATTGTGAATATTCATTCCGGGGACACGCAGAAATGCAATGTATTCATCTGTCTGGCAGACCACTGGGTGGATATCAACTCCCTTGTTTTATCATCCCTGGTGCATCTTGTCTTGAGGCGGTCTCTCCCTCCCTCTCCCGCTCTCTTTAAAGTTCTGTCGTCGTTCCGAGCCGGAATTGTCTGTGGCCGATGGAAGTGCCTCTATCTGACCCAGATCATCGGAATGAGTTTTCTCACTGCGAGCATTCTGGAGACAATTCCCTGGCCGAGGAATGGAAATAAACCATTGGCTGAAACATCAGATAAGGGAGGAACAATCAGTCATTGTATGTGTGTAAACATGCATTTGTGTGTATTTGCGAATTGTGTGTGTGTGTAAATGTGCGAAATGTTTGTGGATGCGCATTTGCATGAGAGTGCTTGTTCATGCCTACATGCAAGTGCCAATATGTGTGCATTTGTTGGTGTGTGATGGAGTACCACAGATCCTATCAGGCTAATACCTCTGTTGGGCCTTTGACTAGGCTGAGTGCATCGCCGTGGTAATTTTGCCCTCAGTATGTTTGTCCTCCTCACTACTGAGGGACGGAGGAAAAAAACAAAACAAAGGAAGACAGGGGGAAAGGGGGATAAGAAAAAGACAGGCACACACACACACAGTGGGGTGGTGAATACTGAGAGCATGTTAATGTTATCGGATGTTGTGGAGTGCAGGTGATCAAACCCAGAGGAGTCAGTGGGAGTCCAAGCAGATTGTGCAGTGTGTGTGTGCGTGTGTGTGTGTGTGTGCATGGGTGTGTGCGGGTGCGCTTGTGGTTTATCAGCGCTGGGGAAACTGGTAATGGCAGCATGGCTGGATTACACAATCACTATGTTCAACTTCCACTCCTTAACACATGCTGAGTGGAAACTATTTCCCACTAGGCACAGGAGAACATGCACAAACACTCAAACAAAGGCTGCAAATTTACAGTAATTTCACTTTGGTGGAAGGTGACTGCGACTTAAAATGTGGAAATAATAGCTGTGCAATTGTATTATAAAACCAAAACATATATTAACCAATCTGTCTTTACCAATCTGCCAGAAGGAGAGCTCCTCGAGGACTGTGTATGAATTTCTCATGCACATTATTTCTGGATAGAAACTTCTCTCAGACTTTCAAACTCTTTTCTCTTGCTGCCTCTTGGCAAGTTAAGTGGGTTGCAGATTCCAAGTCAAGTTTCCAAGAATGACTTCAAAGTTTATGTTTAAGTTTACCACCTAAGAGACTAACTGAAATATGCCAGGCATAAATTACAACACACCTGTGTCTTTAAAGGGCCAGTCAACCCAAAACACACACAAAAAAAATATATACGCATTTCCCAAACGTGTCGCTTGTGGTACCTAGCCACAAAGTCACAGTTTTAATTTCATGTTGCCAAGGTTTTGATATATACGCCTCTGAAACTTGTGCCAAAATCCCAATGCAATAGAGGACTGAATTCTGCTTGTGCGTTTCAAAGCACTGAAAAATTACATCTGAAAACCTCAACAGTAGAGTCAAACGATGTCCTCTATTCTCTAGATAATCCACAGACTTTGAAAGTGGCCCCAGTGAAAAGTGTTGACAGCAAAATCCAAGAAATGGACAGATATTTAAAAATACTGGCACATTAAACTAAAATTATCTCCAGGAAATATGTATTTTATCTGTGATTTGACTGAACCAACCCTTTGGTACAGTGAGTCGGGATGTGTTCGGGTTGTAAAATGTCAGAAACATTGTGTATGGCAGAGGCACCCACTCCAGCACCCCAGATTGCCGCACAGTTACGTGGTAGGGCCTTAATTGAAAGCTAAAGCGGTGGGCGTCCTTGTTGGCGAGAAACATGAAACTGCAACATCCACTGTCTGATTCCAGCTGGAGGCTTTTATTGCATATCGTCGCCTTCTGTTTCCATTTACCCTCTTACTAGTCCATCCGTCCTATCAAATGCTTATCCTGTTCAGGGTTATTTTTGCTAATGTACCTGAATTTTGTATCTGTGGAATTACCACAAGAGGCTGTTGGATGTGCTGCCTCCTCTCCCATCCAGATCGCTCTGAGCTGAATGGATAACGTGTGAATGACATTACAAATTATGAATTTTGAATTGAAACAGTCACCGGAGCCAAGCCCTTATCATGCAGACACAAGAGCAGAGCTACTCCTGAAAAGAGACTCTTACAGAGAAGAGCTCTCAATCTACCCAAAAGCACATGCAGATATAATATAGGTGCAATTTAGAGGAGCATATCATTGATGTCATTTACAAATTTTGTATCTGCCATTCACCCACTTTATGAGAGACAGGAGTTCATGCCCACACAAATGACACGGGAAATATCCATCATGGGACATGGGAATTGGTAGGATTTGGTAGGATTTTCAATTGTGATCTGGAATATACAGAACAAATATAGTAAAGTCTTTCGACCACTAATACAATAATATGATGAAGACTTCACAGCAGTTCTTTGTATATTTGGCCCAGATGTGTGCTTTGAGATAAATGCCAACATCAGCATACTAATATACACACAGTGACGATGCTACTGTGCCTCTGTTTAGCAGGTAATGTTTATCACATTCACCATCTTTGTTTACAAGGTTTAGCATGCTGAAATGTGATAACAATCACTAAACACAGATGGATATGTTAACTTGTTTTGCAGGTATTTGGTCAGAAACAAGAACTCGACAAACTAAAATCTGACCCGATGATGCCACCAAAAGAAACATTAATGGATGCACAAAGTGATTACATTCATCCTTAATGTATCATCAATGTCTGTACCAAACTCCTTTACAGACTATCCTGCATTTCTAAAGATATTTCACTTAACAAAACAACACACCTTCACCCTCCAACTTCATGGTAGGGTTGGAAGTCCAAGTCATGTTTTCAGGATTTACCCTGCGGGTGCCGTGAATATCTGTACATAGAAATAACAATATTTGTTGAGATAGTCTTGTTCAGTCTGAACCAAGAAAAACCGATCCACATCGCACTCCGAAAAGCCATACTGCTAGTGTGGCTGCAAACATCTGCTGCAGCGTTAGCGATACTATGCTATGTTCTGTTTTTTTCACCTTTTTTTGGAGAGAAAAGCATCCAGTGTTCCTATTTCGGTGTGTTATTTTTATAAACCTTATGTCTTTCTGTGGCCTGCTACCCATGCAGATGTTGAGATTAACTGTGTGTTGACTATTGCAGATACGTGTGCACTGTAATTCAGACGTCAAACTGACAGCTTGGCAGATCGAGGTGCTCAACCAACTGTGCTGCTGTCACAGGTTCAGGCCTGGCTGCCTCGATGCAGCATACATGACTGATGTGGAAGAAAATAACACACAAAGAGCTGCTGCAAGTGAAGAGATCTGATCTGTTCCCTGATACGTCTCCTAAAAGTATGGGTTCAATTATTGGAATGTAAGCATCTGTGAAAGACACCTCAAGATGTTCCATGTCAAGGATTTAATTGCTTATATGTTACACCCACTGATCTCTGTGTGTGTGGGTGGATGGGAGCGCGCGTGTCTATTTGTGACAACAGTTGCTATTGTACATTCACCTCCATGACAGTTAAATATGCAGAAGAAGCGTCAGGATTTAATTGTTCACACTGTGACGCTCTCATCTTCAAGCTGATTTGACTCCACTTCGGCAGCGAAAAGTTCTTCAAAGGGAATTCTATTTGACAGCCTCGTCTATTTGTTATAATCATCAAGTCTGATGATCCAGAAGCTGTCATTTCATTGCAGTGTTTGTCTTTTTTTTTTTTTTTTTTTTTTTTTACAAAACTCGTGGAATGAATTGTCTTTCTTTCGGGGTTATGAATGACTGGTTTAAAGCGATCTATCAAGATAGATTGATCCGGATGTCAGTGTAAGAGATGGACAGCCATGCGAGAAAGTACATTGCCTCTGCACGTTGTTTGACAGTGTATGTTTCACATGGTGAAGTGGATGATACTGTCATCTGTTATATATATATATATATATCCCTCAATTCCTAGAAGAGGCAAATAGACTTGGATAGATGGCCTTTTGGTGGCTGTCCTGTCAAGCGCAAAGGTTATTTCCGTCATGACGATGTGCCCAAAATGATGCAAACTGACAGATTTACATAACTGCCACATTCACTTTTTTATTTGGTTTCTCTTCGCCTCACGTAACTCAGGCATAAAACATACAAACAGCATTGCATAAGGCTTGTGCTTGTTTTAATATATGCAAGAGCAGCGATATGATACAGTATGGGATAACGGTAAACTTCTGCTGTTCCCACCTTATAACCCTTCCAGGTCCCCAGTGACACCAGCGTCATCAAATGACGTCAGCTGCTCCAGTGCAATGTCATAATTACCAGGTCATATAGGTCATGTTGTGCTGAAAAAAGATACAGAACATTGGCATGGTAAACACCTTTTAAAGGCAAAATGAAACAAACAGCATAAATAGCCCTAAGGATAAAAACACTATGAAATAAATAAGAATGAAAAAAAGACAAGGAAATGTGGATGAGCAGAACACATTTTGACGGTTATCCAAAAAATATTCATTGTTTTTGGAATTTAAATCTTTCTAGAATTGAACTCCATCCACAGTCTTGTAAATGTGTCACTGTATAGAGTTTTAGGACACACACACATACACATCAGAAGGCTGTCAAAAGGGGGCTGTGATGCTCCTTTCGCCTGCACCGGCAAAGACTAACAAGCATTAAACAAAGTGTAGGGATTGATCTGTTTGTTGCATTGATTCAGTTGCTCTTAAATCAACACAGTCATCAGATTCTGGCTATTCTGCACTGAAAAAACATACTCTCAAAACTTTTTTATTATTACTTTCTGACAGTTCAGCATTCCTGTACACTATATTACTGCAATATTACTTGTGCTAAATCACTGTATTGTTTCTTTTTGTGAATATAATCCCATATGCCTTGGCCTCCTTGGAAAATATGTCTGGTTTTAAATGCCAGAAATTCATCACTGACAAAAAGGCCTCAAATGTTACATATAGATGTATTGCATTAAAAGATTGATAATTGAGGTCAAGGCAGCAGTCCTTCACAGCATGTTGTACGGTTAAATAGATCTCCTCAGAGTTGGAAATAAGTGGGTTTTATATCTGTTCAAAATTCCACTTCCACCTCGTCTACCTGTAAAGTTTCTCTCTCCCACGCACATAATTCTACTCATCTCTGTGTGTCTTTTGCCTTTTCTCCAGCCACCTCACAAAAGCACACACACATACACACACACACACACACACACATGCACACAGCCCTACCTTGAGGGTGTGTGATGCATGCAGTCAGCCCTGATAAATGGAAGTGTCTAGGAAGAGGAATGAGTTGGTGCCTTGACCTCCCTCCTGGCATGGGCATCCTCCTCCAGACTGCCTTATCACCAGACAAATGGTCACAATGGTACACACATCACTCCCTAAAAACGTGCATTTCCAAAGTGGCGCACAAAGTATTCAAGCCATCAACTTAAAAAGAATGTCCAAGATCATACAGAGAGGACGTGACGCTTCTCATTTCTTAGAGAATTTCACCGGAAACAACTCTGCGTGATCGATTTTCGCTGCATTCCAGCGCCGTTTGAGTCGATTCAAACTGTACGAACATCCGTTTTCAATTAACCTACCCAGAAATATGAGGCTTAAAGGTAATAACGTTTTTTTCAATTTCTAGATTCTTAAGAAAACGAACTCCCATGGGCTGCTTGATTTAAAAGTGAATTAACCCCAGTCCTGCAGAGCACAAAATGTTCACAGTCATTGTGGCAGAAACTCCAGTTCCTCAGATCAGAATTTGCCCTTGCAAACTATTTTGCTAGCATTAATATCTTTTGCAGATTTGCCCGGGCCAAGAACTGCAGATTAAATTTAACTATCCAGCTCGCTGTTTGAATTGTCCTTGTTTAATAAACCAATTAATAAATGAAATAAATGCTCATACAATTCATATACAAAGCACCTTTGGAATCATTTCATTTTTTCATAAAAACTGAAAGCTTTTGATAGATGGTCAATGAGAAAAACACGAAAAGCCACCGCTTTTTTTCTTCCCGATAATGGTCCTTATACTACTAGTAGTATGAGAATTGGATTTTTAAAAGTGACAAAAGAAGAAAAGCTTTACTGCACTGATTCATTCCCTCCATTTATGATATTGCAAACTTTTAATTTTAGTTCTCTGCAGCATTTCCTACATTGATGTTCCCCTCCAGTGTTATCATTGTCCTGTCTGATTAACCTACAACTATCAACCCAGATTGAATTGTCCCCAAAAACAATAATAAGGAAATAATCAAGATCGCATTAATCTCTGCTGAAATATACCATTATAGTACTGATAATTGGATAGCCATAAGCGTGCTATTAAGCCTCTGTGCATCAGCCCTCTTTCTCATAACACTTTCATTGACATTCAGTTGTCTGCAAGGTAACGACTGACAGAGACTCTGAAAGGATCAAGTAAAGTGAAAAATATATGTAAGTATTTTATCCTCAAGTGCCCTTTATGTTTGGTGAGGTGATTGTCCACAGTGTATGTGAGTCAGTAACTTGGTGAGAGAGGGTACGTGTGTGTGTGTGTGTGTGTGTTTGAGAGAGGGAGATGGAATGTTTGGCGGTTGGTTCACTTTTTAGATTTAATAATTAATATCTCAAATGGATCAATAAAAAGATAGTTCACTGAAATGCTGCTCTCCTTTCAGCACTTAAACTATTACAGTGTGTATTGGTGTGCATTTTCAGTACATGTGTGTACTATATGTGATACTTTATTTTCTCTTAATTTTTTTTTCTTTTCTTTTTTTTTGAATTTTTTGTTAGTCGAATACCAAACAATGTTGCGTGTCTATTCTTGTACATGCGGGCGTGCCTGCAGACATACAGACATGAGTGTGTCCTGAACGTCTGCAGATTTTGACCCCATATTTAAGGACTCCTCCGCCTCAGTCAGAACACTCAGTGTGCCACATTAAAAATATCCCCCCCTGGCCAAAACTCAAATTTGGAAAGGTTCCATTGCTCTTCCCTGGCCTCATCAGTAAATTGAAGCAGGTCATGTGAGGCATTATTACATAAACATTTGGGCGTGTGTGTGTGCATGCATGCACATGTATTAGAGATAGGAGAGAAGAGAAAAAGATTATATAGCCATATGTCTATTTCATCTATCTCTGTGTTTTTGGGTGTTTTTTTTTTTGGTGGGATCATGAAATGTCATGCAACATGAAAACAGGATTGTCTGACCTATATTCTTTTGCTGTTTCGTGCCTCTAAATGTCTCTTTGAAGATGCGTCTCTTCAGGTGAGTCAGCTGTTGTGGAGTCATTAGTCATAAAATTTTGCGCTTTGCATTAGAAAGAGAAAAAGAAAGAAGGAGCAACGAGCAAAGGACATCAATGAGTTCAGTGTCAGCGAGGTAAAAGTCACGGTGTAATTGCAGAAAATCGACATTATTCAAAATACACATCCTGTTTATTTATTTATTGCGTCGCATGGCGTGATGTAAAGCAGTGAAAAGGATGAAAAGAAGAATAAGAGAAGGAACTCAGACTAGTTTTTTTGCAGACATGTGAACTGATGTGAAAAAGACCTTGTTTCTTCTTTTTGTTTTTACCTTATTTGACAGAAATGAGGAGGGGAAAGAACAGCGAGGGAAGAGTGGAAAGAGACACAGACAGGTTATGACATATATTGATGGGATGGAAACAATGTTGTGACTGGACTGTATGCACTGGATCCAACCCTGAACTTGTTTTTAGATCTTGCTCTCTCTCTCTTCCACCAGTTTTCCCTGACAGACTCTCTCTCTTTCTCTGATTGATTTTTTCCCCCCACAAACAACAAATGATAATACAGTGATATTCTGCAGGAACTGAACCAGTGTTTAGATAATTTGGTCTATTTTAGTTTATCTTCCAAAAACCTCCCAACCATTTGCACTAATTACAACTTTATAAAAATTATATCTAAATTATAACATAAGAAAATCCTACTGAATTATCAGCTGTGTTGTGGAAGATGGGGAATATAAGAAAAAAAGGATGTATATTTTAAATATATAGAAACCTCTTAATTTAATCTCAGACTTGTACATCTTATTTGACTTAATTATGATATAAATTCGCATCTATAAATCAAAAGTTCTGTGTAGCTGAGACTTTAAGAGTAATGCATTCACAGACAGGACAGTCAGTCAGTGGAGCAGCAGACAATGTGTGAAGCAGTCATGAGTTTTACTATTCCCAGTAAAGTATGCTCAATAAAGTTCTGTTGTTACTCATGTCCCCATAAAGCTCAGTTTTACTCCAGAGACACAAATACTGTATGCATACTGTGAGAATTTCTCCCTCTCTCTCTCACACACATGCGCACACACATATAGAGCAATCAATTTGCCGTTATGTCGCCGTGTTGGCTATCTATGTCATTCCTTTTGTTTGGTCATATACAGATCCTTGTAAACAGTAAATTGTCTTCCTGAAAACACTGGACCAAGGAGAAAACAAGACCTCTCCCTCACTCTCTCTCTCTCTCTCTCTCTCTCTCTCTCTCTCTCTCTCTCTCTCCGTGTCTCACACACACATACACACCAGCGTTCAGGTCACTGTGTGGACTAACAGGCCAATAAGTCACTTTAAGTGTGGACAGTAAATTTCTCCGGAGTTATGAGAGACAATGAAAAATTACACAAGGTCAAAGTGCAGAACAGCTCCGCTCTGAGGCAGCTCTCTTTAAAGGCAGTGTTTAACTGCAACTAGCAACCCATCGTCCGTTAATCTATTGATTGACTTTCTGAACATTCATTTGGTCTTTGTAATGTCAGGAGAAGTGCCAAATGTCCATTTCCTGCAGACAAAAGTTACATCTTCTAAAGTCTCATTTTGTCTGACTATATAGACACTCAATTCACAATAATATAAAACGGACAAATCCTTCCATTACATTACAGTTTATTATTACAGGTCAAATACAATATCTGACTAGTTAATTAATGTGTAGTTTATTGCGACTTAATTCAAAAAGGTGACAGTGCAGCACTTCAGTATCTAAAGCTTTTCATGAATACTCATTATGTCATTTTCAGTCCAAACATTAGAGGTGACTCATATTCTGGCTTTTCTGGAATCACTTCCTAAATCAAAGGGGAGTATTTGTCTTTGCCTGGCATCTTAAAAATAACCTACCATCCGGGCAGGAAACTTGGAATCAAAACCGCGGTGGCTCTCGCCGTCCCAGGCCTCGAGTATTTGTCGCGGTGGTTTGCTAAGCTTTTACAGCACAACTTGGTGTAACTTTTGGAAAATCACATTGTTCTTTGGCTGAAAATTGCATGTTGATCTTTTTTTTTTTGGTGCTTTATGAGCTCTGACTGAGTTAATTTTGCTTTGATTCAGAATGAGCTTTTAGGCACAAGTCAATCAAAACATGTCTCATTTTTTTTTGCTCCTGGATCAAAGTGCCTTCATCTTTTTCATTTGTCATCAACAGTCACATTTTCACTGTGGTCTGCAGTCCATGTTAATGAGCCGCTAAAACAGTTTATATGTACCTTTCACAAGAAATTAAATATGCAATTAAAGAATAGAAACATGCTTTTGATTCATGACGCAAGTTTAACATCTGTAGTCGACAATGGATTCAAGCATTTTTCCAACGCTCAGGCGGTGTGACATCAAACGCATGAAAAGCAGAAGGAGGAGAGCAGGAAGAAAGGAGGAGGAGAGTGGAAATGTTATGCCTTGTCACGGGTGATCTGATTCAACCCCAGCCACGCGACGCCGATATCTGTGAGAAATCTGTCACATGGCAAAACAAAATGCACACGCGCATGCATAAATACGCCAACAAAGCCGGACAGATGATTTGTAAATAAGAAACAAATCAAATAAATAAATACACATGCACACCTTCGGGCAGACACATGAAAATTTCTGCCCAACTATTACTCATACTGGAAGCTGAGAGGCCACATGGGTATTAGGGCACGCACACTCACACACACGCACGCACACACACACACACACACACACACAAACACTCATACAACACCACACACATATACACAAACACACAAGGGAGGACAGAGTGGCCCAGAGCTGTCATGGGAGAGTGGGCTGTCATTTGGAGAGGTGAGCCAGGGGACCAGGAGAAAAGGATGGAGTAGAAAGATGAGAAAAGGCGAGTGGCAGTCGGGGTATAGGGCAAGAACTAAAAAAAAAAAAAAAAGTACAAAAAGAAAAAAAAAAGACAGTGACAAAGCATAGTTTACCTGAACAATGGTACACATGGTTAAAGGAATTAGTTTGGAGAAAGAGCAGCGACTAGAGTCAAGAGAGATCAAAAGGAAAGGACAGCAGGAAGAGATCAAATTGGGAGAGAAACCGCAATTGATAGGTAGAAAAGGGATGGCTCAGCAAGACACTTCCCTACTGATACATACACTTGAGGGTATTGGATATTCAGCTTGATGTATTAGCCTACTGCTGTGCCACAAAAGTTATGTATTGACATCCTGAAGGGTGTGGAATTGAAAACTAATTACACACTATCCCCAACAGGGAAACTACTTAGGCCCTTTTCAAAGAAAATACTCAACTATGGAAGTGGATATGTTGGTTTTTACCTTTTGAAAATCTCCTACACCTTGGTATCTTAACAACTCTGCAATCTAAATCATATTTGTTTAAGTCTGACTTAAAAAAGCAGTGTGATGCTTGGGTGGTTAACTGCACACATAGCATTTTCTTGAAACATCAAAAGCCTATGGCAGGAGATAAATTAACAAAATAATCAGAAGAAAATAATACATTCACATAAAATTGAATTATATATGGGAAAAGCAATTTATTTTTGTTCATAAGGTCGTTAATGAGTGCACATGCATGTGGCGGAGATCTAGATTGGGTGAGAGCGGAGAGACTAAGAGGGAGAGGACAGCTGACTGACGTTTTGAGAAGTCACGGCGTGTGTGTCTTTGAGACCTGTAAGTTTGATCTTCATATTTTCAGTTCATTTTTTCTCATTGTTTTATTTGTTTGTTTGGTTTTTGACATGTTGTATTATAGCTAATGACTTGTCTTAAAATCATTAACAGATTTCATTAGATTTTATTTGGCCTGTTAGCTAAATGCACGTGGTCTTTGCTCTGTGTATATTATCTTAGTAGTATATTGTTTTACTGCCAGTACTCTGCTTTAATAGTGGTCATAGCAGGCTAATTAATGGTGGATTTAAGAAGTGTCATCTACAGAGAGACAGTGTATATTATGGTCTGTTTATGTGTATTATAGTTTAAAATATGTTATTGACTCTTCTTGTAAAATCACATGCATGTGCCAAGAACATCCAGGTTTGTACTGTTTAAAGTCATTAAAGTCTTAAAGGAGGGAAGTCTGCACCGGTGTTTTAACCGACACACCTGGAGCGAAGTAAGAAACCAGAACCAAGTTTACTGTCCTTTCATTTGACCCTGACTTCATCATGTGTTTTAGTGATTCTGGTCTGTTGTGCATTTGAATCCAGAATCTTGTGTCGAAGCTGTTCCATGTATCAATTTAAACTCAGATTCCAGAGTTTACTTCAAGAGTTTTACCAGAGAGCGGCAGAGAAAGAAATATGAAAACGCTGGTGATTCTACAAATTTTATAACGATGCTACATTGAATTTACACATAGTAGTCTTAGAAATAATGAACATTTGACTACTCAAATACTGTCCCTGCTATTCGGTATACCTGACTGCTGCCTAGCTAATTGTTAACTTATACATGGTGTATGTAACCAGCGAGATCATTTCACAGTCTAACAGTCACAGTCAACGGTCTTCTCAAGAAGCAACCACATCGATGGTGGCCTGCAAAGTCAGCTGACGTCTAAGAGCTTCATTTGGTTGTTTTTGACAACTCACTGAACTAATATTAATTGGCACCAGCTGTGAAAATCTGTTGCCTAAATTCCTCAATTCAGCAGGCGACACAGACAGTCGCCGTCTTAAGTGAAAATGAATGAGGAGAAAACTAGCCTCGTGTCTGACTCTGAATGTTGACTGATTGAAAATAATGCTGTGAGTCATCACGGCATTAACGTGTGCGCCAGCGTTACTTTTATGAAGGTCGATTGAGGTTTTAAAAATTCAACTGTGGCTTTGACTTAGTGTCTATTTTAGGCGCTCCACCCACACGCACAGGTGTTCATTTATTCTGGCTAATGAGAACTCTGCTCAGGCCGAAGCCGGGCGAAGCAATGCTCGAATTACGTGAGGTGAATTGACGCGCAGAACACTTCTTTCATGCATGAAAAATACATGTACCATCCATGTGTCCGGAATTCTAATTAATAATGAAAACTGGTCCTAGCCCTAAAAACGAAAGCATTTATCGGCAGGTCAGTCTGGGTAAATACAGGTCAAACAAGTCGTAGTAGCCTTCTGTGACTCAGACTGAGACTTACGAGCCGATGTGTTGACGCACAGTTCTGCTCTGTTTCTGCGGTTCCAGCCTTTTACATCACCTCTCGCAAGCTTGAAGTGTGCAGCAGCGTGGAACGTGCATCGCTTGAACTTGAAAGTGGTTCAGCACCCGGGAATATACAGTTACACTTTGACAAGTTTCACTGTCTTCTGCGGCAGCGAAAGCAACAGTTACCTCAGATCTAATGGGTGTCTTACCTCTGAGAGAACGCTAAGCTGCACTTTTGTCAGTGTGACAGAGTTGACATTCAGCCATGAAAGTGGACGCCGATTTTCGAAAGATTAGAAAGGGAAACTGCAAACTGGTGAGCGCGTCTCTCTGATCTGACGCCTAGTGTGTGAATTTGTTTGTACTGTATGTGTCGGCTCGGTTGTGCGTCTGTATACAGTATTCTTAGATGTGCAGGAAAGTGTGTGCGCGTGTGTGTGCGTACCCCATCTCATCTGTTATGCTGTGCTTAGATCTGCAAAATGACCTTTGGTTTATAAAAGCTGGAGCCGTTGTGGATTTTTGACTTCAGATGATGGGTTAGACACAAAGCCTTAAGCAACTTACTGACACAGAGTCCACAGTACACTCTATTTACCCATTGTAAGTGTGAGTAAATACTGTGAGATTTTATGCTGTTTCTCCCTCTCTTTGCTTTTGTGAATGGATGTGTGTGCGTGGATGTGTGTCAGTGTGTGTGTGTGTATGTGTCTGTGCGTGCATAGGTAAGGCCTTTTGGTGACTGAACCGACAAATCTTGCTTTTCTATGCAAATTCTGTGCAAAGACTTACAACAAACACAAATACAAACAAATCCACCCTGGCAAAGATAAAGTAAATCTAAGTGTTAGACTAAAGTGAGGGAGAAAGAGGGACATCAAAGGGAAGATAAAAGAGACAGACCTGTCTGTTTCAGATGTGCAGAGTGAATGCTTACAGGTCAAATACAATATCCCCTTATAGGCTCACCCACGGAGTGATGTGCTAAACCAGGTGTGTTTTGTCTTTGTTTGTGTAGAAATGAGGCTTTATGTCCTCACAGATGTTGCTTAACACTCATGTATATATATGAAAAAAGTGTGCAGATATTCTGCTTTTTATATTTCTGTGTTCATTCAGGCGACCAATATGGATCTGAATTACAATACAGCTGAATTTATTACAAAAACAACGTCCGTAAATCAAAATAAAGACTTATTTTGACCTGACACAACTGGGTGAGCAACCTAATCGACATGAAAGCAGCAATCAGTCAATTAACAAATGTATAACCGATCACTCAGCTACATGTCATATCCTGCATATTGAGAAAAATGTGTTTCATCACTGCTTGCTGCTATTCTCACTGGTCCAAACAGGTTTCATTTTAATAGAGGTAATGCAAATGTTGAGGTATTTGTTATTAATCAGTCTAGAGGGAAACCTGGTGATTTGCTGCTGATTCTTTAACAGCTATCCATTATCTATACCCAGTTACCTCATGCAGGGTCATAGAAAGCTGCAGCAACACACACAGAACTGAACCCACATAGGTCACCAGAGTATCGTAGGGTTAACACATGCAGACAGACAACCATTCACTTGCATTCAAACCTGCGGGCAGTTCCCAATTCAACTAACTCGCATGTCTTTGGATTGTGGAGAGAAACCAAAACATCCGTAATAAAGCCACCTGAGACGCAGGGCGGACATGCAAACGCTGTTCTCAGGCAGCAGTGATAACCACTGAGTCCCCGTGCTGCCTGATAATTCAATAGTCACACAAATGTGTATTGAAATGTTGACATTGTATTAGGAGAAAGGTCTAGGAAAATTAAATTAAAATGAACAAAAAAAAAACATACTGATGTGGAATTATTAATATTTCAACTCTTTCCATGCACTCGTCAAGTATTACGTGAAGCAGTATGGACAAAAAAAAGGATTTTATCAAAGTTTTGACATGACAAAGTCCTCAGAAGTTATGGCGGTAGTGGTAATACAAATCTGGTTTAAGTAAGTTGAGTTGGCTAATTAATCATAAATGTGCCAATTAAATATTTTAAAACTACATGCGGCATGTATAGTTATCTATAGTTTATTACGTGTGGGAAATTAGCAGGCACTTCCAGCTATTTTAAGACAGACTGTAAAAACAAAATGAATAATTTAAATATGTGCTTTTATGTATGTAAATCCAAATAATGTGCCATACGGTACGACAGCATCTTTACGAGAGTCAAAGAAAGAAACAGACTGCTGCGGGTATTGACACACAACAGTGGTCGAACCGGGGAGAAAACTGAAGGAATATTTTATATCAAATGAAGACCTATTTGTTCTGTTGACAAGACCGAAGCTGCTCAACCGGCCGAAACCTCGATACAGCCGTCTGCTGCATCCCAGCACAGAGGTGATGTTGAGAAGGAGGATGAGGGGGGGAAAGGGGGAAAGAGACAAGAAAAGAAAACGGGATGGAGAGAAGGAAGAGCAAAAGAGTCAGAAACTGTGAGGATGACAAATGTGACATGGCCGCCTAACAGAAGGAGGGCTTGTCTGAGTAATGGAGAGAGAGAGAAGGAGGATGAGAGGAAGAGAACGGACACAAGGGGTCAAAATAGGATTCGAAGGCAAAGGGGGGAAAAGTTGCCTGACGAGCAGACAGGAGTGGATCTAAATGAGTCTTCACTCTTACCTTTTTACCCCTGGCTGTCACTTTTTTTTTCTTTTTTACCTCATTTCATCTCCTCCCAGTCTGCTCTTATCATCCTCCCTTCCTAGCCTCTCTCGTTGGCCCCTCTCATTTCCTCTTGCCTCGTTTCTCCTCATCCCGCTCTCCTCTCATCTGCTCCCCTCTTGAAGGTTTCAGGATGACATTGGTGCTGCTTATTCATTGGCGCCATCCTTCAGCGAACTGCGTATACGACCTGACAGCAGCTCCGGCACTCACACACACATGCGCACGTGATTCAGACGCGCATTAACATACAAGGGCAGATAGATTCAGACGTACACATACACGCACGCAGGGCCGGAAGGAACAAACAAGATGAATGACAAGTGACATAAGCGGTTAGAAGAAGGGCTCTTTCTCTCTCAGTTGAGTATCAAAAGACCTTGTGGAGAGGACGGAGTGACCCTCGCTTGCGCTTCCCCTCGGTCATCAATCTCGCCATTGATATTCACTTTCAATGCATGTGTGAGTCATGATTGAAAGTTAACAGCGTTACCTGCAGTCTGTGTGTGTGTGTGTGTGTGTGTGTGTCGGTGTGTGCTGGTATGTGTGCATCCTTGTGTTCTTGCATAGTCGTAAGCTCCTGTAATTATGTTTATGTGTATATACATGCATCAAGCTGCATCAAGCGCACACAATCACAAACACACAAACACAATACAACAGAATACAGTCGTCTTCCTTCCCTCGATATATTAAAAAAAAAAAACATAAAAAATAAAAGTCATCTTTTTTTTTTAATCCATTCAATTCTTGTGTCTGCTTTAAAAGTGCAGCTCATCGTCACAAAGAAACTGGCTGTAAACTATTGAGTCCCATAAATCAATTATTGGTATAAACATACTGGCTACATCTGACTGTGACTCATAAACATGGATGCATTCTGGCATTGTGACTCTATCCCCAAGTGCAATGTATTAATAACACACGCGTGCGCGTGCGCACGCACGCACACGCACACACACACACACACACACACACACACACACACACACACACACAAGCTGGCATTCTGACTCCATCCCTGGGCACAGCACATAAATCTTCCCTAATAACAGCGGTGGCATTTCAGCAACAATAGGGATTACACACAACCTCTGTCGAATGGTCTACCAGCCAGAACACACACATACTCACGCACACACACACACACTCAGGATACACAATATGTTGCAAGTTCCTCAAGTTCCACTAGAGAAAGGGAGAGTCTGCGAGAAAAAGAGAGAGAAAGAGAGAAAGAAAGAGAGAAAACTTTGCCTTGATTTCTCTTGTTTCCTCTTGTCAGAGCACATTGGCACAGCTCCACCTCATATTGGTCCAACCTGTCAGGGCGTTGTTGTTGCTGTGTGGTGATGCAGTCAAATGTTTAGATTCATTTTGATTTCTTGCCACCAGTGGTATATTTATGAGCGAGTGTATGTATTTAACACCTAATCAATCAGGATCAAAATGGATCAGGCTCCATGCTGTATGGCGGAGACCGATCGATCAAGATTGCCGGGATCAGACTTGAGCTTTTGGAACGTGGCGACGTGAGCAGCCGGATAATCTCACAGGTTGTAAACGAGCCAGCAGGTCTTGATCCATATTATTTTAACCGCTTTGTGTGGAGGTGAAACCGTGAAACCTTTGTGCTAACAAAGGGTGTGCGTGCAAATAGATCAACATTGAAGCAGAAAGTCCATCTCTGTGCTGTGACAGATGTTAACAGTAAACCATGTGGGTGATAATTTTGCTTTTTCACCTTTTCTCTCTTCTAAATAAATGTTAAAAGTCTGTTGTCTTCTTTAAAACTTGTATGACTGTCTGACTGCTTGTGTTTGTTATTTCGTTGGACATATTTTTAGCAATGTTTCCAGAGTGCAATCTTATCACCTCCAATAAAACTGATGACCCAGGCTGCATAAATGAATGGTTATACTCCTTTAACTATTCAAAAATAAGCTGATTTTAGTAGTAGTTATTAGCAATGAACACCTCATACAGATGTTTCACAATAAGAGCCTTCCAAGTAAATAAAGGGATTATGTCCCCTGAACTGATACAACACTTTTAATTAGGAAGAGTTTGTGGAAAAGTGTGAAAAATTAACAAAATGAGACCATGTTATAAAAAACATAACAAAATGTGCTGCACATCGGGGTTTCAAAATAAAGGAATGTTTCGAAGTCTTTTTTTCAGTCCTTCTATCAGTTGAGGTAAACAAAAGCCATTGAGAATTTACAAAGTGTTACAGATGCATTTCGTCCTTCAACAAGCCACATTTCCCAGTAGTCTTACGGTGAAGCAGGCCTTAGATCCACCACACAGAAAACCCAAACATACACAAACACGTGTGTGCATTTGAGTGTTCCTTAAGGCCCTCCAACAGCTGGGTGCTCTTGATTCAACAGCCCACGGGAACCTTTTACTTCCAAACAGTTCTGCTTGTTGATAACAGCACTCCAGCGAACACAGAGCAGCAGCGGAAGTTCATCTTCAAAATCAGCTGCCGGTAATTCAGCTGAAGTAGCACTCTAACATCAATTGATATCAATAGATTGAGCGAGATGCCAGTTTCATGTCAATTTAGAAGAGGACAGCTCTGCTCATGCCGACTAAAAATTCTACCTTCACTTTTCTAAAACGTGCGTTTTATGAACAAACAAATGTGAACACACAAGTGAGTCGCACAACTGCAAATGCACATTTCGGTCCTCAAGTGTCGACTGAGCTTGCAGAGATGTCCTCTTTAAAGCCCCCTGTCCACCCGGCATGCTTTAAACGACCGCCGCCGCGGAGAAAAATGCAAAATTTATGCTCATGAATGTGTTTCTGCCCTGATGTGCCCCGCTGGATCTGCTTCACCAACAATGTGTCCCACACTAATGTACAAATGAGGAATGGTGATTGAGAGTTTCTGAAGCGTCGCCACAAATAATGGAAATTTGTCAGGTAGTTTGTGAGACTAGTCGCACTATTCATCACTGTCATGCTATCTCAATCTCCATCTGGCAGAGTTAAGAAATGAATACAAACTGTTCTGCTGTAGCAACTCTTGCAACTTCACTTTTAGCCCCTGTTGATTTCTATGTTGCACCGCAAACTTCTAAAGAAACAGTCTGGGTCACAACGGAGCACCATCTAGAGAGTAAAAACACAAATAGGTGCGGCAGCGGGTCATTCCAACGGAGACTTGGTGTGGGAAGGTCGCTAGTTCAAGTCCACCAGTCAATAGAAAGCGTGCACAAATGCAGGTCTTTATTTCAGACCTGTGTGTACGATGCTGAAAACAAGGTGAAAAAAGTTAATTTCCTCATGTGGGTTGCTTCTTTTTCAAACAAGTCCATGATATCTACTGTTAGGCTCAAGCATTCTGCCCAAAATCCTGTGAAGCCACGAAGCCCAAACTCACAGAGAAACGTGTGCCTGTGCTGTCGGTGAATCCAACACTTTGAGAGGAGAATTAAGGTCAAGGCTGAGACCAAACAACAATTAATGTGAGATGTGTTTATTAGCTTATTATATACTGTTCCTATTTGCAATAACGTTAATGATTGTTCTGACGGATCACGTGCGAGATGACTGCTTACTATTGCTGCCTCACTGGATAGCTGGTAATTACAACAGACTAATGAATATGGTTTGTAATCATTTGCATGCCATTACATTGACTTTATAGGAAAATAATCAGGTGTTAAAGTCATAAACCCCACAACCTACTGCCGAACCTGAAAGTCTTTTAACTGCTGTTTCTAATTGATCTGTCACTGGACAACTTACGACCCGACGCCTCAACTTACAAAACCTGCAGCAGTTTGGAGTCATTACGTACCGCGCGAGACCCAGTAACAGGTGATGGAGATGCTCAAGTGTGTCACTGCAGTCCAGAAGAGTGATTTCCACACACGGCGACTCAAGACTCTCCCCTATAATTACAGCTATTGAAAAGAAGCAGCAAGCACTTACTCATAATTACTGGTCTCTGTGCTAGGTAACAGCTGTTGGCCAGACAATGCCAGAATTTCAGAATGGGATTTGTGTGTTACTCAGAAAGTGAGAAAAGGAGAGGAAAATACAAAGAATGGGGAGAAGTAGAGAGCTTGTCCAAAAAAAGGTATGTTCATTGTGAATGGATTGAAAGACATGAAGACGCCGTATGACCGCCCCTCACCGGCATCAGTGGTTATTTTTGTGACAGTCTGGGGCTCACTGAACATATTTTAACACACTGATACCTGCCGCCTTCAGGAATTGCAATGAAACCTTTTTGGCTTGCATGAACGCAAAGCAAAATAATATGATTTTTTTTTATTAACATAAATTTATGGTATTTCGTCATGTGATGAGGTTATTAAGTGACTTTTTAAATGAGTAATAAGCTATTTGTAATCGATTACAGTTCTCAAGTGATCTGACAAACAAGACTTAAAAGGTGTGACTGAAGGACCACTGCTTTTTTTTTAAGTGGAAATAGAAAGATGAGAAGGGAAGATGCATAAGAAAAGTGAGGAGGATGTCGGGGGGGGGGTTGCGGGGGGACAATGGACTGAAATGCGCAGGAACCCAGCTCATCTCAGAGGAGCACAGAAATGCACAAAAGCAAAATAGATTTGTTTGTTTTCAAATGGCCGCCGTCGGAGCAGGCACAGGGGAGGTGCAAGGCTCTGCTCTGCTGGGACACGGAAAACAGATGATTGTTTACAGCGAGGATGCTACTGTTGTCTTTGTTGTTTTCCTTTAATTCACTTGTTTGTGCTTAGGAAATAACATTTGCTCTGAATCATCCGGGAAAATTACCTTGGGAAAACATGTTTTTCTTTTTCCTTCTTCTTCTTCTTCTTCTTCTTCTTCTTCTTCTTCTTCTTCCTCTTCTACTTCTTCTCCCGCCTCCCCCGAAGAAACTGTGGTGAAGATGCGGAAAGACAAGGCATTCCTTTCTTGCGATATAATTAGTTACAGTCTCTCTTTTACACTGCCTACCTGTCTGTCTGGCTCGCTTTGTCTGTCTGGCTGTTTCCTTCCCTCCCTTTCCCTCTGCTATCTTTTAACCACCTTGTCCTGACAATACCCTCGTGTCAGAAGAGATATGCAGGTCCCGTTGTGTGTAATCAAAGGGCGAAAAGAGTTTGTGTCTCCGTGTCAGGTTGTGACAGAAGGTGTGCGAGTGAGGAAGAGAGGGGTTGAAAAAAAAACATCCAAAAAGTACATAGGATTTATTCTCCCAAGCAATGTTTTATTTTCCGTTTTATTTTCCCTCCTCACATCTACTTTTTGCTGCCTGCCTCTCTTTTTTTTTTTTACCTTTGAGTGTCTGTTCTACTTCCTGCTCTGATCACGTTACAGCCGTGTGCAAATAAAGAGGGGTTTTTTGCTAATAAAACCGACAATTAGTCGAGTTCATTCTTGAAAAGTCTCACCCACTTTACTTAATATCAGACCTGCGCCGATGCATCCTCCGAGGTGGTCTGGTGTGTTTGCGCGCGCGTCTGCGAGAGTGACTCATGCGCCACATAAAGGGCAGAGTGCACCTGTCTGGAAGGAAGATAGAGATTCTAAAGAAAACATGTTTTATCTCCCACTTAAACGAGTGCATTTCAGGTTGATGGGAGAGATGGAAGGGCAAAATATTCTGTGAAGTGAAAGCTTGTACACACAAATACTGACAGAATATAGACTCTTATACAAAATGCCAATACATGAACACACGCAAAATCACACGTGACATTGCTGTGTAAAGAAAACACACTGGTGGTATGGACAGGCCAACACCACTAATATCTGCAGATCCTGCAGCACTACAGAACCATTTTAAAAGCCAACACCATTTAAAAAGATAGTTGTGTGTGTAAACACTCACCATCCTCTCGGTGTAGAAAAAGAAAATGCTGTGTGCCAACATGAAAATTTGAGAAAAAATGATTAAAAGATGATATATTTATGCTTTGTTGAAGCCTAATAGAATTGTTGGAAAACATGCAGCTAGAGTTCAAAATGTGAAAATAAAGTATTTATGCCTGAAAAGTGGGGGGAAAAAATCATAATTGGAAAATGGAATAAATTAGAATAAAAGCTGCACTGAAAAGGAAACAAAATCAAGGTTGAAATGTTTACTCCTTAATTAGCCTTCCTGTTTTGATAGGGCAGTAAGTCATGATTTTGAAATAAAGGTACTTATAACAGATCTCATCTCATTTCTGAGTCAGTTTAACTACTAACTAACTCCAAAGGCCCTTTCACAACTAGTCCAACGTTTAAGTATGACAAACACATCATGAAAAACTGCACCTTAATTCAGAGTTAGATTTATATATCGAAAAAAGGAACAGCTGCAGGGGGAAAAAGAACTTAACATGGCTCATGTACTCAGAGAAACAAACACACACATGATAATGCCAAGTACTTAATCACAGGAACACAAAAGTGCATATGTGCACATAATAATTCACAGGATGACTCTGTGTTTTTTAGTTAAATGTCTTGACTTTACTTATTTTCTTTGTGCTCATTAGTTTTACGCCCGTGTGGGTCATTAATTACACCTGTGTATATGCCAGCTCATTAACTATAATACAGTCTTGCTGAATCTTGAACTCTGAGGCTTTGTATTTCTCCATTTTCTCTTGTAGCCTGAATAGTTTATTCATCAGAATACACTGTGCGATGCATAACGTACACCACGTACGCTAACAGAGAACATAAAGGCCTCCTGTGAGGGGCTCTAACAGAGAAATCGAGCTGTTCAACATACAAATGAACATCTACATGCACACAAACATCCAGTTAGCTTAACCATGACACTCAATAGCGGGGCTCAGATATCGAGAAGAGGAAACGATTCCCCTCCGAACAGAGCTGAGAGGACAGCCGGTAACCAGTGTTTAGGAAGCAACCAACCAAAAGACTATTATTCAGCCATGCATTCAGCACCCCTTTACTATCCATCCTTTAACAAGCATTGACTTCCAAATGGGACACACATTGACTTCAGAGAGGACCGTTTCCGAGAAGTGTGGCCTCGGAGGGGCACAAGTATCGACTTCAAAGGACGCATGCTTTGAAACACATTAGATTCAAATGGGGTAGATTCAATACAGCATTAGCTTCAAATGAGTCATCCTTCATAGTTGACTTCAAACGGGGGAGAAGGAGGTGAGCAGCGTTATGCCCCGGACCTGATATGTGATACAAAAAAAAAAAAAGGATGGGACATCCACTTCTGAAAGAAATGGTGAAAAAGCAAAACTTAAACCACACTTTTGAGTTGTGTGGAAGATTTAGGTGGAAAACTCAGTTTGAGATCATTTATCACAAAGGACTGCTTTACTGCAAGGCCCTGTGTCCATGCAGGAGTGTTTAGCGAATCAAGTTCCTGTTTGGCAAAATTTAGATTTATTTTTGCCAAGGGTGCACATGGTTGCCAAAAACAACATAAGAAAAAGAAAAAATCTAATTAAAAAGATCAAGGTGCTTAAAGAGAATGATTTGGAATTATTAATCCCGAAATTTAGCCGGTGGGTGACTTGTTTTTATTAATGTAATAAGATGGTCGTTGGTTTGGCCAGTAATTACATAAGTGTCATTGCAGCCTGAGAATAACAGTGGAGGCTTAAGAAGAAAATGCCACTTACAAAACCTTCATCCAAGATAAAGTTGAGAGAAAGCAGCACTAATATGAACCCAGTAGTTGTATTTATGAATGTAGTCATTAATATTCTGTGTGCTCAGTGTGTGTGTATTTGTGTTACTTTAGGTCCATTATGAAAGACTAGAAAACTCTGCAGAGGTTTGTAAACTGTCTGTAAACCCTGTATTCTTCTCATTTGAGCTGTCAATCAGACAGAAACACACACACACATACACACACAGATACAAAAAAAAACGTGCACAGTACACAGTCTAATATACACTCATGAGCACACATGCAAAATAAAGTACAAACACACTCTCACTGCTCTCGGCACACTGTGACGACTTCGCCGAATGCCTACAGACAACTCAAAACAGTGATAAGGAGGCAGGTTCCCATATCTAAGAGTGTGTGTAATGTGAATCCATCCTTAGACCCAGTATACACAGAAAACCACAATGTAT
>JBAJHX010000049.1:17210446-17233098 GCA_037176925.1 Amniataba percoides
TGTGTGTGTGTGTGTGTGTGTGTGTGTGTGTGTGACAGGGTAATGTAATTTGCTTTTGTTTAACCCTGAGCTGTAGGGTCTCTTGTTTTAATGGAGTTGTAGATTAGTTTTGCAATCCCACGTAATTGGGTAAGTGATAAGCATAGTGTGGTTTTCCTTTCATGCCATTATAGATCGCATGCTCTCTCTCTCTCTCTCTCTCTCTCTCTCTCTCTCTCTCTCACACACACACACATACACACACACACACACACACACACACACACACACACACACCTACACCTACACACACCTACATACACACTCAAAACATACATTTATTCTGACATACTAAATTGCTAACACGTAGTTCAGCATTGGTTGGGGAGATGAGAATAAACCCATTAAATAACTCAGTACCTGTACATGCCTTTTGCTCAGCAGATTAAAGGTGAAAGTTTAGTACCCACCATTAGAGACAACAGATCACTCTTCATCCAGTTCATTTCCCCAAGATAAAAGCCAACTGTTGTTTTTTGCTCATTAGTTTTCTCTTCATCTGCATATACACCCTCCTGCCATCTTCTTCCCTCAGTAAACAACTCGGACACATAAATTCAACATCTACAAATTTCAAGTAAATGTGATTATGTCGAAGGTAAATTACACAAAAGCATGGTTTAGATTTAACTGACTGAGATGAATGAGATCCGGGTAATCACATAAATGCTTATGTTGCTAAATTTACCATAACAGATGTACTTAAAGCTGCTTTTCAGTCTGTGTATATATATGTGTACACTACTATATAGAAACAATATTTTGTAAAAACAATGAATCATGCTGGATGGCTGCATAATCTGAAGCATGATTTTGCTTTGCAGGTAGTCACACAACCACCATCTGCCAGAACCGAGGGTCATAACACACCTCCGCTTAGGTAAGCTGCCAACATGGTGCCTTGAGTGAGGCGAGTGTGTGTTTGTGTTTGTGTGTGTGTGTTCTCCTTCTGCATACAGGATGTGCACATGACGGCACCTGTATTTGTATCTAGACGATTAATATGGAACTGCACAATAAATTGATATAAATTTGCCACTGTAACAGCAGATGAATTATATTTTTATAATATATGTATATTAAATGTCGGGATTTTTATATTAACCAAGTGTGTGAAAGTGTAAGTGTTGGATAGCTATTTATAAAAATTAACATAAAAGAACAGGTTAAAATAAATAATTAACCATTAAAATGATACATAGAACGGAGAAAGTATAAGAGAAGGGGAGGACAAAACAAGAAAAGGCTCCATGTGAAAACAAGAGACTAATTACAGGCTGTCTTCCTTCTTCCTACGTTATATTGTGAGACAGTTACTATGACAATGTCATGTTCAGGCCAGCCACAGTACCAAAGTGACCTCCAATGCCCGACAGTGTGTGTGTGTGTGTGTGTGTGTGCGTGTGTGTGTGTGTCTATGTACTGAGGAAATATGAGGCTTCAAAGATGCAGAGAAGGCTTGAGAGTTTTAGGCAGCCCACACAGTTAATACCAGAGAAGGTACACAGTGTAAGCCTCTCTGACTTCCTGCACAACAGACTTGTCAAGGTTTGAGGTGTGAATCTATAATTGACTTCCTCTTCTTTGGCTTGATTCTTGGCTGCGTGGAGAACAAGGCGGAGAGAGACGGGACAAACAGGGAAAGAGGAAAAAGGGGGACACACGGTGGCAAACAGAGGTGAGATAGAGGAGAGCAGGGCAGAGTGTGACGATGACCAGCTTCTGAGTTCATACAGAATACAGGGTGTGATGTCATTTGTTGAATTTAAGAACAGCTGCAGGGGCGTGTGTGTGTGTGTGTGCAGATTTGGGTGGGCTTTTGTGTATGGCATCACCAGTCGGGTCCTGGGGTGTTCAAGAGCTGCCTGCGCAAAAATGAAACTTGTGTTTTTTACTGCAGATGTCAAATTAAGCGGCAGTGATGGCGGAGCTAGAGCTGCATGTAAACATATGCAGACGCAGGCACGCTGGCTAACAGCACATAATCCTACATGTTTACATGGATACATGCACACACATCTCTGAGGGTGTGCAACTTCTCTCCACACTGTCTGTTGGAGGGCAAAAAAGTTGTTGGTGGGAATATATGTGGGAATATATGTGCACACACAAGCATTTGTCTTGCACTTGAAACTTACGACACTATACTCTCTCTTTGGCTTTGTAGAGCTGATGACTTCCTAAGCCGCCCTTTGTTGGCATTCTTTCCCTGTCAGATTTTTAGAAGGAGACGTGCACGAGCGTGCCATGCTGCCAGTTAGAAAAACGAGGATTTGGAAAAGCATCGCGTTTCTCACCTCCTTTCTCACCAGCACAGACCCTCGTGATAACCATGCGAACGTTGTAGCTAATTAAGGTTGATGTGAATAACGGTGCAACAGTCCCACTCAAGTCTGTGGTGAAGTTTTTTGGAATATTAAACTGTATCATTTTACTTTTAAAATATGTATGAGAGAAAGGGGAAGATATTGTGAGGAAAAAAACAAATAAAACATGTAAACTGACAACTCACTCCCAATGTAAATGTGTCCTATATACTTGTTTTATATAAACAGGACCTTTAGAATACAGGGTTGAAATGGTCCACTTCCACAGATATGCTACCAACAACTGAGCCAACAAGATGCCAACTAGACTCCAAAACTCCAGAACAAACAAAAAAAACCCAGATATTATTAATGAATTGTAAGCATTTTAATTAGCAACAATGCTGTTACTTTGACCTATTACTGAAATATGGAGGGACAGTATTTTCTAATCTCTCTTTCTCTCTCTCTCTCTGACTCTCCTTCCCTTCCTCAGAAAGTTCCCATGCAGTTTTCACTTTCAAATTTTTCTCTCGCTTCGCCAAAGTTGCCTAAAGCGGCGTTTAAACTTTCTCACAGAGACGAAAAATACTAACTGTAATGGCAAAAATTAAACTGAACTTGTCTGGCTCTGCCCTCGCTCATCTCTCTCGTCATTCACATCCTGTCATGTAAATTTCAATTCTATTCCCAGTTCTCTTTACTGCACAGCCCCCCCCTCCCCACCCCGTCGGTTGCCTTTTAATTTTCTCTTTGATTGCACTTTTGTCTTTTCATATTCTTTTATTGTCGGAGTTGAACAGGAAATGTGACTGTCCATGTTCCCAGAATTCCTTTCACAGTCTTACCAGAGCGACGTACCCTGACTTCAGTGTTAAATCCAGCTGAAAAGGAGCGTAATCATATCAGTGCTGAGCAGCAAAGTGGGTTATTTGACGGCAGAAAGAGAGACTGAAAGGGACAAGAGCCAGACTCATTGCTGCTACAGGGGAAAGCTAATTCGGCTCTTTCAAAGGGCATGCAAGGAACGGCACAGGAGAAGAAAAGAGAGTCGGTGAACAGATCTGTTCAATTCCGTCTTACAGCCTACACTGGACATGTGCGAGGGGGATTAACAAGGATGATAAAGGGTTTTAATGGTGGGAATTTAAGAGAGCTAAAGTGTGCAGCTGAGTGTGTCACAGAGAAAGACAAACAGACAGAAAGGACAGAGACGAGCAGACAGACAGACAGTTAGGAGTCAGAATATCGCACCATCTTCTCGGGTCATCTCATTAAAAAGCCTGAGGAGGAAATACGTTGACAGGAAGGGCTCGTTCTTCGGTTTGCTGCAGTCTCAGATGAACGGCCTTGAGTGTGTGACTGTGCCTCTCAGCCCTGATCCTGCGGTGAATAGGCTGAATTTACAACAGCAGACATAATTAATACCCAGTTGAACGGATGAGGAAAATAGTTCATGAAAAAAAGAAAAGAAAAAAAAGGTAAGTAAACCGGTGGAAAGTGAAAGAGAGAAGGTCGATTCAGGATTCATTCTGCTGCGTTGCAGAGAGTAAATGCTGTCTATTGACGTGAGGATGAGCGCTAACTAGCTCTATATCATCTCTAACTTCTGCCCTGAAAGCAGATATCTAAAATGGCTATTGATCCTGAAAGGCAAAAAACACGGATCCTTCATACATCACATGTCAAAAAGACATAGACCTCTGCCAAATGCCATTTAAGACCATGAAAATCAGAGCAGAAGTGATTGCAATGCGACTCATCAGAGATAAAATACTCAAGCAGGTTTAAAACTACTTTATTATGTGTCCAAGTAAAGGTGAACCCAAGAGTCATGTAAAAGATTTAGAGAGCAAACTGCAGCAACTGACTTACAAACACTTGTTATTCATATAATATTTATTGAAGCTTAATAATTCAAATAGATGACTTAATAATATAGATAAATACTGCAAGTCTGAACTACCCAGTGGGATTGGAATTACAAGAATAAAGTAGGAAGACGTGCTAAGAAGACTGCAAGACTTTCAGGTAGAGACTGTAACATTCAATCAGATTGCGTGTTCGGTCCACTGGATTTAAACTAAAATACCTGTTACAACCTGACGTGGTTATGCTTAAAATCAGCTGCTGTATGATTAACACACATTTTTAAAAATCAAATTAAACTGTATTAAATGTATGAATCTGTATGAATACAATTTGACACTGCCAACTATGCCAAAAGTCTCTTTTCCTGCACTTTTTGATTGACTTTGGTGAAGTATATCCCCAACAGGGCCCGCAGTGAGCAGCTCTATGTCATGCTGTCCTTCCTTGATGGAGAGACTGCCATCCTTCACCACCCACGCACAGGCCTAAAGCCATGATGGGATTTTTAAGACTTAATAAAATTGAAAAGGTTAAGTGAGACTGTTATGTTGACTTGGCAGCCATTAATATCCTATGTGGACGGATGAAACTCCTGAGGCCTTTAACGCAAGTATCTTCTTCTGCGGAGGTACATTATGTAACTGAACATTTTTTCTCAAATCTGGAAATAAAATCGCAGTTTGTCTTCTCAAGTTTTCATAATTCAAAACGCTGACCGATTTTATTGCCGGTACAATACAATGCAATATTAATAAAATACAATGACACAAAGTTGGACAGGCTGGCTATGGAATACTTGATTTTGGAGGGTTTGAAGAGGTCACCTATAACAGGTAGATTGGCCCATCCATGTAAAGTCAGAGTGCGAGTGGGAAATAATCAAATCACAATAAAGACAAAAAGTTTGAATAAAGTACAAAAGCAATGGATAAAGGTCCCAAAAAGAGAAGTAGTGAAGAAGAATAGGTCAGAGAGAAAAAAAAGAAAAGATTTCAATGCTGATGCTGCAAAAAATTACCTGCAAACACAACTTTAGCTCAAGTGGGAACCATCCACTGTGAGTGGAGCTAGGCCAGAGTTAGACCAGCTTGATATCTACTGCTTGGCCTGTATGTTTGAAAAAGCCTGACGATCTGATGCATGTACAGGGGAGATGAAGACTACCAGTGCCGAAGTCTGTTCCCAGTCTGACCCTGAAGTATATACATTATCAATGAGGAGTTGAAGGGAAAGGCTGGAAGGGCTTCAGGGTTTAATAAACGAAAACCTGCTCAAATTACCTTCAGGGCTGCAAAATTGTGCTTCACCACGTTTTATTTATCAACACAGATGATGTAAATGAGCACATCTGCGGTTCTCTTAACGCGAATGCAAACTGCCAATTAAGTCCTGACGCCGGATTATTGTGAGACGCGTCCTGTGCATGTCTGGGAAGCAAAAGAGTCCATAAGAGACACTGTGAAGAAAAATCACATAATTGCGCCGCTTGTGTTGTTGCCTGTTGTCGCGTTTCTGTGGCGCACTTAACATCTTCATCTTTTAATTTGCCGCTGTATCCTTTCCTGTTGTCACTAAAGCGCTTTTCAGTATCACAGAAACAGCAAGATTAGACAAAGATTTTAATAATTGCTGTGGTCTTTTTCTGCCTGACATACTGAAACTCTGATGTACAAATTAGCACCCCCCATATCCCTTCACACACACACACACACACACACACACACACACCTCCCTTCCAGAAAAAAAAAATCCCTTGGATTGCTGTCAGACGGAGTTGGCAAACCCAAACTCTGCCACGCTAACAATGTCTGCTATGAATAGAAAGAGCTGCCATGCCTACGACGGTGCCGTACATTTTACACCCGCTTCTCCCACACCTTAAATCACAGATGCAATTACCTGTGCTACAGCGGTCAGTCAGCGCCGATAAATCAGTTTCGGCGGCCACGTGTGTAAATTTCAGTTTCCTTCCTGCTCTCATTTATATATTTTTTTGCCATTTTACAAAGGTGCACCTTAAAATACACGCCGCAAATCCGTATTTTTAGCCCTGCTGCTCCTCTGCCCATTTGCCGGCACTGTGTTGCTATGCTACTTGTCCTCTTGCAAAAGAGCGAACTGTTCTTATTATTTATTCAGAATATTGAATAATTGGTCTTGAATCAATGCCAGCAGTGACTTGCTGCAAGTTTTCAGTCTAAGCCGCGGCGCGCCATAGACCTTACTGTAATAATGTATCATCAATTTTCCAATAAATGACTATATGAAACTGCGACTGTAAGTTCATAGTGTTTAAAGAGGAGAGGAGACAATAACTTGTGAAGAACAGGAGGAACATGAGGTTTTCAACAATATTAGGGGTGTGAAATAATAGTCGGTTTCCAGAATAAATCTGAAACAAAAGGGGGAACTAATACGTTTTCTCAAAGGAGTCAACAGTGGGATGGATATTTCAGTAGTAATTACTTTACACATCTCTGCAGCTGATTCAGGCACACAGAACAGAGCCCATTACTGCACAAAATCTTTCAGAAGCTCAGGATGGAAGTTAATGACCTGCTGCTGGAGAAAAGAGAGGGGAATTTGGTCTACACTCGAGGAAGAGGCGGCGAGTGAGTGGTGGGGATGATTAGGAGGGACAGATTGAGCAATACAAACAGAAATGGCAACGAGAAATCGAAGCAGAGAGGAGAAGAGGGGTGATAAACAGATGGATTGCAGGAAAGAGATGGGACGAGACGAGAGGAGAGGGAGAGGAGAGAGAAAGGAGAGGAGAGGTAAAAAGCGGAATGAATTCCAGACGACGGGGGAAGACCACGTGGCAGCGAGAGCAGATGAAACGCAGCGGACATCAAAACAAAAAAAAAAAAAAAACTGAATACACAGGTCAAAGTCTCCGCTAAGCATCAGAGCTCAGTCTCACGCTTACACACGCAAATCAGTATCTACAGCACGGCATCCACCCAGCTTAAAGACTCGAATCATTACCGTGCGCCCAAATGGAAGAGAATGGCTGTTAACGGTGGAGAAAACAATACAGCGGCGTAGATGAGGTCAGCGCAGCTTCATTACTCTTCTGTGTTTACACTGAGCCTGAAAAATGATATTCAGTTCGAGGATATAAAAGAACAATGTATTTGTTTGGTTGAACAGCACTCACGATGTGTCACAGTCGACTAAAATCAATATTTATTTCTTCATTTTCTTGTAGTTGTTTAGTGTCTTTGTGAGTGTTGGACACAATACAAATAAAAAATTTCCACAATACTCGGGGTTGAGTTTGCAGCGTGGTCAGCTTTATTATTTCAGGCACCCCCCGTTCAATTAAGCCAAATATAACAGAGGGCCTATAGAATAAATTATCGTATCGCCCCAGTAGACTTGTTATGATCTGATATAAAAACAAAAAAAAAGTGGGACACGACTTTACTGCAGTGTTTATAAGTGGATACAGTGCATGTTCATGTTCATAACAACATTACATGTAATTGTTAATGAGCAGTCCTCATTTTCCATAATGGCGAAACGGAACATATTTTTATTTATTTCACCTCTTTAAAATGCAGTATAAGGAATATGAATATGCAGCACACAACAACAGCCTAATTTGCAACAAGATAAATCAATAGAGGACTCCGCTTGGCATTAAGCACTCAGAGGTTGTTCTTTTTTTCTTTTCTTTTTTTCTTGTGACAATGCACACGGAGTTGATACATCAAACTCTTCAGTTTCTTCTGCTCTGAGCCGATGGTTAAAATGGCTGCTTTGGTTCGCGACATTATCAGATATGTAAATCATATGTTAGATAGCGGCAGAGAGTCGTCTCTTTCGGTCCGACACAAAAAGCTTTACGAACCAGCACTGATGAAAGGCTGCCTCAGTGCTCGCTGTGTCTGGGCCTCCTTCAGCAGGTCACAGGGGAAATTTGTCTGTATTTTCGGGCCGTGTTTCTTCCTCTCCCAGTAAGGCCGACCCGTTAGACTGACAGGTCATAACGCACCAACAGCAATTCGCTGTACACTGTAACAGTAAAAGCCACAGGGACACACACGCATGCAAAGAAATGTGTGTACCAGCAGGTAAATTCAAGTTACCGTACTCACCCTCTTGTTTAGTTTTAGACATGCATGTGTGTAGCTGGGATGGTTGTACATTTCATATGATATTATGCTGATGAAAAGCAAACACACATACGAACACAAAAGTGCGCGCAGATTTTAAGCACACTTTAAAGCTTTTCTCTCGTTTGCGTCAGAATGTCAATATGCCGGCTTAACAAACATGTAGCTGCTTCTCCGCTCTTCTCAAAGGCATCAGAGAATCATGTTCTTTAGGAGACTCGCCTCAAGGCAATTCAGTTATCTAATATCTGTGTGCACAGGAGTTATAGAACGGGGCGGAAGGAGATGTTTCATTGATGTGTGGGTGAACTTCTGAACTGCTCTAATGAATGGTGACACGCGCGGAACTGATAGTTATGGATGAACCGCAAGAATGAGAATTATGAAGTTCAGAGAAGAAGAGTTCATACGCACACCAGCATTTCAGAATGTGTTGCCTTAATGATTATAAAACCATGCCCAACTCCCCCCTGGACCGTTATTACTGATGCATCGTAGCTGTTTTAAATACTACTTCATATACTTCGAGGTACTTAAATCTATAACACAGCAGCATATTCTAGACACTGGTTGAAAGTTCTCTTTCTAAAAGTCTTGAAAAGTTAGAAATAACTAAAGTGGTCAAATAAACGTCGTGAAGTAGTAAGTATAAAGTACCATAAAATGAAAACTACCATGAAAAAGTACAAGTATCTCAATATTGTACTTGATTACAGTACTTGAGTAAATGTACTTAACTTGTGTTTCCAGCCCGAAAGGTACAGCCTGATTGCACTCGACAAGCTTTTAGTGCCAGGTACCAGATGATACACAATGAGGTATAGAAAAGTCCATTATCCACCTAAAAGTGAATTATCACACTCATGCCACTTGAGTAAACCAAATCTAACACTTACTCTGTAATCTTCCGTTGCCTCACAAGGTGTTCCTGACTTTTTTTTTTTTTTTGCACCGTCGTTGATGTAAACAAACCCCCAGGTCACAACCCCAGGTCATCGGGGGCATTTCTACGAACTGACAAGGTGTGGAGCTAAGGGTGCGCACACAACCTAACCCCCGTAACCTCAGCTCAGGAACACCACGGCCTACATTTAATTCAATCCCACTGCGTTGTATGACTACTGCAAACAATCCATTTCATTTCAAACAGAATTTTTAATCGTGATGTTAAGATAAGTGCGTTGGACAAAATGGACATTAGATGAGAATTCTGACAACATACGCGTCTCCTCATTAAGTGTGATAACGTGTGATGTGTAACTTCTTAAACATTCAAGCTCAGGTTATCTCGTTATCAGAGCCATTCTTGGCCTACCGCAGCCTGTAACGCAGGATATTTCTGCTTTAATAATATCTACATGATTATCTTGCAGGTTCCTCAAAAATCATTTACATGACTAATAGCCACTGTTTCGTGCTACCTGATCCTGCAGTGCAGAGCAGTAGCAAAGACATGCGAAGGGATGAGCAACACGACAAAACATGTCAAGCTGCATACAGCAGTTTTTAATGTCCTGTGGAAATATTTCCATTGTTGTTTTCTGTATTTGCTGCATGAGTCTATATTTGCAGCAAGTTCCCTAAATGCTGCACAGGCATTGTCAAATTGATGATGCTTTCTTATTTTCCTTACATTGTATCTATTTCCATCTGTTCCCCGAGTTCAGCTGTCAGGGACAAAGTAAGTATGGGAGGTCTATTCTCAGATTGTGACACTTACATCATTACTAAACTAACAAATAGACGTCTACAAGAGTTTAGGTCACCCCGGACAAGTCATATCGGCTTAACAATACCAATGTGCATGTGTCCAGCTACATCTACATTCTTACGAGGGAGTGGCTGTCAGGTATGATGATGAAACGTAAACAATTCCTGTAAGTTCAGCAACAATGAATGTTGCAACGTTGTGCAACAGGCTGCAAATTCAGCTACAGTATTGATCGCATACTGATTGAAATTAGACCTTAAGGTCACACACAGATAAGTCTGCTAACAACAAGCTGTAATCAAAACTGATTGTTAAAACATTTGACCCTGTTCACACTGAAGAAATTACTCCTCGTTAATAAAGGTCTTAGTTATGACCAATGATGTCATTGCCAAGGACATTTAAGATACGTCCTACTCTTGTATGTTCCTCTCATTCCCGTCTGCTTTAATAGTCACATGTATGTGTGTCTGTGTGGGCATGTGAATGTTCATGTGTGCCATTTAAGAGCTTTCCTTTATGAGCTTCATCAGACAGTGAGAGGTCACCGTAAAGGTTACTGAGGTTTTGAGCTTATAGTCTCGTTAAATGTTTTATGAGACAGGCCGAGCAGTCATGCATATCACCTTCCCAGTCCCTTCGACGAGCCAGACCACAGCAATCTATCTAACTAAAGTCAGTTAGAGCCAGTGCTCCGGATACTTCTTCATTATCCGGAGGCTCCCAGCAGATCCAGTGTTATATTACTTTTCTTGAATCTCATTTTTTCACTTTCATTTTAATCAGTGTAATTTATGCCATTTTTATATCTATACATTTTTGTTCCATCATTTGAGTATGAAGCAATCAAAAGAGCTGCACAGCTGGAGCCCACACACTCTCACTGACCTGACTTTTTTTTGTATGCTAATGTGAATGTGCTTTACTTCACAAATACTTAAATACTGGATTTGGTGTATGTATATTTGGTGTAAGTTCGCAGCAGTCAAAGCATTATTTGTCCTTTCTTTCTTTCTTTCTTTTGTTTTTACATTCACTCAAAACTGTCAGATTTTCTTTTGCACACCATTTCCTGATTCTGTAACATGTATGACTACCACCCTAATCAGTGAGTAAAACCCTGCATTTCATCATGTTCATTTGTGATAGTGTACTTTTTACAGACTTTTTTAAACTCTTGATTGCAATCACTTAACAAAAATATAAAGTATAAAACATTTCGCAGCTTGTGGGATTCATACGAAGAAATGAACAAATACGAGGGGATTATGTGATTTTCACTGGTACCTACTTGCATGTCTGCAACGTCTGCCATCTGCCAAAATAGTCAAAGAAACCAGCCTGTCTGAAGTGTGAAAATTCAGTATGGTTGGATGAATTAGGTTCCTGATGCAAAGCACAAAATGAAGGAAAAAATGGTATCTGATCATTATTCTATCTAAATGTATTACAATGTGGTCGTCAGTTTTTACGTTTCTCGGTTATAAATACACTACAGCACACATAAGCCAGTCAACACACCACTGATGATGCTTTCCTGTGAGGTGGCACTGACGTCTTTGCGCCGATTCAGTATGCAAGATGCATGTATGGTCAGGCCGCGGTCCTTCAGACCTTTAAAACAAGCGAATGGATAAAACCCACACAAGCATTGAACTTACTGAACAGTGAAATAAAGAAATATGGTCGGAGGACTTTGCCCTTCCGCTGCAAGCAGACGAACACATGTGTAGCACGCCGAGAGAAGTCTACAGATCTCTGTGCTCTTTTCTCACTCTGAAGAGGTCGATGTGGGGAGAATTGTCCCAGCATGGCTTCGGTCCAACAGACTCCACTAAAGGCAAGTTAAATGTTAATAAATACAAAAAGAAGTTTATGCATAATAGTCAGGTGGAATCATCCATACCATCATATAAAGTGCACCTACGTCTGCCATTTGGGATATCCGTGTAAGTAATTAGTTTAATGAAAAGAGCGGAGTCACAATTACTGAGCCTGAATTGGCGTATTTTCTAACAGAGCAAGCAGGGAGCTAAGGAGTGAAAAGAGCAAGATGGAGTTGATGAAATGGAGGAAATGAAGTGAAACACTTAAAATGTGACAGAGGAGAGACCGAGACAGCTAAAGGTAGATGTGGTCCTTTTCAGTGTAAGACCCAAATGAGAAATTTCATCTCTTGCCCTGGGTCCCAGGCTCATTAAAACATATCACTACTCTTGTCATGTGGGGACCCAGCAGGAACACGTCTGTGACCCATTCTGGTTCCCGACCATTAAAAAATATTAAGCCAGAAGAAACAGGGGGAAGAAGATAAGAAGGGAGCAGAGAGGACAGGAGAGGTAAAGGGGCTGTAGAGGCAGACATGCAGCTGGCAGGGAAAGGCATTTCACTGCCTCGCCTCATCTCTCCGCCTCCCTCCGGTCTCCCCCTTTCTTCTCCTCGTTTGCTGCCATGGGTGGGGGGTAATGTGGCATGAAATATGTACTTAAAGCTGAGCTCAGGTGGCGCCATAAAAAGAGTAAGAGACTGTCTGGGTGTGTCATGTGTGTGAGAGCGTATGTGTACACTGTATGTGTGCATGTGTGTGCACTTCGGAGGTTTGTTCATACATGCCAAATAAAATCCTGTGTGATCGCAAGCGTGCCGCTTCACGGACTCAGATGTGAAGAACGGCACTGCGTTTGCATGTTTGTGTGAGAGGGAGGGAGAGTCGTGGAGAGTCATCATCTCACATTCACACATGGCAGGACACAGATTATTCCTCTGCATTAGGTAGAGGTGTGAAGGCATTAATATAAGCTGAAACACACACTCAGGTGTGAAGCTACCAAGTTGTTTTTGTAGCCATTCAGTTGGCAAAGTGAAGACAGCGGTTGGCAAAAAAAATTCTAATGTATTTCTTGTTGCCCTCAGTACGCAATTTAAATAAATGCTTTGCACGTGGTGATCACGCACACATATACAGTGCTTGATGTGGAAAACAAATAAGTGGCTGCACTGCCCTTATTTATATGTGTACTGGACACTACCAACATATCACTAAGTATTACACTGTATTTTCATAATAAATAAGTATATGATAATTACTTCATCATTTATATGAATTCTGAGATTTATATTTATTTCTTATCCCTAATCATAACTACCACTACTATGTAACCAGCCTTTTTGTCTACACAGGAGGCGTATCATTAGCAGAGCCTCGGTGCGTCGTCTGTGTCTGTGCAGGATGCATTCAGGCGTAGTACTGAGTGACTGAGTGTAGGTCAGCTATGTTTCGGCAGCACTCAGAGCCCAACACATAATCACTAGTTACGCATGTGAAACAGAAAAAAATGGCACTGAAATCTAAAAATCGAGCAGTAATGACACTTGCGCAGCCTGTGTAGACTGCCGGATTTACTACAAAATGAGCATGCGTGTTCTTTTGGACATACGTGAGACGAATGCTTGAAAAATGAAGGTTTCTGCACGCCAACAGAAACTTTAGGTTCTTTCTTCTAACCCCAGCCTCTCCCTAACGTTAAAGGAATAGATTCAGATTTTGGAAAGTACTCTTATTGTCTTCCTTTTGGACAGTTAGATGAGAACACTAATTCTGCTCTCACATCTGAGCGTTTACAATGAAGCTAGATCTGGAAGTTGAAAGGTAAGAAGGTCGAGCACAAACAGCCTGGTCCTCTCCAAAGCTCAAAGAAATACTTTCTAGGATATTTAAAGCTCAAACATAATTAGCATGCAGCTAATGAGAGTGCTATTGAACTTGTAATCTATATCTCAACAAAAAGAAGCAAATAGGCACATTTTCCAAAGTGCCAAACCACTCTGTAACAAAGTTTAGTTCCCTCAACTTAATCAAACAAAACAGGATCCTGTTTTGTTGTTTAGGTATGATCATGAGCTGCAGCACCACTGCCAGATCCACACCATGAAATTTTGTCTTTAAGGAGCGAAGACCAGCCTAAAATGACCCCAAATGGAAAGTCAAACGATCGGCTATGTTTCTCTCTATCTCTTCCATTTCCTTTCTTGTCAAACCACCCCCCCACTTTGTTCTCCTGCCAAATCCAATTCCAGGGACTTCCTCCTATTAATTGGCTCGTGTCATTTATCTTCGCAAGTGTCCATCCATCCACCAATTTATCCATCCTTTTTTTCCCCTCGACCATCCTCTTTTATTCCCAGATAGCAGCCTACCTCTACGTTTGCTCAGACTCGACTCGCTCCCGCTATAAAGGGAAAACTCCAAATCAGTATTGATTCCGCTCTCATGAAAGAAACATTTTGCGCATTAGGATTCAGTCTCGGCCCTCTTTCTGTATCCCCACTGCGTCTGGTCATCTGCTAATCTCCTCCCTCCATCCCTCCCTCCCCGCCCTCCTCGCAGCAGGTGAGAGGTATATTTTCCTTCCATACATTCCTGCCGAGACTCCTGTCTTCTGATCGATCTTCCACTCCGACTCCCCGGGTCCATTAGGACGAGTGTTTATGCTGGAAATATCAATACTTCAGCTGTTCGGTCTTTGTCTATCCTCCTATACTTTTTTTTTCTTTTTTTACACTTCTCTCTGTCTTTTAAGCTCCCGTTCCTCCCTGGTTATACCCCTCACCATCATGATTTAGTTTTCCCACTTTGACACTCAGGAGTTTATTTCTCTGCAACAGCTCTGCCCACATTTCCCTATTTCTTCTTAATATTACTTTTGTTTGTTTTCTGTCCTCACACTCGGCGTAAATTGCCTAAAACCGTAAGAGCCGAAATTGCTTTTTCTCACATGGGGCTGAAAGAATGTATACTGTAGCTTTGTCACAAACTTTATTTGATACTCCCTCTCAGTCTCGTTCCTGCTCTGTCCAAACGTTTGCACAGATACAGGCACAGCAATAGAAAAGGCACATATATTTCAATTTACCTTTTTTTCCATGCTTGGTCATAAAATATCACATTTTGCCTGTCTGCTCAGGTGGCATAAAAAAAGTGCAAAAAGAGTGCATTCCAACAGCTGTTTACAATCTATCCAGCCTGCCGTTTCCATTGGATAAGGCTGTTTTGGACTGGTTGGCTTTGTATTTTCCCTGCTAGCCAATTTGCCGCGGCTATTGGTGGCCGCATCCTGTCTCTATTAATATCCTTATGACGCTTCAATTTGCTGTGTCTCCCCCTCTGCTCCCCCCCGCCTCAATCTGTGCCGCCTGCGTGCTTTCCTACAATCTGGGAAATAGCGCCCACAAAATTAAACACAAAGACGAACACCTGCAAATGTGAAGAAAGAATTCAAGAAATGGGGGATTGTTCATACACAGATTCCTGCATGCACGCGTACAACATAATTGCATGTAAATTTGTGCAGTCCTTCTCCCCTCAAAACTCCTCCTAGAATACATTTTCCAGATGACAGTAAAAGCTACTGTAGCTGTCTACAGAGCAAAGAATGGTTTGTTAAGTATTCTTTGCTACACGTACTAGGTAGAAAAGCCATTGAAATATCTTTATGTAATGATTCTCTTAAACATTTGTCGTCCTCCCTACCCATTCAATACTGAAAGAAAGATTTCTCTGGAGAAAGAGCCCACTGGGATATTGTTCTGATATCCACTGTTTTTTTCTCGTGAAGACACAGGTCAATACTCTACACGTGTATTGACTTATTTACCAAAGTGGTTCTAAACTTCGTTACAGTAGCATGACTTTCTCTTTCTATAGGTTGGTAATATATCAGCACTTCAAAAAAATGCAATTGCACTGACTCTGAGAAATAATACATAGCATTTCTGCAATATATTGACTTGAAAGGAGTCAACCTATGTTACACACTTTGTTAAGTTGCGTGCTTACATGAACCCAAATGCCTCCAACAATGTTCAAACCCAGATAAATCTCTAACTGTATTCACTTTAAATGCCAATTTCATTTGGCCTGTCAAAGGCTCCGTATCCCCTTTACTCGTGGGAAACATGGGAAACACTGGCTGATCATTGAAATCAGCTACCTGTGTACCTCAACACTATACTGTTAACACTACTTTGTATTGCTCACTTGTGCATGATTTTTCATTGCGGTTTGCTGCGTCTTTGTAGTTCTCTTACTCTTGTAGTAACTACAAGAGTAAGATAACTACAAAGACACTGATACCACAGGTGTTCCACTAGACTAGTAAATACCTTAGGTTAGCTTTATAATAAGACTAATAATAATAATAATAATAATAGCCATAACGTGCTGTATATTATTGTAGTGATGCTAATGGGAATCCAGTAAGTTAGCTAACATTAGCTTTAACATTTGAAAGAGTAGTCAGCTCATCTAATGGTTAACTTGTAAGCAAATGTTATGTTATCTGCCTACTTGCAGTTATTTTATCATAATTAAATTATAATAATGTGATTTAACGTGAATAAATGTAACATCAATAAAACTTGAATACATTACCTTTGTCAATGAGTCACGTCAGATAGAGGTTCGTTGGCAATGTTGAACACACCAACTCTCATGAGCCCACTCCCTCAGTACTTCACGGTATCATCCACCTGCATCTTTTGTTTTTGTTTTGAATGAGAGACCCCAAGCAGTAGAAATTATATGTTATGTGTCACATTTTTTTCTAGATCTTGCTTACCCATATATATTAATATAAATTTAAAACTTGGAATAATGATGAACACTAGGTACATTGTTTAAAATTATGTATCACCAATACATTGTCTGACATGAATATCTCATTTAAACAGCAGGATTTTAAGAGCTGAACTGTGCTCTATAAATGTGGTGGAAAGTTATTACTATGATGAATTCGAGGATTTGTAATGAACAAAAACAAGACAAAAAAAATCTCATTGCACTGACAGTGGACATATGAGTTGATAATGAGATACTACATTTAATCTCCATTAGTTTGCCCTTTGCACCCACCACAGATGGTTTAGACATGCATGCATTCCCTCAGAAGACACAGGGGGACAACGGCCCACAACACTTATCACTGTCGGTGTTGTTTAACTGCACTATTTATCATCCAATCACACCAGGACATCAGGAAGTGACAGGCCTAGATGCACACCAATGAAATCATGTCCTCTCTGAATCAGGATGTTGAAAAGCCCTTTTGGAAGTGGTGGTGTGCACACTTTGAATGGAAGCTTACATAAGGAGTAAGTAACAATGATCAAAAAAAAAAAAAAAAAGCTTATTGTAAATTTGAAAGAATACAGCACAACAACAACACAAAATAGTATATTCCAGAACAGAGCATGCGCTGTAATAACGTCCTCATTAAATCCAGTCTGCGTGATCACATCTCACAAATCCAATTGAAATGACAAGTGTAACAGCAGGTCTCAGCTCCGATCTTGATGTAGATCAAGCGACTCCACAGAGACGGAAAGGGTGAACCAGTCGCTGGAACACATAATCTAGTATTGTTGTGGGGCTCGTTCTGTGTTCTACGTATCTGCCTCCACGACTTATCGGGATTCATCTCGCCCATCCATCTATCACTGCCGGTATCAGCGCACTGTTTAACCATCCCGAGATACAATAAAGACTTGTGTACCCATCTACAATATATGTTTGCCTGTGTGTGTACGCTTGAACGTGTGTGTGTGTGTGTGTGTGTGTTTTCGTGTTTTATTGCTTCCATCAAATTACGACCCCTCCAGTGTCAGACTCATTCTATAAAGGCCCTTATCACCGGGTGGAAATACCAACTCTACAACCCCTGCAGCCCTGGGATTAATAGAGAGAGACAAAGACAAAGAAAAGGAGGTGGGGAAGAGTGAGAAAGTGCAAGGAAGGAAAGTGACAGAGAGAAAGACACAAAGCGATACGGAGGAAATCGTAGGGGGGGCAAAAAAATAAAGTTACGGATGAGAAGAGATATGAAGACAGTAGTTGAAATAAAAATATCCCCTCGTGTCTGGAAGCTCTCACTTTCACGTTCCTGACTCCACTCATTCTCTATCACCGTTCTCTATCCTGTCTTTGCGGTCATTATCTTTTGGCATCCAAGGTCTCTCCGTGGATACCGAGAGCTCCTGCGCACCCTCGGTCATGGATGAGGACATAATGAGGAAACTAAGAGAAGGCGTGGAGGGTCTCACTGCTTGTGTGTGAGAGAGAAAGAGAGAAAATCAGAGACAGAAATAAGGAGAGAGTTCTGGAGAAGTGTGACAAGGACATACACACCCAGGTGGTTTCATTTTTTTTTTTCCCATCACTCACTTAATTTCTGACAATATTCGACATACGTCCATTTACCCAACTTGTTTTCTCCCTTCCTCACCCTCTCAGAGCTTCTCATCCCACATGTGCGCCTCCTCCTCTCTACCTCTTCCTTCCTTGTTTCATCCCCTCAGTCCTTCATCGCCACTCGGTCACCCTCTTCATTTGCCTCTCTCCTCTTGCCGCCCTCCTCTCTCCTTCTTGTCTCCCCGTCGCGCTCCTTCTCCCTCCCTGCAATCTGTCCTCTGTATCCGTGCTCCCTCCCCTTCTGTTTTCCTGGTCTGTAAGGCATAACCGGCCTCTGGTGTCAGGGTTGGTTTGGCTTTGGCGTTCTGCTACTTGTTTCTCCTCTCCCTTCTCCCGCTGCCTGGGTTTTGTTCCCTCAGCCTCTAATCGGCTTTTCCGGGTTTGGGATCGTCTCTTCCTAACTTTACCCTCTCTCGGTGCCACAGGATTATCCCCGTCAAAGAGGCCGGACTTCCTGGCTTGACGAGTGCGAGTCTATCTGTGTGTGAGTGATTTCTCTCAGTGCGTGCATGTGCTTCAGCTTGTGTGTGCATGTGTTTTTTGTTTAGTGTGTTTTTTGTTTTTTTTTCGTACCCCTGATCCTCTGTAATCACTTTGAGACAATCCCATAATACCCTATAGGTTCAAAGGATGGTCTGTTTGTGTGTGTTTGTGTGTGTGAGGGATGGAGGGAGAGAAAGAGAGATGCTCAACTGCATCTAAGTAAACAAATGTGTAAAATGTTGATTATTTTGCCACTGGAACTCAAAGTGTTTTTTTTTTTTTTTACAATTTTCATTATCCTGTTGGATTGTAAATCTTTCTTGAATCGATAAGTTGTGATGATATTACTTTTAATTTGTTTGGCTTTACTTTGATTTACAGCTTTTCCTCGAACATTCATTCCTTTAAACAGTTTACAGTTATTCTGGCGGCACTGTGAGGCTTAGAGCTAAAAGCTAATGTCAAAATGCTAAATGCTTACTGTGCCAACTTGTTGACATTTAGCACTGTGACAGTGTGTTGATGTTTAGTGTTTAACATGTTCACAATCTAAGTATTAGTGAGGCAGTTTTGACTAATTAGCCCTTAACACAAAGTACCACTGAGGCTGGTGGGATTGTCTTTCGGTTTACGGGATCCCCGAACTTATGACGCCCTGTGGAGAAGGTCTGGACCAAACTGAGAGTTAATACATCGCCTAGTTAATTGAAAAAAAAAAAAAAAGAAGTGAACATGGTGGTGCTGTAGGAAAAGTCAGTGCCTCACCAGAGTTAGCGGCACACACGTCATCTGGTGACTGGCGAATGTCTGCCCAACGTTCTGTTCTGGTGCATTTGGTAGATGTTGAGGTATTTCACTCAATGTGTTAACACTTTGACCTGCTGGTGGCTCGAGATGAAAAGTCATTAGGATTAATCCTGTGAGCATCCATGCATATCTGTGCCAGATTTCACTGCAATCCATGCAATATCTTTGTCGATTCACTGGAAACCACATATGTGAAACTCATCTTGGCTCTAGATGAAAAAACCAGGGGGATTACTGAAGTTCTTCATCCCCTGGTGACCAAAAATATCTGCATCAGACCTCGTTTCAATCAATCTCAATATTTCAGCATGGTCTGAAGTGGTCAAGTGACCGACTGACACTGCCGTCCATGGAGGATGGCTAAAAATGTTTCCCAACAAATATGCCAACTTTACAGTGAACCCTAACTCCCCATGCAACCACTTGACACCACAGTCAAAAAGAGAGGCTTAAAGGAAATAAAAGGAAGAGACAGTCAGATTGATCGTCGCAGTTTGATCTAAGCCGCTGATCAACCACATGGCGCTACAACTCCGAGCAGGAAGGGAACAGAAGGCTTGGCAGCCATTTGGGGATTGGCATTTAGTCTCTGAGTCTCCCTCTTTCTTTTGTTCTTTTCTTTCTGCTCATTTCCATCCCTCCATCCCCTCTTTATTTAACTGGCTCTCTGTAAAGGTCCTGCTGTCAGCCTCCACCTGTCCCTGTCACAGTAAACAAAGACAACCAGGAGACACAGCACTCTCTCTGTTGTCTCCCGTCTCGGCTCTCTCCTCTCCCCTGCCTTCTTCTCTTACTTTCTTTTATTTTGTCTCCTCTTGATTTTCTCCCATGTCTTCTCTCTCTCTCTCTCTCTCCCCCTCCCCTCTCTGTCTTTCTCTGGCATTTCTCCCTTTCTCTTTATCGCTTCCTCTCTCGCTTGAACCTTTCTTTTTTTGTTTCTCTCATTCTGCCTCGTCCATTTTCTTTTTCTGTTTTGAATTTGTTGGCCTTGCAACAAACTTATATCATCACAGCGTTTGTTGTCTATCTCCCTGTCTTATATTCATTCTCCGTTCGCAGTGTTTGGGCCCAGTGAATATTTCTATAACTCTTTTTCTGCCCTCTGAAGTTGTGAAATTGACCGAAATTATGATCTCAATGAACCCAAAATGAGATTAAATGCTGATAAGAAAAGACAACATCGCACACATTCCATCTCAGTGATGCCCTTTTCTACAGTTACGTCGAGAGTTTTATATTCTGGCCTGGTTTACCACGTACAGAGCCTCGGCAGACTGCGAATGTCTGCATTATGCAAATCACTTCCTGCCCGCACAAACAAGCCGGGACCAATCAATGTCAATCCCCATTCCCTCGGCCAATCAATGTCATTCCCTCTCCTACAAAACCGGGTCTAATCGACAGGCATTGTTCCTCGGGCCCTGCATGCTAAATCAGGAGGGCCGGAGTGTCTAAAAGTCTCACATCCCACACTGTACCGCATAACCTCGAGCATCATCGACATATAATGGAAGGAGATGAAAGTGGACATGATGACTTAGGGAAACAACAGTGAGGGAGAGAAAGAGAGAGGGAGAGACAAAGGACAGGGAACAATTCAATTTGGCAACTTTTGTTTGTGACCACTCTAGAAAGAACACTAAAAGAAGTCAACAAAGAGACATTATTTACTACCAGACACGATTTCAGAGATGTTTCAGATCGTCGCTCCCAGCTCAGGTGGTTGGCACTTCCTCCTGACTCTACCCTGTCGACACAATATGCTTTTTCTGCTTCGAAATTAGAAATCCGGCAGCAGTAAAGCAACTCCACACTTCAAAACATCCATTAAAAAACAACAGGTGAATTCCCTTGTGGTTGGTTCTGGTTTACTTACTGATTCTGCACAGACGCAAAAACTTAGCTACAGAGGGGTTTTTTTTTTTGTTTTTTTTTTACAAAATCATTATTATTGTACAAAAAAAGACCACGTATTTCATTGTGGTTGTTGACTGTTGAAACTATGTTTATCGGGGCATTTTGAGGTGAGGTTGAAAAACAATCAAAGGCGTCCAGTTTGATCAACAGATGAATGCTTTTAACTTTTAATGAGATATCAAAGCACCGCACAATGGTGTGCAGTATTTTCGTAACAGGCAGGATTTTATCCTTAAGTTATCACTGCGGCAACTGTTTTATCTTTTGTTGCCACTGTCATGAGGTAAACACCAGAAAGACTGTTTATGTTGCAAAGTAATGTACCAGATGTGTCCACTTGCATGTATTTAATTGGCCAACTGAAATAACTGGATTTAGTTGTGTTGCACTGCAGTAAGTTGAGACCGGTTCAACTTTTTGCTAAAAAGACCGCATTGTTTAGCTGGAGCTCAGGTGCATGTAGATAAATAGAGTTTACCAGCATTTCCCACCACAACGGTAATCTTTTTTCCATTTCTGTATATGGACTATGCTATCTCTCGGGCAGTATCTAGTTTCAGCATAATTCATTTGCAGCACGTTGCCTTCCAGTAACTCCTGTCCTTCCTGTAACTGATCAGATGGATTGTATGAGAAAAGCACCGCAGACACTCTTTTTATTGCCGCCCTCCTGAGCACTAACATCGCCCTCATCACCATTACATGTTATGCAGTGTGCACAGGCAATGATTTTTTTGGCTTGAAACATACCACCAAACGTGTACCCGCGCTCAAAGCCCCGGTTTTCTCCCCTCTGTAACCCCATCTCACTTTCCATATTTTCTTTAATGGTCTTGGGCTCCTTTTATCTCATAAAGTGGTGGAGCTCACGCTGTCTGTGTGGTGTCATTAAAGTCAGTGAAGCTGGTTTTAATTGTTGGTGAATTGGCCTTTTATGACTAATGAAGCCTCTAGTATGGGCTGCTTGTACTATTTAATCAGCCATCATGTACTCTGTACCACCTACACACTCGGCACTGAGATAATGGGAGTGAGGGAGAAACTGAGTGCTGAATTATGGAAGGGGGAAATGGAGTGAAAGAGACGGAGAGCGAGACAGACAGACAGACAGATAGACAAATAGATAGATAGATAGATAGATAGATAGATAG
>JBAJHX010000049.1:17285450-17301660 GCA_037176925.1 Amniataba percoides
GTGTGTGTGTGTGTGTGTGTGTGTGTGTGTGTATATATATATATATATATATATATATATATATATATATATATATAGTATATCTCCTCTATATGTGAATATCACTGACAGAAAGAAAACACACATTTATGACAGTGAGGCGAAACATGTGCTAAGTCAGCTAAGTCAGCTTCGCATTGATCACAGATTCATTCACGCTCTGACTGCCTCTCATTCACAAGCTACATGAAACTCCTTCTGATGTCACTGTTCCGAAATTAGACATCCAGGACACTATGTTTTCTGATAAATTATACATGATCTACTATCCAGTCTCCACCTAATTTAAAAAAATAAATAAATAAAATAACCTCAATATTTGATGTAATGTGTTGATGTAGGTGTACAGGCACAGTAAGAAAACAGAGGAAAGAAAAGTGAGGAAAGCGGGAGCAGAAAGTAGCAGGGACGAGGGTTTGAATCAGTGGCAGCTTGATTTGATGAGCGAGTGACCTCATGTATTATGCAGGAATTATCTCTGGTCCCAACATGATGTCATGATCTGAGAGAGGATCATGTAGCGAGGCTCTAAACATCAAATATTCATCACACACACACACACATTCACACACCATCTTACAGCATGTTAATTGGCTGTTTTGATTGCAGTGGTCCGCATTCAACTCATAACTAACAATATATTTTTGGGAGAAGCTTCGCCATACAGCAGCTATTTGCCGAACAGCCTGTTACTTTATGGTTTCCTTTACACGGTGAGCGAGTTTTCCGTGTTTGTCGAAAGCTATTGTGGCTAATTTTGCGTGAGGCGGCCGCCAGGGTGTCTGTCTTTTTACTTTTTACGGCGTGTTCCTCTGTGGCCACAAACTGTTTTGCCATTAAGTTTGGTTTGGCAGCCAATGTCAGATGACCAGATGGCACAGCTGAGCAATAAACAACCAAACATCAGTGACTCCGGAATAGTTACTATTATAGTTAATTATTGTGTCATTTGTCTCCACGGCTATAACCTTTTCTTTTTTTTTTTTAAGGATTTAACTGGTAGCCATATTTCTGCCAAAAAAAAAAATCATGTACACAAATCCCAGATAGAGTGCAGAATAAAAAAAAACAAGTAAAAAGAGATAATGCTGTATCAATTTTAGAAAGCACAGTTTAAAAAAAAACTACAACAGAATGAAAGGAAAAGGTATCTTCTGACAGAGGAAGTGCATCTCACAGTGTGTCATTGTGTCACAAGAAAGACAAGAAAGACAATAAGCCAAAGAACGATGTGGCTGAAGTTCTTTTTTCCTCACCGTGACCTTCTCTCCAGTGTCCCAACTCTTTATTTTAAAGTTGGTGGAGCTGCTAGTCTGTCTCGAAATTTGTCTTTGACAACCTCAGCTCAAACTTTTGTTTTGTTTTTTTCCCCCTTTTTTTTCTTTCACTCATTCTAACTTATAGCTGTTTCATGATGGATGAAGCAGGCAGTCCCAGGCTTGTTTTTTTTTTTTTTTTTTTTTTTTTTTTTTTTAAATAAGTCAGACTGGCTTCACAGTCCAACCAGCTAACTCCATCCAAGAGTGCAACCTGTCTGCCAACTCAGAGAACATAAAAATCTGGGTCTTGTTTATTTGAGCTGACAGGGAGGCTGAGCTCTCTGAAGCTTTTGCAGGGGGGGAAAAAAAAATCTATACAGTACTCAAGGCCGCGCTGTCTCTTATCCAGTTTGCCAATTCAGTGGCTTTAATTTCTGCGTTAAAGTTGAAAGTGTCAATTAGAGTGTCCGGGGATATCATTAGTGCTCTCTCAGTCTTTCCCGTAGTTGCAGGGTAAATTGAATGGGCTGTAATTGTGTGTCATGGCAGTCGATGAGGTTGTAAGCTGTGATCCAGACTGATGATGGCACAGTAGGTTGCAGCCCGCATTACGGGTGACAGGCAGGGCTCAGTTTGAGAGGGGGAGCCGGGGGAGTTGTTGTTGCGGCAGAGACTCGAGTGGATTCAGAAAATACTGGGAGGCAGTACTTCTTCCCGGCCGCTGCTGCTGGTTGTGCAACTCTCCTCTGACTTCCCTGTTCTTTGGAATAAAAACAGTCTGAGAAATGGGTGTATATTTTTGGATCATTAAGTTTGTCCAACACTGCAGCTGCCCGTAAGGTGGCCAATGAGGTTTGCACCTGGTCAGCACACCTTGAAGAATAATCACCACATCATAGGACGATAGAGGTTTCAGAAAAAAAATCTACACAGCCAGTATGAGCTGCTCCTCCTTCAGCCATCAAACTGTATTAATTACATAACACTTAAAGTAGTTTCATGGCGATGGCCCAGTTGAATCTGGTCACCTTGTCTTTAAAATCCACATTCCCAACAAGCTCCATGACGTCAAGAGCCTTCACCGTCCCAGAGTGGATCTCATCCCGCACAGGTGCCTTGCCACGAGAACTTTTCTAACTACCTTGGTGACCTTGGCTAGGAAAACAGATAAGGCTTCCTCTGAGCACTCAGTGTCAGTCGAGTTAAAGAGTTTTCTTTCTGCCGTCAGACTGTATCCTCGGCGCTCAGTTTGACAGTAAGCTGTGTTTCATTTTTCTATGTTTAAAAGTGCTTTTTCTATTTCACTAACGGTAATCGGAATAACAGCAATCTACTGGCGCGGCGCGTGATGAGCTGTCAGCGCTCGGGTGACGCTTGGTTAGTGTAATAGATGGACTGTGACCTTATGGTACTGTACTGTATGTTAATCACCATAAACATTTCATTCACTGTACTTACACTCAGCGCTGGGCAACTGTCTGTTACCATAACTTTCACTGACAGCAAACACACACACACACACACACACACACACACACACACACACACACACACACACAGACTCACACTCATGAATCTCTCACAGACTTAGGCTTGGATGGCTCATTGACTTGCCATTAAAAGAAAGAGCCTTCATTAGTTAGGATGTCCCTCCTAAAAAGATACCAACTTTGCATATTTGTGTGTGTGTGTGTGTGTGTGTGTGTGTGTATCAGAGGCTTGTTGTCTGAGGCATATGCATCTAACCATTCAACCGGTCTCCAGCACAACACGCACCCAACGAAGGCGCATTCATTAGCAGGAGGGGTGCCATTCCCCGGCACTTGGAAAGCCAGCGGAGCGTTCACGGCTGCGGCTGGATGTAGAAAATCAAAACATATTGGGAGAGATTCAGACGAACAGAATGGGAGAATGCAAGCGGAACATTAAAGAGCATTCCAGAACAGAGTGTTAGCAAGAGACAATCAGCTCCGGTCAGGGACAAACAGGATCGGAAATGAATTCAGGCAGAAAGCTCGGGCATTTTCCAGGCTAGAAATTTTACAACAGGAAGGACGAATAATGACAGAAATTATGCTCAGCGGCTTGGACATAATATAATGGTGAGTAGGCTTCCATGTCGAAGAGGGATTCTCTCTCGCCGCTCTCTGCTCTCTGATTGAAGACCGCGGTCATCAGTCATCGGTTTTAATATGAATTGCCTTGTAGGAGCCGAAATATATTGAGATTAGTCTCAGCTGCTTGCATGAGAAAAAAAAAAAAACACGAGTATAACTGTGTGATAAAAACTAAACAACATGACCACTGACTGAAAACTAGACAAATTAAAAATATAGTTATATTAAGTATCATTAAGTATCCCATAAAGTAGCTCCTCAATATTATGCTTTGTTCATTCTTTATGGGCGATACCATAAATGCTAGTTTTTACTTTTTTATGACTTCAGTTCGATGTATTTAATTTGGCACCTTATAATATAAAAGTGCCCAAAAAGTAGCCTGATAAGAGTGAAATGACGCTTTGTTTCACTTCATTCACTCAGCTGGACTTTGTGTTTGTGTTTGCTGGTTTCATATTAATCAGACAAAAAAAAACGTTGTTTTAAGACTTTTCTGTAAGCCACCTTACAGCAAGCTGAGTCAGTTTCTTTCAGCCCACGGTTCATGTGGGAACAGTAAGTGTGGTTTAACATCACAGCAAACAGTTGAGCACCTGGAGCAGCTACTTCATCAGAAATATAACAAAAGATCAACTGGTGGATCTGTTTATGATAGAACTGAGCAAACTAGAAAATTGTCTGACTAAATAAAGTCAGTCAGTAATATTTGCAACCTGATTTTATTCAGTGCTTTGCTGGAATTGTTGTTGTCTTACTGAGTACACGATTACTCCCTGCAATACTTAAACCCGATCAGCCGTGCCTGAAGCAACTTGTCTTAGTTTGAAGACACTTCCCACTAAAAGCCAGCAAGTTTCGCCAATTGAGGGTTGTAAATGTGACGCAGCGGCTGCAGGAAATGTTCTGTTTGCATTAACCGTAAGTAACTTAATACAGCCCTGATACAGTGTTTGGAGAGTGAACAGTAAACACTGAGGCTTTTATCAATTAGATAAAATTACACTGGATTACATGCATGCATTGTTTACTGTCAAACCTCATACTGTAAATCCAAGGTGGGAATGGCGGACTCTGCCACCAATAATTGAAACTGCTCTACAATGTGGTTACAGCTGAATGTAAATATGCTGAATGGCTGTTTAACAGAGAAAAAAACAAACAAAAAAAAAAAAAAACGCTGACCATAAACGAGTTTCAAGTACCTTTAATCCTATATAGTAAGATCAGATTGGTCAACTCTTCAGTCATTGAAAGCAAAAGATCAGCAGACCCATTTCAGTCACTGAACAAATTAAAGATGTGGGTGAAATCGGACTCCACTAAAAATACGTTCAAATGTGGGATTTAATGGATGTAGTGATGTATTGTCAGTGCACAGTATTTTTAGCATGTAATACTCTGCAACACTACTACTATCTCATGTTGTCCAATGAATGACACAAGATACCTCGACCTCAGCGCAGTAGTATTCTGATAAACTGGTAAAACCTGGGCTTTTCACCAGTCACCCACATACAACTTAACACAACGTTCTTTTGTCAAAATGTGTTTGCCCCCATTACACCCATTGTTAACAAAACTGTCCAGCTGCATAGTTAAACAGCACTAAGAAAGAGACGCCAGAGGATGAGGAGTAGATAAAGATGTGCAAATGAACCAGCCGCTGGTACATAAAGATTATCATCGCCATTGTCACAGCAATGTCTCCCCTCACGCTGCTCGTCGTAACGGCACCACAGCTCAGGATTCGTCAAGAGGACGGTATTTTCTGCACACCGCGGTGACTTCTGTTCCGACGTCCTGAATCATGGCTGTTAAACAATAAGTGGGTCGTGGCAGCAGCAGATGTTCCAGCACGAGTCGCCCCGCCAACAGCATGCGCTGTCGATGTGGATGGTGATCGGGTTACATTAAATATGACAGATGCATACAGTGTAGGTAATGCTGTTATACAGACACCTGCGTCTTGTTTATGCTTTTGCTCGAGTCACTGTGTGCAAAGATGCACTTTCACTTTCGCGGATTAGATTGCTGCGGACCTCTGAGCGTCTCTCAAGTAGCGGCCTCTGCACTGATGGTGGACTGGAAACGGTTAATATTAGGAAATTACTGAGATATGAGCGTAGGCACCTACATCACGTCAATAAATCTAGGCGGCGATGCAGCGATGTTCTTATTTTTTGGGTGAAAATAAAAATCCCCCGTTGCAGATTCACTGCCGTATTAACACATAACAAGATGCAGTCGAGTCTTCAGAGTGTACTTGTCCCGAACATATTGCACAATTAGTTCTGAGATAATTAACACAGCAGTTTGACACTAAGCCACTTGAACAGGGGAGTAATGAAATGTAAATAGACAGCATGCTTGTATGTGTTCACAAACAAAAAAAAAAATTATAAACGCACAATCCCACTACATCACACACGACCATGAGGGGATACTAAGGCCAACCAACCTCGCAAGATATGAAAAGTAATAATGAAGCAAAAACCCTTCGCACAAAGGACAGCATAACAGCTAAACGTGAAAAAGAAAGTGTCTCTCTGCTTTTCCAATGTAGCAAAGCCACTTTGCTGGACGGCCTTTTAACAAACCAGCTGTCCAAACTTGCCTCGTTAAGCGGAGGACCCGGACTGTTTGATCGTGACCTGATACGCTGACGGTGTCAACCGCTAATTGCGTGACTTCTTATTACAGAACGGCCGACCAGGTGAATCCAGGTGGATCCCTTTCTACTTCAACCTTAAATCCACTTTGATAATCAAGGGGAGACGTGGGTAAAGTAGAAAAGACGGGATAAATAAGGATTAAGGCTACAACTACACGGGTTGCGCACAAGTCGGCATTAGTGGAGAGATTCTCCAAATTTTGCAAGATCAAGTTAATCAGCACGACAGCTGCAGCACTTTAAAAGCAGTCAGGCCTGTGAGCAACATGTCCGCCATTGTTGTGGCCTTTAAACTGAAAAGAAGACATACATGCATGCATGACCTACCTAACTACTTACCCAATGTGAGTAGCAGTTCGATTTAAAGCTGCTCTAATCAAAAAGTTTGTATCAATAATGGATCAAATGATAATGTGTGGTGTGAGATGGGCAGTTTATAGTGACAAACTCTCACAGAATTATAACCCAGGTCACATTTTAAGCGTCATATTGCTTTGGGCCCAGCTGCAACTTTAACTTCAGTTTAGCTTCATCCTCCATTTCTGGTCACTGCGTGTACGGAAAAAGCTCAGATAAACCATGTGTTTCCTGCCCATCAGAAAACAGCACGACACGTTTGCTACTTAAGAGTTTACGCATGTGGGAGAAAATTTAGACATGCGAACCGGGCGTTAGTGTTGCTTCACGCTTCGTGTTCGCCGAGTGTGTAGATAGTCACATTAATTTGACTTTAGGAGCAGGTGTGACAATGTTGGGTTTACAGCGGTGTTGTTTGGATTAGAAAATGCTGCTTCGCTTATCTTAACTGATCATCATTGAAAACGTGCGGCTGTCGCGGCCCCGTGTTTCGCTTATGTAAATAAATAACAGAATCAGCATATCCATCAATACGGGCGTGTTGACGGAGCTCTAAATTAACCTGGCAGTGATAATAGCTTACAGTCTTGTGTTGGCAGCTTTGAGGGGCGGGGCTCTTATTGTGTTTACATTTGGATCACGACTGCACCTTTAATAGTCGCTGACTCGGTCCAGACTCTCACTCGTGTAGAAAGTCTCTGATGCCTTCAGGATGTCTAAATTTCTTCAGCAACACAATCCTGATTATTATTATTATTACTGAATCAATTTGATCCATTATTGCTGCCTTTTATTTTTTGTTCTTCTCTACACTTCTCTTCTGTGTGCCAGTTAAAAATTGAGCAACCTTTTCTCGTATTCACGTCTCCTCTTCTTTTCTAAGCAGATCTATCTTCATAGACTTTATTGACTACTTTGAGTTTTCTCTCCCCTTGATTTTACACTTTATTTATCCCGTTTCTAAACGACATAGTATTGAAGGTGGACGGCTGAGAAACCGACAGGATAAAAGCAACTTTTCTGATCTTTCACAATTCATCCTCCTGTGATTCGCTGCGATAATGCGCTCACCCCACGTAAGAGAAGTCTTTGTTTCTCCATACATGACTGAAATGTAGCATAATATGGCAGGATCCCCAAGAAACCTGTGTCGAGCCTGTTCAAAGCGCAAATGTCCCTTATCACATGCTGCCATGCATGTCATCCATGTCATTACCGTTTCCCATGAATTTGAGTTTGCTCGCTCTCCAAATGGGTCTCCGTGCTGAGTAGGTGGATGAGCCTCGTGAAATTTGCTCTTAAAATGCTATCAGAGCTCTCCCTAATTATTTCCACTGCAGCCTCTGTAAATCTCAACCCAGGAGAGTGGCGGAAAAAAGTAGCAAAAAAAAAAAAAAAAAAAAAGGAACATGATGTACGTCGTCAGATGAACTGTGGTGGAATTTATTTGATTTTTGTGGCACAACCGTGTCATATATGCACGGCTTTAAAGGAACAGTTCAATAGCTGATGGTTACGTATTTACATATTACAAGCTGTGTGTATGGAGGGCTGCTGCACGGCTGGCACTGGTCTTCGAGGAAATTGAAGATAATGAAGTGTTAAAAAGGTGTATGTCGTCATTAGCCTGCTAGCCATCCTCTGTCTCCTGCAGCTTATGCCAACAACCCAGCCACCAGTATGCCTTTAGTTTGTATGACTTCGCACATCGTTTCGATCACGCGCAGTATACGGCAATGCATTAATCCTTATCGATGAGTCTGTGTGTGTGCATACAGCACATACAAGGGCAGTTTGACCTTTGTAATTGTGGTGGGAGATAGATGGACGAGAGGATTAGTAATAGATAGAGAGCAAATTGAAGATGTGCTACCAATCCTGTGTTCACGGCGCTGATGAAGAGGAGGGGATCTCCTTCGATCCCAACACAACAGTACCTTTCCTTTTTTTCCCTTATCCACAAGCCTCACCAGTATCTCAGCTCAAACACTGTGCAGTTCATCTCCTAAATTTAGATCTAGAATTCAAACCACCAACACTCAAATCTTTCTTTTACTGAGTTACCATCACTTCAAGCAGGACAATAGGCACCAACAGTGAAGTGTGCGAGTATTCTTCAAATACACACACCATTGCATGATTTTTGTTTTGACTGCCATCTATGCTGGGTGACTCAAAACATGTCTGTGAAAAAATAAAAACAATTCATCTACAACATGTCCTCTGAATGAACCTTCTCTCTCTCTCTCTCAGCTCCTTCCTCAACATTTCCCCCTTTGAAAACACTAAACGGGCAAATGAGACTGCAACGGAGATGAGAACAGCCAAGAACTGTCGGAAAAAAAAAAAGTGGCACAAGAGAGAATATGTTCACATTTGAGCACACACACTCACTCACACACACACACACACAAAATCTGTCTTTCATCTCATTTAAGATGAAGAATTACAGTAATGCTGGACCACGAAATAGATGACATCACATCGCATCGCCTTGGTTACTCAGTTGCCCCGTTTCCATGGAGTCTCAGGGGGAACCGGTTTCAAAAGCAGATTTGATTGGTTGCCGGGGCTGCTTCCCTCTGTGCTGCTAATTAGCAGTCTCATGGCTTCCCTCAGGTCTGTGGTGAAGTTGGTGGGACAACAGGCTTTAATACTGAGACACACACACACTTGAAGAATAACATGCACGCGGTACAAACAAAACACCCCACACACAGACACACACTTATTCTGGTGCCGTACTGATGTGTGTGTGTGTTTGTGTGTGTGTGGGGTGTCGTCAGTGGGACAATTGCACTTATGTGCTTTTATTATACAAGTTCAACTTGCACCCAGCTGTCATCGTCTCCCTCTTTGTAGTTTACATGTGGTGTTTTTCTCCCTTTGTGTTTTATCGCCTCCCCCTTGCCTTATTAAGGGATGCAATCAGGGAAACAACAAAAAACAGAAAAAAAAGAAGGGAAAAAAAGGGGAGGAAGAAAGTCGACTCCGATTGCAAACTGTCGCGAAATAGTTAAATCCTGGAAACTAAAAGTCGCTTTCCCTGGCACAGCTCCACCCTGTTGTTTGACTCTGATCGCTGCATTCTGCTTCTCCTCATCTGCCCGTCTCTCTCCGCTCGCTCGCTTTCTCTCCACAACTGCCTGCTCAGCTTCCTCTTTTCATCACTCTCCTCTTCACCGCCTCTCCCACGCTTCTCTCATCCTCTCTGTATCCACCTGAGGACTGAAAATAGGTAAATAGCTTTAACCCTGGAGTTTTTTTTTTCATGCTACTGTGGGCTAAATCAAATGCAGCCAATGTTTTCAGGGACATATTTATAGTCCTTTCTCTCTCCGGTGGCAGAAAACTCTGCGGTGTGCGTAGGTAAGATTAATAAACACGGGAAAATATCTGTTGCAGCCATGTGTGAATGCTGCACCGGAGCAAAAAAAGCTTTATGATCAATACACACACACACACACATATTCAGATATACTCGAAGGAAATGTGAAGAAAACAACCAACACATTTCTGTCATCTCCAGTTTCTTTAAAGGGACGTTTTGGGAAATGTGTATTCACTTTTATGTTTTATGTCTCATGTTTGTATGGCAAGTTTGAAGCTAAGACAATAGGTACAATACAATACAATAGCAGGAACCGAACTGTTTATCTGCATGCATGCAATACAACTGTGTTGCTTTTATTTTGAAAAGCGCAACGGACGTGCGTGCGTAGGTGAGCAGCTACAGGTGACGCTGGTCAGCTGGCCCTCAAAATGTCAGCTCACTGACTGCTAAATACTTCTGCACAGAAGTCAAAGATGAAGCGGTGTGTTTAGTTTGTCTGACACAGGCCGCTGTGTTAAAGGATTACAGTTTGAATCACCACTACATGACCAAACATGAGGAAAAACTTTTCTGATGAAGAGCGTGCTCTTCTTCAAGCCCAAGACAGGCTGGATTTTTATCAGTGATCAAGTAAAATGATCAGTGAATAAACTGAACATTAAAGCGCGTATTGCTTTTTGTATAAAGTTGATCATCTACTGCTAAAATATTTGTTGGTGCAATTAGGGGTAAACAGCCTTTCAGTACCTCCACAGTGAGTATGTTTTTACCCTCAGGCGTGAACAAACACACTTTTTACAGGCAGAACATTGCTCATGAAAAACGGCTCCAATACCCATACTCAGGATTCAGATTTTTTTTCATTTCAAGGCCACTCAACCACAGCCTAATAGCTAAAATCAGCCTTTCACAAACGAGGAAATAGTAAAACCTTCAAATCTAAAAGTAAAATCTCACCCAATCTTTTTTCAGTATTTGGCCCAACACACACTGCTTCCTGATACCTCACCTTAACATTGAGAAGAAACAACACATGCACAACTTTTTACAGCTTGGGAACCTGTGTACAATAATGTTAGATTGTACATTGCACTCTTGTAGTCAGCAGAGGGACTTCAGAGTGATTGTAAAGAAACAGCCTGGCACATAACTCCATGTAAAAACACAAATTTATGCACATTAAGAAAAAAAATGGGGTACAATGTCGTGTTTGGACAGGGCCATGCTAGCCGTTTCCCTGGAAACCAGTCTTTATGCTAAGCTATGCTAAGCTAAGCATAGTTCATTTGAATTTTTTTTCCTCATTTGACTGTTAGCAAGACAGCAAATAAGCACACTTCCCAAAACAAACCGTTCCTTTACCGTGCTATATACACATACACCTACAATAATACATAGGTTAATTAAGTCTGCAAACACAAATTAAAACCGTATCTCATCAACTCTGTAAGTAATCAGAATTTACAGACAGTCACATCCTGAAATATTCCTCTGATAACTAATAACTAATCATTAGCATCTGTTAGTGTCAGTTTGATTCAGAGGTGGATCTGATTTCAGGGTTAGGGTTACCCGACATTACCGACATTAAAAGCTGTGCTCAGTCTAACAAACAAGATCTCGCACGTTTTTCTTTTTTTTTTTTTTCCTTTCCCACCGATGCACTGCCTTGCATCATGCCTTCTTTAAAACCAGCATTTATGAGGATCATATAAAAATAAACCGCCGTCCTCTGAGGGCAGCACATGATGAAACAGATCATTGTCAGGTACGATGGGACTCGTATTGCGAATCAATGAGGGCTACTACAGCGCGGCTCAATGCCATCCAGCGCCCGGTACGCCGCAGGTGGTGCATTCAAGGTCACTTTTTTTTCTTCTTTTTTTTTTCTCCCCTTAAAAAAAAGTAGAGAGAAAGGAGCAGGTGAGGCGACAGGAAAAGTGTGAATGAAAGGTGAGATTTTAAGACACAGGAGTGGGAGAGGAAATAGGAAATAGGGGATGGGAGAGAGGAATAAAGGAAGAGCAGAGCGAACGAGAGGCGATGTTCGCAGGTTGTAGGAACATATGGACGAGTGGTGGTGGTGGTGGGGGGTAACACAAAAGGGGGTAAGAGAAAGCAAGATCCAGAGAGGCGGACAGACAGACGGTGAGAGATATATGGCAGGTTAGAGAGATAATAAAGACATGACGAAAAGTGAGGCGGCGAAAAAGAGGATGGCGGCGAGGAGAGGGATGTTTATCCTCCCCGTGATCATGTAGCCGTCTGTCTCTCATTTAGCCCAAGGTTCTGATTAAGTCGTTTGTGTTTAAAGAGGAGGAAGCCTCTAATTCCCCTCCTTTCATCTAATTTAATTATGTGCTGACATTCTCCCTTTCTTCCTTAGAAGGATAAAAGCAGCTTAAGCTTTTATGTGGAGCTTTAATGACAGCGGCGAGGAAACTTTACTCGCTGATTGCTTAGCCTTAATTGTGTTTAGCCGTAACGCGGCGCTGCACTAGCTGCATACGCGTGCTCTCGCAGAAACACGCGCCGTACTCCACGCGGATCGTATACACTCGCATTTCGCTCCCACAGTGAAGCACGTGCAAGGAAAAAAAAGGGCTTTTCATGTTTAAGCAGAATTCAGTCAGGGTGCTGGAAACAGTGTTTAAGATGAAGCTGCACTGCTGCCTTCAGGTGCTTCCTCACTTTTTTGAAGTTGCTGGCATGGTGGATCAGTGTTTAGCGCGGCTTTGCCTGACAGCAGGCAGGCGGGCTGAGGCTTTCCTGTTTGGAGTCTTTTTTTTTTTTTTTCATTGATTTCTTCCTGCAGTGAATAAAAAAAAATAGAGGTTATAAATGTAAATTACCCAGAGATGTGAACAGGTTTTTTTGCATTTGTGTGTTAGGGCTGTGCCTCACAACCATAACAGCATACAAAAACATGAATATTTTAAACCCCAGAATACATTTTTTTCCATACAGTATGCTAAACATAGCACAATACAGAGCACGATAATATGAAGTTTACACAAACAGTAGCTGGTCTTTTTGCTAAAGTTACTCTGAAATATGATTGAAACTGTTGTCTAATGAACTTTTTTTCAAGTTGTACCTCCATCTCATCATTAAACAGTACTGACAGTGCTAAAAGCTCTCTCATTCAGAGCTTGGTGCTTCTGTGTTAGTTTGCACGGCTAAAGAGAAGTTTATTTGGTGGCACATCCACCATGTCAGTGGACCTGCTACATGGTCTACATACAGTACGTAAATTTAAGTGTTGAATTCAGCTGCCGTTCCTTCTCTGATACGTACAAAGGGATCACGTTTGGGTGACGCGGATGCTGCTGATGTCGTGGATCACTCGTTCGTTATGGCCTCTTTTACAAAGATGCATTGTGTTCAGATACTTTCACTGAGGATGACCATCATGTTCTGCAGGTGATTTGGTCAGTGTCATCTTTAACTCCTGTCAGTGCTTCTGTGAAGATTCAGAAGATACAGAGCAGGCTTCTGGTCAAGACGTGACGTTCGCCTCCTCCTGGTCTCGCCATGAGGCCTGTAGGTGTTCTATGTACAAGTACTTGGTCGTTCCCAGATTACTTCTATCATTTTCTTCGTGTAGCAGGATCATGTTGGGCTGTCTGTCACCACGGCATGTTCTGGATGGTTGAGCTCTCTGTGGCTCCCTTAAGGCTGCTTTTTACTTCAAGCTGTGGGTGAAGTGGGCCACAATCTCCCTGCATCCCACTGGCCCTGATAATGTACTGAGCATCATCTTCAAAGAGTATTTTCTCTGAATGAAAGGAGGGTGAAAGAGACCCTGTGAAGAACTGGGATGTGGTACATCATCACCGTTTTCTCAAAGTGTGGTAGATTAGGTTGATTCGGAGTGTGAAATGTTGGTTAGCTGTTTTGTTGTGTTTGCAAATGTTTCATTCTCCCTTTACAGGTTGAAACAAACTTTATAGAACATCTGAAGCAAGCTGAAAATGTGCCTAAATAGTAATTAAGATATTTAAGTTCAGTATGAATAATACATATTAGACTAATAAACTGTTATCAATTATGTTGAGAAACACACACAAATGTTAAAAATATATATATATATAAATATATAAAAAGAAAATTCACAATAGCCCCACAAAAAAGTAAGTGAAAGACTAGATTATATTTGGGTAAGTCTAATGGTCCCCAGCCTTTTCATTTACCTTAATATATGTACACACACACACACACACACACACGTATACAAAAAAATAATCTTGCAATGTGTTCAGTTCTATAGTGACCCAACAACTCACATGGTGTTGTTTTAATGCAGTATTTGTTTGTGTGCAAACAGGAGTATAAAATACAACCGTGTGAAATGGATTTAACTTATAGTTATTTAACCAATAGTCTATGTTGGTAGTCTGTGTCATTGTAAAGCTCATGGATAACCATCTGAAAGAAACAGTGCAGCGAGGGCAGCTGTTGCCTCCTGTCCAGGGTGCGGATCATTTTCTGGAAATGATAACAGGGTAGACGGCCACCTTGTCTCTTGCCAAGCAGAGCGTTATGGCGTCTGCGATTTCTTGCTAGTTCCTCGTACGCCATAGCACAACACAGTCAGCACCATGAGCTGACTCGTTGGCATCCATTTTTCCCCACCCGGGGACGCGAGCCGGAGAGTCAAATGCACACACTTCACTGCCTAAACACAGACTGATGGGTCATCTCCTTATAATGGGCACAGATAATGAGCAGACTGCACACAAACAGGGAATAGGTTGTCACTTTAACAAACACACACACAGCTAATCACAGCCTTTTGCGGTTATATAACTGCGCAGGCTGACGCTGCGATTGTGACTGCGATGAGATAAACTGTGCATCTCTTTTCTCGACGCAGGTAAATTTTCAGGTAATCTCATCTATAAAAACAGTGTGATCTTTCCAGTGCGTCCAGTCCTGCCTCTCACCCAGTACATACTGGGATCGGCCCTCCACCGCACGATAAGTGGTTTAAAAAGGGTTTATGGGAAAAACATTTCAGTCAGCTTGTGGTGGATTTGATACTGAAGGAGAGAAGCTTTCCAAGTTTTTTATAATGCTGCAAAAACTGAATAAATGCTGTGCAGAGTTTTTAAGAAGCACTGAGAATGAGTCAACTATACTCCATCAACAATATACTGTACGTTTCCATTATGGCTCATAAATCTTAGATATTCTCAATGTGCACTCATAGACAAGTAAATACTTCTTTTGCTGTGTGGCACATTGTCATAATTTCTGTTGAGTTTCCCGAAAGTTCCCCAGTCAGCCTAAAGTAAAAAAAGAAAAAAAAGTATCTAGTAGTACGTACAAAAATATCTGTAAGCATTTTTTAGGAAAGATAATTAGGACATCAGACGGAATGTATATATAAATGCTCACGTGAACTAGCAGACGCTTGCATTTTTACACACCCCGGCACATTCACAGGGAGCCTCGTTTATACTCCAGGCATGTCCACACTTCACAAAAATAATCATCCCATCCCCATCAAAAAGTAAGTTTGGAGACATTCATCAAGATACTGTAGAGCGTCGGCTTAACGGCCCTCAGCAAGAAGTACATTGTAAGAATCAGCTGTATAAACAGAGCTACACGGGTGGGGCCCAGCCAAATCAGCAGAAATATCTTTAATTAGGATGAAGGGCAGGAGTGAAGTCACACAGACAAACAAACAAGCCATTAATCACCTCATTGGCAGTCTCATACACACGTGTTTTAAAAAGAGGTGGGATAAGTGTGTCTGTGTGTGTGAGGACAAAGACGGAAAGAGAGAGCAACAGGCAGGAAGACAAAAAGAGCAACGAGAGAGGAACCTTGATGAAGACGGCAAAATGATGGAAAGAACCCACTTTATAAGAGGCCACGAACAAGAGATGGATAATGAGATGAATGGCAAAAGAGTGTTAGGCCGACGATGATGAGAGTCCGGGGGCGGATGGGGAGGGTGAAAATAATTAACAAAAGTGAAGAGGGGGTGACGACGAAGCGCTGGAAAACAGAAATGTGGCACTGCAACGGAAAAGCGACTTAATGGAAGACATGAAACAAGAGAAATGGATCCAGTTTAGTATCATGCTGCTGCATTTGTTCATGTGTTATATAGGCCAACATTCATCATCATCATCATGAGGAAGTTAATGAACCCCACTGGCTTAGGAGCAGGATCCCTATCTGTGGAAATGGAATAATGTACTTGGCACTTCAAAGGCTCACACATATAGCCATCTGTCTCACTCATTCACAATGCAACACCCTTTCACGCATGTACACAGGCACTTGAGAAAACCAACCATGAACAAAAGCAGGTGATTCCTAAAAGTTGGATTAACGTTAGTGTTACTGGGGATCTGTTTCTGATGATGAGCTTCGTTGAGATAAAGAGATGAGCCAATCGTTGCTGAGTTTGACA
>JBAJHX010000049.1:17308720-17320365 GCA_037176925.1 Amniataba percoides
GTGTACGTGTGTGTGTGTGTGTGTGTGTGTCCGTACATCTCAGGGTAGTGAGAGGACGCTCTGCCGGTCTCTCTGTGCAGCCGCCTCCTCATCCCTTTGTTCCTCGCTGACTCTGCCCCTGCAAGACCAAATCCACCAATCAAAGGCAGAACATCCCACATGCACAGCACTCAAAATACCGGCATATGATTAAAGGACTGATGCATCGAGCCTTTTGTATCTAGAGACATCTGTGGTGTATTCGGACGTTTCGTGTGTCGTTCCCGTTCTGGTTATCGGTGGGGTTGCGTATCTGAGAGCACAAAAGCCGAATCCAGGGTTGAATTCACCCACAAATCCAAGTTGTTTGATACCATTGTGTGAAACAAACAAAAAGAACAGGATGGCAACAAGAGAAAACTGTGGATAATAAGGCTCTGACTGCTTTAAAAGAGGTACAATTAACTGCACCAAAGTGGCCGCCATTTTTTTTTCTAATTGAGACGTTTAGAGGACGCCTCCTCCTAGTTGGTGTTCGACCATGACATGGCCAAATTAACTTCTATAAAGACAGCAGGCGCGTCGATATGATCGACACCGCCCACCTGAACTGACAGTGTCAGAGAAGTTTCTCTATTGGTGTCTGCTCGGCCTGCAGCGTCCCTTCAGCAGACGTGTCGGCCTGGGTTTTATAATTAAACCTTTTCTTTTGTGTATCTTTTGTGTATCTTTTTTATGTCAAGCATCCACTGATATCTTTTTTTGGTGAGTGACTCAAACACTCGGCGCGTTGGGTATCCAAACAAGTAAGACAGATTTAACCTGTTGCTTTGTTAAACATTTCTTTTGGTGTCTCATTTCTTCAATCAATCAAACTCTTTTGAGGCATCGCCACATTTACTTTGTTTTTCTCGTCTGCCGCATCTTGACAAAGCCCACATTTGACCTGTGCCTATTAAAGTCTGCTTACTGTATAATTCCACAAGTAAGCATTCACACACACTCACTTTTTTATGATACCCTACAGCTATTGTAAACAATCATCATAATTCATGCCAATTTTGTACCCGCTAATACACCCCCATCAGGCTGCAAATTGCGCTGCAAGTTTTATGGATGGACTTATAGCCCTGAGCGTTATCCACTAACAAGAGAGTGGAGGCTGACATTCAGATTTTACAGGAAGTCAGTCAAAACAGTCAAGAAGGACCCATTACAGTGCATGTTTTTCGTATTTAAAAATGTCCTCAAAATAAAAGCAGTGTTCAGCCAATGTCCACTGCTAAATGTCAATATATACATGCATTTAAATGACATTTAGAATATGACACAGACTGTGGTGTAAATATTCCTCAGTCTGTCAGCTAATAATGCTGATTCTTAAGCTTTTTTTATAACCAATTTAAAACTTACTGTGCTGAAGGTTACTAGAAATCCACTGTATAAGCTCGTCATCAGAAAAATTCAGAATACGTCCGTTTCCAAGGTATCAGTGTGATGCTGCTGCGCTCGTATGCACTGACTGAAGGTTAGATCAAAGACAGCCAATAGACGGAGGCAACACTAAAGCGCAGCCAGGCAGCTGGAAGCAGTTGAGTCAAAGATAGATGATGAATAGTTGTCTGGATACGAGGTAAACATCGTCTAGGTCATAGCTAGAGCGAACATGTCCTATTTCCTGGAACTGTCACTGAAATGAATTTGTATTTTATAGGTTTTATACAAGCCTAAATAATAAACCCACTCAAGTTATCCTGATTACGCTGTTATTCAATGTGATTGTGGGCAGCAGAGACCACTCTACAGTGGGACTCCATTATCGTGTGTCTACTCGGCAGCTGCAGCCACCACTCAACACGGCCTAAAAGAACAGCTTGTAAAATAACTATTGTGCCTCTGTGAGTACCTGGTGGCTGAGAGGAGGATTAGGCTGAAGGGTCCTGTGGGAATGGTACAGTACACCTATATTAAAGGTGCAATTTTTGAATTGTTGCAATACTAACAACATTTAGAGAAGACATTGAAACTATTTACTCATTAGACGTTAGATACTTTGAATATTCTGTGAACCTACTCTTGTCATATTGACCAAAAAGTGCATGTTTGGGGGAAATATTACGGTAATGTGACAAAAGATGATACCTGTCCAGCTAAACGAGTCCGATTAAATGAATCTGTGTGTGTGTGCATGTTCAAGGGATGTAAGGAGCTGTTTTGGGAGCCTGCTGTGTAGTATGCATTAATCCGGTTATTACACGTCTCAATGTGATATTCACAGTGCTCTGCTCAGCACAAGGCCTCTAGCACAGATTATGCCCACTACACAGACACACGCACGCAAAACATCAACAACACGCAGGCCCACACACACACACACCCACGCACTGGGTTTTGGAAATGTAAGAAAAATACATTGACACACTCTCTGTCTCACACACATGCACACATTAAGCCGAACATTAAGGCCTGCTACCCAACGTGCTGTCAGAGCTGAAGTCGTTCCGCTTGCTAACGATCCAGTACACACTCTGCATATTCGGCACAGAGAGGGATTGACACAAAAAAAAAGGGAAAAAAAGGAGGATTACCCCCCATGGTGACCATTGGAGTGGTGGAGGAGTTTAGGGAAGTGTCAGGGCGAGAGAGCCGTGGATTACATGCAGATGATGGTGAAAAGACCCAGACAAGGGCATGCAAACAGGAAATTACATGGCCCCCTCGCAGGGACAAAGAAGCACATTTGCCTTTCAGGATGTCCAACTGTAATGTAAACATTAACAGATAATGCAGCAGCAGCTAAGACTTTTAAGGTGTAGAGGGCATGCAAATGTCCTACATGTGCAGAACATACATCTTACAGGTTTGGTGGAAATAACCTATTTTGAATTTTTATCCTTTTTTTTCTCTTCTTTTTTTGGTGTATTTTTGAGACACCGGAGATGGATTGGCAGGAACAGATGGTCCAGAGGGATCTATTAGCAAAGAGAGGAGTTTTAATTGATCTACAACTCGAATTGTTTTTAACTCGTGCGTCTCCAACACACCTGCTGATTTACAGGAGAAACTGTGGTTTAATTATAATGACAGGTTTGATGTGTACATAAGTACGGAGGTTTCTGCGGTTATTTTTTAACAGTCTGGTGCTCATTGCACAAAATTTATCAGCCGTGCGTAATTGTGGCGACACCACTCCGATTAGAGACTGCTGATGAAACTGACACCTGCTGCCTTCAGATGGCTGTGAAGAGAGTCACCTTCAGTATAGGCCACTTATTACCACTGATTGCAGAGCTGACAAGAATCACTCAATAATAGTTTATTCTGCCTCGTTGCCATTAATATCGTCCTGCATGTCAGCAGACTGAAAAATGTAGAATGAAAGAGAAAGCGGAAGACACTGCGAAATGAAGTGACCAAAATATTACAGAAGATCCCCTGAGAAAGAAGTTATGTACACTTTTGTGAGTTGAGTTCTTTGAGAGTGGGTTTAGTTTGGGTGTGTATGTGTGTGTGTTACCCACCACACGAAACAATGATTTCCATGCTGACATTCACAGTTTCCTAGTCCAAATTCTGCTCTGTTTCTGAGAAGGATATAAAGGGAGGTTAATGACCATGACCTTATTTTGATTAGCTGTAATACACCTTTTTTGGTTTTCATCAGTATCATAAAACATCAAATAGAGAGCAATGTGTTGATCACAGATGTCCGTACATGACTTGTGAATTGTATGTGTGTTTCAGTACCCTTGGCCATGAGTCTGCTCAGTTCCTGCTCCAGACCCTGCAGTGTTTGTGCTGTTGTGTCAGCGTCCAGGTCGGGGTCCTCGCAGCCCGTCTGGTCCACACTACAGATCTCCATGATCTCCTGGGCTGCCCGGGACAGCGGACGAAACGCCGGACCTGACGGGTGAGAGACTGGTGCGGGGAGGTGACTTTGGTTTGTCCTTGGCAGGGGAGACAAAGTTGGCAAGGACCTCTCAGAGAGGCAAGACTCCGACCCTGAATAATAATGAGAGCGAGGTGTGTTTGTAGATGGCAGGATAATGTCACGTATCAACGCACGGAGGGATAGATGGATGTGAGTGTGTACAGTAAGAGTATCGTGCAAAAACAGATACATAAAGTGCGAGTGCAACAGCGAGATAAGAGGGCATGTAGAGGAGGACAGGAGAAAGTAACAAGGGGGAAGGGGAGGGCTGTGCGGCTTGGAAAAGAGGGTGAGAGACAGAGAAACGATCACAACAGTCAGTGGAATGAGTGGTGTCTCATCACACTCCACTGCGAGCCACATCAAATTGAATCAGATTGAACATCCATCCCCACCTGCTCACTGTAAATTACATCGAGGCCCCCATTGAGAAGCTATGATGGCGTGCGTTTGTGTGTGTGTGTGTGACTGTGCGCGCACGGCACACTGATTCCTCATGCTGCGTGCTGTCTAACCAGCTCCAGTGTTAAGTCTTTCATTTTTTCAATCTTCCACTGTCTCCTTACCTCTCCCTCCCTCCCTCCCTCCCGCTCTCAGTGCCTGGCTCTGTCTTTCAACTGGCACAGAACCTCTACTTAGTGCCTCACAACCACCTGCACTGTCAAACAAAGCAGCATGGGAGGACTGATGCATGCGGTACAGTGCTGTTACAACATGTGCACTCACACATGCCCATGGACTCCATTTACTTTCGGTTTCAAGGCAGGTACAACATATTTCTAGATTCTGGTTGCTGATAAAGCTCTGTGCCGGATCTAAAATGTATTCAGTGCAAAATGAAGGTGAGATTAAAATCTGATATTTCTAAAGTAACCCCTCCCCCCCGTTTAAGAGTTCCTTATGTAGGTCAGATTTCAGTCTCAATTTTTCTTTTTCTTTTCTTTTTTTTTGCATGTCTCTTTTTCACGTGACAAATTGTAATATCAGGCGTAACTGTGGTGTACGAGACCCACGTGCAGTTGAAACGGGAAACCAAACGCTGTGAACTTGAAGAGGAGTTCCCCACTCGCAAAGACGCTCAAAAGCACAAAGCTATTTCGAGACGTTCATTAATGGCACAAGGGAGCCAAAACACAGATGTTTCGACGAGAAAGCCCTCCTCGGAGTGCTGTCAGACGGCACACTGGAGCGTCACACTGACAAGGCAGCACAATGAGGCACACCGAGTGAGGCAACTTGCCGAAACGTCTGTGCTTAGCTTCCCCCCGCGGAATTAAAATTGTTGAATACATGTTGAGCGCTCAAGAGTCCTTCTGATGCTATAATTAAATATGCGGTGAAGGTTTTGAACTCTTGAGTGGTCTTACAAGTGCGGACCTTCTTTCGCAGACCTCAGCTAAAGAATTCACAACTTATCCGTATCTTCAGTCATGTGTGTCGGAACAGTGTGGCTCTCAATGCCTCGGGCCATTTGCTTTAGAGGTAAAATTATGAACAGAAAAAGGTCGAGGAAAGAATGGTCAAGATTCAGGAGGAAAACTTAAGACAGCAAGGCTAAATGGCTTCACAGTGTAGAAAGAACAGAGTGGAGGAACAAAATGGTCAAATTTAAACCCAGTTGTTTACAATAAAATGGGTTGGGAGGGAAAGAGGATGGGAATCCGGTGAGTAGATTATCAGTGGGGGCTTTTAGATGTATCGCTGAGAAAAACAGACCATCATCTTGTCTCTCAGGTGTGTGTGTGCGCGTGTGCATCAGCATAAACAGATTACTGCAGTGTTCACTGTGATCTGAGAGAGGGATGTGATGATGGGACATTTTCCTGGACCGGCTCCCAATCCTGCGTGTGTCAGTACAGTATGTGCGAGTATCGTGTGTGTGTGTGTGTGTGTGCCTGCCCATGTTTGAGACTGATACAGTATAATCTCTTTAAAGAAACCTGCGTACTCAGAGCCAAGAGAGTGCGGCTATGCGTGGAGATGAGGTGTATTAATTGTGTATGAAATTGAGATCCGAGTGTGTGTGTGAGAGAGTAAATAAGTAAGAGGCAGAGCTCAGCGAGCTTGATAGTGTTCACACAGACGAGATACACACAGGCGCGCGTTCAAGCACACACTGACACACACACACACATGCGCGTACACTTTCCAGATGTTCCTGGTTCATTTGCTGATATTTCTCCTCTCCTGGTGGGTGTGGTTGAGTGAATCTGGATTCCAGTTGGCTGTGTGTGGTTGTCCTTCATCACTCTGAAAACCAGATGTTCCTCAACGTACTGAGGACTGAAGCTGCTGCTTGGCCCGTAACCCTCTGATCCTGCAATAACGAGAGGAAAAAGTATGAGAGGAAACTTGGAGTTGAGAAAAACAACAGCCAAGAGAGGCAAAATGTATGAAAAAAAATTGTATATAGTAGAATATCCTCTTCCACATGCCTTCATTGCCTTTCACAATGTCTAAAAAACATTTGGAATATCTGGATATAAGATAAATGAAATCCGGAGACAAAGATCGTGCAATGTCATGCTGCTATCAGCTGGGTGTTTGCCTAGCAAATGGAAAAAGCAATGCATTTGCTCCGCTATCTAACTCCAACAGTGTGAGGTACTGTATAGATCCGATGCATGGAATAAGTTTTTTGGCTATGACGTATCAATGCTACACAGAATACAAAGTTCAGTCTTTCAGTTATTCATTTCCATGCTTGTCTCTCAATTCAAAAAGCGAAGGGTCATGGTTACAAATGGCAGAAATCACGACTCTTATAGTGTGCAATGCTGTTGGGCAGTCTGTTGTTTAAGTCCACACACAGAAGCTTTTAGAAAATCACACGAATTCAGTGAGAAAAGCAATAAAAAAGAAACCATGTTTGTGAAGAGGTTCCCAGTTCACACAGAATCTATTGGTGCATTAAAACTAATAAATACATAATTGAATTCAAGCAAATTACTTAAATTATATTTGATACAATAATCTATTTGTCCGTTCAGCAGCAGCATCTGTACCAAACCAATATTGCTTAACAAGCCTGTTCAGCCAATCCTGACGGGCACAATGCAATTACTGCTGTTTTCTTCTTTCTCTCCAGTGGTTAGCCAATCAATTAATACTATTGACTGGATGGAGAATCTACTAACTAGTCCAAATCAAGCTGCAAATGAAAAGAGGAAAAGAGGAGAGGAGTCAGACAGCTTGCTTCTGAAACTCACAAAAAGAGCATGGAGACATTGAAGCTCTTTTTGAAAAGGTAAGACCATAATGTGCATTAACGACGATATTGTGCATTAACATTACAACGTTACAGCTGCCCGTATCTCTTCTACGGAGTCTGTCTATCTACCTGTCTCTCTCTGTCTCTTTCTTTCTGTTTGACTGCATGAACATGAGACAGAAACTGCACACTAACAACCTCATTTTCTGACTGACCGGGTGACGGGGAGTAAGAGCAGAGAGGAGAGGTAGAGCAGGAGACATGTAAAACCTGTTGGATCTCAGCCCTGCCTGGGAAAGAGGAGAAAAAATATAGGAGACAGATGGAGGGATGGGGGGAACATAAATGAGTGCGGAGTGTTGTCAAGGTGATATTCCTCCTCTCTAACCTTTCTCTCTCATTAACTTTGGAGCTTTAACGATGGTGGCAGAGGCAGCGCGTGGTTTTGACGAGCGGCTGGCTGCGTGGCGCGAGGAGGGTAGTGGTGCCCTTGTGGGTGTCTCTCACCATCAACCTCATTCATTTTTACGCAGGTCTGACAATGAAACTGGGAAAAAGTCTGGCTTTAGGACTTGATGTAGGAAAACGTTGATGGGATCATTTCGGGTGAGAGCAGTTTACTAAGGCGAAGTGAGAATTTCGAAAGCCTTGCTGACTCTAAACAGGATCTGTTTGAAATGCGTGTAATTCTCCAGCTTTGGACAAGTCTGCGAGGTGTAATGAGCACCTCGATAAATGATTGCGTCTGATTCGATCTAAATATTATTACTCTAACTCTGATGCAATTCGAGGGCGCGGGCTAGGCTTCCACCAGCCTTGTCTGAGCACCTCGCAGACACGGCCTGTTTACAAATCATTAGTGTTAAAAAAAAATCATTCTCAACACCCAGATGCGGTTTATGTCAGACGCTTTTAAAGACATCTTGTTATAGCAAACAAGCAATGAAAGAAAACAAGAGGAGGAGAAATGTCTGCGTATTCTGTCACTGACAAAGGGTGATGGGTAATAATAAAACATACACAAAGTAAAAATAAAACAAAAGCAACATAAATAACTATAATACAAAAAACCCCAGCAATTTTGAAACAGTAATGAATAAACTATGTGTTTTCATGGGTGTTGTAGAAGACAGATGAGATCGCACTGACAACAGCCCTCTAAAAGGTAAAGTCAAAGTAAACTTTTTGTGCCAAGTGAAGGACATAAGCATTATTATCCTCACTTTTGAGCTGTACAAGAAACAAGGAAGTGATGTGAGTATGCTTTTGTGATGGAATAATGTGTGCCTGTGTATACCTACAGTTTAAGAAAGTTGAGTTGAAAATTATATATACATATATATGCATATCAGGCTTTGACACATGTGCAGGCAAAAACATGCACACGTGCCCACAAAAAATAAAAAAAGCCATCTCGGGAAAGCTCCCCTCGGACCCACCAGTAGTAAATTATCAGTGTTGTCCCCCATCTCTCGTTTTCCACCAAGCAGCCAGCGCTCCTCTGGGTTTAAAACTCATTTTCATCTCTCTTGTAAGCTCTACGTTTTTACATATTTGTTCTAAATCCTATTATGAGGCCTTTGTGATATGAATAACGCTTGCAAATTGGAAAGTATCTCCCGGCAAAAGTTGGACACAGAGGTAATCTTCGCTATCTAATCTTTTGAAGCACAAAAACAGCAACGGCACTTTCTGATGTAGTTTATGGGCAAACATGAGCCAGTGTAAAAAAGGCAGAAATCTCAATAAAATGGGAGCATAGCAATTTGGGCACACACGCATGCACAAACAGACACACACACACACGCACGTGGACACCTAAAAAAAGACTTTCCTTCCTTAACCTACCTGTTGGGTCTGAATCATACGATGAGGTTTGGCTCAGCCACAGCGCGTGTCTGTGTTCTGCTGTGTTGGAGTGACCAGAATTTGTGTCCAAACCCGGAGGGGGAGACCCATCCAGATCACAGGACTGCTCTGATCCAGACCCAGCACTCTGCCTGCGAGTAACCTAAAGGGATGTGGAAACAGACGAGGGGTGGTGGGGGGTGGGGGGGCAGGAAGGGTGGAAGGATGAAGGGGAGGAAGGAGTGGAAGGAGAAAGACAGGTCACGTTAGGACGAGGTGAGAAGATGGTACAAGAAAGGAGATGGGGATGAAGGGAGAAATGAAGAGGGGAAATAGATTTTGGGTGGGGTCAGAGGAGGACAAAGAAAGGAGGGGTGTGGGGGGGGTGAAGAGAGGGACAAGAAAATACAGTAAAGAGAGAACAAGGGAATAAAGGATGATAATTTGGTATCATGGCTCCAGTTTCATTTCCATATTGAACAAAATCAGTTCAAAGGACAAACTAAAATTCAATACTAGTTCAACTTTTATTAAGATACGTAAATGTGTTAAAAATTGTATTTCTCCATTTTCTACTGCGTCAATGCATATTAATAAGCCAGTGTCTTTCACTGGAGATTATTCCCCTCTCTCCCTGTTTCCTTTGTTTCCACTTGATGAATTGATTTTTAATTAACCCCTGGAGCTGGCGAGAGCATCTCACAACAGTGTGGTGGGTTAGCTGTTCTTCCCGCGCAAGTGCTCTCCGGTGAGACCCGGGGTAAAATGAGGAAGCTCTGTTTAGTTAAGATACGATCTGGTGCATTAGCATGCTAGCCGTAGCATCGCAAGACACTGCAGATGCGGCCGGGAGAAAATAGGAAGGGAGGCATGTGGGAATAGTGTTGCTGAGAGCGGGGGAAGGAGCGAGGATGGAGAATGACAAGAGGGAGACAGGGCGTAAGAAAGAGGAGAGGCACAACAATGAAAATGCACACGACACCGTGTTAGCACGAAAAGTTGGAGTTGCCGTTGTGCAGGCCAATGTCTCCTCATACCAAAGAGGATGCTGCAGTCTTACTGAACTATAGGATAGAGGTAAAACAAAAAAAGGAGAGAGGAGAAGAGCAAAGGGAACAAAGAATAGACAAAGACTAAACGATGGACTGAAGGAAAGAGAGGGAGACATATTACAAGAAATACTTTGAGGGCAAGAGAGGACAAGAGATCGGGGTCCAAGCACATAGTGATAGAGAAAGAGAGAGAGAGAGAGAGAGAGAGAGAGAGAGAGAGAGAGAGATGGAAAAAATTACTATCTAATCATTTTAGGAGCAGTTTGATTCAGGTCCAGAGGCCACAGATAACCACCATCTTCACAATCATGAACCTCATTTTGCTCCAGCTTTTTAATACAGCACCAGGCCCCCCTTATTTTTTCATTCCTCTGTCACAGTATAAAGGATTCATACCATTAAATGGCTGATAGGTCATTTGGGACTATTCAAGCGGTGTCTTTTTAATCCACTCTGTTTCTTTTTTCTTCTCTCAATGGTGTGCACCTTTAACACCACTGCCTTAGGTGTCTCTGCGCTATAGATGAATAATGTAAAGTAATTAGTGTGATACAAATGTTATCTAATAGATCAGGTCAGCTGCAATAAGAAACTCTAACTGTATGTTGCTGGAGTCTTTAAGGAGTGATTATGTCCGGGGTGTAATGATGTGCTTCTCTAAAACTTCAAAAACTTTCCCATTTACTCATTTTTATCACCTCATCTTGAGATATTTCAAAGATAAACTTTGGGCATATAACCATTTATGCCTATTTTCTAATGCTTTCATTCATTTGTTAGCAATCCAATATTTTTCACCACAAGGAGCTTGCTACAGTCCTCATAATTATACAAGCCATTCAATTTTTATGCAGTCGAAAACTGTGTCTGCCTATTTATTATGTTGCATTAGTGATGTGCACCTCCGGATAAAAAAATAGGTGTATGCTCAGTTCAACAGGGTGTCTGCAGGGTTCCTGTAAATAAACAATGCCTACAACGGTGTGATTTAGGGAGTACAGGAAATCCATTCTGGAGAGCTTTAACAGCAGCAGTGCAGAAACAAAGTGGAGTCTAATGGAGAACTATTAAAGCTCCAACTCTTGGAACATGAGATCTGGACGAAGAACCATCATCACAAGCTACAATAGAAAACCAGTTGTGTTTAGGTAAAGTGTGCATCTCTCCCACATAAACCCAACATGTTCTGTGCACACTTTAACAACACACCTTGGCTGAGGCTGAGGCTGAGGCTGAGTATTGCATTTATACTGTATGTAAGCCTGTCCATAAACTCTCTGTACTACATTTCATTCATCACTGTACACCTGCCTACCAGTGTGTTCAATTGCATCATGTTACTTTATATTCTGTTCCTGTATTTTTACATCTGCACTTCTTCTATGTCTTCAATTTTTTACTTGTGTGGTTTTCTTTTTTACTTACTGTTTGAGCAGTGTTTGAGGGAGCCTGAAAATTAAGAATGTCATTGCCTTCATGACTAATTCACTCTAAGTATTGGGCATTTTACAATAAAAGAACTTGAACTTGACAGATGACAGTTGGCGTTGAGTGTGAGTGCGTTGAGTTCTGATTTTTGTTTCTGATTTTGTATGCCTCTCTTTTCTCCTGCTGCTGACTATAA
>JBAJHX010000049.1:17324729-17337090 GCA_037176925.1 Amniataba percoides
TCCTATTAGCCTCAAACATGTGCGTGCACAAATGAGTGTTATATGTAAAAAGTGCACATTTATACTGTTTAAGGGTTTTCCTTTCCATCTATTGAAATGGCTCATAAGTGCACTCATCTGACATTATATCTACCTTCTGTAGAGAAAACCAGAGAGAAAGCTTTTCCCTCTTATTCATCCAGCTTACATTTCATCGAGCGCTCTGCTTGTGAAGTCTGAGGTTTAGATCGATGGAGCCTCTGAGCTGCTTCGGGTCGTGCTGGTGCTCTAGACTGCCTGGATGGTTGTGTTAGACTGGGAGAAGAGTGGCTGACTCTTGAGCACTCATCACTAGGCACCAGTGTTTTTCCTTTACTGAGAGCCTGCTGAACAGTGGAAAGCCTGTGTGGGGAACAGAAGACTTTGTGAGAGACTCCATATTAACCTGTCAATGGTTACACATATTGTCACTGCCACGTGATACCATTATACTTTAAATTCTTAGAAATCTGTGAAGTATGTAACAATTGGAATCCTTATGAAACAGTGATTGAATGTTTACGCATGAGTGGAAACATTATGATCTTTGATCAGTGACAGCAATCTTCACAACACTGCTCTTTCTATTGTGTCAAAATTGTTTGTTATAACATGTCTCAAAAGGAACAGAAAGCAAATTGAATCAAGTGGACGCTCGCTGTCTATCTGACTTTATACTAGATGCTTGTAAATGTCCAAAAATTACTCGTCTACCACAACACTTCCAATTATAGTTTCTCATTTTATCTACTAAACTCCTTCACAGGTGCTGAAAGGTTTATTTAGTGTGTTTGATCTTATGGAGCATCACTGGTAACTCCCTCCCATTAGATGTTTCATTTACAAATGCAAATGAAGACCATAATATTTTTTATGTTTTAACAACAATACATACTGTTTAAGACTAACATATCATTGTGTCTCAAGTATTAGGGGTGAGCTATACAGTTAAGAACCTTCTCAGTGATGCATCACATGCTTTTTGTTATGGGATAAGTAGGGCTTGAACTCACATCTATTTCTCAGGGATTGTGATAACATAGAAATAACATAGTACATCAGTTTTCAGAATTCCCTTGTCTATAGATGAAATCTTTTTTTTTTTAATTGAGACTTACTTTCTCTTGTTGTCTGTCTTCTGCTCGACAACAAAAACTCCATCTTTGTCTCTGTCTCCCTGTAGAAATAAAAGGAAAACAGTGCTGTCACACATGTGAAAGAGGCAGAGAGCGAAAAGTGGAAAGACAGAAAGAATATGCTGGTGTCTGTGAAACCTTGCATGCAGGTGCAAGCGTGTGTGTGTGTGTCTACTCTCTCATTTTTCCTGTCTCAATTCACTGTGTGCACTCATGTAGGTAAAACACTTTTGTTAAAATAAAATGCTTCAGTCAGTCTCACCTCATCCAGGACTTCTATGACGAGGCACGATTCAGGTGTAGTAATCTGAGGCTCAGTCCTGCTCCTGCTGACAGGGACAGCAAACAATGATGCACAGTAGCGCCGAAAATCTTCCTCCTGAGCTATGAACACACACACACAAAAATCATGAGAGAGAGACAGAGTAAAAAAGGAAGAGTGTCATGTGAAGTGTCACAATGCAAGGAGTGGAATCAGTTTATAGACTATAGCATAATTTGCTCTTAAATGGTGAAATTATAGTTGATTCAAGAAATATATAACATTTACGTTGACAGTACTGAGGGTGGAGTACAAAACAAACAAAAGAGTCAAATCAATCCATTGTTTATTTAGCTTCCAAAGATTTTAGAAAAGCACTGCACTGTCATTCTTAATTATAAAACGGTCAGGCTATTAAAGCTAGTTTATGTGATCATTTACAATGTTGTAAACTCAAGTAAAAATGTAATAAAAACATAAAAAAAGACATGTTCATAGCATTGTTTTTAAAGACGTTTGCTTCCAGTACCAGATCTCATTTGATTCCAGTGGACATGTCCAGATATCTGATAGCAATATGGAAATTATTTCTCTTCTACCCTTCTCCTCAAGGGATCGGAGGTCAGGGTCACTCTTGAGTCTGTATTAATCTGTTATCTTGTATCAGTCGAAGGATGTTGCCGACACAGCAGGGGATGAACAGAGGTCTCTGCTCTGATGACACCACACTGCTGCTCAAAGGACACCAGACATGTGTACCTGTATGTCTATTACCTGTGTGCAAGGGTGCAAATCAAGCAGATGTCTGCAGATAATTTAGACTGAAGCTGGTTAGTTATGCAGTGACACATATGTGCATGTGCATCATCATAACCATGATAGGCACATTTTGAATTTAGAAATGATGGTCATTGTTTTCTTGGCAATAAAAATAATAGCATATTTGATGGTGAAACCGTCTTTTAATTTCCTTTGTAATTTCTTCAGTCTGCATCTTTCTATTGCTGTTTTACCGCCTAAAGTTATCTATCTGTGCCTCCTTCCTGTCATCATCCTACTAACCTCTGTAGGTTGATCATCTGATTGGAAAGCACCTGTGCAGGCAGGTCTCTTTGCTCAGCTCTTCCTCACTCCAACCTGCTGCAGCGACACATCGGTGGTGCTCGGTATCTATGTTTTCAGTTACTTAGCGATTTATTCAAATACCTTTACGTGAAGCAAACTTTGCTCCTAGTCTTGTATCTATTGTAGTGTTTGTGCCAGCCATTAACATCTGGATACTGGATACCAACACAAAAATGGTTTCTCTTACAGTATACCCTTCTCCACCAAGGCTGTGAGGCCAGGGTCATAGAGAGCTATATCAATCTGTTATCTTGTTGCGTTTGAAAGATGTTGCTGACACGGCAGGGGGATGAACAGAGGTCTCACTGTTCTGACACCACACTGCTGCTCGACTGACATGTGTACCTGTGTGTCTGTTATCTGTGTGCACGTGTTGATATCAAGCAGTTATCTACAGAGAACTGAGGCCGTACACATAATACATGTGGTAAAATATTATTTACGATAGTTCACCAACTATGGTAATTCATTCCTCGCAATAAAAATAACCTATATAATAACTTATATAGTGAAATCTCCTTTGCCGTTTAATTTCATTTGTCATTTCTTCAGTCTTTGTCTTTCTATCACTGCTCTACCACTGCGAGTTACCTATCTGTGCCACCTCCCTACCCCTCTCCTCACTTCTCTCCCTCCCTCACACTAACAATCCTTCTATCACATCACCGCATGGGACTGACAGCTCAGGAAAATGAGAATTTAAAACAAGAGAGAGCTCCCCACATGAAAACAGCTTTTATTATTCATGGACGCACACGTACCCCACCCTTTTATATTCAAAGACCAGAGAGGAGGAGAAACTCTGCAACCTGTTGTAATTGGCATGGGTTAGAAAAGTTTGAAGCAGGTGGAAGGAATAGTTTATCAGCTGCTGAACAGCTCTACATTTCCCAAAGACACTGCTGTCTTCCTCACATCTGCATATCACTGAAACAATGGAATATCAATTATTAAACTATGAGCAGAGAGTAATGAAATTCATGATGTGAATAACTGTGTTTTTAGTGGACAAGGACAGGTGTATTTAAGAGCTGTCATAAAATAACCACTTTAACTATAAATGCTTTAAGGAAGCTACAGAAATGTGGGGTAGTGATGACTTGCGTGACACTAAATTTTGCCTCAGTCATGTTGTAAGAGGTGTAAGTAACTGTTGCCTAGGTCTGCGTTCATACTCTACTTATCTTTACTTACTTAAAGATGGTGTGTGTGTGTGTACCAAATCTTGCTCTCCCAGCAGAACTCTTTCCATGCTTTAGGGCAAAATAATCCTTGGGTTCAGGAAAATTTCAAACTTTTTTTTATATATATATATATATATATTATATTTATTTAGTATATCTTTTGGTACATCACCCCCTGCCCTTGAAAAGTACAATAAAGTAGAAGAAAATGTTATTATACTCAGATTCTCATAACAAAATGTCAGCTTTCTGGGTTAGTATTGGGTTAATGAGGATTCTTCACCTAAATGGTACAGAGAAGGTTGAGAAACCCCTCTGTCAGGAGCAGGATGTTTCCGATGAAAAAACTTCATGCCGACTTGTAACAAATGGCCTAAATTCTCTAAAGTAAATTACTTTCAGCATTCAGCCTCATAAAGACCAACCAAAAAGTCTTATCCCCTATAGCTTTCAAACCATTAAAAAGTATCCAGAGCTTATTCTTGAAGTTCATGTCCATTTTTTGTGAGTGTGGCAACAACAACAAATTCACCAAAAAGTTTGGTGCTGTGTAATCAAGTCCTTTAAAAAATTGTTTTCCTTTTGAGGTCATACTGGTGACTAAAAGCTTGTTTGAAGAATCAACCAGAATGCAGGAAGAGACAGAGTGATTTGTATGTTTGGAATGGGATTTATAAAAGTGGTTGAATGGCAGGCATTATTAAAGATGCTGGGGCAGGGAGAGCAAGAAATGAGAAAAGTACAAAGCTGCCTATCTATAAAAGTTGTAATACTTAAGAGACTGAGGTTGTTTCAAGCTGTATAGTTTTACCTGTTGGACTGTTGTTGAGGCATCTCTGATTTATTAGATCGGGCACAGTGGAGAGGTGCAAGAGATGTTGTTCATTTATAAGATGCACCTTAGTCCTTTAATGACACTCCACGTACTAAGAATTATTCGTCAGGTGTGCCACCTATTACACATTTCTTTGGGGAGCACGGGGAACCATTTTGACCTTGCACATTTTGAAAGAAACAACTATTTGAGATAGACAGCTATGGGGAAGGGGGCAAGCAAGGACTTGCAGATCCTAACAAGGTCGAGATTGGAGTGAATCTTGATTGATGTGATGAGAGGCAGTTGACAGCCCCAGGGTCCAGAGGTTTGGAAGGGGAGAGATAACCGTGGTCTTCCCTTCTCCTGACAGCCTCGGCTGGGGGCCAGACAGCCAGGACACTCCCCTGACTGATGAGCCCCAGGCCCCGAGCTTCAGACTGCAGGCCAACACCCCCTACCCCACCCTCTCCCTGCTCCATTCCTTACCCAGGCAGAGTGCAACCTGTCAGGCATGAGCCGCCTCTAACGGCCCTCTGCCCACACAATCACAGGCAGTGATTACCCGTCACACAGCCACGGATGGATGGGCAGGCACTGATACGTCTGACCCGCTGAGAGGGAGAGGTTTTTTACTTTTGCTGTGGTGTATTTGTGTATGTGTGTCTGATGCGTGTGTGTGTGTGTGCGCGCATACAGGTCATCTGTCAAGCTACTCCGTCCTTAGCTGTTTCTTTGTTTGGTCTGAGAGGCTGTTTGGGGATGTACATCAGAAAAGGTGGGTGTGCACGGCAGGAGCACACAACTGTCAAGACTGCGTGTCAGCATCCTATTTTAGTGTCAAAAGGTGGGGATGGACATACAGATGTGCTTGTATGTGTGTGTATGTGCACATGCTTGGGTATTACCTGTTAAGTTGCTTGCAGGCTCCTCCTCAGCGTCTGCGTTAGGTACTGAGCTCAAGTCCCTCACCAAGGCCAGCGATGGACGATACACTTCAATTGGTGTTCTGGAAACACAAGATCATACATAGCTTAATTAATAAACACTGAATGAATAAAAACTGGAATAACAACTGTTTATTATAGTAATTGTATTTATCATTTCACCAACACGTCTAGTTGTAGTTTACATCCATATCTGTCCATATATAATTTGTAGTGAAGATATTGAATAAAAAGGTATTAAGTGTATTTTTTGGTGATATGGTTATCATAGCTTATCACCATATTGACATGTATGATTCCATTAAATAATTTTCAGTGGCAAAGCCTGACTGACGGAGAGATTCATCCCATGGTTGTCATCCAGGGAGAGGAAGTGAAGAGGGGGGACTCATACAAGAAACTTGGAGCTTCAAATCAACTAAAAACTGAATTGAAACCTTTCCCCAATAATAGGAGCTATTCCACATCCAAGTCAAGGGTCTAGCAATGCAGGATTTTGTTTGCTGTACAGACTGTGGATCCCCTTGATTTGACTTAAGTTTGCTAAGCTGTATTTATGTTAATGCTCATTGAGACATACAAAAAAAATGGAGTCAAATCCCTTGTATGGGAATGAAAAATGTAAATAATGGATGTTGTTGCAAAGAAGCATGGATGCCCCTCACACATCTTCACCCTGGCTCCACAGATCTACACAATCACCACAGTTTCAAGGTGAGCTCCCAAGCTTAGTGTCATCAATTTAATATCTGACCAAATGTGTAATATAGTCAAAATCCCCCCCTGTTCTAGAGTCATGATTAGTGCATGAATTCTTGCAAGTCTTCAAAAGATGTAAGGTCAAAGTGACCTTTTACCACCAAATCCTAATCAGTTCATCCTTGGGTCCAAATGGACCTTTGTGCCAGATGTAATGAAATTTCCTCCAGGCGTTCCTGAAATATAGCGTTCTTGAGAATGGGATGGATGTGAGGTCACAGTGACTTTGACCACCAAAATCGAATCAGGCCAGTCCAAATGGGCGTTTGTCCCAAATTTCAGAAATTCAGTAAAGGTGTTCCTGAGACATCACATTCACAAGAATGCGGAGGGAGCCAAATACACTTGCTGATGCAGAGGCATAACTAAAACATAGACCCACAGAATCCAGTACCAGAACCCTGACAAAAGGCCAGCAAGGCCAGTGTGAGAGATTTTGAGAAGCTCCAAGCTGCCCATAAGGCGTGACTAAGGAAGTTACTTGGAGTTTGTATCTTTTCCTCTTTTTAAGTCTAAATCCTTAAACCTGGCAAAAGTTTATCTTTGCTCTGTCTATTTAATGTACTCAAAGGGTTATATTTAATCCTGTCCCTCACATCCAGTTTCTTATCGCTTTGCTCCATCCATCCGTTGCTTTCCTTTTGTCCTTACATATTGTACTTTACATGCAGCAGCCTCACTTGCCTTGGGCTGTTTGCATTTCAGCTTTTGCTAGAATGCAGGAAAAAGAAGCATGTTGCTCTTCTGGTCTCCTTTGGCCTTGTATTTTTACATTTGTTTTGAGAAAAGTGTTTGAACCCAACCCGATACAGAATATATGTTATTAAAATTTAATTATTTTGATTTATGAAAAGATTCCCAGATGAACCAAAGAATATTGAGACCTTCAAGAAATTGAGCCTGGTTTAGGCATCCAAAGTGCAAAAAAACAACCCTGAAGCGTGAAGTGAAGTGTCTTTACACCAAATTACTCTGCATCCAGGAAGGAAGCGCTAGAGAAAAGTTTCTGTACAGTAATCAATACAGTGGAAAATAATTTACAAGTTCCCAAAAAAAAAGGAGAAAGTGAGATACAGTTTAGCTGGCTAGATCCCTGGCAAATAATGGAACTGCAGTATTGCGTGAATGGGAGGTTATGCACTGCTTTCTCAGTTTGTCAGTTTTATTTATGATACTTCATCAGAAACAATACATCATTCATATTTGACTAATGGAAATACCCCTGTTAGATGCCCCTTGCAATAAAGCAAAGTAAAAGCAAGAGAGATTTGACAGAGATGAGCCCTTCAACAGGACCATTACTGCTGCCCTGCACATAGCAGGTTAGCTCAATCAAATCAATCAAATTTGACATTTGTGCCAAAAGTGCTTTATGGAAGTCACCACATCTATCAGAGGTGATATTTCAACCATTACTCCAACTATTCGAGCCTCTATTTCTGTTCTCAAAGCTAAAACTTTCCCTCTAAGTAACTCTGTGGCATAGGTCAAATTAGCAGCTTTGGACCAGTCAGACCTGTCTTTACTACTTACTTACAGTCAGACAAAAACAGCTCAGGGCTTTCTGTGAGTGCTGCGTGACGATCTACGGTCTTGCTGGAGGAACAAAGTAAAAGTACAGACTGTAAAAAAGACAGAGACAATCCACTGCACTGAATGTGATGGTTAGAAATGTTTTTTTTTCAAACTAATAAGATAATAGCTCTATCCTTATTCTTTTTTCACACAAAGGTGGAGCTGTCACCAAAAGCTCTCCAAAAGGCCTTTCGACTATGACTATCATAAAGTTTGTGTTTTGTGCAGGCAAGGCACTCACTCTTTTTGTGTGGGCCCAATATGGTGACTCCCAATATAGGTCTGACCTATACTTTGAAGCGTTTCAGATAAGAAATAAGTAAAATATAAGGTCACACCGGGCTAGATTTGGGTTTCAAATTTAAAAAGTTGGCACAGCCAGGTCAGGCCTGGTAGGAGCCAGTTCAGATCTCAGTTCTATACCTGTGCAGACTTTTATTTCAGGGTTCAGTGCCTTGATCTCAGATACTCTGGCAGTTGATGGAAGGGCGAGCGTTCACTTACCCCACCCTCACTGCCTGACCAGCTCAGGAAATCAGATTGATGCCTCCCCTGGTCACAAGCTTGCTTTCTGTAACCTGCAGGCCACCCACAAATCTAACAAGGTGATAGAGTTTATGACTCTAATATAGCTAAGCACTTTTAGCAAATTCTTTAAAACTCCTTCCTGCTCCACGCTCCGTCGTTCCTTCACTCTCTTTCCCATTATTATAGAAGCTTGTTAAAATTCAGCCTCCCACTCTTTCTTTCTGCCAGCCAGCCAGTCTCTCTGTCTCTCCATTAAGCTCTGCCACCATAACCGCTGCAGGCTTATTGCACTCTAGATTGGCTCTCTAGTCTATTCCACAGTTAAAGGCTGCTACAGCTGGGGACTTAGAGCATTCCAGCTCAGGCAGTCAGCGGGCCTAAAACTGCACTCTGCTCCCCTCTCCTCTGGCCTGCTCTCCAGTGGGCTACTCAGCCCAAAAGGAGCCGCTTAAATAAAGGGCTGTAATAATGGGACCTGCTGAAGCCAGGCCCTCAGGCAGTCTACTGCACAATAAGTGTCTGAGAAACTGCTTTGTACACTGGCGGCTTATGTAGGCTGACTACAGAGACGCATGAGAGGCATGTGCAGTGGCAAGAGAAGGAGTGTGTGATGTGAAAACGCTGTGTTGTGCACATGTGGGTGCAGTTGTGTCCCCCAGTAATAGTCCCAAGTTGTGACCTCAAAGAGCTGTCACTAAGTGACCTGTGTGCAACATATGTCTGTGTTGGGATGTATACTTTAATTGTCTTATGATCATGGGCATGCGTCGACATTATTAAAAAACAAAACACAATGATGCAATGTCTAAAAATCACATGTATCTTTGCATTTCTGCAATCTTAAAAATGGAACAATATAACAGAGCAGTAGAAATGAAATCACAGAGGCTTGGTCTAAGATGAAGATAGTGTATGCAGTGTAGGCTTTGCTTACCTTACTGTACTAAATACATTTAAGAATCAATGATCAATGCATGGCATGAGAACATCTGAATTGTGTATGGTAATAGAGATGAAATAAGATTTTTCACCAAAAAACAAAGGGTCTTTCATTTCTTAGTTTTACAGTGTGGTCTTAAGGTTAGGGTTATTCACAATCAGCTTGGGAAAGTGTATCAGTCATATCCTGTCATACAGACAGACTTCTTCATGTCTAATATCTATAGCAGAAATTGTCATCCTCTACTCAGTCAATTTAACCTTAAGTTAATTATCTCTTTCTTGAAGGTGAGAGAAAGGCAACAAGCAGAACTTCAGATTTCAAGTTGTTCTAAAAATCACTTTTTATTCAGTTTTATTATGTTTTATTTATCAGTCAGCACTGTCTGAATAGATCCAATCTAAATACTTTCTGACACATTGTCAATGCATGCTGAGTACTAATTATATGTAATATTTAGTATGTATGTAAAATATGTGACATGCGCCGCACAACTAAAGCATCAGCTTGCTTTAGAATATGTATGTGTGCGCATTGTTGTTTGTCTGTCTGTCAGTCTGTGTACCTGCGATGCTTCTTGAGGAGCAATCTGTCCATGTAGGTAAGGCTGTTTTCTTTGAACTCCACCCTGACAGGTACCCTCCCTTCTCCCCCTCCTCTTCCTCGTCCTTCAGTTCCTCCATCTGGAGCAAGGTCAGCCTGGGTCGCCGTAGCTGACACTGATACTATAGAAATATGGGGAGAGAGAGGGGATCAGGCAAAAACAAAGTCAAAGTAAGAGATATAGGAGGGGGAGGAGGAAAAACGGCCCAAAGGAAGGAAGGAGTCAGACAAAGATAGAAAAAGGAGCAGGAAAACATCTCTTCCCAGCTTCTCAACACCTTTCTCAAAACACCTCCCCTCAAGAAGTGAGAAAACACCTTGTCACCACGCCAAGAGTGCCAAAACACAAACAGACAGAAGAGAGCCCCCTGGGAATAAGAAAAAGATGTACACAACACAAAAGGAACATAGGAAGTGCATGAGAGAAGAGGAAAGGTAGAGGTAAGAAAGAGAAATGTTATGATTGTACTCCAGACACTTTGGCAGTCCACAGTGGCGGCATTAAATTGGGCCTGGGTGCCATTGGCCTGACAGAAATAATTAGGGCTGGAGGGGCTAGCAGCAATTTGCAGAGCAGAGCGAAGGCAGAGAGGAGCAGAGTCTGTCCAAGCAGTAAAGCAGAGAAAATAGGAGGCCTAATAAAAAGCACAAACACCTAGACACACTCACACACACACATAAACACACACAACCCCCGAATAATAGCGCTAATAATACACACCCACATGAACCTGGACGTGCAAACACTGCTGCGCATGCGCACAATAGAAACACAGTGTGCGTGAAAAGGCATAAAAATTGCCTGGCGCAGTGGAGCTTGTACACATACGCATCCGCACAGCTGAAGCGATTAGTGCTGTGGTGTGGAGTGGGGCCACCCCTAACACTCCACTCATTATCTCAATATGCAACAGCCATGGATTACCCTCCTACTGCAGGGGTAAGCACTTTCTATAGGGCCCGAACAGATCAGAGCACAGACAGGGAGTGAGGGAGCAGGAAAGATGAGTTAGGTGCAAAAGGGAGGGAAGGAAGAGAGCATGAGAGAGGAAGAACTGGGAAGAGAAGGATGTCGTGGACAAATGTGGGGAAACAACTCAAGTACAACTGTGTGCAATTTTTAGGAACCTGCACTCAACTCCAGTGCTGCTTTCTGTGAGGGAGATACTGTGGTCTAATCTCTGCTCCTTTATCTTCATCTGAGATATCAGATGTGTCAAACAATAAGTTATCAATGAAATGACTATGTGTAATGTGAATGGGTTCAGCCAGAGTGACAAACCAGCACAAAGTCATTATCTGACCCTGTAAAGACCACAGAACATCCCCCAAGCACACGCAATAAGCAAAGCACATTATTATTTCTTGCAAAGTGTTCATGATATTCTGTCTAGAGAGGATAATGAGAAAAACTAATATGAAAATAAATAATGGGGCTTACAACCTCATCATTCTCATCCATACTGGTTACATTAAAATTTAGAGGGAGCCTGGACACTCGCCAACAAAAGCATTAAACCTGGCTGAGCCGCTGTGTGCTCGTATGTCTCTGTGTGCCGGTCATGAGGTTCACCTGATCGGACGGGTATCCACATTGTAACCTCGTTCGAAGGTTCTCCTGCTCCGCCGCTCGTCTCTCCTCTCCACTGCCTGAGAGCCTCCTGGAAAGATCTCGCCGACTCTTCCTCATTGAACTCGCCTCTCAGGAGCGAGGCGGGATGTCCCCTCTTGTCCTCACTTTTGAGCCCGTCTTTAATCATTTCCACCTTGTTCTCTTCTCCGTGATTCACAGGCAACACCTGCAACACGGGGAAAATCTTTGATGTGATCCTGATATTCTCCCCTACTGCGCTGTATATCTCTAAATCATTACTAAAGGTTCGGACTAATATAAAGAAAATGTGTTTTCCTATGTACCAGAAGAGAAGACCTAACTATTTGTATGCCTGAGTACTTTACATTTGCATTACTAAATATTCATTTGTTGTTGACTGCAAAATAATGGAAGGAGCAGGTTTTCATTGCTGCTTGCACACTACTGTCTGCTGATTCTGCAGGCAAGGACAAGGAAAAGCAACTATGCTTGGGTTTGGCTGCAACCTTGGCTATACCTTTGTTGATATGCCATTAAAAAGCAATGAAGAAAACTTCATCATAGACCTCAAAAAAGTAGCTCAGCTTGGACAAATGTGAAAGACAAACCAAAAGAATGTGCAACGGGGCTCAAAGACTTGTAATTAATGTAATTAATGATGTGCATACATTGGTTTTTCAAAGTAACGCTCATCAGAAATAAAACGCATTAGAATCATTTATTACATTACTGTGTCACACTGAACAAGCAAAATACATATACATGTATATGTGTGTGTGTATATATACACTATATTGCAAAAAGTATTCGCTCACCCATCCAAATAATCAGAATCAGGTGTTCCAATCACTTCCATGGCCACAGGTGTATAAAATC
>JBAJHX010000049.1:17353276-17364124 GCA_037176925.1 Amniataba percoides
GTGTGTGTGTGTGTGTGTGTGTGTGTGTGTGTGTGTGTGTGTGTGTGTGTGTGTGTGTGTGTGTGTGTGTGTGGATCTATCCGATCCATTTCAAATTAATGTGAAGATGCGCATGTAAGATTTTACATTTTAATAGTCTCATACGCAGAGACATTCACACATAAAATAGTAATGGACCAATATAATTTTGTTTGTGTCTCTGTGAGCATGAGCCTGTTCCTGACGCACACACTGTCCTGTTATATTTAATAATGGCATAAACCAAATGTCCAATCATAATCAGAATCTAACTTTTTTTTGCAGAACATTTTTAAAATTCAATTAGATTGAAGATAGAAATTGTGCGTGTGTATGTGTGAACGTGGTGAAACAGCCTTTCTATCTAATTCATTCAGGTTTAATGCCCATAACTCCATGACAGCCAATACACTGAGGTATTTAAAACCTTTCGATAGGCAGTGTTTACCACAAAAAAACATGACTGCTTTTGTATTCTGCCCACTGCTGATCATCCAACCTGAATAACAGACTGAACGTAATCTCTTTTGTCACGATGACACCTATCATTTGTCATGTGACAATGTTGGAAACTAGCAGAAAAATCTGTTTCTGTGTGTTTCCATTGCTTATGATCAGTTTGCACTGCGACTCAGGCACTTTCATTACATGCAGGTCTGGCCTTTACAGGAAGAGAGTAAATCTATTTTCCCAAAGAGCGCACAAGAGAACACAATGTGTTCCTCAGCAAGTTCAGCCTAGAGTTGTGTGAAGACAAGCAAGTCTCTGTTAAATATGTTTCTAAGAAGTTATCAAACAATAAATGAACTATGGCTGTGGGGGGAAAAGTGAAGAGGTTTTTCTCAGTGTTCTAGTTTGTATATATTTTCTCATCATCAGTCATAGCCAAAGTACTGTTCAGCTCAAAGTCCACATCTAGCCAAGTACAGTCCAAATGACTAGAAGTGTTCTTGCTCTGCAAATTCTATCAAGTATACTTTGGGAACTGATTTGTGTGGATCTGGGGTAGTCCAATATCCCACACTGCATTTCGACTAACCAAACAATGCCTATTATCACTTTATTTAATGTTGACAGTTTTTCAGACAAAAAAGTGATCATTTAGATTTTCAAAGATGTGGTCAATATACAAGACTTGGCAAGACCTTTATCAAGTTAATGGTGACTCTGATGTCTCTGTAGCATGTCTGATGTATGATGTAATTCCTTCTATAAGATAAATTCTGGTCTCAGAAATTAAATGTTGCAGCTGCTGCTGCCATATTAGTTTGTGTGAAGGTAAAGTTCAGGTTCATATTTTATTGGACAGAAACAGGGCTGCCTCTGTGAACACCGCATTTCACTAAAAATCAATAAACATACATGAATGAAAGTGAACAGAGGCGAAGCAGTGCAGACAGATTAAATTTCATTTTACTTTTAACATGCATTATGATTTGATCATAGGCATTCTAACAGCTTCTCACTGTCCTTTAGATCATTCTTCTAACACAAAGTCTGTTAGTGGGCTTTGAGCTGATACTATTTGGTCTCTGGATATCACCAGGGCTGAGCTAATGGTGTTAGTTAGAATGCTGCTGCCAAACTACAAATAAATCACACTACATTTGGACTCCCAAGTTGAACTTGTCAGGTTTAAACTCACAAGTACCTGAGTCAGACCGTATGTACTCTGTACTGAAAACCCCACAGTTTGTTAGTCTATCCACAAAGGTGCAAAACCTCAAAGAAATTGTTTAAAATTTTAATATACAAAGTTAATACTGTTTTTTGTTACAAGTGCACTTTTATTTTTACTAAGTTATTTTTCAGATGACAGACTCAATTTATAACTGAAGGGCAGCTGCTTGTCATCTCAATGCTTACTGAACAGTATCATGGCAGTAATGTGGTTCGTCTGCTCTGAAGTGTGATTTTTACATGTTTCTGGAAGAGCACATTCAACTGAGATGAACTGCAACTTTCAAAGATACTGAAAGTCATTTCTCACCGTTTTCAATTGTGTGTGTAATTCTTGCGTTATCATTGCCTTAACCGCTCAAAATGAAGTAAACATTGAGGTATTTATAGAAATGAATACAAGCATTTGCCAGGCAACGCAGCACATGATGCACCAGAAAAAACTGTAATTCCTGTAATTACTCTAAAGAGATGTGACAGTTAACCTGTGGCATGTTGCAAACAAATCTAAACCTTACTGAAGATATTGTGGCAATTGCAAGAGCCAAACAAAAGCAGAAATCACTGCAGACAGGTACAGTGCGATTTGCAGTTTTGCTGATGCTGCTTGGGAAAAGGTAAAGAAAGAAATTACCTTTTGATTAGTCTGAGCCTACTTCATGTATGACCGGCTTTTTCAATTCTCTCACTGGTCCTTTTTTTCCTCTCCATGGTAGCTTTTTGTTGACCTTTACGAGTAGAGAAGTCATCAACCTTTGCCTCTCTCTCATTTAGTCTCCTCCTCCATCCATCTCTATTACTCAGTGCCTCTACTGTCTTTGTTGCTTCCTCTTTTACAGCTGTTGCCATCTTTTTTCCCGACTTTTCTGCCTCCTCCACTGACACCTGCCTCTCCTTTAGTCACCTGTTCTGTTCCCTGTGTGTTTAGCTGTGACGGTCCAGACTTGATGTTTTTCAGCAGCTATATGTTAAGCCGCTTATCTCCCAAATCGATGCATTTATCCCTCTGTCCCTCATGCTTCTATAGACTAAAGACTTTCTCTCAGAAGTCCTCTTTTCCTTTTAGTTCTCACTCTTCCTTCTCTGATCCCTCTCTTTGCAAGTAATTCTTAGCCTCCTTCTGTCTCTTTTAATGTCTCCTTATCTGTCTTTCCATCTTTACATCATTTAACCCTTCTTCATGTTTGACCACTTGTATACTTTTAAAACTGTTACAACTTCAACTGTAACTGCTGTCCTGCAGTCACTGGATTCTCTTTTGGTTTTATAGCGCTTTTAGTTTAGAAAAAAAAACTTTAACAGGGAAGAATTACAATCAGTCAAAAAATAATTCACAAGAGTGATGGCCAAAGAGAGAATCTTCCCACTATAAGATCAGAGTGGCAGTTGATGTGACCAAGTAAGTTGACCTACAATGAACACATAACACATATCACCATGAAAGAGCAGTAAAATTATTTGTGCTGTAAGTTAAGACTTGATTTATGACCACAAATCTGTTGTAGGTGGTGCATCTTTGCACATACTGTCCTCTTTCTCCCTCCTGTGACTTCCTTTTCACTCACCCTATCTCCTTCTTCAGTCTGCTGCCCCGTTAGTCTCCCTTTTTCCTCGCACACCAGCTGTAACGCCGATACTCACCCTCTCTCCTCCTTCTCCTTGCTCATGCTCTCTCTCAGCTGTTGCAGTTTCTCCTCCATCTCTCTGCTCTCCTGGGCCAGAGTCACCGTTTCCATCTGCAGTACTTGCAGGTTCCTATGGCAACATACACACGCGCACACACACATACACACACACAGTTTATGCAACCAATCAACAGCAATCAATCATACAAATGACCTACTCTGTCAGATTGGACAGCCAGGCTTTTGTCAATATATTCAATTCATCTGCTGCACTAGCAGATCCCTGTTGCCATGGTTGATCAATACTTTAATCAATTAGTCACTGGATCGGGGTACCACCAAGGCAGACATCAATTAAGTCTATTACCTGTTGGTAAATGAGAAAGTACATATGAGACTGGGCTCAATTTTGCACTGGGTGATATGAAGAAAACAAGTACGCTGAATCCAAGTCCAGGTCACATGGTTAACTTGCCTGAAACTCCATTTTGCAAAATACTTGTTCTCCAGGCAGGGTTTGAATGCGAGCAGATGGAAATAGTGTGGCAGTCAAGTAACCCTAATGGGCTTCCACCAAATGCCTTAAATCACTTCATTGATCTTGTCTCATCTTACCTGGCATTGAGCTTGACGGATTTGGCCTTGTTGTTAGGAAGCACCACAAAGTCATTTAAATTCATGTCTCCTCGTTCCAGGGGGCCTCTGGTATTCCTCCCGCGTCTTTCTCTCTGCTTCTTTTTTTTTTACAGAAGACTCTCTTCTGCAATAAAAACCAACAGTAATGGCATAAAACTGGCTATCACGCTGGGCCCAGGCTAAATCACGCACCACCATAAATGAATACTGCTGCCATGAAATGAGGAAAATAGCGGGGACAGATTTGCTCAAATGTATAGGAGGCAGTTAAAACAAGCAATCGTGTGTGTTTAAATTGTGTCTGGCAGACTTATATGCTTGATAAATGGTTGGCAACTCTTTTAGGCAGCAGAAGCCAATTAAGGAAATTAGCCAGTAAGGCTGATATAATATATTGTTATAATAGCAAGGCAGCCACACCTGCTGGAGACCCCGCTGATAGCAGAGTGGCATTAGACTGAGGTGATTAACTACTGTAGGTTTCACTCAAGGTAGGTAACCTCTTAACAATGACCCTGACATGTCACCTGCTAGGAATATGACACTTTTGTCCACCAGAATGTAAAACTATGCAGTAAAAGCTCACTAAAATCAGAGCCTTTTTTCCAGAGAGAGGCTTTTTTTTTAACATATTACAGGTAAGTACGGCTCAGCTACATTTAAAGCAAGTGCCCAATGAAGCTATACCAGTCGTCCATTATACACATTATACCAGGACAAAAACTAAATGCTGCAGCCTTGATTTATATCACAGGGAATTTACCGCCATGACATGAAATTGGCTGCCATGCAGAGGGTCTATTGTCGGCCGCCTGGTGATAGACACACTGTGGTGAACTGTATCTTTCAAAGCTACAACTTCAACACAGTGAGTTCAGACGAGGTGAATAAACCCTGCCAATGTCAGTGGACTTGTTTGGTTTCTCAGCAACAATGGCTGAGAAATATGACATGGTGTTTTTACTTCACTCCTGTGACTGAGTTGTCTGGGTCCAAACCTACAATACGTTCACTGCAGCAGAAAATAATGCAAGTTATCATGATGTCATTATTTGGACATAGATTTTGTGTCTACCCTTAAAGATATATGACATATATGCCCCGATAACACAAGAGATGTTGCAATATAATGAATTATTATCACATACATAAATCCTCTAGATATACTAATATATATGTTTATAATATATATGCATTACCCATATTAAAACATGCATAGATTTCGAAACAAATCCAGAAGTGAATATGTACACTAGATATATATGTCACGTAGGAGACAGTTCTAGCTTCTAGTGAGTGTGTACATCTTTTTTACGTGTGTTATACTGTTCAATATATGTATGCTACATCTGTTTGGGTTATTTTGGCTAACTTTAGCTGCAGCTCATGACAAATGTCAGTCTGTAGAGGTACCTCGTTTTATTCTACACAGGAAGAAGTCAATGTAAAGGCACATTTGACTTGAAGAACATTTGATTTGAAGTTAAAGCTACTGGTGACTGATGACAACACGAGAGACAGATGTTTAACTTCAAAGCTTCAGTAAACGCGAAGCTAACTCAACATCTCACGTACTTTTACTTACCTCGCTGTGGTTCACCAGCTGCTGACACCTAAATCAATCTTTCACTTTTCGGCTCAGCATGCTTTGTTATCATTAAATTAAAACGAACATCTCAATAATTCACGACCTGTACCTCAGTATTTCAGGTTTTCGCCGGCAGCATGCTACTCTCTCTGCCTCTGAACTCTCAGGGCGTTTGTGTTGGGGAGCCGTCTCCATGGCAACGGACGCTTCTCTCGCGATAGTTCCGCAGCAGGTGAGTTCACACGTCCGAGATTTACCTGTGGTACTCTCTAGATTTGAATTTAACATATATTTGACATCCCTAAAATTTCTAGAAGAGGAAAAAAAAAGCTATCTTAAAAAACTTTACCAATGAAATAGACTCAATGCCCCTTGTGTTCTAATTTATTTGCTTTCAGTTTGTCGTTTATTTTCAGTGATTTTACTTTGATATTGTAAGTTTTTCTTTTTATATTATTGCTGATGGCATTCAAGCCAATATACTGATACACTTGCATGTGTGTGTTGAGTGTTGTGTCCTTTAGCAATATTTTCATACCGATTCATAATGAAGAAAAAGCATGTGCCATATTTGTTTATTATTTTATTTTTAATTTATTTTTTAAATTATTCAATGAAGTTTGATAATAATTTTTTTAAAACTTTACCTGAGATCCTCTGGTGTCCCTGCGAAGTGCCTGTAATGAACTTTTACCCGCCTGGATTTGTTGACTAATCTTCAACTTTTTGAAAAGAATTATTATTGCAGTGTGCCCTTGTTTGTTCAGGGAATAAATATCGGATTCAAAGACATCGGGTCCCCTATTGCCTCAGTAATCATGGGCAGCGGGAATTCCCTTCTAATTAAAATCCTCACAGCATCAAGATAAATGTTATAGCTCTGATTAGAGCTTTGAACCCTTGTTGGGTTTTTTTTTTCAACCGGCTTTAGAGTTGTCTTTAGTCATCCAAGACGATGTTGTTTAGATCTTTCATGTTGACAATCATTAGAGATCAGAAGCAAAATCATTTCCCATTTGCCCCATAGGATAAACGTGCTAGAATGAATTTGATAAGACCAAAGTGAGGCATAGTGCGTGTGCACATGTGTCGTCCACAAGAGTGCTCGTGTCTGTTTGTCTACTTTTTAGTTACATAAAGGTCTACAGTGTATAAACTACGCAAATGATGAGAAATCTCAATTCAAAAAAGTAAAAGAAAGAAAGTCTTGACAAGATAGTTCTTTATTTACCCCTCCAGCAGGGCAATGGTGGACTCAAAAAAAAAAAAAACAGCCTGAAGTTGAGATGAATTCATTCATTTCAAACACTGGTTAATATCAAAATAGTTTAATAATGTGATTGAAGTATACCTCTCAAAACCTTTAACTGTTATAAAAACACACAAGGTAGTTTTTAACTACTAATTTAACTATTCAGAGGAAAGTAGGGGCTGACTTATGAAAAGGCTCCCTTGAAGTCACTTGATGATGTTTTCATATGCAATGTCATTTAACAGGGCAACTTTTCACAAACCTTTATTTATAAGTTTGATTTTGGTAAGAACAAAAAGACCATATACCCCCAAATATGGACTCAAATATGGACCGAAATTCCTTTAATGTACAGAATTTCTTGGAACCATGTTAAAAACAATAATCAACAATAGGCCAGTTTATGGTAGATGTTGATTAATTTCTCACAAGTCTATGAGAAATCATCTATGTGTCCAACAGTCAAGAGTCAAACAGACCCAGTGTTTGTGCATACATGAGTCTGATCTGTCTGTCTGTCTGTCCCATAACAGTGCAGCTGGGCAGTCATCCATCCGGCACCTCATCTGTATTCCAGGACAAAAGAAACTTTCTGATGCTGTTGCAAAAGCACTCCTCTCCTGCAGGCCGTGCCCCTTCCATTGCTACCTTTTCTCTCTGCGTCTCAATCCTTCCTCGCCGTTCTTACCGACCACAAACCACAGGACAATTATGGCTCAGCGAGCAGCGAGCACACCTCCACCTCATTCCAAAATCCTGATTTCTCACTCTCTCTCGCCTTTTGTCTCTCCCCCTCTCCCTACATTGTTGGCATATGACCTACTGCTCCTGCCATCAGGGAAGTGTGGGTGTATGACTTATTGAGCGTGCCTGCGTGCGTGTGAGTGTGGATGGTCATTTAGGGTTGTGACCCTCCAGCTGGATTCTGTCTCTGCTGCTAAACAGTGGCTCTCTCCCTCTCTTCCCTCCCTCCCTCCCTCTCTCGGCTCTGCCTGCATAGACAGCTGGGCGTGCGGCAGCATACCGATGAGCAGACGAGCTAGAAGAAGCGAGGGAACGAGCAAGAGAGGGAGTGAGGGATACAGAGATGAAGGGTGGAGGTAGTGCAAAGGGGGGGGGCATAGCAATAGGCCAGAAGGCACACAGAAAAGCAATGCGAGAAAAAGAACAAGAACAGGAGAGCGACAGAATTCATGAAAGGAGGGGTACAACAGCAGAGCAGTTGCAGGAAAAGGACAGGCGTGCTGTGAAATGTCAAGGCTATTTAATTCATTAGGAGGCAATGATTATGGTGCTGTACTGAATGTCATCTGCTGGGTTAAACCTTCCTCAGTGGCCCCGTGCTGGATATATATTGACTGTTTGGCAATGGTTGGAAACCTTTTAGCAATGACAGAGTGGCAGCAACAGGGACAGAGGGATAGGAAGGAGGAAGGAGTGAGAGTAGTCAGCCAGCCAGAATCAACAGCATTTCTGTGAGCCCTGGTATGCACAGGGGAGTTGTAGATAATCCTGGGAGTCTATTGACGAAATAACGGCGAAATTGTTAAATAACCTTGAAAAAAGGTGGTTGGGAGCTCTCACACATCCATCCTCTATACCTACTTATTCCTGCTCAGAGTTGCAGGGGGATGGAGACTATCCTTGCATGCACAAATGGCAGAAGCAGGTCACCAGTCCATCATCGGATTAAAACCAGGCAAACGCTTTTACACGGGCGATTTTAATCTTCTAGTTCATCTGATCTGCATGTCTCTGGACTGTGGGGAAGGGCGACTACAGCAAGCAACGGAAAAGATGGGGAGAGGGGTCCGCAGAGAAACAGATGGCGCATGATCGAGGGCCTTCTTTGCTTTTTTGACTGACACGTTGCTGAGCTCCCTCAATGAAGCGACTGGTAAAGGAAATCATTTAGCCTTATACTAATTGGATCATGACCTGAAATTATATCTATCTAAATTAAAGTGCTTGGAATCAAAAGGAATGAACATGGTGTATTAATTGAAATCAACTCAACTAACCTACGGAGCAGTGAAGCAGTCTGGGCTGCCAAGTCGAATCATTGTACCAAACAAAACCTCAAAAAAAAGGTTAAACACTTCATAAGCAGCCAAGAATAAGAAGTCTCTGAGCAGCCACGTTGCAGCCTATAGAAAATAAGTAATATATGAGAAGTTGCACATTTGAACGTGTCATGAACTATTTAAAAAAAAAGAAAATGAATACCTGTCTTTCAATATAATGCCTGAGAGACAAGAAAGCTGTAACCATCGAGGTTTAGTGTGTAAAAGGCTTTTCTTTCAAAAACAATAGCCAACACATCTTGTTAATAAAGCCATGATATTCAAACTTAAGAGCAGGAATCAATCTCTGAGATTTCTGCCTCTACCTCAGCACAATAGTCCTTTTTCTCAGCGGACATTTTGACACATCACACTCTGAAAAGAGCAGGTGTAGTTAATAACATTAATAATGGTTAAATTCCATTTGGATGTAGAAACTTAAATGAAACAGCATCATTAACAGTAAGCTCCATTTGTGCTTTTTTCTGCTGTGAAAAGTCACAATCTCTGCTTTGAAAATGGTATATGGGAATAGAATTTGAAACGTGGCACTAACAGTGACCTCACTCTGAACAGTTTTCCTTGCAACTACTTTCCACTGAAGACATAGTGCCTGAGAAAACTATTGACAGCAAGGACTATGGATTATCCAGAGTAATGGGGACAATGAACCTGGAAAAAGATGTGCTGAGGGATTGTCTTTGGAACAATAAAGATATCTCAAAACCTGTGCAGGTGTTTTCAATTATTTTGGTTAATTACACTTCAGGTTGAAGTCGGTTTGAAGGTATTAATGAGGTCACCAAAGTCAACGAACCAATAAGACTGATAAGGGTGAAAAAGTTGCAGCAGGCGAGTGAGAGAGACGTGAATGAAGTATACACCAGTGTGGTCAGCAGTGAGCATGTAGAACCAACACTTGACCACAGGCTTTTTTCGTGGTGGACAATTTCACATGTCATATTAAGTTCATCCAAATGTAGTGCACATCATCACCAAATTTACCTGAAATTTAGCAAGAAAATGCAAATAAATGTGTTGTTTGTGAATACTGTGTGCTAAGCTGCGTATCAAGATAAACATTTGGTGGCACTAACTCTGAAGTTCAGTGACCATTGTGGAGAAGAAGACCTGCAACCAGTTGATGTAATTATTGCAGCATCACTCAGACTCCAAATGTTGGAAAACTATGTGAAAAACCCGATGGTAAGTCCTGTCTCCACACAGATCTGATCCTTCATCTGTCAGCATTTTTTGTCACCACTTTTATTGACACATCAAACTTTCCACCTCAGCCAAACATAAAAAAACCTTTGTACAATATTTTGATTTTTTCTTCTAATTTCCAATCTTTTTTCTCCAGGTTTTAATACGCATATTAAAAATCCTCATAAAAATAGGTGAATAGACAAGCACTTAAAACAGAAGAAGCAGCTACTGATTACATCGACTGATACGTCAAGATAGGTTTTATCTAAAGCAACTGACAACTAGTGCATTTAACCAAGTGGATGCAAACAAACATTCCTATTATACCTTTCCCATGGCAACCATATTGACTTTTCATAGTAGGAAAAGCAGAGGTAAGACTTTGTTAACGATGACTCACTTCTATTAAGTGTTTCAATAAGCCAGCATGTACAATATCAAGACCCTGAAATAACTTACCCGAATAGACGGTGCTCATTTTTTACTGTGCTTTTCCTGCAATGACATGCCAAAATGTCCACTGTGAAAAGGGTCTGTTACCCAGTTAGCCTGATCATTTCGATAAAATTTCTATTTGATGAATTCCAACAGTGGCATTATATAAGGTAAATCTCAGCAACTGCAAAAAATATTGAATCAGACTCAATTAAAGCGGCACTTATATGGCCAAATGTAAATGCTGCTTATGATACTATATGCCAGTTTTCAACCAGGACCAAACCAGTTAAAAATATGTGGACGGGGTGCACCAGTAGCTCACCTGGCAGAGCACAAACC
>JBAJHX010000049.1:17379712-17390507 GCA_037176925.1 Amniataba percoides
GCGTGTTCATCTTTAGGATATGGTTTGTTTGTGTGGCTGTGTGTGTGTGTGTGTGTGTGTGTGTGTGTGTGTGTGTGGGCCTGAGGCTAACTGAAATGAAGCAACACTCAGCAGACACCGCCCCAGGCTAACTTAATATGGGCCTCCTTTGACACAAACACACACACACACACACGGCTAACCGTGGCTTGACGCTGGGTTTCACATCCATTTCGTCAACTGGATACTACCACCCACCAGCGTGCCGCAGAGTGGGAGGTTAGGCTTTATCAGAGGCCGCCTGCGCCGCTCTGCATTTGAACTGCGAGGATCTGAGGCCGTTACCTTAACAGTGTGGCGCTGAACAATATCTCTGCCATCCAGAACTATTTATTTCAAACATGCAGCTCTTCTTACGCAACTCGAGCTGCTGCGGTGTACTCAAATAACCTGCGTAACGTGGCGTGTTTGCGCACCTGCCCGAACAGACCAACGGTGTCTCCAGGCACGCAGCTCAGGGCCACGCTGCAGTCTGATGAGGCCGATATAAGGAGGAGTCGGCCGCCGTGGGAACACATTTCCAGGTGAGTCACACGGTCGAGGTGTGGGCGGAGACTGCACAGTAGTTTTGGAGGTTCTTTGGTCATTTCTCCATCCGGCTCAACACAATAATCCTGATGGACAGAGAAGCAAAGCAGTGGGTTACTCATCTGTGGTTATACACAAACATGCATTTAATGAATATCGTTATAAGACCACTAAGCCCTAAACAAAACCTTTACCCCACACAAAATATTAACATTAACATGTAAGATTCACTGATGATGTTCTCCTAAGCCTTGGAGATGACGCTACTCTGTGTTCAAGTTATTACTAGGGAAGTATCTAGAACAACACATTTTTATACATGTACATCTTGTTTGTAGGCTATCCTTCAAACTCTTTAGATCACGAGCATCTCTCATATTACAGCCCCATGCACATCTCTTCAGCAAAAAAACATTTTGGACATATCTAATTTGCTGCAAGTAATACTATCATCAAAAATGTAAAGTACTTTAATTGTATATGACATAATTACTTTATTTGACATGTTGTGTAATGTGTAAACTTACTCCCGCAAACCACTGCATCACATCAGGGCGAGACCTGATGATGAACTGTGAGGTCTTGTGTCTGAGAGCACAACCTGTATACTGTGCAATCATGTTAGCTGATTCCAGAGTGCGCTCCCAGCTCGCCGAAGGACAGGATTTCTACCAGAGCACTGAGCTTGTCCAACTTCTTCAACTATGCTACATATATACATAAATCTCCATAAATTAAACTGGAAGCCAAATGAGACGCGCCCATTTGAATTCATCCCCTCTTATAAACTGTGACAGAGCGTTGAGCTCTGAATATTGTGGCAATAATACCCGAGAGGGTGTTCTTTTACTGCGATTATGAGCATGACAGTGATGCGCCTTATACCGATGGCGCGATCTAAGTCTTCATAATCTGAGTCAAAAAGTCAAAAGGCCTCTCTGAGGCGTCAGAAACTCTTCAGTTAACCAACATGTGCAATGTATGTAAAGTGTTCATGTGCCTGAAAATACTGATAATGTTGCTTTTGTCTTTAATGAATTTATCCTCTTTATCAAGTCAAATCAGTGTTTTTACATAGACTTCAGTGTTATCATTTGGATATCATCCAAACGATTGACTGATCTGGCCGTGCTCTGGCAAGCTGCTGGCGCTTCAAAATGAAAGACAGTGCTGTCATTTTCAGAGTGAACAACATGCCTGATCTAATGGAAATATCGAGGTTCATTCTCCCCTCACTGTCTCCTACAGTCTGACACTTGATCGCTGTCCCTCCCTCTGGCTCTGTGTTCCCTATCACGCTCTCAGTCTTTGTCACTCCTGGTGTTTAACTTCAGTGTGTAGCAGCGTGGCACACTGCAGCTGATTCACATTATGCAGTGCACTTTACCTGTATGTGCCAAGTTTTGAGCGCTCCCTCCCTGTCAGCCGTGACTAAATATTTTCCGCAGGGGCTGACAGTCATAACGATGGAGCCCAGGTCTCTGTCGTGAGCTGTGAACCGTCCCACCAGGCGGCTCTGGACGGTGTTCCACAGCCTGACCACGCCTGACCCTCCACAGGACACCAAGTCTGCGCCACCTGATGGAAATGAGAGAGAGTGGTTGTCAGAAATGTGTCAGCCACTGCTTGACCTTGGCAGAGATTGACAATTTTAAATCGCATAAATGTAGCATCAGTAGCAAAAACGTTAACAAAGAAATGGGAGCTAAAATGTGTTTTTTTATAGGTCTGCATATACTAAAGGATTTAAGAAAAGGGCCTAAACCTCAACTATTGAACATGCCGAAATAATACCTTTCCACCTTCTCTTTCCTCTGCACCACCTTGGCCCTGTGTTGAACGTGGCAAAATATCCTTTATAACTTGACTGTCTCTGCAATCACTGATGATACACAGATATTCTTAGTTTAGACAGAAGGGCAGGAAGCTGCAAGTCGGGAGCAGATACAGTATCAATGGAAGGAGCAGGTCTGACCGCCCACAGACCACCTCCCAGCCAGAGGCAGAGATTGTACGCGCGCAAAAATAGACTGAGCTTCAGCCAAAATTATGTCAAACTCTGCTGCAACAAAGCCTTTTTCTCAGCAAGAGAGTGGATGCTAAGATGTAAAAAAAAAAAAAAGAAAAAAAAAGAAAAAGCTGAGGCCATGTTGGTAGCATCAAGAAAAGTTGGATCTGGGACAGCGGAAGTTCATAGATACGCTGCTCTATTGACAACTGTTCAGTCATGGGTGGCAAAGGCTCAGTCTCAACAACACACACACACACACACGTACATTCAACCAGCCTGAGCAGCAGGCGTAAAGCCCAGGGTCCAGAGGCTGATTCTGTTTCTTTTCGCCGAGCAGTAAACAGATACAACTTGCAGAAGCAGCAGGTGTAACACTGAGAATGAATCAAACCAGAGTAAGAACCTGAGCATCCACGAGTGTAGGGAAATACAGCGGGAAAAAGACAAGCAAAGCTCTTGAGCTTGAGTTATATACGCATATATAAAAAGTAGTTAAAAGCTGGAAAACTTGGAGCACACTCAGCACATCAAACAGTCACTGACAAGCAGCTACTGTACGGTAACTCAGAACAAGGTACCTGAAGCCTTACTGTCTGTGCAAACACAATATACACAGAGTAATGCGCAGTTTGTATCTGTGCATGTATAACTGTATTTTCAACCAAAAAAAAAAAAATCAAGGCTGTATATGGACTGTATTTGACATTTATTTATTAAAAAAGGCTTTCGATGCAGAACTCTTTCAACTCCTTAAGGTATCTTGTGTTTGCATCAGCTATAACTCTTAATATTGCAGTCTTGCACATAGCGACCACAGTATATATATGGTAGGTTAGATAAATAGGATTTTGGCCTCAAAACAAAAAGGCAAAAATTCATTTGTGGACAAGATGACATGTTAATTTGAGCATGACTCAGGTTAAACTAGAGAGTTTATTTGGGTGAAAAGAACTTATTTTGTAATCTTTCATTCTGGGATAGCTCCTGAGGCACTGCTGTCTAACACTGTTACTCAGGCATTGTGCAGCATCTCGTGCTATTCAGAGCCCATTTTAACAAATCCACACTCTGAGGTTGATAAGGACACATTTGCTTTTGTTAAGTTTTCATTATCTCACCTGCAGCTGCAGACGTGCGTCCTGGTATAAAGAACAATCTGGTGACGGCGATGGAGTTATCTGCAGGGCCTTCATCACCATTCGCGCCGAGGTGAGAGCCCGAGAATTGACCTAGAAAATCAGAGTTGAGCAGAGAATCACAAGATAAAGAGAAAACAGGGAAAGAGAGAAGGAGAAGAGGAGGAGCATTTACTTTACAACAGCAAAATAAAGTGTTGACTTTATCTGCATCTGTGTGTGACAGTGAGACTCGGCTGCTTCTCGCCTTCTCTGTGTTCAGCATGTGGCCGCAGTTTCCTCAAAGCTTTTTCCGTGCTGCTGCTCCACACTATAATCTCTCCATCGTAGCCTCCTGCACACATCAGAATGGAGACGAGACAAAGCGCAAAAAAATGATAAACACATTCCCTTTTTTTTTTTTTTTTGTGGTGTTTATGAATTGCCAAATACACGCTGCAAAAACTTACAGGCTCCACCAAAAGAAATTGTCACATTTTCAAAAGAGCCGTGGACAATCAACACAAACTTTCCCCCAGCACACACACTTTAACTTCCCTCGTCCTGCTGAATCATGCAAGCCGGCCGCTAAAACCACTTCAAAGCTGATAAAGCTCAACATCTGTCCCCAGCTACCATCTGTTCCAGCACTCAAACCTTAACGTTCACCTCAAGAGAAAGTGCTCTTCAAATAATCTACATTATATATAAGAAAGTGCGCGTGCAAGTGTGTGTGTGCGTGTTTATCATATAAGGCAGGAATCTCATCAGGTGGTGCGACAGTTGAACAGCAGGAGTTAATGAGATATGTGAGGAGTGTGTTAGCTATGGGAGGTGCGTATGGGTGAGCAATAGGAGGTATAAAGTTTATGAGAGTGTGGGTCGCCTGCATTATTCATGCAGCCCAGGGCCAGCTTCTGTATTTCAAGTGACTTTTATCATGCCGTGTGTGTGTGTGTGTCTGTGTGTGTGTGAGAGAGAGAGACAGAGGGGGATAAAGTAAGTGAGGGAGTCTAGATATCTGCATCATCTACACAATGTTGAGTCCTTAAACAGAGCTGGATTAACATCACCTTCATTAACTTTTAAGAGTGCTCTAACACACTCAAACTTGGCCATCTCTGACAACACACACACACACAGACCATAACACATAGGCCTCTAAGCACAGGGATATATGTTCATTATTGGAAGAAGAAATATATGAAAGTACATACAAGAGCACTAACAAGCCCTCATGCAACTCATTAAAAGACTGCTCAACCAAGGTAACATCAGAGCTGGCTAAAGAGGTCTGGTAGACTCACAGCTACACACACCAGATTGTTTTTAATTTGCTCTTTTTAACTTGTAGTCTTCAACCCGAGCCGGCACCGAGTTAAGTGACATCAGCTGAGGAGGTTGAGAAGACTTTGCGGCTCTCTCGGGATCCCCAGAAGACTTTGTGCAACTTTTCTCACATATGCAAGAGACCTGCGAGCACACTTTTATGTGGGAAATTGTTCCCCCTTTAACTCCCTAAACTCTCAATAAAGAAATGAACATAAATCAGAGCATCCCCTGCTTGAAAAAGATGTCACTGCTGTCGCTCAGTGTTCGGATTTCTGAGCTTGCATTTCCATTTCTCAGACACTTTGGCCGTCCATCAGCGTTCAGATGAGTTGGTCCTCGGTCGCTTGGAAGGTGCTGGAGCATGGAGGATTAAGGGATCCGAGGGAAGACGGAAGAGCGAAAAAGGCGGAGGTCGTGACTGAAGGATGCACACAGGATCCCGTGTACATGTACCCAGCTGGGTGTGCATATGTGTGTGTGTGCGTGTGTTTGACAGTGTCTGTGTGTGAGAAGCCAAGTGGAACCTAGCGAAGACTCTGAATATGGATGAGGAGGCTTCGGTCCCACATCGGCCAAATGTTCCTGCTGCAACTTGATTCAACTTGAGGCACAAACAGATGCATGAAGGCGCACAAAAAATAAAACACACACACATAAACAGAGGCCTGATCACGCGTGTTTGTGTGTCCGACAGAACTTTAAATTGACTTTTGTCACTGGTGGCCACAATGCCACCACTGCCTTCACTTGGCAGCACTCATACATCATTTGGCACCGCGCATGCTTTGATGTGAAGCAGCATTACTCACTGCAACCCTGAAGAAACGTGCTGGCAACTGGAACCGATGTGTCATCGCTTTCAGACGCCGCCTTTGTGCCCGACGGATTTAGGGAAGAAAGAATTAGCAAAAAATAGTTGACATGGGGGAAAAAAAACACACACACACACCGTGGCAGCTCACAACCACCTTTTGCGTCAGTGCGTGAGCAGATGAGTGTGGAGACGTAGGAAATCAAGTCGTAAATGCGATTCATCCTTTTTTTTCACATTCGCCCAAAGGCCAGAGAAAGAAACAGGATATTAAAATGTAGGAGGAATTTATGAATGAATTCTATCATTATATCTATTTATATACATGCATGGTATGTACTCACACTTTTGAAGACAGGAATCTATTCCAAAAACCAAAATCATCACAAACAGGTCACTGGTTTAATCTTTTGTTTTACTTAGGGGACAGTCGACTCCGTGCCAATGACAGGTTGAGTGCTGCAGTTCAGCTCCTCATACAAAATGCTATTTATGAAGCGAGGCATTTGCATTCACCACACAGGTTGCCAAGACCTCGAGTTGCATTGATACTCTGACCCGACTGACTGAGTGAGAGAACGAACATCACAGATAACTGGAGATTTCCTTGCAAAACACTCTGCTGGCCAACTGCAAAGATATTCAATCACAGATTTTGTTTTGTCAATTTCTTGCATCAACTATTAACAAAAGGATTCAGCGGTTTGGTTGAAGCCCAGAAATGCAATCGCACCATCACATCAGACCTGCACACACACACACAACATACAGAATTCTACTCTCTCTTTCTAGCATACACACACACACATGCTTGAAATAGTTATGTTTCATTTCCCCTCACTCCCACTGAGAGAGCTCTAATAAACATAATTTAAACTGGGTATTTGGATTAAATTGGAGGTGGAGGGTGCGGCGTGGGGCTGCATGTGTGGGCGGGGAAAGAAATGCAGCAGGCGAACTGAGGAGATGAGGTAAAAAATAAACAGAAGTGAACGGGGAGTGTCAGAGAGTGGAAAGGAAGAGAGGAAGTTATGCAGAGAAAGACAGAAAGAGACAGAAAGAGAGAGAGAGAGAGAGAGAGAGAGAGAGGAGCTGAGCACGCCGACAAAGAAATTGAGGAGCGAACTTTGAAGAAGTTTCCAAGTTCACAGAGTAGCTCCTGAATTGTGCTTTTGTTCCAGCTCCAACTATTCATTTCCTTCCAAACCATTTCTCCCTCCAGCTTCGAGAACACCCACTCCTATCTACCTTTCCACCTCCATCCCTCACTTCATCGCTCTCTATACTTATCTCTGGGGCTGATGCGTCTCCAAAGGCCGGGGAAGGTCTGCGGTTTGTGTCTGCGAGCCGCTCGCAACAGACTGGTAAACTGAAACTGAACTTTCGATACGTGAGCCAAAGTGATACAAGTTCACAAACTCGAGAGCACACTGGGGGAAAATTGGGTATGGAGTGTTTGTAGTTTGATGGTTATAGGAGTGGACCAGTGACTGGAGGATTGCCAGTTCGATCCCCCAGGCAGAAAAATCTAAGAATGTGATGAGTGCCGAGGCGCCTCGCTGGTATTTCAAAGTGCGCTGTCTTCACATGCTAAAGACCTTAACAGAGGGGCTCAGTCTGATGATCTTTTGTCAGGATGTAGATTTTTTTTTTTTTTTTTTTACATTACAGGCAACTTCTTTGTTACTTTGGGTTAACAGCAACTGTCAGGCTTGAGTTGCTGGATGTGACAGCTTGACAAATGGGATCAAATGCCAAAGGGTGCACAAAGTTATTTAAAAAAATAACAAAAAGGAAAAAAAAAAAAACAAAACTGTAAATTCATGCGCAAAAAAAAAAAAAAAGAAAAACTTTGGAGACGAGTTCCAAAGATCATGTGAACTCACAGAAGTGAAATGAAATGTAGAGTGATTGAAAGAAAACTCCTCGCCAGCTCTTCCATCAGCCAGAGGCGGCCAGTGTTTCTGCATTTTAATAAGTGCTGGTCTGGTATTAGGACTCCTCACTGATTTCACATGTGTGAGTCATTCCCATCTAATACCTCTGAATCCGAGCACTGATCAGCTGCCTGATCATTTTGATGGTATGGAATTTTCTCCAATGCATAATTAGATTTTTTTTTTTATATGTTATATATCTTTTTAAAAACACCTACAAAAGGAATACCCATGGTGAGGTAATAATAATAATAACTTTAATAATAACTTTTTGTACAGACAAACAAAATTAAGAACAAAAAAAAATAGCAAGGCAAAAAACAGCAGAGGAAATTTGCTGGTCTGAATAATTGTTTCTCAAAGCTCTCTGTGGGTAGTGCTTAGTTATGGTTATATTACCTCACGCGCACACACATGCACACACATGTGAGAGACAGGAAGTCGGAAAATCAGAAAATACAAGTGAAGACTTGGAATAATTGAAACGAGATCTCTATCTTCTCAGACGAATACTGTATATGTTTTTTTTTAATCATATACGCTGCGTGACCTTTCCGGTGCACCTGGCTTTACCACAGCTTTAATGAAGTATTTAATTAGAGCAGGACTCGCCAATTAAGAGGCTCTAACATGCAAAGGTTTTCAGCCTGTGGTGGAGGCAAATGTCAGCTGAGAAAAGAGGAAAAGGTAAGCTGCAGAATAAAATGCTGATTTATGGAGGGAAAAAAGCCAGAAACACATCTAAAATATACTTTTCAGCAGCAGGACGTACACTAACAAAGGGCAACAAGGAAGAGCTGAGTCTTAAAAGGCTGCTCCACACAGGGAGTTTCTAATTTGATTATTTTCAGTTTACTTATAGTATTTTTCGTTAACCATATCTCACAATTTCACTGCAATCATAATATGAATATTTTTTTTTTTACGATGAACCAAATATGCTAAAAATACAGGGAGTCCACAAATATCTGAGTTGTACTTCTGATTGTGAGTCCTGAAATATATTATCATGAGTCTCTCAGCACGCACACGTGTATACAGACACACATAAAAACAACACAGAGCTATTTCCAGTAGAGAGAGATGTGTGGAGCACGAGTCCTTTGATAACAACACCACTTACTTTAATCAGCAGATAAGTGCTCCCAGTTATTTTTCATTTTACTGAAGTTTTTTTTTTTTTTTGTGGCTTTTTTTTTCTAAGATTCATTTTCATTTCCTCGCCTTTGTTGTTCCTTCCCCCTCGTTCCATCTCCCTCTTTCCTCTGCGCGAGCTCTCATTCTTAATTTAAGTCATGAGACCACACAGAAATACATGAGGCACACAAGCACCCTTGTGACACTTCTGCTCAAATGAAAGTTGACTTAAAAGAATAAATAAAGTATACTGATAAAGTATATTGATTGATCAGTACTCACAATGAGCCAGTTACTTGATACAGTGTGCTGGTGGAAAGTGTTTGTGGGTAAAATGCCATCCGTCATCTTTACATTTACAGTGTCTCTTTTTATCTTTTTTGTAATCGAGTGTTCATCACACACACACACCTGTGACCAGAGTCTGTGGTGGCTGGAAGGCGGCGCAGAGCATGTCGCCGCGATGCTGTACTCCCCCTTTCCACTCCGATGGTTCGACAAGAGACTGCGAGAAGGAATGCAGACGGAAAACTGTCAGCATCCTGCAGAGACACGGACAGAGAGAAGATGGTGGTGAGAGGTGAGAACAGAGCGTCACATGTGCAAAGTGTAGACTTTCTTTACGGCATACCTGTTGATGTACAACCTGCTTCATCTGCAAACACACACGCTAACACACACTCAGTTAAAAGTTCATCAGGATCATCTTTGCATTATCATTATCCTTATTACCAGTAATACTAGGGAACAACAGACTGCAACAGTAGTCGCAGTAATGACAGTAGTAGTGTAGTGATAGAAGTAGAGTATATAGAGTATATAGTTCACATCCAAGATAAAACTGATAAGAAGGTGGGACTGGAGGGGAAAAAAAGGTGCAATTGTCAAGCTTGCTGCCACTTCAGCACCACGGACAGCAGCAGGGACTTTATCTGCGATAGTGTCGGGTCAGTGAACGAGGCTGAGAGCATCTTCAACTTTTCTATTTGAATAATATGCGAAATTCTTTCAGATTTTCTACCATAAAAAGGGAAATTGTGGATCTTTTCACATTTTGGAGCAAATCTTAATGTGAAAGGAGCAGTAATAATATCATGCATAACAGCATCATGCAATAAAGGTTATAAAAACACAGTGCAGTTTGAGTCACATTCAGATTTTCTCACATTCTGAGACAGATGGCAGGTAGAGATTGTATTTGACGTGAATCCATTTTATTTTGTCAGGCCTCACTGGAATCACGTGTCAGATTATTCCGACACACTTTATATTTTCCCTGCAACAGATTCAAACTTTTCTTCACACATGCTAAGCAGCAACACGTTTTTAATGAACACGGAAGCTGTTCCTTTACACTACAGTGCACCGGCAGACATCATCCATATTCATCATCTCAGAGGGGTTTTTAGAGCACCTGCAACCTTTTTGCTCTGTGTGAGGATATCACCTTTACTGCTTTTGATTGTTGTGCAGGTACTGTAGATCAAATAAAAAATAATGATGATGATAGTGAGCTGACGTTTCAAACTGGGGGATATGTCAGTGGGATGTGAGCATTTGAGGCTGCATGAGATGCTATGTGCAGCAGAAGGCAATAGGACTTTGAGTTAGATGCCAGGCGACACAGCGCTATATGGATTAAACTGTGGTCGAGGTGGATGTGAAGAAACAGGAAATTATATGAGTGATGAAAGTCACAACGGCAGTATTTTCCTTTACTGCCGCTGATCTGTCGTCTATGTTCTCTTTACCGCTGTGACACCCGAGAGAGCAAGGCGGTGTGTGTTACTGTGTGTGTGCGTGTGTCTGTTTTAGTGTGTGTGTGTGTGTGTGTGTGTGTGTGTGTGTGTGTGTGTGTGTGTGTGTGTGTGTGTGTGTGTGTGTG
>JBAJHX010000049.1:17390607-17417111 GCA_037176925.1 Amniataba percoides
GTGTGTGTGTGTGTGTGTGTGTGTGTGTGTGTGTGTGTGTGTGTGTGTGTGTGTGTGTGTGTGTGTGTGTGTGAAGAGAAAGACAGAGAGAGAGGGAGTCGTATAACTTGATGATAGCACACTGCTGAGTTCAGCTCACTGGGTGTGAAATGATGATGATGAAGATGAAGAGCAGATGTGATGTGGGTATACAAAGAAACACACACACACACACACACACACACACACAAGGTAGTGATACTCGTTAGAGTCCAGATGTCTGGTTGGCTCTGAGTCTTTGGCAGGCAGGGGGAGAGGGAGCAGGAGAGGACAGATAGAAACACACACAGTCGTGTTTCCATCACTTCAGAGGACCTTACAATGACATCACATTTTTGGAGACTTGTCCGAACCCTAAGCTAACTTTACCTTGTCCAAAACAAAACAAGACTTCACCCTAGAACTTGAAAGGTGAGTCCTCACAGTGACATCTTAACAGCTTTATGTCTACACAGCATGAGTAGAATATGTCCACACACACACATACCCATTCTCATTCATAGACAAACAGATGATGTATATTGTAAGTATGTAAATAAACAAATAACAGTCAATTAAAATACTCTTGCCTTTCCCAGCCCATCACCAGTACACTCCTCTTCAGCAGCAGCACCTGTGTGATACTCACGGCCCGACCCAGGCCGGCGTTCATTCTGTGAAGACAGTGGCCATTGAAGTCCCACACCTGCAGAAGTGTCATCACAACAGAAAATGTGTTTCATTTTGGAGCACGCTGAGATACAAACAGAGAACAACAGTCAACATTTCACCTTTCTTCAAACATTTAGCTGAGCGTTATGTCGCTCCATAGGCGGCACATGTCACTCCCCTTTGCTCATCTTCACATTCCTTTTTCTTGTCAGGAAAATAAAGTCATAACAGAAATGACAGACATTTGTATTCACTTTTGAAGTCAAGATTTTTTTTAAAGAAAACCCAAGCAAGGACAAGAACTATGAAGCTACGATCCTACTGTACACCCATCAATCCGGGCAGCTAAGGCAGTATTTCACACTGTCTTTCCAGTTTTGCATTATAGAGCAGTTTGGATCCGTGTTCTGGCATTTAACAAAGAAAAGCTGATTGGCCCAATGGGAGCGTTGTAATTAAAAGGTCAAAATTTCATATTCTGAACGGCCCTAACTGCTACACCACGGGTTTCGGTGTTGATGAAAATTGGAGAGATGATGCATCTTGTTGCTAATTGGCCCAAGGGGTGCCTGCTTCTTCTGCTGACGGCGAGGTCTGTGGTTGTTTCAAATGGCACGGTGAGCGCATACCTGACGCTGCTTACACACACACGGGATGCACGTGGCTGCATTCTCTCAAGGGCTCATGGGGTCAGAGAGCTGATGTGGTTGATTATATTGATTGTAATATGCATAATTATACATATTATTTATTTATTTTTTTATCTGTGGAATTACTGAGCTTGGAGTCATTATGCAGTGCGTGAGTGCAAAGTGCAAATGCAGTCACAGGGCACCGCATATTTGAAATATAAACCAAACGTGAGACTCGCACAAGAATAAAAAGCTGTACAAGATTCTGCCCAGATACAACACATAATTAGAAAGGGTACCGACAGAGAGAGCTAACAAACACTCATTACACAAGGTGTCGATATGCACAACTAAACACACACCTTCTCACTGATGCACAAGCGTGCAGTTATTTTCATACATATGGCCACTTCCATTTGAGTGACATGTGCCCTTATTTGGTGGTTGGTGATTTTTGCTGCGCTGGTTCTCACAAATTGTATTTGCTCAGTTTCCACAGACTCACATCACAGCTATTGGACTGTCTTCTGATATAATTTGATGGAAATATTTCAATTTTGCGACAGGTACTACTGTAAAGGCTCTGTTTTTTTTTAGTGGGCGGGCTAGTTAAGTCTGCAAACTGAAAAGTAAACTGAAAATGAAACTGAAGAAATTTCTTTTATTTTCAGATGTCAAACAGTTCTTCAAGTCTCCCTCTCGTGTACATCCAGTGGCTTATGCAGTAAGAAGCGACATAGCTACAGAGCCTCCTCAAAATTATAACCATATATCGAGTCTTCAGTTGCAACTGAGAAACCACGATACACCCCCTGTTCAAGTTTGTGGGTAAATTAACACATTTTAATGAGTGCACATGCAAATTATTGAATGTTTTCAAACAGTCTGCCACTTCATCTTCTTCTTCACATCTCTTCACACTCCATCCCCTGCTGTTTGCATTTCACAGTTTGCATCTCCATGAGGACTGACCTGCAGCGATATAGTTCACAGATGAGCCACAAGTGTGTGCGCGCGTGTGTGTGTGCGTGCCTGTCCACCTACTTTGACCTCTCCATCGGTGCCTGCAGTAAACAGCCGGGTCTGCGTACCATCCAGGGCCATGGTGGAGATCTCAGCGTTGCCATGGCAGCGGTGGAACTGCTTGACCTTTTGGCCAGTGTCAGCCAGCCAGCAGATCACAGAGGAGGCAGAGTCACTGCTGACTACCTGCAGAGAGACAGACAGAGGATATCAATCATCAAAAAAGAGCCTGATCCGTTTTCCGCTGATGTATCCTTTAATGACTCTCACATAGCCGAACCATTCTCCGCGCTTCGTTACTCTTTATTTTACTACTAAGCCTCCACTGAAGAAAATATGCAACTAATGCTGCTGTCAAGTGGGAGTAACAGCAGTGGAGAAAACAATCAAGAGTGGATGCACTTTTTAAAAAGAGACATGTTCACACTAGATGCATTAGCTGTTGTTTTATTTGTGTGGTGTTTAAAACTGTTGTCAGCAGTGTAAATCTGTCATGGAGTGAGGCAAAGGGAGCAAAACAGGCAATAAAGCATAATAATGACAGACGAGTTAAAAGCATTATTCATCTGTAAGCCTTGCTTGTATTTGAATATTTAATGGCCCAGTTACATCAAACTGTATCTTCTCCAAATTACATCAAAACATACTTAATTTAAGTCTCACAAAATCAAAACAACATTCACAGATGTTTAATGAAGTCAGCATACTACATGATAAAGCTATAATTTCATCAATACGTTTGCATTTATTGCATTTTTAAAGAAACTGTTGCAGCATTTGCAAAACAATGTCACCTCATCAGTATCAGTTCTGTGGCTTTTGATGATATCAGATGATCTTCAAATACAGAAGGATGAGAAAAAGTTGATTACAAGTCCTTAAAGTGCTCAAAGAAAATGGAAATTTAATTCTACATTTCCATGACAACTTGACAAACTCCACCTTGATGGATGATGGAGAACAAGTGATATGATTGTAACTTCAGTGACCAGACTGAGTTGAGACTGTCTCTCTGTTTTCAAGGTCAACGCTGAACTTTCAAACTCAAACGACAGTAATCATCAGTATCTGAGTTTTCTGCCAAGTTAGTATACTTATACAAGTTTTCAACATCTCCACTGTCTGTCACTGTCCTGTTGCTTGCCACAAGTCTCCATATAAAGATAAACAAAAACAGTTTATGTACCTGTCTGAACAGACTATTATACAGCACACAGGTAACAGGGTGTTCGTGGCTGCTGGTCCTCTTCTCCACCCTCGACGTCTCCAGCAGGAGGAGCAGACTGTTGAAGGAAAGCAGGAGGAGTTGACGTTCCTCGTGGAGGAAGAGGAGGGTGTGTGCGTCCTCCTGCGTCTTTGGGAAGACGCCAGCCAGGCGGTGAACACACAGCTGACTGGATACATCCCACAGACACAGGACCTGGATAGTCCAGAAGAAGAAAGTTAAGAACAAGACATTATCATAATTACAAAACAAATACGCATCGACGCCAAGGAGAATGGCGACTCTCGCGGCAGTTAGTCAGAATTCACAAGAACTCTGCCATATTGCTTTACGGCACCAAACAAGATAACTGTCGCTGTTCCAGGAACTCTTCCAGAGGAAAGCGAGGTAAAGCTTTCAGAGTTTCTTGCGATGGCAGATGGTGTTTGAGCAGAAGGCAGATGGAACATAAATCACTCCTAAAATATTCATTATCTTCAGAAAAAAAAGAGGCAAACATGCACGGGGCTGTAACGAGGAGAAGGAAAGCAGCACAAGCGGCAACATCCTCTTTACAGGGGGAAGAAGAAGGAGGGATTAAAGGAGATGCGGTTTTAATTTTGAGAAACGCCAGCTCTTATAATGGCAACAGTGTGAAACCGGCTACCAATCATCTCCAGCACGGCCTCCTTCCTCTGCAGTAATTATGGCAAGGTATAACAATTAATACAACAATGATAGGGCTCTTTATCATTACATTATCTTTTCTCGCAGAGCGCTGCACACAAATACACACACACACACACACACACACACACACATAAACTCCCACCTTATCTTTAGAGTAGCTGAGCAGTTGTGGCTTGGTCTGCATGAAGCGAAGTGCGACGACGGGGCTCGTGTGTCCACTGAGTGCACACAGTGGCTTCAAGGTCACGTTCGGGTTCCACAGCAACACCTGATGATCGGCGCCGGCCGTGGCTGTAACCAATCAGAGTGTCCCGGTTAATCACAGGAAACCATGCTGTTTTTAGTCCACTCACAGCCAGGTCAAAGTTCAGTGGGGCATTTGATCATCTTGATGCCTCTCTATACCTTTGTGCATGAATTAGAAAAGTATCAATCGGCTTTAGGTTTGGGCTAAAAAAGAGAACTGGTGGAACAACTTTAAAAAAAAAAAAAAGGTTCACAACTTCACTGTGGAGCTGTGAGGGGGTCATAATCCGTGAGTGCCTGTTTATGTGCAGCACAAAGCGTAACAGCTCCACTTTGAGGATGGAGAATCTTGTGCACAGACAAGTTTATTTCTTAAATCAGGTGATGTTGGTTTTAGTTTTAGTTTGTAAAAAAACTAACTTGAGCGAGCATGTCGAAGATCACAAATGATCTGAGTCTGAGCACACGTCGGCCCCCACCTATGAGATTGAGTGCAAGGTGGTGGTCTACGTCCCACACACCCCTCTTTGTGAAGAAAGAAGTGACTCGTAGACTCCTGCTCTCCTTTTCCCTCCAGCCGATCGCCACGCTGCTCTGCGGCCGGGTGCTGCACGAGACGAAGGCCTCCAGCGAGGCCAGGTAACGTACTGCAGAAGGCAGGAGAGAGTCAGACAGTGAGGGTAAATTAGGTGTGACAGATACTGTAATTAGCTTTACTACATCTACAAAGAGTGAGTAACACTGAGAAAGAACGAGTCTGCTCATGAGTTCAAGTTAATTTGAAACTGGATGTGAGTGGCATACATTTGCCAACTAAATTAACTTTTTGTTTCTTTTTCTCTGTTGTTTTGCTCCTGTTCTTCTTTACTATTGTAGTCATTGTTATTGTCTATCTATTGTTCCTAATGCCTCAGCAGTGCACCGCTATTTTGTTTTGAGCTGTAGAAAAAAAAAAAAAAAAAAAAAGGTACGCATTCTGACTATCATAATAATAATTATTATACTTAATTTATACAGCACTTTCCAAAACAAAGTTACAAAGTGCTTTATATCATTGAGCCAGGATTAAAACATTTCAGGGCTGCAATGAGGCAAATGAAATCAGGCAATTAAAAATAATACATTGGAATAAAATACCCAACAAATAAGATAAGAGCAACAATAACAAAACTAAAACAGATAAAATAGAAGTGTGTTCTGGTTTTCAAAAAAGAGCTAAGCGAGTTTTGTGAAGTGATTTAAAAGATGTCACTGAGTCTGCCTCAGTACATGATTAAATGACTTTTGTGGCTTGTTTTTCACCCAGTTTTTTGGCTACAAGTTTGAAATTTGTAGGCCAGGAGCTAAGATTTATAAAAGGGAGGTGGTCTTCAGAGTGGGAGTGTTGGGACATCCAGCACTTTATTTCTGACATTGCCTTCTTCACTGATTTTAATGGGACATAAAATTGTATGTCATCCATCTAAGAATGGTCCTGAATATGGTGTTATAGTGTTAGAAAATACAATAGGTACTTGTGTATGACACAGAATAATAAGGCCACAAGGTAGAGGGACAATAGAGAGGCAGCATCACCTCTATCTTATGTCCAAGAATTTATAACATCAGCTGTAAAATATCATTTGTTTCTGTAATGAGGATGCTGTGAACTGAAAATAGTTAAAAATGGATTAATGACCCAAAATGGCTGAGCAAGGCTGAGGGGTCGCAGCGTAGAGATGGTTGATATGACCTGGTGATGTGGACGAATGTGTGACTAAACAGAAAGAAAGCCTCTATGATAGAAAACAACAGACCTCATCAATCAAGATGTTTCATCCACACAGATTTGATATTAGCAGTTTATGCTTATTTATATACATTTAAGAAGAAATAATGCAGCAGACGTTACTTGCAGAGGGGATGAATTACTTTCAACTGCAACAGATTCAGTGTAAAACAACATTGCAACATGTTTAGATGATGACACACCAATCATTTTATTTCATTTCTTCAAATTAGACACTTCATCCTGCTGATGCCAAAACCCTTTCACCACCAGAGCTCTGAAGGACATCCACTCTCTGAAATGCGCTGTGCTAAATGTGCATTGACCTCAACCCTGCTGTATAGTAAACCAACCAATCCACAGGCGCTCAGCACAGCATAGAATTAGGCCGGTTTGATTTGCTCACTGGTATTACAGAAAACGTAATGGATCTTACATCACCATCTATCTCAATTAACACTTTGATTGAGAACAGCTAAATTGGATGCCACACGTCTCTATTAGAGGCTGCTTAGCTTTCAAACGCTGCACAAATAAGTGCGGGCTGCGAGATGGCATGTGACAGTCGCAGGTCAAAGTTCGGCCGCATAGCTGGGGCAAATAATTACGTCTGATTACATTTCATACAGCACATCTTTTCTCCTCCCAGCGAGTTAAAAGATCAGTGGATTTTCAGACAGCGTCGCATGACTCATCACTGATTAATGAGGCCTCCTCTCTTTCACTGACACACACAAATCAGAAATGGAGCCGTTCGCGATGCGGCCCGTGATAGATAACATCTGCTTTAGCCAGCGGTGTTTGTGTGATGTCACGCTTACTGCAGGGACTTTAAAGGATTTAAAGGATTCACTGTACATCAAGAGTGTCAAAGCAACCTTCTCTTGTCCGGTAACAAAATCAGTGCAAATTTTGGGAGATTTTACCTCCACGCTGACGTTCGTCGTCAACGTTCATTTTAATTCCTTTGCTCACAACATTATCTGGATATGTTAACGCTCCTCTCTCTCGCACACTTCCGCTAGCTCTCCTTCCTTGTCCTTACGGGTCTGTGTCCATCCCAATTTCCTCCAAATTTCCTCTCAGTTTTCCTCTCTGTTCCACCACCCCACCATCACTCCTTACCCGCCCCCCCTCTTTCTCTCTGGTGGCCCGTGAGCCTGAAGGTTTGGAGGTCTGGATAACCAGCCATGTCTAATGGTACACAGCCCACTCATACTGCAGGGTGGGCAACTTCAAAAGAACAGCACCAGCACCCCAGAGGTATGCAAACACACACATACACAGTCGCAGACGCTCCCCTCCTTTCCTTTCTCACACTCTCAAAACACCACATTTACACACATGGCAAACCTCGGCAGACACTCTCCTGTTGTTTCACACGCATGCGCGCGCACAGCCTGTAAAATTTCAATTAACCATCGCTTTTAATGTTCTGGCATTGTCTCCTCTGTTTCCCGCTTTTTTTATTTTCCCTTTGTTTTCCCATTTGTCGTGCTTATTTATATGTGCTTTATTCTTCCCCTCGCACCCCCCATCAGAATCTCCCCTTTCAGCCAAGTTAGTCTCACAGCGCTGCCTCTGCTGAATCATTATCAAACAGCCCAATGACTCTTCAGAGGGGCTCCGCGCGAATGATGCAATCGAGATACAACTAAGCGCCCTCTTTGTTACCCAGGCCGAGCTGGAGTGGGGAGTCTCAGGGGGGCAGACCTCAAGCCCGTGACTTTATGCCAATAGTCAAAAGTCTGGCTGTGCTAGACTATAAAGTGGATGACTCAGGACTCGCTGCATGTGCGTCGGCATGTGCGTGCCTCAGTGACAGAGACACACCCAGGCATTTCCATGGTGTTGCATAAGCCGTCATTATGGTGATGCTGAAAAAGTCAGCACAGACAGTGGCTCTCATCCCACCTGTCAAGGTGAAGGTACGTGTGTGTGTGTGTGTGTGTGTCAGGTAATCCCTGACACCCAGAGTGTGTTTTATTTGCCTCTGTCATTTGAGCCACTCATTTTTTTTTATCTTTGCTTTTGTTCTGTCCAACTAAACAAAACTCTGCTGCCCCCTTCCTTTGAATACAATAATGAAATAGTAGACGTATAGAGAGGTTTGGGTTGAGCGAGAACAATGAAGAGTGAGGGAAACAATGGCCCAGCGACAAAGACAGGTGTGTGTATATTTCATCATCAAAGACGGACTGAAAGTCAAGTTTGGCTCCATGTTTTTATCTCGTACTAACTTATAAGAATACGACTTTTCATATGCTTTCATGAATGTGAGTGTGCTCGAATTTCCTACCTTTTCTAACCCAGGCAGGCGCATGCGCTTGGTGTGCCACAGTATAACAGCAGCGATGCTTTCCTTTGACCAGCTCGTCCCACAGGATGATGTCTGCCGAATCTGAGTCCATCCTCAAACTGAGTCTCTCGAACAAAGAGATATGAGCTGAGGTGAAATACAAGGCGCTGACCTGGGATAAGATACACACACACACACACAGTTATAGAGCAATGGAGGGATGTCCACACACAGATGATGCAGAAAAATTAATACTCCTGACAATATTCTGCCTCCTTCCTTCTATTATTCCTTTGCTTCTCTCTGTCTGTGTATCACCTGTCCTCCAGTGTCTCCTATGGTGAGGACGGCCTGGTCCGGGTGAGAGGGATCCACCCAGTAGTCCAGACACCAGGGAGTAAACTTCAAACCCTAGACAAGACAAGAAGTGGTGTATATAATGTTTTATTCAATGTCTATCCACACATTTCTCGGGATATATTATGGATACTCTGGGTAGCTGCCATAGCTGTTACCTGGAGTTTATACTTGCAGCTGAAGTCCTGTTTGGACAGAATGTCATAAAAACACACCTCCTTACTTGTGAAGGACACAGCGATCTGAGAATAAACATTAAGGAGAGTAATTATAATAAATATAATTAGTGGAAATCCGGAAAATATTAATATGTATTATACAACAGAATTATGTGTCAGCCGCAAATATGTAGATTAAGGAATTGCTAATTAGAGGTATTGATCAATTATTGATGGTCTGATTACTGAAAAAAGAATGTTTATTTTCTGAACATTATGCAACAGCATCGTGTCTGCAGTGCCACTAACCAAAACCACTGATCAATAATTAACCGAGCTGAGTGAAAAGCTTGTTTACCTCAGCACCGTGCAGTATCTGCCCCAATAACTGAGGTTACGCATCAATAATTAACTTATAAATTCATTTTTACAGTAGTGGGGGTTTTTTTCAGTTGTGCAAACTATATAACAAGCAGGGCACAATCATTTCACTGACTGATCAACTGCTCATCATGCAACTTTGAGAAAGTGAAAGTGACCTTGTGTGCATTGTGCAGCAGCACCACGTCTGTGACCCAGAGGTCTTTGGGAGTGACTGTGCTGTTTTGCAGGCGATGGGTGTGCAGAAGGGACACGTCTTCTCCGTCGCGCAGCCCCACAGTTCCTCCTTTACTCACGGTAAGATACTGACCCGAACTCTGCAGGTGTAACACCTGGGGAGACCAGAGGACATTACAAGACAACAGCATTTAACCGGCACAAATATACGCACCGCTGACCTTCAGAGCAGAGTTAATCCTCTTTGTGATGCGGTTTGTCATTTTAAAGTGGCGTTAATTAGTTAAGTGGAGCCCATTATAGTGAAATACAAAGTATTTCAGCTTAAAGTATTTCCTATCTTTCTTTGCTAATCTCTGGCTATAAAACTACACTAAAATAACTCCATTAAGCATGAGACAAGTAAGTGGGGCACATTCTTCTCTGCTGAAACCAATAAAACAAAAAGGATTAATGAATGATGCCATTTTATTGGCTATGCTACAAGAAAAAAAAAGGCTTGAGCTGACTGCGTCTGATGAGAAAGAGATACTGAGTATCTTTAATGAAAGAAATGTTTATTAATACTTATAGAATAGAGGTCAGGGATAAGATGTACTACCAATGCAATTACTGGGTCACTTTCCCACAGACGACTGCAGGCTTTGTAGGATCTCTCAGATTGGCGTGTCGTGCATTTATCTCTAATTGCTCTAATAACCTATTAATCTACAGCTGGTGTGTCACTGGTGCGATGAGTTTCTAGTGGCTTTTTCTTTTCACAGATGTACCGAGTGGAGCGCTGATATTTTTGGCAGTCTGTAACCTGCCGTGTATCACCTTACGAACGTGTTAGACTGCTTTTAAAACTGACATATACTGCAAATTGCCCTTCAGTTAGTCCCTTTGTGATAAAGAGCCAAAGCGCCTTGCCCGCGTTTCAAGCTAACCTGCCCCAATAAAACGATTGTTTTACTGAAACTGAAGCCTCCATTGTTAAATGGGAACAACATCAATATTTTTCTGTGTGTCAAGGGTGAGGTCATCAAATCCTACTGTTAATAGGAGCAGTAGATTTCCATTCAGCTCACGATGAGGAAACCCAATAAAATATTTCAGCAGTGAGGAGGACCAGTGAAAGACAGTGGAAAAAATATGTGTAAGTAAGTACTAAAATTTGAAAGGTACATTATTGTGCAGTTTCTTCCCAATGTTAAAGGAAAGAGAAATATATTAATTTTACTTTGAGATTTAAAGCTTTAACTGTTTCTTAGTTTGTTTAGGTAGCTTTTAATGTATTGACTCTGGTGGAGGGGCCTTGAAATAAAAGAAAAAGTGGGAGGTGCTGAATCCAGTTTTCTCACAAGTAACATTCTGGCAGTGAAAATCAGACGAACAAATCTGGGGAAGGCGAGTTTGTTCACACTTGGTGGTAACAAACAACAGTTATACGCAGCGAGGGTACAGCTCTGGTGAAAAGCCATTTAATGCTTAAGGTACAAATTTAGCACTTTATATTCTAGCAAAGAATTGCACGTTTGCAATTTTAGAGCAACACCAAGAAACATTAGCACTAATTAGGTGACTTGTTTCTGGCCACCGGACAAATAAACAGAAGGTTCAGTCGCCCTTTAGCTGTGTTTTGGTCTCCACCGACTCCCGAGAGAATCGTCTGCTAAACATTTTCTGCCATTTGGTGAATTTGAAATTAGCACACGGGGGGGTTTATCAGGGCTTTAATGGCAGAGATGCTACTAAAACACTAAAGTTGCGGGGCCGTAAAACAAAAAGCAGCTGAAATGCGTTAAAACTCTGTGCAGAGATGAAGTGAGCTCGGTGAACGCACATTAATTCTCAGCAGGTTCGTCACTACAAACCGCTATTCACATTAAAAGCAGCCATTTGATATATTTTTGAATAAAGATATGGATTATTGCAGCTTTAAGTATATTTTCCACATTTTCTATCCCGTCTGCCCTTCTTATTAAGTCGTGCCACATTTTACTAAACAGCCTTAGGGACAGCAGTGAGAGCGACGTCAGTCTGTGTGCCTGTCTGAGGCTGATCCGAGAGGGGTCAGAACCTTCCAGCCATTTGGAAAACAACTTACACAAACACTCTGACATTTTGACATTCTCAGGATTGAAAGATTAAAGTGGTGAGCCATCACTTTAACCACCGCAGTCGGCACTTTACACCGGCCGCTTCATTTACATATTAATTGATAGATGTTAAACTTAAGGGAGTCCGGGGCCATTTATCTCAAAAGAGGTGGGCCATTTTGATGAGCAAGAACCTAATACTTTCGAACTTTTCCTCGCACAATGTTTAATAATGTGGAATTCCAGCCAGTCAGCAGAGTTTTGGATTCTCCAGTCGGTCAATGTCACAACGTATTTCAGATAACTGCTGCAGTAGATCATGTGTTTATGATGGGCAGCATGTTCGAACTAAATAACTTTCTTCCCCTCAGGCCTCCAGGATGTCAGCGACCCCTGTACCTTTTGAACTGGGTCTCGATGCGGACAGGTCAGAGTGCGTGGCGGCTTCCAGCAAGGCGCGCGGCTGCTTCTGGTGCTCTTCACTTTGTCGGAGAGCTCCAGCAGCAGAAAAGAGCACAGGCCTCCCCAGTCGACGCGCCCCTCCTCCGTCATTTCGTCGACGTCCAGGAGGAGGCCGCGGTTCTCCTGCGTGGCGACCACGCTGTCAAACAGGAGGCCGTACTCCTCCTCGGAGCCTCGGCCGACTGATGACCGAGCCAGACGGATGAACTCGGCTCTGGAAAGGGAGCGAGGTTCACCCGAGGGGTCCTGCATGAAGAGAGAGGAGACACCGCACGATGTCTGCACATTTCTAACGAGACCTGGAGGTGTGGTACTACAAGATGGTGGCAAACACAGAAATGCACAGTAAATCATAACACGTGTTGCTGACGGATTGCTGTACAGTGAGATTTCCTAGAAAAACCTGATTAAACAAACACTCACCAAGAAAAGGGCATGTAGCTTTCTATAGTCCTCTGTGTTCATCCTGCTCTCCAGCTGCGCCACCTCCATCCTCGTTCCCATGGCTACAGCTAGCACTTGTCAATCAATCACAGACACACCAGACAAGGTCAGGGAGGTGAAGCATGTGTGTGTGTGTGTGAGAGAGAGGGCCTGTATTAAAGACTCGCAGTCAAATAATAACTCGCATTTCTAGGTGTTACATGACGAAACAAGATGTTCCCAGCTCCGGTAATCCCTTAGTAACCTTCTATATCTGTTTCGCAGCGGGTTGTCATGTCACCATAATCATACGGCAAAGTCACAGCAGCAGCGGACTTCCTTTGTTGCTTCTTTTTACCCAATCCAAAACATGTCTGTGCTGAATGGTGTGCAAAGGTCTTTCATTTTTGACAGAAATTTCCCCCCAGCTCAGTGGCTTTCAAAGGCCGGTGAATAGGCCCCCAAATTATGCCTCAGAAATGGTTCGGAGAGGCGGCAGGTTGCCAAAGCATGTCAAGTCTCCCTTATGTCAGGTAATGTGAAATAAAATACTGAAGTCAGGTGGGCGAGCGGCATGAATAAGGGAATGAATAAAAGGTGGGATTTGTTGAATTAGCCTGGGTGGTGATTAGAGGCGCGTTTGAGGTGTGAGAGAGAAATGTGAGATGATGAAAAGTTTCATTTTTAATGTTCTATCAAACACTACAAAGGGGTGGCGGAGGACAGGAAACACATCTCAGTTTCATTTTTGGCCCCGACATAAACGTTTACGAGACAAATTCATTGGAGCTGACATCAAACTGAGCCCAGATTTAGATGACAGGGTGCGTAATGAAAGCAACAAAAACAAAAACAAATCAATGCTTTGCTGCAGCTATTATCTGTTTTATAATGGTGATTAACTGCAGCATGATCCTGATAGTTGGTGGTAGTTTATCCACCTCTTTATTTACAGCGCTGACAACAAGTAGTGGACTGCAACAGATATGTTTTACGCTACAGCAATAAATTAAAAGACTGGTGAAACCTTGGGGACAGTTCGATCATGTTTTGTTTATGAGCGTGATAACTTTTAATCAACTACATCCTGACGTGCACTCTGTGGCAAACAGCTGGCATCGGTCTTTACGAGATTACACAGACACAGTTCCATAAAATTAACACAAAAAGAAGCCCATATTTTGAGCTGATGGACTGTACATGCTGCTGTTTGAACAGATGTAAAGTATGTCTAACACAGTGGTGCTGCTAACTCTCATTTGTTGTAGGGGACTGCTTTCAATCGTGCACATTTTACAAGATAACTCAAGGGAAAAATAAAAAATGTAGTGTAGTGCTGTCACAGTTCGTTGGCAAACAAAACCCACTTACCAGAGTTGTCTCTCTTCCTCCTAGATGGCTGCTTCAGGTCCAGTCAACTCTCGGGAAACTGTCACTGCTGGATTTCTATCTGGGGTTTATTAAAGTTGTGCAGAGTATCATCCGCTGCAGTCAAACTGTCCAAGAAAACATTTCAGCACCGGGCTGTAACTGTATAATGACAAGCTCTTGGCCTGGCAACATCACTGTCAAGTTAGCTGTGGCTTTTCCCGGGACTGTCGGTGTGTACACACACTTCAGTCAAGCAGGTTTTTAATCATGAAGCCCATACAGCCGAGCTGAACACACAGTTTCTCAGCTAATAACAAATTCAAACTTACCAAGACGACTGATTTCATCCCCTCAGTCCACAATGGGTGTCCAGAGTAAACTGTCGCAGACTCCCCATGCTCTGAGGTGTTGAAACACCATGTTTAAATTTATGACATTTCAAACAAATCCTCAGCCTCTGACAGCTCTGTCTCTGTCTCGGTCTTGTCTGTAGGAGATTCAACTGATTCCAGGAGCCCGAGCTTTGTGTCCAGAGGTTTGTCTAAGCCCTCGATGTCTGAGAAGCAATCAACGCTAACAGCCCTGGCTGCAGCACACACCCCCAGAGAAAGTTAACTAACTGCCCCCAGTAGCCCAGACAGTGGCCACACACACACACACACACACACACACACACACACACACACACACACACACACACACACACACACAATGCTTTTCTTTTATTATCCCTCACTCTCAAAGACTCAGGCTAAGTTTCCTGGCAACCAAGTAGTCAAAAAGAGTTGTGTTTGTGAGTCCAGGCCCTATCGTCCGTATGTAACACGATATGTGTGTGTGTGTGTGTGTGTGTGTGTGTGTGTGTGTTACTCCTATTCACAGATTAGGCACTGGAGGGAAAATAAGATGTGTGAGGTAGGTGCACACGCACTCACACCATAGCTACAACACAATTCACATTAGTATTCTACACTCACTGATAAAAGTGTTTGTGCATTGAAAGGACTTTAAAAAAAGTTCTGTTGTGAACCTGGACGAGCACAAAAACAAAACACACACCACCAGAGCTTTATAGTGCCATTCAAACGCCTCTGAGAGGACATCCTGTGGGTCATTTGTAGCTCTTCACACACGCAGACACACACACACAAGCGAACACACACACAACAAAAGAGAGGAAAAGTCTCTTTGTGGTTTGTTAAACGGAGACAAATAGATTTCCTCACTCATCACTGCAAATATGAGACACACACAGAAGCCATACATCTAACACAGATATGATCATCCCTCCCTGCTGCTTCAGTGACCACGACCAATCCCTGTGTGTGACTTAATGGCCTGGAATAACTTGAATTAGCTGATTACAGCGGTCGTCAACGGTGACGGGATCAGAAAATTAGGTCTCAGCAATTTCAATAATAAAGCTTTAAAAATTAACACTATCACAATTGGATTAAAGTGGTGCATGTAGGAGCCAGTACAGAGCCCAAAATAGCCCACCACAAATCCACCATGGAAAATCCACTATTATACAGGGAGAAGAATGAAGTTGCTGGAACGGGGGAAAAAATTGGTACGGATCTTAGTACTGGGAGGAAAGAGGTGCAGGCGAAGAAAGAGAATGCAAGGGCAACTGAGCGGAAATGAAGCACTTTCCTACAACAATGCAAATCTGAAGAGAGACCCACTTTTGAAAATCTTTCTCAAATGACAGAACTCTTTCTGCAACAAAAAGAAGTGTCTTTTTTTTTTTTTTTTTTTACAATACCCTCTTCATGACTCCTGATCATTTACTTTCGGTTCAAGGAATGTTGTCATGGTTAAAGAAAGAGAAAGATAAAAAAAAAAAGACAACGGAAGATGATTCATGGTCAAACACATTTTGTCAAACTTAGTTACGATTTGCTCAAATATGCACTTTCAAATTCTTTGAATGAAAATTCAGATGAATCACCAACTAAACAAAGCAAATCTACTTCTGTTTGTTGTGATGACCTTCAGCTACCCTGTGTTTTTTTTGTTTTTTTTTTTACACAAACTCAGCGAGCCAACCTGTTTTTGAGCACTACGCTGTGGCCGTGATTGCAGCACTTCACTGTGTGAGATGGTGGTCGAAATGGGAACTGGAAACAAAGGATTCGCTCATTGTCGTTAATCATCTCACGCTGAAAGAGATGCTCTGCGCTGACGTTGGTGGACGCTGGTAAACAAACAAAGAAAAATCTGCGAGCAAACACTGAGATGGATTTGCTGGGAATATCTGAGTGGTATCCTGTCATCTACGACCACACTGAGGAGGGAAAAGAAAAACAATCACCAGGAAACCATAAAATGTCAGATTCAAAGTGTTTCATGTTGGATTTTCCTTCTGTATGAATACATAACAACAGTGATTCCAATGCTAACAAATTTAATAGTTAAAAGAAATATTGTGCCTTTTTTCTTGTGAAACACTTTTACTTGAGGTTTGTTAAAAAGTCTTAAATCAAGCAGTCAGAGATTGTCACTCCAATTATCAGGGGTCACCAGTATATATTATTTTACGGCACTAACTTACATACACATTTCCAGGAGACGTTCATCCTAACTACTATTTGGATCGCATCATTATCTTTAGACTTCTGCTCACCTATCATTTAAAAAATCCATCTGTTCTTTCACACACACACATATATTGTTGTAACTAAAGTAAAAAGAAAGACACAAGCACAGCTGGCGGGTTACTGCTAACCTGGGTGAGTTGTGTTTATGACGTGAAGCAGTAAATACTACAGCAGTACAGGACAAAGACAGCAGACACAACCTCCATTTCAAACTCTCCCATCGTTTCTCCAAGACCTGGATTTTCTTACAGAATCTGAACTTATCTGATTTCAGCTGGATATGATGCATGCAGATAGAGGCAGGATATTAGCACCGGGTACGTGATGCCGCCATACACATCAGGATTGTGTTTTACAAAAGAAAAATGACAATAAAAAGGGTTAAAAGTCCAAAACTGTGGGAATGTATTTGGTAACTGAGTGTCACTTCTTCTTCTTATTGCACTTTTTCTTTAAGACTTGTGCAATCACCAAACTTTTGAGGACATGGGAAATAATCACATTTTTTCCTGAAACTTTCTCAGAGGCACACAGCAGTGAACAGAGAGGGGAAATATATAAAGGAATGAAGAAATATTGACTTAAGAATCTGATAAAAGAACAACATAAAAGAGAGTTAAAAATCCCTGGCAATTACTGTCAACCTGATTTGCTTTGAACCTCAAACTACCTGATCTCCCCTCAAAGCCACAGAATCATAAATTATAGAGCCAAAAATAATAAAACGTCTTTACAAATTACAAAGCCTCATATCACCAATTCTCTAATAAAAACATGTGTGTGTGTTTGTGTGCGCGTCTTCTCCGGCTGCTACGCCGCGGTCTTGAAGGCCTGCAGGATCATGTTGGTTTGGTGGATGAGCCGGTTGGCGCTGACAAACACGTTTATCACTCTGGAAACAACCGTGACAGAGACACAAGGACACATGTGTCAATCACACAGCAAAGGAACCATGGCAACAATATTAGGATTGATCCAGGAAACACTTTGATCTGGCTGGAATGGAGAATGTCAGGCTTCAGAGAATACACGCCAGCATGAATCCACAGGAAATGGGTCAAGGGAATTATTCAGCAATGGTGGATTTGATGGAAGCGGGCCTGTGATCAAACGACAACCATTTACATGGTGGTGACAGTGTGCGCGCGCGTGTGTGTGCAAGTGTGCATGCGTGCTGGCATGTGCGTGCAAATATATTGAATGAGAATGGGAGCTGTGTGAAGAAGATGAAGAAGAAAAAGAGTGGAACAAGGGCTGAACAAATGAGTGCAAAGACAGGAAAGAAAGAAAGAAAGAAAGAAAAACAGACAGAAAAAAAGTCCAAAAACAGAGAATAAAGTAGAAGCGGTGTCATACTTTCCATCATTGAAGTAGGTTTTGAGGATGTCGCTGAAGCTCTTGGAGTATTTCACAAACTCTTTCTTCTGCTTTTCCAGCACCTAACCAATAAATACAGACAGCCTTTCAGCTCCACTTATTTCACAGCACCTGTGTTTTTGTGTGTGTGTAAGTGTGAGTGTGTGTGTGTGTGTGTGTGTAGGTGTGTGTGTGAGTGTGTGTGTGTGCAGTTTCTCCTCCTTCATGTATCTACTTACCCGTCTATTCTGATTGTAGTATTTCCTGATGACGACATTAACCGTGTCTAGCAGTTCCTTGATGGCGCTGGCGATGTCTCTGTGGATGACACACACACCAACACACACACACACAAATAAGTACGTGTTGGGAAAAAAAAAACAACAATATCTCAGAATCTGTCTGTTTTTATCAGGCGGTGATTCACTGAAACTGCTGTTCTTTGATCCTGCTCTTTGTCTCCTTTTCTTCCCCCTCTTTCTCACAAACACGCTTTCACCTTCAACTCTTTCTCCCCTCGTATATACTTGAAATCTGCTGTTGCATAACTTTAATTTTTTAGCATTCCTTTTGAATTGATTTCATTTCTAAGCCCTCCGCTGGGTAAGTAACTTAAGCAGTGACTCACTAAGAGTATTGAATTTGATCAAAATAATGGCAAAGTGGGCCAAGAAAATGAAACATCTTTCACTTTCTCTCTTTAAGTGTGAGTGTGTGTGTGTGTGTGTGTGTGCGCAGGGTGGACAGGGATATAAAAGTGCATGCAGGGACCTTACATTTTATTCATCACTGTGTTTAATAACGCATAGAAATGCTGAACACTAACATCGGGATCTGTGCATCTTTTCTGTTGCATCTTTTAACAATTTGATTTCTAAACTCCATGCGATGCGCTGGACTGCAAGGTGTGGTAGAAAACTCGTAAGTGGGCCTCTGAGTTGAGGTTATTTTGTAACAGAGGGTCACAAATGACCTAAATGTCCAAGACGTCTCGCCTGTTTTGATCCGAATTCACATTGTGTTCCATATTAAAGATTGAACTCTGAACATTTCCTATTTTACACAAACTTTTCATTCATTATTTAACCATTTGTAGATAAATCCCAACTGACCAGCTGGAATAAGTTAAGTAAATATCACTGAATGTCAAACACCATGTGAACAATTACAGATCAATTTGAGCACAATCATCAGTGCAGTGAGTCTTTCTTTGACCATTTCTGTTCATTTATCTCACACACAAACACACGTTATCCTGCTAAATGAATGTGCTCCGGTAATACAAAACCCAACGTGTTGTGTTCCAGCTGGTGGACTCGCGCTCTTAAGGTGTGTTCAGACAGAGCGTGAAGCTAATTTTCACCCTGCATTACTCGCATGAATAGGACCACTGGACTGTTTGTGCAGTCTGTGTGTATTCGGCTCTCACAGGCGGCGTACCAACAATGCAGACGTTAGCTCCTGCAAGCAACGCTGACACTGAACCCGAGTGTGTCCGCTGACCTGGCTTTAGTCTTTGTTCCAGTGGGCGATTTAAATGTTTTTCTCACGCAGTTAATTACTTGGTAAAGTCAGCTGAGGCATTCAATTCAATATTCAATTAATACAATACACCAGATAGAAATATTTATATGTAATTGAACGCAATGTATATTTCACACACACCCACTCGAGATCACACGGCGAGCGGTCTTACTTGATTGTCTGTAGGAAGCCTACTCTATCATTGATCTCGTCTGGTATGGTGCTGAGGATGTGTTTCAGAGCTCTGGCCCTCTCGTTCAGCTCCTGGAACTCCGGCTCTCGTCTGTCAATCAGGAACTCTGAAAACACAGCGAGGAAGAGAAAAACACAGATCTCAGACTGCTCTGTGACAGGGACGCCAGCAGCAGGGGGACACTGAAGTGAAGCATTTAATGACGGCGCCACGTGTAAAAAAAACTGCACTTTTACTGTGCAAATGTAAAGAACGAATGCAAGACCTAGTATAAGCACACTTTAAAGTGTCTGCGTTTAGTTTGCTAAGTGAAGGCAGGATTAAGATAGAAGTTGGGCTGTGCCATGCAGGAGGTAAATTTTAAATTCATCCAAAGTGTGTGTGAGTGTGCATGTGTGAATTCATTACTGCCATCAATCACTGTACACGGCACAAGGAATTCAATTACAGACAGAAAGGAACATTTGAGGAGAGGCAGCGCGCTTGATTTGTGGAGAAACAGCTCCCCCCAGTGGATGTTATGGATAAAGTAACACAGAAAGGCTGGGGATCATCCTGCTTGTGTCCTTGAGCAACGTAGTCAGCGTTACGTCGTGCCTCTGGACGACAGCAAGTTAAAGAAAACCACATTTGGAAAGTAATAAAGTAACATGTAAATTATGTGTGTATTGCACCCTCCTTCCCTCTTTGCATGCTCCACCAAAAGATATCCTACCTTCCACATCGTCAGCAGCCATACGAAGAAGAGCCTCGCTGTAGTTGACTTTTAAGTTCTTCTTCTCGATTATTTTAATGACAATGTCCTGGGTCAGACCTGGATTCTCCTTCTCTGCCTTCAGACACACAAACACAAAGCTGCACTGTCATCACAGTCGGCCTTGGTCCCCTCTCACGCCATCAAATCAGCAAATCAACAGAAAGTTCACATTTTAAAGAAAAAAAAAGGTAAAAAATAAAACAGAAAAGAAAGGTCAGGATGGACGCAGCAGACAATGGCTTGAAAACATGAACAAAAATGAATAAAAAGAATGTGCTGTTACCTTTATGAAAGCTACTCTCAAGGTCTGAGCTGCTGACAAGTTCACTTTCTCCAACTGAAAGTTATAATACAGACACACAAACATGAGTGGGCATGGCAAATTGCAACACACACACACACACACACACAGCTTAGCTCATACCACAGCCTCTCTCCTGTCCTGAAATGTAATTCTGCAAAAAGTACACACAGCCAGACATCCTGCTTTATCAAAGGAGGACACTGTGTTCTTGTATTGAGTCCATCTGAATCCTCCATCTAAACTCTGGCAGAACTGCAGTCCACTCCTTTCCTGATGGTCGGCTATTAAAGAGCTCGTCGATACTTCAAACTTCAAAGCCGTGTCTGTCGATAAGCACACCATGTAGTCACAAACGTGTGGGTTTAAAATAAAATAATAATCAATTTCCTATTAAGCTTCACCGCTCTAGGCCTTAGGCTATAGCTTGTGGAAATTACAGTTTAAACTTTAATTTTTTACTCGAAGAGCGGGATGGGGAATGATGCTGTGATTGCACGATCGGTACCACAAACTCACAGGCCACCAGGGCGCCGGTGAAAAAAGGTTTTCAAAGTTGTCAAATGTAAACTGTCTGCTGAGCTTTCATACACAATACTCTGTGGTACAATATGAAATAGTCCTACCCTTTGAATATCTGTGTGTCATTGTGGATGTTGGTTTTAAATTGTTTTCAGTGCAAACTGGCTGGCGATTTGTTTCAGAAATGAGGCCAAATGCTTCGATTTTTAAACTGCACGCTGCTACAAACAGTCACATCTGTCAATTTTCTTTGTCATCTCTGTCTCCTTTGATGGAACATTTGCACCTTGTGGTTTTTTTATTGCAGATTTTGGCATTATGTAAACAACCCAGACTTAACTACTTTCAGCAGACACAGTGGGGGCTCTGAGGCCGTACTGTAGGACTGATGTTGAGGTTTAGAAGTTAAATCAATACTGACCGTCTTATTTTGGCATCTTCACATGATAGCAAGTGCAGCTGAGGCTTATGGGAATCTCATTGTTTTTGTAGGTATTTAGTTGTAAAGAGCGAGACAAATTTCAATTCTGACCTGATGATGGAGCCTTAAAAGTTGTTACCATTCACGTTTATTCAATATTTGTGTGAACCATAAAAACCAACCTCATGGTGGAGCTAAAGAACAAGGATGAAGGCAAATAAAGGATTTATTCTCTGGGGACCAGGAGTGTGTGAAGGAACCCTTCATGATAATCCAGAAAATAGTTGAAGCACATTTCAGTGTGTATGAAAGAGGAAGACAGACGGACCGCACACTTTCAGCCACTGAGTCACGCTGCTAGCATGGCTAAAAACATTTTCTATGAAATATGACAAGAATAGATGTTAAATAAACATACGAAACGCTAAAGATCAACTAAAGCTGAATGACAGCAGAACACGTATATGCATCATGTAGACAGCAAAGCAAACATGCTTGATGTTAAGGAGAATAATCTAGTGTTTCTCCAGTTCGTTTCTACCCTACCATAAACGTTTGAACCTTGCACAGACAATAAATTCAGTTACCCTCCACCTATATTACAACTTCCTCTACTTGACCTCAATATTTACCACAAGTCTCATCCGCACTTTGGCAGCTGTTGGCCTTGTTTCTTTCTTTCTTTTTACTTCAACTAGAGACTCTGCTTTTTTTTTTTTTTTTTACCTGGTTGAAGATTGGATACATCACGCTGTAGAGCGCCATGCAGGATGTTGAGGCGGTGTCGGCTTCATTCTTCATGTCTCCCATGGTCATCCCCGACCAATCAATGGCCCTTTGCGTGTGCGCCTGTCCACTGATGCCAGTTTCACCGCATTCAATCACTCACCGAGACGGACAGAATTGGAGCAGACAAGAACCTGAAGAAGAAGAAGAGGAAGAAGAGGGAAGGACAGACAGGAACAAGCAGGGAAAGATAGATGGAGATAAATGGAAATGACAAAAAAAAAAAAACATACACACCATAGTTACAATCAGAAATCAGTTCAACCACTTTAACTTCTTGTGTTGAAAAGACAGGATGGGGAAGTTAGCGCCGTTGAATGTGGACGACGTTCATAAAATCCATTTTTATAATGATTCCAACAATGCACCAGCTTTATTCCTTCTCATTACGTGTCATAAAACTCAATGTGTGCCACTTCCCCAGAAAGCTTCTCAGTCACACATACGATCATCACCTAACAGCCACAGTACTGAAGGGTGTGTGCTTTACTGTTCCACCGGGTGCAATGGTGACAAAACTGCCATGAGTCACACCTGAATAAGAAACACCCTCTCCAGTATTATTGTTGCAATAAAAATAAATACTACTGAGATAAATATAGAACCTTGGCATTCACACGCAGCGATACTTCTCCCCCGATCTTGTCAGAAAGAAGCAGTGAGCACTGGTGGTTAAAATAAGGGACAAATACCAACGATATCCTCTTTCATTAGCCTGCCTTCTGTGTACGTGTGATGCCTCCAGGGCCTGTTCCTCCTCAGCCATTGTTTGTTGCTTGACACTTTTACGAGCTCTGATATGACGTCGTTCTTCAGTCTCACCGCACGGCAGATCATTTATCGCAGGGGAGGAGGAACTCGCTCACATACCGAGATCTGCCTTTGTATGTTTGTGCCTCGTCTTTCCGGTAAGCCTGACCCGAACTGACTTTGCACTCCTGACTGCATCCAGCAGGGCTCTTAGATGTTTTTACTCAGCCCTTTGGTACCCACTATAGCACAAACATTATGATTATAAACGGGTCCAGCGGGGCAGTGTTTCTTAATGATACCCAGAGCTGAGTAGGATTATGAGAAGAGGATCAGCCACAACGTCTTGCTAACAGCTTTCACTGGAAGACAACAACACACATCGCTCCTTCCCCGGGCTTTAAAGAGTAACTTAACACCAGGCTGAAAGGCGGTGTTTTGCTGCCATCTCTGGTTAAAAGTCACCTCTGACCAAACTCTGCATCACCGATGGTAAGCAGGAATGTGCTTGAGTGCATCTGCAACCACACCCAACAGTGATGTCACACTGTAGATCGTGATGTGATGCACGTCACTGCAGCAAGTTAAACGACTGGAGCAAAGACTGTGTTATTGTTAAGTTAAAGTTATTAACATAAAGATTTTTTTTTTGTTCTCTATGCCGGTGAGCGGAAATTATGGGTAGGTTTTAGGATCTAATGGGAGAAAATGGTTCTGTTTGATTATTTCAAATCTAACAACTAATAAACTTGTCCAAAAGAAAGAGAGCCACATCTGTACATACCTGGCCTCAGTCCTGTTTCCTCTTTCAGTGCTGTGAGTGTTCTTTCCTGACGGCTGCTTTGCTTTTTGGACTAACTGCCTTCACTGAAAGACAAATTTGATTCTTTTTCTTTGGATTTCACTCCCTTTATAAGAGTCATTGATCTCTTCTTTGCTAATTTTAGCCATAATATCAGTACTGCACAGTACTATCCCACTTCAGTTTAAACTATTTGTTTATATAAAAAAAAGTTAGAGTTAGTGTTTTTTAAGTTCAAACTAAATGTTCTCTCTTACATTGGAAAGTTAATACAGATTCCTGCTCTGCAAAGACCTTAATATCACACATGCAAGCGCGTCAGTCAGCGGGGCATAGGCTCAGTCACTATTGTGTTACTCATTTGGTGATAAATTTTTCATTTTACAGGGGGGATAAAGTAACAGATATATGATAAAAAAATATTAATCAGTCCTTATCTTTAAATGTTACAGATAATGACAACAAGTTAACTAGTTTTGACACTCAATTACTTTCAGGATAGTGTCCTCTCCTTCATCCTTAATCCTAAAGAGCTGACAAAGGATAAACGTGGCTCAAAGGTGTTTCCAAGCAGCCCAGTTTAAAATATCTACAGATAAGAGTCCTCTGGGACAGTGTTTTTTTCTTGGCCCTAAGAGGAGGGGAAGATTACATCTACAATAATGTGTGTGCCTGTGCATATATATAGGACTAACAGTATTTGTGCACAGGACACATATTTCCTTGCTATGTGTTTGCATAATGAAGCCTTACCTGGGTAGACATTTAGCATATTAAAAATACAGCTGGAACAAATGATCAGACTGCCTGCACTATATTTAGGTGTGCCTGAAACAGCATTGTGCCGGCTCACCATCACAGCATGATGACACACCTTGATTGAACAGAAACATTCATTAATGTTAGAAATGACACATCTAATTTAACTCCTATGGCACATAAAAATGTCCTTTCGACTCAGCTGTGCCAACCATCACATGTCTGCCCGAGCAAAAAGGGCGTGAAACAACCACAGCAGAGGGCACAAAGTTGACAATAACAACTCTGTGTTGTTTGGCTGGAGTTTAAAGCCACCAGCCAACACGTACAACTCTCTGATGTGACCCCCAGCACAATATAAATGACTCTGAAAATACAGATTATAGCCATAATTCACCCTGACATTTACAGGCCTTTGCTGTGGTGACAACTTATCTCGCTGTTCCTGCAGATTTTATGGCAGCTACTGATTGCAAGTTCCCTTTTATGATCAGATGTTTTAAACTCAGCACTGACCTGTTTGTCTGTCTGTCTGTCTGTGTCTGTGTGTGTGTGTGTGTGTGTGAGGTGATGCTGCAGCACCTTGAACGCAACACACCGGACAAGTTTGTTGTTTGGGGAGTACTTCAGGGACACTTACCCGCGGTGGCGTGGCCGTCAGAGAGGGGGTGTGCTGATGCCAGTGAGCCGGACGATGTTTTAAAAAGACGAACAATAACCTGCGTGTCAGAGTAAACATGAGATTAGAGCAGGTGATCAACTCCGCCTTTAGCTCCGAGATGAGACAAGTGCGCGGTGGTAAAACAGCGGCGGTTTAAAATACGGAACAACAACAAATATGTGTAGGCTTCAGGGATTTGCTCCGACAGGGTACTCACCGCCTCTTGCTGTGGTTTGCGTCTCATTCAGGAAGTTTTGCGGCTGACAAAGCTGAAGCTGAGCAGCCGGCGGTGGGCGGTGTCGAGAGCTGTCCGTCTGTGTCGGACGAGAAGCTGAGTTGTAGTTCTTTCGGTAAGCCTCCTTCACGTCTGGTCATAGCAACGGTCGCCAAAAGAGACTACAAATCCCAACATAGCACAGGTGGTGTGTTTGTTAACCCTTGAGATGTTTTCGTTAACGGAGCCACTTACGAGCATTTTAGCGAGTTTTCACCATAATAAAGGTAATCAAAGGGAAAATAATGTAATGTCTTTGTTTGCTATGAGGAAAATTATTTACCGGTTAAATAAAGAGACTAAACAAGCTAGTTATCATCACAGCGCAAAATTAACTGTTGCGCTATAGGTCAAGATAGTTATTCTCCAAACTCAATTAATGTTAGTCAGCGTTACAAATAAAAAGCACTACAAATGCACAATAATTCAGTTTGAACAGTTTCCCAATAATATTAATTACACGCTTAATTTTCCTTACACAGGTGTACAATGGTTTAAAAGAAAAGAAGCAAACAGTTAGGCTATAGTAGGTCAATTCAGACCCTACCCGGCACACAAATTGAAGCAGGTGAAATAAAATACATTGAATATATATACACAATATATGCGAATGTGACACACTTTAAATTACAAGTAAAAAGAAGCACAAAGCCGCCGTGAGGGCGATCTACAAATGATTATTATAAAGGTACATTGAATTTGAACGCTCGTACCGGCGACGACGGAAACGCGACACAGTGATTCATCTCGTCTCGTGCACCTGCTCTTTGGTCGACGTTGATTGGTCCGGCGGTCGCGGAGGGGGCGTGGTCTGCGGCAAACGAACGGGCAGG
>JBAJHX010000049.1:17428163-17446973 GCA_037176925.1 Amniataba percoides
AGTTTAAATGTTTGAATATTTGCTCTGTTATTTAAAAAAACACAGGCTTACATATGTGCAACTTTCTCATTTTTTGTGTTTCATATGCATAATATTTTCATTTTCCAGTTGTTGTAACAACAAAAAAACCTTTTCTTGTAACCTGTATCTTTTCCATTTTAACCACCCCCACACACACACACAACAGTACTGTACTTTACGCACCTACAGTATGATTGTGTTTGTCTCCCTCCGTTCTCAAGGCGTGGAGTTCTCTTTGCTCCAGAACCTGACGACAGCCCTGTCGGACGATGACGCCCACTACGTGATCCGATTTGCCAACAGCCTCTTCCTTCAGGAGGGCGTCACCTTCAACCCCGAGTTCCTGCATCTGATGAGGAAGTACTTCCGGGCCGAGGTGGAAACGGTAGACTTCAGCGAGTCGGCAGCCGTGGCCGAGCAAATCAACAGCTGGGTGGAAAATCACACAGAGAGTGAGTTAAAGTGCTGGGGGGGGGTAACATGAATTCATAATTACATCTACAATCCCAGCAAGTACTGTAAAGTGACACGCAGCATGACAGGCAAGGTGTTACATCATTGTTTGTCTCATCACCTCGCACAAAAACAAAATGTACTGAAAACATTTCCAGCCCTCAGTTGCATAAATCTCCACCCTTGCGCACGACTTCAAAAGCTGCGTCACAGCAGGCGCCGTCCTCGGGCTAATGACAGCGAGTGCAGGTCCTAATGCACCGTACAAATCACTGCCTCCAGGTAAGATCCGCGAGCTGCTATCGGCCGAGGACTTCAGCAGTGCGACCCGCCTGACCCTGGTGAACGCCGTCTACTTCAGAGGCTCCTGGAAAAACCAGTTCAGGCCAGAGAACACCAGAACATTCTCCTTCAGCAAAGACGACGGCTCTGAGGTCCAGACGCTCATGATGTACCAACAGGGAGACTTCTACTATGGTAGGGACGACCTGCGTGCCTCTGTGTGTGTGAGTGTGTGTGTGTGAGTCTTTAGAAATGTACTTGTGGCTCTTTTTTTCCGGAGCCTGTTAATTTCGGCTCCTATTTCCTGAGGTTATTTAAAATGTTAATCTTAGATCTAAAATATTCATATTTGGAGTGTTATTCCCAGGAAAGACTCCTCTTTTTCGCTCAGTGAGCTCTGCTGCAAAGATTTTCTTCACTTGCCCGAACTTGTGTGTTATGTCTGTTTGATTCAGCGGTATACTTTGAAGACTATTTTGTTCATGTCATACAATATTAGCATTATGATGACAGTCTGTGTTAAGGTATGTTGCACCATATTACGTTTTACTAAATCTACTCTGACAGTAGGTAGAACAAACAACTCTGTCCTTCCACTGATTTCTACCTACTCATCTGTTGGGCTCTGGGAGATGTTTTATTAATTTCTGCTTCTAGTTATATCATAGCATGTCATATTTTGTCAGTTGTTATACTGTTTTCAGTAATTTGGGTCATTCTGAAAAGACCTTTCGCTTTTCTCCAAATTAATTCTCTTCAATCAGTTTTCACAAGCAGCACGCACACCGCTAGTGGAAAGAAGAAAGTCTTATAAGAGATCAAACACCTGAAACAATTAAACACTGTATCATTGTATACCAGGCTGCAGCTAATTGATTCATCATTTAGTCTATAAATTGTCATAAAATAATGTAAAATGTTCATCTCTTCACTCAACTAGAGTACAAGGTGACATACTTGAATTGCTTGATTAACTCAAAAATTTCGACAAAGCAATGAAAAGCTGAAATATCTTCATGTTTGATTTTGTAAACTATCTGCTGATTAATATTCTGGGTTTTAATACATATTCCATATATTATGATTTTGTTTTCTGCTTTTTATTTTAATTTTCAATGCTGGTAATTGTGATATTTTGGGATGATTGTTCTTAAGCAGAATCTATTATATAATACACGCAATATACTGTCAGTCGGTGCAGTCTAAAAGCAAGTCCTTGATACAGTTTAAGAATATTTTTTTATGTCATAATCCGAGTGTGTATAGGGTAGAGTCCTATATGCGTCAGACTTTGGTGTATTCGCTGTTTTGCCAGCACTGTGGGGTGCAAGACTGTTTATACAGAGTCCTGCAGGTTGCCTATCATGCTGTTACATCTGAATGATTCAGCCTGTCTTTTTCTTTTTTTTTTTTCCTTTCTCGCATCTAGTCATTTTCTGTCTGACGTACTGCCAAAGACAGTAACAACAGATTCTTACTGCACTGCTACTAAAATTGACGCATTTGAGTTATTTCGGTGCAGTCTGAATGTGTGTAGTCAGATTGCATACACCTACGTTCACAGGGTGCACACATGCTCTTCCTCACACACTCAGGATCAAGGAAACCTGTGTGTGTGTGACTCATTATATGTGTGTGTGTGTGTGTGTGTGCTTAAAAACTGCAGAACAGGGACAGGTCCTTGGGGAGAAGGGCTGCGTTTGCATTCTCATTTCGAAGCACAATTGTATTGGTTAAGTAAAATGTTTTGGGAGGCAACACCCCGCTTCTCTGCTGCAGTCTTGCCTCGCTCTGCCTCAACAGCCGCTACGCAGAATGTTACAAGTAACTTAATGAAGGATGATAAGTGTCTCGTTGTAATTTTCCCTTTTAAGCAGCTTCAAAAGAAAAAAAAAAGTCATGTGCAAAGATTGGGATAACGGCTGGCAGTGTTAATTGCTCTATAATCTCCATCTCACACTGCAAAAACCTGAGTGAGTGAGATAATCTTGTGTTTAGATTTATAATCTAGTTGGGCTTGTTTTGAGTATAAAAGGATTATCTCATCCTGACTAAGAAATACTGTCTCTCTTCATTCAAGTAAATATTCGTCGGCCTGTCCCGATAAGGCTTTTTATCTGAGGGTTTTGTTTAAGTCGATAAAAGTCTGTTAAAGATCCACCTCAAGGCTATGAAGATATCTTTTCTCAGCCTCTGTGTATCTGTAAGGAGAAATCAGCTTAAACAAATGTTTGTGTGCGCAATCACATGTGCATTTGTCTCTGAACGTGTTAGGCCGAGGGTATGTGTGCGCGTGTGTGTATGCATGCAAGGATATGTGGGTTTTTTTCCCCGAGAGCTTTAATTGGTTTACAGGGTTTTATTTGCTGCCTGAAGACAGTAAAGTGCAGGTTTGTGTAAAAAGGCCGACGTGCTGACAAACGCACTCAAACGCACCATCCTTCCCTGCCTAATTGAATTTCAGCTCAACAGAGCACTCTCAGTCCTACAAGACTACATAAAGTATGTATGTAATACATTTTCACACATGTGTAACCAAAGCCTTCGCAGCGAAGCCAAGGTTTTTAATTAGCGCATCAGTGAAATAGCCGCCTGCTGTAATCAATACAGTCGATCAATGCGCTTTAACATCCTTACATCTCTGTATGTACCTCCTCAGGGAAGCTCACAGACCCATTACTGGAAGCCCCGCTGCATGTGTGTGTGTGTGTACATATATTCTCATGCATACATTTGCATATATTTTCTCCACCTACCCAGGTGAGTTCAGTGACGGCTCGCAGGAAGCTGGCGGTGTTTACCAGGTACTGGAGATGCCCTACGAGGGGGAGGACATGTCCATGATGATCGTTCTGCCTCGTCAGGAAGTACCGCTGGCTTCCCTGGAGCCCATCATCAAAGCACCGCTGCTGGAGGAGTGGGCAAACAATGTTAAACGACAGAAGGTGGAAGTCTACCTACCGAGGTGATAACACACGTGAAGTCACGATTGCACGCGAGAATACATTTTCCCGTCAATTCTCACTAGCTCACACGCTGCTGTGCAGCATCTTCAGTCTGTGACACCGCTGTGCTTCAAATATTCTTTTGTTCACCCACTCTCACTCAATATGCTTTGGTTAATTGTGCATCAATTAGTGATTAAGATAAGATGAGATAAACTTCATTAGTCCCACATCGAGGAAATTCACTTGTCACAGCAGTCAACAGTGAGACAAATATAAAACAAAAATATAACAAATAGATACAAAAATATGCCTATATATTTTGCATATATATAAACATAAATACACTATATACACCGTCCGTATATACAGACAACTCAACTCCATCTCAGAGTTAGTGATAGTGTTTACATTTTTCATATTTCAGAACGAATGGAGAACGTCCCAGAAGTAATTGCTGTTTTCAATTTAGGTGAAAAGAGCCAACAGACATCATTAAATCTTGTCCTCCACCATTAAAGCTCCAAGTTTTTGTTTTTTAGTATGGATGTAAAATGTTGGCCTATCTAACCTAAAGTTTCTGTGTAACTGATACTTATATATATTTGAGTAACTGTAATACCACTGTGGCAGAGAACAATAAGATGGAGAAGTAGAGTTTTATTTCTACCTGTTTACATTAATCTGTGACCCTTCTGTTACAAGATGACCTCTCTAAATCATATTCCATCATAAATCTCTCTGACCCTTAACATGTGACTATTAACTTTGATCAATTCTGACCGCTCAGGTTCAAAGTGGAGCAGAAGATCGACCTGAGGAGCACCCTGCAGGAACTCGGAATAAAGAACATCTTCACCAATGATGCTGATCTGTCCGCCATGACGGGTAACACTCAACACAAAACACTGCTATGTGAGATACATAGATTATTATATAAAGGACACACTGAGACAGAAATAAACTCCTAGCAGGGTTCAGCATGAGAAGTTGATTCAATATTTTTGCTTCTTGGCTGCAGTGAAGTAGCCTCCAGTACTTTCTAAGGTAACCAAGGTAACTGGCACCGAGTGGGCAGGTCAGAGCTGTCACATCATCTGGTAAAAATAGATCCAGAGAGGGAGAGATGGATGTATACATAGATATGGAGAAACTGAGAGACATGAATATGTTTGGATAACTTACATCTAAAACAAAGGAACCTGATCCCACTGAAAGCCAAACAAAGTACACATGTGATAGCACGTAAAAAACAAAAAGATTTAAAATACAGTAATGATAAATGATGTATGGATTCACTAATGTGAGCAGCTCTAGTCTTATAGAGAACAAGTGAATCCGATCAAAATACACAGAAATAGTTAAAAGATCCTCAGAAAGCTAAAAGACCCCTCATGCTCAATTTGAAACAGTTTGTTCTTACTGGTCAGCTGGAGCTATTGTTGTATTGTGAAACCCAATCTTCAGGCTGTAATGGACTTCTGGCTGAACAGCACATCTTGTACTTGGTAAAGCGTCCTCAGCTCAACATGTACTCAGGGGGTATGGTCTATTCTGCCAGGTAGTTCTGATAATAAAGGGTGATTAAAAATTCATTTAATCAAATCATCAGGGTGAGCTGTTATTCTCAAATAAGACTCAGCATTGCACCGTGTCCACATCTCAGGCTGACTGATCACTGCTCTTAAAGACAAGGTGGTGATCTGTGTGCCTTTTGTATCCAACAGATGGTAAGGACCTGTACATTGGGAAGGCAGTGCAGAAGGCCTACCTGGAGGTGACCGAGGAGGGGGCAGAGGGAGCCGTCGGGTCAGGTAGACCATTGTTCACCATAATCTTTAACATCAACAGGACGAGTAGCGCTAGAGGAAGTGTTCAGTTTCTTTACTTAAGTAAAAGTGCAGCATTGAAAATGTTGCTAAAGTAAAAATTTGTGAGTATAATCAGGAAAATGTATGTAATGTCATAAAATAGTGCACTGTGCAAAAACAATGTGACTATGTGTAATATATTATTTCATTAGATTATTATTCATGCATTAATGTTAAATCCAGATTTTACTGTGACGGTATCTATTTTGTATAGGTCTATAACTAATTATAATACTAATCATGGATTAATCCACTGATTTTTTAAAAATCATTCATTGATAGATTTTTTTTTACAAACCAAATGATCAAACAATGGTGAGAAATACTCTCACAACTCTCACAAAGTGACACCACAACAATGCTTTGTTTCTTCGGCACAACAATTCAAAATTGTTTTAAATAAAGTAAGTCTCCAGAGAAAACGTTTCTTCAGGTTCACTAAACATCGCCCCCCACTGTCAGAAAATAACTGCTGCCTGTCCTCTCTGCCTCTCTCTCTCTCTCTCTCTCTCTCTCTCTCTCTCAGGAATGATCGCCCTGACCAGGACTCTGGTGCTGTACCCGCAGGTCATGGCTGATCACCCCTTCTTCTTCGTCATTAGAAACCGGAGGACAGGTGTGTGTGCGTGTGTGTGTGTAAATGGACCTCCGATACACCGTATGTGTGTTTTGACCTGACATTCTATCTTCGCCCTCCAGGGTCCATCCTCTTCATGGGCAGGGTCATGACCCCTGAAGTCATCGAGCCCAACGACCATGAGTTTGACTCCATGTAACCACGCGCACCGCGAGGTCGCTCAGTCTCAGCCAATCAGATTCTGACATCATAAACGCTACCTATCCTCTATCGCCATCTTCAGCTGTGTTTTATACTCTTGAGAAAAAAATATATATACAAACCTAATATTATACAATTTATTATATATTGAAATATGACATAAGACATGTAAAGTGACTGTGTTTTGATACTGGAAGCTTTAAACTCTTGGATACAGACATGCAGAAGGAATAAGTTGTAAATATTCTCTAGTAGTCTGGTTTAGTAAGGATGGTTTGTAAATGAGCGAGAAGAACATGATATGTAATCCACGCTCAACCCCTTTAAGTTCAGCAGCTTCGCACTCACTTGCACTCACAAACACGATGCACAAAAACTGTTTTCTCTCCACTTCTTAAGAAAATATTTACTCTTTCTTACTCCACATGCAGTATGTGCACACTGTAAGTTTCACACTTTAATTATATCCCTGTACATTTGACATTGTGTTCTATATATACATATATATGCTCAGTATTTATTGCAGAACAAACGTGCAAACATTTTGTCCTTATACAATGAATCTTAGTAATATATCTGCTCCAGACGGCATTCTAGTCATTTTTTACACTGTAGGCACATGGCTAATCTGCTGATGAACTAATATGCCTTATCACATCCGAGTGGTTGATTAAGCCCCAGCTGGGCATCTCACAGGTGAGCAGAGGAGACTGCGTAACTAAGGCGGGTTGCTATAGAGACGGACTGGAGCATGCAGTGCGCACCGAAGAAGATCTGCTGCACCGTTTTGGATGTACATACAGGGAGAAACAGTAACACCAGCTGTATTCAGTCTTTTACTCAATAAAAACATGAATGTGTTCCCATTTAAAAAAGAATATCTGTGTCCTTCTCTGTGTGTGGAGGTTATTTTTATATGAGGCATTTTTTTAATTCAAGTATTTTCAAGGACGGCTTACATCGTACAGATCATCTACAGTGTTTAGGATGCCATTAATCAGAATGCTTTAGTATTTATGAAATGAAGGATTTGGTGAGACTGAGAAGCATTCAGTGCTTCAGGAGCCCATTATATATTCTTTGCCTGAATATATAATGGCCTTTATATAACACTGTGAGATCTGCTGCTACGGTTGAACAGCCAACCTGAGGGCAGGAGTTGGCTATTCAACCGTTACTCAGCTTCCCAGGGCAGGCAGTGTCCTGCCAAGGTGTCTTGGAGAGGTTTCAGGACTGTGGCATCACCTAGCTACAAAACACACACACACACACACACACACAAAGAAACAGATCATATCACAAGGCAAGGATATACTGTGACCAAGGACGAATGAGACCTGCATGTTGATTCTGATAAATGCCACTTCAAAAGGAAGACTGCATATAAGAAATTAAGAGTCAATGTGTTCTCATTGTATGAAAATTCATTTGAATTCTTTCCACTGAGGAAATGTTTTGTCCTGGTGTACCTGATCAGTTAATTAAAGAGTAGGATCCAAAATTACATTAACAGCTCCAAATATGAATGCTATTTCATTCAGCTGCTAGTAGTGAAAGTTAATAAATGTATAAAAGTATAATAAAATATATAGTTTTAAAGGTGACATCATTTAAACACTGATCATTAAAGAGTAATGTCATGGGGGAATCCACAGCCTCATGAAGTTTAGTTTAAAAAACCTACCACCACCACCAACATGCCTATGCCTGTGATAATAATCTATATATTATGAAACAAACCTTAATAATCACATCCCCAACAGATGTTTCCTGTTAGTGAGGATTTGTAGTGCAGTGTGATAAACACAGACAGTTGTTAAAAAAAAGGGAAAAAAACACAAAAAGATGTTTTGATGTGACAACTGCCTTTCCTGTAGCAGCAATTATCCATGACGTGATTGTCACACAAGCTCGTAGATCAAAAACAGACTGTAAACAAGTTAAATAATTTAAATGATGAACAGCAAAAGCACATGTACAACGCAGTTTAACTGCACATGATCATTCTTTAAATAACCTGCAACGGCAATGAATGTGCTAAACACAAGTTGGTGCTCTGTACAAAGTCAGAGGGAATCATTTCCACAGTTCCCCGCAGCACCGGGGGTTTTCATTTACCTCCATGAAATATCTAATAGCTTTTTCATCTGTGCAGCGTGCGCAGTGTGTTCCAGTGCTGCAATATCTTAAACACAACGAGCAGCATTGTTGGGGAACGGCAGCCCATGGGTGTAGGAAGTTATAATCTAAATTACTTTCACCAGCTGGTATCATAGCTGCGCCTTCTGTCTTCATGGTGCACCGCTGAAAATCTAAATCAAACTCCCTCCCTCCTCCTCCTCCTCCCTGCGACAGAAACAGCAACAACAGAACTTGTCCCTGTTGCAGCTACTGGTTGCACACAGAGTATATCATCCAGAGGTGCAGGACAACATATTTACATCCATATTTCACACTGTTTAAGACTTGTCTTGAGTCTTGAAGCTGTAAGACTTTATAGATATACTCCACTTCATTGAGCTGACATGTTGCTGCTTTACAAAAAAAGACTTAAAATATCTGTGAGCTGATTTAAGATGATGCATTGCAATCATCTACCATTCAGTGTATAAAAAGTTGACTTTGATTTGGACAAGCAAGAACATTTGACTGCTGCTCAAGCTTTAGTGTTCCAGTGGTTACTCCAAAAGAAACTATTTATTACTTTTGGTATTTAAATAAATTTTGCATCTCCAATAATTGTCAGCACTGACTCATGGAGTTTAGATTTAGCATTGTGCTGTTACCTGAGTAAGGATTAAATGAGTTTGAAGTTTCACTTTGGCCTGCTGTGGCCACCAGGAGGCCAAAGTCCTCGCCTTGTTTGTTTAAGTAATATTGTATTTTTCCCTGTTTTTTTTCTGTTTGTATTCTCCCTAAAATGAACCTTTAATATTTAATAACTTCATTTTTAGGACACTTTCTGACCCAAGTTGGTGTTTTACCAAATAGAACAGAATAACAAGATGAACAAAGATAACTGTGAGAAGAAAAAAGCAAAAGGGCCAGAGCAGAAAACAGCAGAGGATGACACCTTAAGCACGACTCATACTATGACAACACATTTTACTTTGTACCCCTTTTCTTTTTTTTTTTTTTGCTTAAAAGACAGGCCTTCACAATTAAACACAAAAGCAGTCACAGATTTAAGTACTCCCTTTGTGCTGATGAACAGTACAGAAAGATCACTCCAGTACTGTAAAATACTTAAGTACTGTAAAATAAACACAACTTTGAGGTCCTTTACTACAGTATTTCCATTTTATACATTGAAACGGATTGCTTTAGTGACAATTTACTTTTTCACTAATACAAAACACACAGAAAGTCAGCCAATAAATTATGATGTATGTTATGTAAAGTCATTAAATTAGCTCCACGTTTACCAGCTGCAACATTAAAGTGATGAACTCATTAACGCATCAACCCAATTTTATGATATTTTCTGCACAACTTGTACTTTTGGCGCGTTGATTTCGGACGCGTGCAGCTGAAGCGTCACTGTCACTGTCAGAGGCCCGCACGTGCTTCGGTGTCTGCCTCTGTCGCGTGACTCACCTGAGCGCCGTTGCTAGGCAGCGGCAGCCTCGGTCAGCGGTCAGTCGGCCCGCAGCTCCCGGAGCGGCTTCACCTGCGGAGGAGCCAGGGGACGGCGCGGGTCTACTTTCTCTACTTTGACGCTCACAAACCGCGGCGGGCTCCATGGGTGTCAGCTGCGGCTTTCCAGGGCTAAACCGGGCCGGGAGAGTCCGCCACAGCACGGCCGGGACATGTCAGAAAGGTGAGGCCGTATCTGTGCCAGGTTAATCACGCTAATGACATTTTGAATTGAATCAAATGCTGTTTGTTGTCGGTGTTGTTGTGGTGGTGAATCGTTAGTGTGACCGTGTCCAGCTGCCTCCCGCCTGCACCGACTGGTAAAAATTAGCCGCACCTGCTCAGGTGTCCGCCGCTGCCATGGCAACGGGCCCTAATCCGCACCGGTTCAGCGTAACTCGAACCGGCCGGCCGGTGGTCAGAGCCTGAGCACACAGCAGGGCTAACATTACGAGACAGACCGGCTCCCCTTCAAACCAAACGTGATAATGGATACTCCTCCTCTTCCTCATCTTCTCCCAACATCTCCTCTTCCTGTTCTCCCTCCTCTTCCTCTCCCTCTTCCTAAACCCATCACCTTCCTCTTTTTCTCTTCTTCCCCGCCTCTTCCTCCTCTCCATCTGTTTCCTCTTCTCGACCCCTTCCTCCTCTTCATTTTCTTCCTCTTCCTCCTCACCCTCCTCTTCCTCTCCCTCCTCCTTTTCTTTTCCCTTTTTCCTCCTCAACCGCCTCCTCGTCCTCCTTTTCTTCCTCCTCTACTCCCTCTCCCTTTTCCTCCTCCTCTCCCTCCTCTTCCTCTCCCTCAGTTCTTCAGGTGTGAACACTCTCAGTGGCAGTTTTCCCAAATCCCACTCATCCCCGTACTCTGACGTCGGGGTGACACGCACACCTCTCTCTGTGGACCAGAGTCCTGATTCTGGACTTGTATCTACACCTGTGAGTAGCACACACGCACACACACACACACACACACACACACAGAGAATAAGTCAGTAATGGTTCATTGCTGCTGTTCTTAAAGACATTATGCTCCTTCCCTTCACATCTGTCACTTCCTTACTCTTCTGTGTCCTTTCCTCTTGTCCTTTCCTCCTTTGCCATGCAGAGTGACTTCCAGCTTTAAACATTAATATATGTAAAAAAAAAAATTTTAAAAGTAATATATACATGAATATCTAAAGATTTAATGATGTTATGGCTTTCTACCTAATCCTCCCTATTATCCACTTAAAGTTCCTCACTTAAAGATACTTTTGGCACTTTTAAAAATGATTTTATAGCATGGTATAAAAAGCCTACTTATTCTGGGTTACTTTAATTAGTCAGATGCTATTTGCACCGAGAGTAGAGTAGCTAATGAGGCTTTAAAATAATATGTTAACAAAGTCTATATCAGTTATACCATTACATCTTTAGTGAATCAGGAGGGCAGGGGTTTGATGTGGCTGAATGCAAGTAGCTGATTAGCTGCCATGTGATTGTTTGTACCCAAACGAAGAGACGCTCCCTTATTTTTACTGCTTGTGTACATAGTGAATTCTATTGGAGCCAAACATGCCACTTTTCATCAAATTTTAGATGTTAAATTAAATTGTTAAAATACTAGGTAGTTTAACTAAATATTATATTTACAGTAGATTCATTTTTCATTCATTTATAAGTGTTTTTACCACATTTAGCATAGTTGTATAGTAGACTGAATCAGTCATACTTTTTGCAGCCCATCATGATTTTATTCATCTCTCTGCACTACTTTATTCTTCCAAGCATTTTTCCTACTTTGTTTTCATTTCCACATGAACAGGTGACCTGGTGCTGGATTTTGGGTGTCCAGTTAGTGAGTAGTGGTGGTCAAGAGGAGGGGGAGGTGATTCCTGTGTCTAGAGTAACAAAGGAAGGTGTAAAGTTTCACAGACAAAGTATGAGTGCATGAGATAAATGTATGGGGGCAGTGAAAAGGTCAAGCAGGGAGAAGAATACGTTCTCGATTTATGTCAGGACAGTGGCAGGTGAATCTGCTGTTTGATCATCCTCACTGTGTCGTGATACCTAAAATACTGAAAGATCTGTACTGGTGGACGTATTTATGTGCACAGGAAAAAGAGATAAGCAATTAAAGAGGACTGGGGGAGCTCAGTGATAATCTGACAGACTGAAAGCTTTCACCTTGTTAACACTTGTAGCTGTATTGGTTAATGGCCTTAAAAATGACCCATTGATTTTGGCTGCATGCTGACTGCACGCTGAGGGAACAGAGTTTATATTGCACTAATGGGAAGATGCGGAAGAGTAGGCTTTAGTGTGTCTCCCGCTGCCCCCAATCACTGTGGTCTTCGGCATTACACTGAGTACTCCACTGACTTCTGAACATACGTATATAACTGACTGCATGTCTGGTGGGCACGATGTTATGATGATTAGATCTGAGTGAAACTGGGCAGATTGACGTCTCTAGGAGGGCACCGCAATTATAGCTCAACAGAAGGTGCCACATTTGTTACTGATCAGCCCAGCGAGTGTCCTCATCGTTCATCCTGTTCTCTTCTCCTTCTTCTGTCAGCTTCCGTCGAGTCGCTTCCGGTTCGTGTCGTGGCATCGCCTGGAGCAGTGTGATGTCACAGGAGACCAGCTGACCTGCCCCAGGGTCAGAGAAGGTCTGGATCACTATGAGCGGATGAGATGAGAGTCAGAAATATACAGTATGCAGCCACAGTAGAGGTGCTCTGTTCTGGTCTGTGCTGCGGTAACTTTGGATCAGATGAAACTGAAGGAGTGCAATTTTCTGTATTTTTGTATTCAAAGTCTTGTGGCTTCTGTGTTCAAGAGTATTCCTGAGGGAAATTAAATTTAGCTTTTCTTGAAGTAAAAAGAAACAGGGACTTTTACAACCAGTTATTGGAATTTTTGATTTTGTGTTTTGCTGCTGTGACCTGCATTACAAAAACTGAATTTTAAATGAACTCCTCCAAAGATCCCATCTTGAATTTAAATACATAAAAAAACTCATCAAGTAAGCCACACTACAGCATCTCTATTTGTGTATTGTTTTCATTTCATGCAAGTTTCATTTCATTTAAGGTTCATTAATTGGTCATTAGTCTAACACAGTTTGAGTTGCATAACCACATTCAAGTTGTTGTCCCTTTATGCTGCACAAGAAAAAGTATTGTTAATGTTCAGAGGATGTGACAAAGAATCCAAACCACAGGCAGGATTAAGAAACTTACTTACTTATTTACTTACTTATTTTACTCTATGGATGATAATTGTGAACATTGTTACAAGCTTTTTGTTTTGTTTTGACAATGTCCTGAAAAAGGGCCATCAGAGGAGGAGCTGTTTCACAGAGAGGGAGATGGCATCTGTTTGGAGAGAGGGAGGACAGGAAGGAGGAGGGAGGAGGAAGGACAGAGATGGGAGGAGAGGCTGCAAGAGAACTGGGAAAACTGCCTGGTAAGTCAGTGAGTGTTTGTGTGTGTGTAATTTCAAAGGTTTCCAGTACATTTACGGATGGAGGATGTGATGAGGCAAAAAGGAGGAAAAGACAGAGACGGTGAGAGGACAACTAACAATTCTACCACCTGTCTCTTCGCAGGAGTTAAATCTGTCCTACCAGGACTTGGGTGACCCTTTCCAGCAAGAGAATTTCCTCCGGATTCTCCGCCGGCTGATCCGTGTGGAGAAGCTACAGCTGGTCGACAACTCCCTCACAAACCTGAGTTCTGTACATCTGCCAAGGTATGAACCAAGTTACCCAGACTGCACCACACCACACTGAACCAGATACAGTTCCTTTATGCCTCCCTCATCCAATTGGTGACCACAAAAAAACAGGAATCTGAGCCTCACTTGTGTTTCCTTTGGGCAGGTGCAGAATGCTAAACCTGCAGCGTAACCATCTGGTGTGTCTGCGTCAGCTGCCAAAGCTCCCAGCAGTGGAGCACCTTTGTCTGTCTGAGAATGCCATTGGCTCTCTGGGGGGACTGGGAGCTCTGGGGAACAGCCCGCTGCGCTCCCTCAACCTGACCCGCAACCCAGTGACCTTCACTCAGGACTACCGTGCACGGTAAGGTGGAAAGAGATAATGTTTGTAACAGGAGACAGATGATCTTATGAATCTTCTTTTCTCTTGTTCACTCGCTGCTTTTGTCTGTGTGCAGTGTTTTCCACTGTTTGCCAAAGCTAGAGATCCTGGATGGAATCCCCAGGCTACCTGAAGACTCTCTGCCCACCAGACTACACTTCCCAGAAACCACCAGGATATGCATAATTTTATGACATTCCTCCATGGACTGATGAGTGTGGATTCATTTCTCTCAGACCTACAACACAAACTGAAGTGATGACAAGGCTTCGGGAAACTAAACTCTTTAGCACTAAAGAGGACATTCAGAGGAAAGTCCCTGCTGTTCAGTTAAGTACACAAATTGTGTCACAACTGTTGAAAAAACACTTATAGGCCACACTGTGCAGTCATGGGACAGGTGATGTGTTCCAAGGCCATGCAAAATGCCTTTTATATGCAGTACCAATTACATATATTACTATTACTTATATCTTTGTAAATGATATTTTTATATATGACAATAAATAGAGAATACAATAAAGTGATTTAGCCATTTGTTTTCAGTTTTTAACTGACTGCAGTACAGTACAGAGACATATATGTATCAAGTAGTTATGATGAGCAGGCCAGTCAGACTGCTACATGACTCATACCTACCAGCTCCACATCTCTGTGGACTTCGCCAAACCAACACACGAACACCCTCTGTGTCTGCTGCACCAAACACATGCAGCCTACAAGAACAGGAGCATAGTCAGCTAAAATGTAGATTCCTTTATGGGCCTTTTAATGGGTATCAGTGTCTTTAGTATATATGTGTAACAGATGAGAAGAGAAACAGGACATCCGCTTTGGAGGCTTATCAAACATTTAGTGTCCAGACTCCCCAGGATAATGGCCTCTTGTGTCCTCTGACTGACTGGGTAACGACCCATGAGCCTCATGCAGCTGGTCACACACGCTCGCACACACAAACACGTACACAAAGAGTAATCCTTGGTAGCCTGCAAAGCACTCACATTCACTCCCACTATAAACTATAAGTGTGTGTACTCTTGATACAGTAAAGTGCTTTGGATAAAAGAATAAAGCATACATCCTGTAATAATATTGCAGGGGTTACACACATTGCCCCGTCCTGTCGGCCGGAGCTGATTTATTCATACATTGCTTTTCTTTGATAGTGGTTTCATTTTCATGCCGCACCTGGAACATAAACACACTTTGTTATGTGATACTCCAGAACACAAGTATGAATACTGCCACGCTCACCTGAGCAAGCACCCATCCATATATATGCATGTCTGAAGTATGAACTGGGGCGCACACACACACGCACAAAAGGCACTCGCCTTCTCTTTCCGTTGCAGTAATGCGGAGAAACACAAATTTGAGCAGCCGATACCTCTCTAACAAGCACACAGCCGGGCACAAACTACCAGTTACATGCCTCATTGGGATTCATTTAAGTGTGGAAGATTGTTTGTGCAACTGCGTGCTATGTGTGTGCGGAGATGGAGATAGAAGTGAGTCTGCGGCTGATGAATGAGAGATCATTACCGCCGTGGAGAAGCAGTATAATGAGCTCGCCGGTTCCTTGTGTACCAGCGAGCAGGATCCAGGTCGAGAAGAGGAGCCGGTGTCTTCGAGTGACGGTTTTCGAGATGCTATCAATTATCTTTGCGGCCCGTTCGCATGTTCTGATGTCTTCCAGTATGGCAGCAAAATGGGAGAAGAGTTTGAGTTGATTTGCCAAAAATGGGTGGGTGGGGGGAAAAAAAACATCTTTTCATAGCTCGGAGCTTCAGCTTTCAAGTAAATCTTACACTGGTGTTAAACGGGAGATTTGAGAATTGGTGGCAGTCGTGTGGGCACGCATCTCAAGATAGACTCCGGCTCTAGGCATCGACATGTTAAAATTATTCATGCCTGGTAATTCACCCATGAAATGATGACTGAGACAGCGCAAGAGTGTGAAGAATGTGGAGGAGTTATCGTCTCTGCCATTGCTTGTCACTCCAAAGAATGTGTGTGTTTGTGTGTGTGTGTGTCCCCATGGCCTGCTATTAGCACAGTAATGAGACACCTGTTACTCTCATACTCCTCCAGCATCCCACAGTCCCTCTGGGGAGATCAACAATCTCACAACAGCAGAGGGATGATGACAGGAGAGAGCGACGAAGACGCATGAGAGGCAGAGAGGGAGGAAAACGGAGGGAAAAGGCACGTGGACGGTGACGGGAAGAGAGAGGAAGAGCAGGAGAAAAACAGGCTGAGAGGAGGAGGGGTGATTTGATTGAGGCTTTGTGCTGGGGACAAATGTTGTTCATTAGAGGTAATTGACTTTCTCAGTCAACCTGCTCTCGTTTGATTTTCATTTCATCCTGATTTGTCGGTTCATTTCCCACGTGAGCGAGCTCTCGCACAATCTTCTCACCTCGCTGTTCTTCAGCAGGGAGATGAAGGAACAGAGTTGGCAGGTTTTATACTTGGGGAGCATTTCTGCACAGATGTGATGACCGAGCGTGTGGCCGTGATCTGACCTAAATTATATCAGATCCAGTATCCAGAATATCCTTTTTTACTTGTAAGACTAAACACTAGGATGGGTCTAAACAGTCAAAATATTACTTTACCTACACTTATACTGGCACGAAGCATGTCAGAATAACTACAAGAGTGTTCCACTTCAGAAATGTTCAGCACTTGATTTAATTGGCTGCATTAAGGATTGCTGCAGGGACTGCAGCATCTCAAACTCTCTCCTGAGGTAGAAATGAAGAGGCATTTCTTAGCTTGTAGAGAATTTTGATTGCTTTAGTCTTGGCTGACATTGAACTACAATGATAAACTTTATTTATAGAGCATTTATAAACAACAAAAATAGCTTTATGACAGAAAAGCAAAGGAAAAAGAGATGTGCCGCAGCCCCGTGTTGTCAGCCAAATGTCAAACTACTGTTGCCTCTGTTAAGTTTTTCTCTGAGGCAGGATGGATAAGTAAAGACACTTTAACTCTGAGGAAAGCTCTTTTTTCTATAAGAACATCCAAAAAGTCTAAACCACAATAGAAAATGAACTTAAGGGCCTGAGTTACAAATAGTTTGCCATTTAAGCATCTTTTCAAAAAAAGTACAGAAAGACAAAACAATCAATAACCTGAAAACTTTTGACCTCTTTATTCCACACACATGCACACCGTTCAGGTGCCAGACTTGGTTCAACACAATCAAAATCCCACTTTTTTTGTATCAAATATAACTGGTGGAAAAATGTACAAATTGTCAGTAATTATTTTACTTTACATTGTACAGTAGACTAAAGATTTTACAGAAAATTGCATTTGTTCTGTGAGTTTGATTCACACCAGCAGTCGACATGAAACAGTCCTCCATTTAAGGCTACACCGAGGCGATATCCAGGAGGTTCAGCACTAACTGCTCTTATGTCTCCTGTCCTATTGAAATGCTTGTCCAAATGTAAAATGACCTAGAGGAGGTTTCCAGGGATGGAAAGGCACGTGTCAGTGTGACACTTTGAGCACAGAGCGCCCTCACCAGAAATGTCTCTGTGACTGGCATTTGCAGAAATATCCAGTGAAAATACTCCTGTGAATCAGCTTCAAGAAGTTGACAAAAAGCCATTATGACACAAACTAGTTCAGTCAGGGGCGAATAAGAACTTTTTTTTTTACGATTGTCAGAGTCGTTACAATCAACAATAAATAACAGATCGATTGGAATGACAAGATGTACATTAAAATTTGAGCTCTACAAAGAATACAGCTGTTTGCATAAAACATACATATAAAAGGCCTGAACGTGAGGACATCAGGATAACATAATTTATCTTTGCTTTCTTTATACAAACTGAAAGACAGCACATGATAAAAATACATTCTCTGCCTGTCTGCGGTCAAAAGACAGAACCAGACAGGCAATCAGGCAGACGTGCGAGCAGACAGAAAAGCAAATGAATAAAAAAACAAAACAGAAACACAGTATACATCCTATTTTCTGTCCATTTCCACAGTGTAAGCTGCTCAGTTCCATCCCCACAGTGTTTGGAATAGCACCCCATATTCCAATTTTCCTAATAAGGGATTCTGAATGGATGGCTGGTTTTATTCCTTTTGGGAAACAAGGGAAAGAAGGACCCGATAGGCTCTGTGGGCAGCCGAAAAGGCACTGCAACTGGTCAAAGTCTGCGTTCATCTCACATCTCTGCCCTCCGATTGGTTCCCTTGTCCCGTCCTTCCTCCTCCTCTTCTTCCTCTTCGTAATTTTCCTCATTATTCTCTGCCTCTTTTCTGTGATCCCCCTCCTGTCTTGGTCCCTCTTGGTTTTTTCCTTCATCCTGGAGCGGATCACAAGCACATAACGGGACGATTCAACAGTGTTTTTGAGTATTTTTCCTCACTAAAGCTGGTCATTTTAAAACTCCACAAGTATTCGTGACACAATCGAACTTTTGTGGAAGTGAGTTATTAATGCACTGGCATGTTTCTTTTGCTTATCTCTGTCGCGTCGTAACACACAGGTTGTCATTATATTGTAAACAACGAGAAGCAGAGACACTCGTGTGAAGGTGCAACTGAATCACCTCTGCCAGACAAACTGTGCAGCAGTGGATGAATGAAGATGAATGGAGTGAAAGCTCCACTGAGCTCAGATTACAGAGAAACACAAGTACGTTCACTCATTGGGTGGCTGTATGAAACACAAGTCAGTAACAGAAGTGTGTGCGTGTGTGTGCGTGT
>JBAJHX010000049.1:17455935-17468886 GCA_037176925.1 Amniataba percoides
TGTGTGTGTGTGTGTGTGTGTGTGTGTGTGTGTGTGTGTGTGTGTGTGTGTGTGTGTGTGTGTGTGCGCGCGTGCGCAAATGAACAAGAGGAAGACAGAAATATAAATGTGGGGATGGCTGTTACTGACAAGAATAAAGAAACCTACAGGGTGAAAGTGTTTGTGTGGGTGCAGATTATAATGAGCCGTACCTTTAGCATCTGATGCTGCACTTGTAGAGAATTGAATCTGCTGTTGGAGTCTTGCTGTTGGAGCAGAGAAACAACCGAAACAACAACATAAAAAAAACATTCATACTTAAGCAATCATTGAGAAAAACAAAACAAAAAAAACAACTCGTGATGTTGTAGCACACCTTACTGGTGCTGTTAAATAGCTGAAGATGTTAGAGCTGATTGTGGTAGCTGTAGCAAGTTACTTTTTTTTTTTTTTGCACTTTTCAAAATGCAACACAGGTTAGACTACAACAGAGTTCACAACTTAACAAAGCAATGCAAGCAAACAGAAAACATGGAGGACAGGTGACGGGGGAGATCAAACAGTCGAAACAAGATATTTTCCAATAATGAAAAAGTCATAAACGTAGAGGAGGTATTCATGCAGAAACATACCTTCTCCTTGTTAAGAGATTGTTGTGCTTCTAGTTTATAAACCAGATAATCTAGAAAACAGAAAAGGCAAAATGTCAGTCACAGTTTACTACAAGATGAAGTTTAACTGTGTAAACTTGTGTAAACCACATATTTTTAACGTCTCATCCTGAAATCCATATACATCAAACCCACATTTTCATAAATACTTCACACATTATCTTGGTGTGAAATCAAATAGCCATTCTGTTATTACTGCTATACACATCTGATGCTCCAAATGGTGTTAAAATGTAGTATTACATGACATATTACTGTTCACTTACACATTAAGCTTATTTAGCACATGCCTTTATCTAGAGCCGCTTACAAAAACAAGGTCATCAAATATTGCAATATTACAGTATTTGTTCTAGCACACAGTAAACAGTCTCACAGGGAGGTATGAATTTCCTGAAGCTCCTTTGAGTACGGGCAGAATTGAGCGTGGATGTCATTTCTCTCACCTTCTTTGGCCTTTTTGTGCTCTAACCTCTCCTTCTGAAGCGACTTCTCTAACCTGGAGCGATGCTCGTACACCACTGAACATATAAAAAGACAGGCGGAGGGAAAGACAGGAGAGATAAATGAATGAAGGGAGGGAGAAAGAGAGAGAGAGAGAAAACACAGAGGTTTAGTGAGTGAGGTTTGGACTCTGTTAGGGCCAGGCGGAAGGTAAACTGATGTAATACAAACATGCTCGCTGCAGGCACAGAAACGCTTTAAACGGTCATCTTGGAGGAGGTGAAACAGAACGTGGATGTGTGTTTCACGGCCGATATGAGAGCCAGGTGCAATATTTATTCAACCAGCGCTGCGATCTCGGTACATGACAGCTTCTCCATCGACAGGAATCTGTGGTATTCCTCGCAGGACCAGTGGGCATAAAGGTGTTTACAAATGGTTTGGATCAGGCCGCTTCCGTGCCTGGTGGATGGCACTCACCACAAGATATAGTAAAACCACGAGGAAGTGCAGGTGAGCTCTGATCACTTGAGTGTAATTCTCCTTCAAAATAGTCCCTGAAGCTCCTTCATAGCCTGAGAGCTTTAATGCGATCCCGCTCCATCTCCTCCTCCTCACTTCTGTTATCTCCAGCTGTGCCCGTCTAAACTCCACAAACTCTCACACAGATTCTTCTTTTATTTCTCCCCCACCCTCCCCCCCAATATCTTCGTCAGATTCAATATTAAACCCAAAGAAAAGGAAATAATCCCTGTGGGGGTAATAGGGTCGTTGCAGCAGCAGCAGCAGCCCACAGGACGGTGTTAATGCAGCATGACGTGTTCTGATGGTTGATGCAACAGACAGTTACACAAACACATTATGCAAAGAAAAATGAATAAGTAAAGACAGGTTTGCATGTTCCCTTTTTCTCCATTTGCTCCGTTCACCTGCTCTACCCATCCCAGCTTTTATTCTTTCAAATGAAGCCTTGTTAGTAAGCAATCTACAGACTGAAATTTTACTAGAAAACTCATGAGAGCCTTCACAATCTATAAAGGCAGAGAGAAAGAGAGAGAGAGAGAGTGTGTGTGTGTGTGTGTGCGTACATACTGGCAGGAAGGGAGGTTGGAGCAAATGAAACAAAAGAGGAAGGAAGATGAGGGGATATGAAAAGAGGAAGAAAAATATTTCTGACATTCAGACTGCAAACATCTAAAAGTTTCCTGTGCATATTTAAAGAATTAGAAACTGAAAAAAATGAATCACTGGAATTATATTTTTTTAAAAATGCTCTGAGTGTTTGCATGGTCTTAAAGTAAAGTAAGGTTTCTTAATTATGTGCTTTCATTAAAATTTGTTTTTGCGATTCAAATTCTGCTTTTTTCAGTCATAATTAGCGTTCATTCCTCAGACTTTTAACAGAGGACCCGTTGCTTCAAACACTGAATCTTTGCATACATCCAGTCATTTTAGTCACTGCTCTGTCTTCAAAGGCCGACGTCACACATCGGGGTCTACAGATGTTTTCTAGAGATGACACAGGAAGTAGAGTATTCTAGTGAGGTTACTTTCAAGTAATTTGTGTGATTTTCTAATTCAAACTGAAATGTGTTGGTCATTATGAACACTATCCTCACACAGTGCAACGTCTTCACTCTGTAGGGTTTATGGCCACATGGTTTATGAGTGACATTCATTCGGCTCTTTTGTTTTATGACACTTTGTCGTGATAAGTGCCAATAATAGTAACTCACATCAACACTTTGGTAATAAACGCTGAGTGGCAGGAACCTCACCTCATCTGCACTTCATCAAGAAATGATCTCAATGTGAAGATATGGCCGACTCTAAAGTCAAAATTCAAATACAGTCTAGTCTGGCACTAATCTCTCGTCATGGTCCAGGGCCAGCCTCTGACTCACCCATCTTTAAAAAACAAAAACAGCCCGGTCTGTGAATACCGAAGGCATCGCTCCCACCAGTTTCTCGCATGTTTCCTCTGACTCTCCTGCCTCGGGCTGGGGGGCTGGGCGGTCTAACTGATGATGTGGCCGTTCGTCCTTCTGAGTGCCAACTCAACAGATTCCAAGATAAACTGTGAGATGCACAATCTTCGAGTCATTTTGGGAAGAAAACGAGGCTGGGAAGGAGAGGGGCGAAGGAACGTGGGAGAGAGGAGCAAATGTAGGCGCAGAGAATTAGTGACAAATGGAGAGTTAAACAGAGGAAGGCTCACGGATGAGACGGGCACAAACCAGGAGAAGGGAAAGAGACAGTGAAGGAAACACAGAATGAGTGAAACACAGACCTATTAAGGTTTAATAGGGTGACTAATGGCTACCAATATAAATAAAAGACAAACATTAAATGTGAAACTATTAACTGAATATCTCAGTGGTTATTTAATGGAATGATTTTAACCTCTCACAGTGTAGAAGGAAATTTCTTCCTTTTTTTCATCCTGGTAGAAAAACAATGAGCTCTGTTTGAAATTCTCATCTGAGGTTTTGTTAAACAAACACGGGCACCACAGGGCTTACTGACAAGACCAACCTTGCCAGATTATGTCAATGTGAAATCCATCTCAAAGATGACTTTGATATTGACCGATTTTATCATTGCAGCTGAGATTGACTTTATGTTCTTCACAGGGAGACGCTTACAGCCCGGTGATGGTTGTGTTATGTCAGAGCTTTGCCCTCCTTCGCAGAACCGTATTAGTCACTCTGTAACTATGGCTGACTTCTCAAGTTTTGAAGCACTTGCCTTCTTTAACTTTCTCTCATCTAAGATGCTCGAAGCATGTTCTGGGTCCAAACTCATAACCTTGACCGCAGATTTCAGATCATTCTTGTATTATTTGTGACACCACACTCCAGGCTGCAACACTCTCGCATTTTTAATGAGAAAACTGCTGTGAAATGTTCTTCTATCCTCTCTGCTGGTGTCTCTGAAACCACTGCTGCTGGTATTGACATACTAGTTAATGTTTTCTTATTTCCTCGCCACACAAGATACCATTGTTGTACGTTTTTTTATTACATCTTTTTTTGCCTAATAAAGTTTAAAAAGGCACCAGGTTCAAGAATTCCAGTTCTGTTTCCGTCACTGACATTTCCTGCCCCAAACATCACATTTTCAGTCATCTCACTCCAGATGAACTGGCGGACACTGTTCTTGATTTGAAGCCCTCCTCTAAACCAGCTGATGCAATACCCTCTATGTTTTTTATTACATATTTGGGGTGTGGTTGCCCTCCATCTGCTCTGTCTCCTGAACACGTCACTTCCTGCTGGTCTGGTTACATCTTCTGGAAAGCCTGTCAGACAATAAGGCTTGTTGGATGATCACAGCACAAAAACTTTTCCTTTTTTGGGCTAATTCAGATTTCAGAGGCTGCACTATTCTCAATTTACAAGACTTAAGTCCAGCCTTGAGACTTGATGCAGTGGATAATGGCATTGTGATAACAGACGTCAGCAGTGGGTTGGTATATGTGTTACAGCCTTGCAGTGGTTCAGCACATTTATCAGATCAAAGGTTTTTTTTATTCAGCCCCAGGGTTAAATTTAAGGACCGATCTTATTTTCCTTGTACAGTCTCCCCCATTGGGTCACATCATGTGCAGAGGTGGTGTTGCATTTCATTGTTATGCAGATGATACAGACATATTTCTCCTCAAACAGCTCAATAACTCTTCTCATCTGTCCTCTCTGGTTAAATGTCTAGCAGATGTCGAATGACTGGATGTCTGCAAACTGAGATTCTTGTCACCAGGCCAGAAAACCTGCATGTGCAGATCATGCAATATCTTGCTGGCAACAGCACGAGGCCTCATATTTTATTCTGGCCCCAATTTTGAATATCATTTCTGTATGAACAGGCTCACTTGGGTCTGTTTGTGTCATCTGAAAAATAAATATCTCTTTTATTGTTTGCTGTGTGGAGAGCAGTTTTAACATGATTTTGCTGTACTATACAAATTAACTCTGTTGTTGCCACTGCTGGAAATAATATAATAATTTAACATGACATTTGTGACTTTTTCTTATTAGACACGCTCATGGCATCACATTAACGTCAGACTGCCAGAAGTAAGAAGTAAATAGTTGAGATCAAACAAACTTCAAATAAGTCTCTTTTCACCATCTTCCTTTTGATACTTAAACTGACTGGCTGAATTTCTTCACACCTCTCTGAACTTGATCAGACAGACGTCCAGCTACATGAGATTAGGGAGGTTTTACTCTGTACACTCTCAGCCTTGAAAACAGTGAGAAAAGCCAAAGATGAGAACATGTGGCTCTCAGCTCAGCTCAGCTCACTGCACACACACCCTGTCCCTGAGGGACAACATGGACATGCAGGGCAACAGCTACAAAGAAGCTACAACCTTAAAAGGACAGTCATTTGAATGTGAATTTGAATTATTAAAATCCACTAGCAAAGTCATTATTTACACAGCCCAATTCATACAGAAGCTCAGTGTCCATCACATCAGCAAGTCTTTATAAAATATAACAGGAAAGAGTAAACACAGGTTACTCTCTTTTTTCCTTTCATTTCCTTTATCTCTCCTCTCCTGTATCCCTGATGATGTCTAATAAAAGGTACAAAATGCCTCAAAAAGAGAAGAATAAATAAGATACTGGTCCGATAATAAATGCATATCATTTTTCTTTGTTTTGTGTTTCAAAGCATTCCAGTTCGACAACATGACAAACTACACCTTCAAAAATGACCATTGATCAATCTTCAATATCTCTAAATATCTTCAGCTGCAAAGACCCGACACCACTCCACCAGTCATTAATGAACAGCTATTAAAGAATATTCATTGATGACTGGTAAAATCAGCAGTTTAGCACAGGAAACTATCACTAAAAACAAGCTACATAAATCCTGAGAGTTTCCAAATGCCTAATGAATCATGAATCATGATTCACAAACCCTCATCTGGTTTAACCCTCAGTGAGAAAGGGCATAAATATTTACTGTTTGAAGGTCTCCTCTAACAATTAAACAACACTTCAGCTCAGGGTACAAGTGCATTGGCAGAGACAAGCGAGGTACAGGGAGATCTCTACGGTGGCGATGTTTATTGGCCTACTTGTTTAGGTGTGGGTGGATCAGTTAGAGCTGGCCAGTAGCATAGACTGGGAATTTGACCAGTCACACAGTCTAATAGACTCCAAAGATTTTGTTTGAGGAGTGTTCACACCTTTACCCCTGTGTACACACAAGCACAAATACCAATCAAACTTCCAAGTGAGATTCAACAAAATTAACCTTAACTTATTCCAAAAATGCCCAAAGTGTAACATGAATGCTTCGTGTATGCCAGCTATTTTGCCTGTGTGATCAAAGAGCTTACAGAACACCTGAGCTGTGGACACTATAATGACTACTATCTACTGTAATCCGAGTCACACGAGTCAATCCTCTCTACACGCAGGTCAAGCCCTGAACTGGGCCAGAGTTCAGAAAACCTGTAAGAACGCACGATTCAGGATCACGTATCAGGTCACAGAAACTCAACAGAAACATTACTTTTCTATCTAAAAATACCTTCTGCTGGGTCTTTACAGCGAAATATTTCAATTTACGAGCCAGCGTTTCTGGCTTCGAGTTCACCTCACATCTTTCAGTGCACCGCAGATCAAACGTGTATTCGAACATCAGTTGCTTTTTATTTTTAGCTTTCTGTCACAGGAGCAGGCAGGGCAAACTGCCAGTCAAACAAACATATTGTGGCTTTTTAAACTTCCTCCTCTTGTGGTGATTCCTGTGGCTTTCTCTCTGCCCTCTAATGGAACACATAACCCACACAGGCACCTTTGTACCTGGTAGTGAAATACTCACCCTGGACATAAAACAAGATCTAAATCGGTGGCTTTGGGTTTTTTTTTTCTTTTTACACAAAAGTCAGTCGTGAACAAAAGGTTATTCAGAGGACGCATACAGGTGGTGTGAGTTTCCACAGCTCAGCTAACATTTTTACTTAAATTGAAAAACCCCAAAAACTGGCAGGCTTGTGGAAAATCCAGGTAGGAAACTCACTACCTCTTTGGGGATTACAAGATGATGAAAACTAATTTTAAAATAAAAAGACAATTTTCAGTGATAGTTTTAATATTCCCATGAGCTGCTGGTGTATATTTTGAGTGCAGACAGCGGTGCTCTGTTGTGTGCTTTGATTTATTTTTGTTTCAAGTCATCCCATCTCAAATTACTGTTTGTGGGGAGACAAAATCTTTTCATAACTGGAAAAGAAAAAAAGAATAAAACAAACACAAATCAGGAGTAAAAGTATCATCTTTAACTCGAGGAACAACAGCATTTATTTCCTTTTGTCTCTTGGAAAAAAAACAGCCCCTATGTGTTGAGACAAGAGCGTTCACTACAATAAACAGCAGGCGACATCAGTGTCAGCGATGTAAAAAATATTACAACACTCATTTAGAGATGGCTGCAATTATTCCATTTGATTAATGCTTCTCAAATGACATCCAAACAATGCCGTGTCCCTGAGTGTGCGAGGGAGTGAATGGGTGTTAAATCACAGACGCACATTTGTCAGAAAGCATGCACAACCAAGAGCCACAAGTGCCAGTTGATCCTTTTAAATGACTGACAAGTGCCAGCCCCGTGGTTATAGTGGGCGTCAGTGAATCAATGCGGCTGGCTCAGAGCCCCCAGGCTACGGCCCGCCTCTAAATATAGGACACGAAAAAACAGCCCTGGGTATCAAGTGGTCTGGGCCTTGTGATTGGCTTAATGATCCATCGCTTGACAATGAAAGTGAGGGTGTGGTGCTCAAGTTGAGCAATACCCTGCTTCATTCAAACTGTCACATTATACTGTCATGCTCCCCCTTTCCTGGATACATCGGCTCTGCAGCGGCTTTTTGGGGAATGAAACAGGAGCCATTTGTATAACAAGCGCCCGAATCAGACTAAAAACATGCTTTTTGGCCTGCTGAAAATGGATATTCGACTGAGGTGTGATTTGAACACTGGCTTACTTAATGCGGTTTGTTCTTTCATCTCGTTAAATGTGGGACAGCTGTCCACCCTCAACCGACTGCCTTTGTCTTCAAAAATGGACAAAATAAAAGACAATGAAAGGAACCTAACGCTGTGGAGGTGAAAATGACACATTTCTATTATAAGGCTGCCCACTTCCACTAAAAGCTATCAAGTCAGATTTGCATGTTAATAATGTAGTTTGTCACAAAGTGCTTCAAGTAACTGCAAAACAAACACAGCTACAGTTACTGTGCAGGCATAAGGGTTTAATACACAGGTTAGGGACGGTATGAACTCAACAGTAGCCTGCTGGACCAGGCTGTGGACGACAGGGAGAGATGACTGCTGTTTAGGTGGATCAAAGGCTGCTCTAAATGAACAGGTCCAGAGTCTGGGCTAAAAACCCCGACACACTATTTGGCTCCCTGATGTGGGCACGAACCTTGTTCTGCATACGTGAAGCCACGCAGGAGCGGGCTCTCCACCCTGCTGTTAATTTTAAACTCGTGGCATAATGGCATGACACGAAACCTCACATCCTGTCAGCACAGAAGTGTGTGTTTAACTGTGTTTATACGGGGGAGTAAATCAGTGGGGTTACTGTAGGACAAGACTGTTTAATCTTTTGTAGAGGTGGGGCACGCAACGAGCCGCTGAACTTAGGTTTTTAAGGAGGCGTACTGCACTGTAGCACTACTAATGCGAAAGTATTTTTACTGTTTAACAAACATGGCAATAAAACAAACAGATTTGTTTTTTTCTAATTTGTATTGCGCAGTGTTTACTGGGACGAATGACTGGCGGCTCCACAGAAACATTTCTTTGCCTCATATTCTGAAGCTTAGCCAGGGATGCTGTAAAAGGATAATGTCAGATCTAAAGGCAAAAAAATTGGCCGTTCCTCTATCGAATTTTAAAACACAGAACTTAGATTAATTAAATGAGGGACTAATTGATCAGTGAAACGAGGATAATGTCAAACACTTTGCCAGCAAATATATTATATATTCCAAAGCTGCAGCTTCTCATTTGTGACACGTCTTATGTGAAAGTGAATTGATCATTTACTTGATCAGTGTTAGACTGCTGATCAGACAAAACAAGCTACTTGAAGCTATCAACTTGGATTTGAGCGAACTGTGGCAGCGATTAATCTCAGAAATAATCTGTACATTAATTAATGATGACAATAATCAGACCCTCCATCAGTCCCAATTTGTCATATTTTTATGTGAACAACTAAATATCGGTTCTTAATGCTTTATGCTGCAATGGCAGGTTTGTTTACATCAGTAATGTGAAACACAACAAGTCTGAAAACACTCAAAACCTGGAATTTATATGGTTAGATCTGCGCTGCTGACAAGGAGGCTGGATAAGACTACAACACGGCCACAATAACACCTCAAGTGTCACAAACAATGTCTTCATTTGGTCTGTGCTGGTATGTGGGACAACACACATCATCGGGCTGGTGCATTATCCAGCCGGCTGACCCATAAAAACGGTTTTACTTGAAAACCAAGGAGCCCTCTCTCCCTCATCTGCTCCTCCAGCTGTGGCTGACACAAGCAGATGTTTTGGCTGACCTTGTGCCTTTAAGGTATGCTGCTGAGGTGAGCCTGGGGACACAGTGAGTACAGCCAGGTGTGTCTTTAAGTGTGTGTGTATGTGTGTCATAATCTCTAGTCAGCAGTAAACCTTCCCTCTTGGTAGTGTGGGGTCTAGTTTTAGTCTTACAGTAGACCCATGCATACAGCAGAGCTCTCTGCTGAACTGACCAATCTGCTAAAACCTTATCCTGGTTTATCACAAGATTAGAGGGGCGGCTTGAGGTCAAAGGTTACAGACGGGCTGTTGGTAAATCACTGCTTGGCTGCAGCTCCAGCAGTGCTGTTACAGTCCGGCCAGAGACTCAGTGGAGTCACTCTCACTCACACACTAACACACACACACACACACACAAAGAAGCGCCTATTTCGACGCAGCTTTAATGCAATGTATTTTGATTGCAAGGAACTTTTTTTTTTTTCAAATTGATGCCGAATTTAAGCTCGAGCAGCGTGAACCTCAACAGCACCATAAAGTCGTGATGTCACACTCGCGAGCGTTTGTCAGCGAGCGTGACGAGCTTAAAATCGCCGTTTTGTGAGCGGAGTCCGGCGCGAGGCGGCGTCACACGTCACCTGGAGCAGGACCACCGCTCGGGTCTCATCACCGCCCCCCCTCCCTCCTCCTCCCCGGGTCACCGTGTTTACCTTGGAGCTGCGCCGAGAGCGACTCCTGGTGCTGCTGGTACTTGAGCGCCATGGCCTCGGTCCTCTTGAGCTGCCGGTGCATCTCGTAGGACAGCATGCCGCCGTACATGAGCCCGCAGACCACGGTGAGCAGCAGCAGGCACTGGAAGATCCTGCGCTGCCTCCGGGAGCAGACCCCGTTTCCCATGCTGGAGCCGCCGCGCCGCTCCCCGCCGTCCGCGCCAGCAAGCCCCGTCTCTGCCGCTGGAAACTTCACACTCAACTTTTTCTGGTCTTTTTTTTCCCTTAACCTCCTGAAGACTTGGGGAAAAAGCCCCCCTCCCTCCTCCTCCTCTTCTTCACTCACTCTCCGAGCATTTCAAACGCGACAGTGTTTCATTATTTCAGCCCCCTCCTCCCCTCTCCCCTCTTTCTGTGGCTACAAAGTGTCCGCTCAGATTTATTTACGCCTTTCTTTTTTTTTTTAGCCCTTTACTACCTTCACCTCAAACTCCAACACTACCCGAGGCTGACGACCCCCCCTCCTCCTCCTGCTCCTCTTTCCTTTCCTCTGCAGCCTTTAACTTTCCCGACGCTGCGCAAAAAGCCTCTTCCAGTAGAAGGAGGGAAAGAGGAAAAAAGAAACAACACAGGGTGGAGAAAAATCCTCCAAATCCCCCCCGACGAGGCCTCCGCAGCACCTTTAACTTTAGTTACGTGTCAACCCAGCAGCTGCCTACCATCCGACTGCAACACTGGAGGAAGTCCCTCCCCCGCAGAAATCATAAATTTCCCTGTTCCCGCCCTCAGAGGAGGACGTCTCATCGATTGGTCGCCGGAGAGCTCGATCAAGAGAGGGAGGGTGGAGGCCCCCCCCCCTCACCTCACAAAGACCTGTTGTGATCCTGTGATAACATCTAAAGAGGTTTGTAATCACAAACCTGCAGGGGCATTAAATCACAGTGGAGCCTTAATACACTGATTTCACCCCCTTAAAAAAGTCAAATAAACATGAAGTGTGAATAATTATTGTCACAAATGTTTTGCTCCCTAAAATCGTGCTGACATTTCACACTCAGTCCCAAGTTTAAATGATTAAATATGTGATTACAGACTTTATATACTGTGCGTACCTTATGGGAGTATATCTATATATATATGTAAGTTTCTATTTCTGTGGTTTTATTTTATTGTTCTTTATGGATGTGAAGCATGAATGGGCCACAATAAATGAGCTCTAAGAATTTGCATTTAAAAGTAATAGTGTGATCTAGCATAAGCCATTTATTTCAACGATATGCCGTCACTGACGGGACAATTTATTAAAAGTTTTAATATTAGGTCTTCTTAGATAATATCTGTTCAAATAAAGCTGACACTTTGTTTGGTTCATGGTCAAACAGCACAAACAGAAGTTAGTGCAAAACTTAAGAGAGGTGTAAAAGTTGCATCTTGTGCAATGACAGCAGAACTTCCATTCATAATGTGAAACTCCATTAACATCCACTAAAAACTATATTTCTTTTGTGTGATTTAAAGAAATGTGTTTCTTCTCCCTCCCATCAAATCAGCATAGACAAATATCTCAACTGAGCATATACTGCATATTGCAGTTTATTCAAGTTTTGTACATTATACATAGTTATTATTATACACAAAGTGTTTTTTTAGTTAATATCAGAAGACATCATCAGTCAGTAAACACATCCTGGCACATCAGAGTTACAATATGACTGGTCATGTTCAGTTAAATGCATCAGAGGAGGATTAACATTATGCTTCAAGAAAATAAAAACATTTTAACAGTACAGTGTCACTGATAAAGGAAAATCTACACTTGTATAAATACTACATGTTCTACTTATACACTAACAATATATACAGTAAATATGTACTTTTTTGAGCTGGATTAAAAAAGTTTATCAGGCTCATTTAGAAATAATTGAGAAAGGATCAAAGTAGGAAGCGTGCAATATAAAAATAATCAGCAAAGACTGAATTCACTGGTGAAAAATGTCTACTCTAATTTTATATATGTGCAAATAAATCTCTTTCTCAGTAATCAAAGTCGAAACAAATCCCTCCATATCTACATTATTTCACATTATTGCATCACCTGACGGGCTGAGACTGGAAAAAAACGGCCAGTCTTGTTGTTCATGTAACTGATCGTATTGACCAACATACACTTAGCAACTGAAACACAGCACTTTAGATGCTACGACGTGATTTTTAAATGCAATGTGTGCATGATTCATTTTCCCGTCATGTCGTTTCCACGCATGAAGAACTGTGCTCCAGTTAAGAGCCAGCTCTTCACGCACGCTGGGGGAAATAAATCACATCCACGCCATAATGAGGTAGAGAAATCTGCAGAATCTCTGCCAGTGCACTACTTCAGTTAAGCAGACGGCCAGGTAAAACACTGAGAGCAACAGACACACACACACACACACACACACACACACACACACACACACACACACATACATATACATATACATACACACACACACACACACACACACACATACATATACATATACATATATACACACACACACACACACACACACACACACACACACACATACATATACATATACATAT
>JBAJHX010000049.1:17468986-17481830 GCA_037176925.1 Amniataba percoides
CACACACACACACACACACACACACACATACATATACATATACATATACACACACACACACACACACACACACACACACACACACACATACATATACATATACATATACACACACACACACACACACACACACACACTAACATTTGGCACAACAATGAGCTGTTGCTGAAGATCTAAATGAATAATAACTGCTCATCTAGCTCATCAATTAAACGACTATTTGTTCCATTTTTCGCTCTCCTCCGTGTCATCTATTTGTTTTCTGTCACTCTAAACAACTGTAATGAAGCTAATATGGGAAAAAAGGGTTTTAAAAATAAATCAGATTCTACAAAGCATCTTTCTTGCTTTAAACCAGATGATGAAACAGAAACAAACCTCGTAAGTGCAAACTAAGTTTGAACCTCATCACTTTAACATGTCTCTCAAAAGGCAGCCCATTAACCCTCCTATTCTCAGATCCATCAGAAAATGCATTATCGAACAATCATGTCTTGTGTAATGAATGTCTTTGAATGTCATGAAGATGTTTCAAAAGAGGACGCCATTACAGTTAAAGCTACTCGCAGCACTTATGGAGGCAGATCATATTTCAGGAATGGAGAGGGGGAAAAGGTTCCTCTGCATTTCTGAGAAAAACTGCGTCCAATAAATCACTGTCAATACTTCAGAAATGTAATTTTCTTTTATTTATAAATAATTCTGTTCTGAAATGGATATATAGTGTATTTATATTAAGCCTGGATTTATTTTGAAAAGGCACAAACAAGGGGCGCTTGGACCAAGACAGCAGAGAAATGCAACATCCGTTTGACACAAAACGACACATAAAGGCTTGTAGTCAAAGGAACATCTGTCAGGAGGGGATAGAGCCCTCGCTGACGTTCACATCCCGTCCTCTTAATGTCATGCAAACTGAGTCTTGTGCTCTAATGTTTTGCTCACCACAATTTCCTATAAGCCTGCTTCACATTACAAACAGCAGCGTTAGTTGTTCTATCACTGTGCGCACACAAATTAAATTTTTGGCACTCAAATATCAAAGCAGGTAAGAAAATAACTTAAATCCCACCAAGCATCCCAATATAATACTGCAATCCTAACAGCAGTATTTACCCTGTCAAAAATTTGTAAATGTAACAGGCACTTCATTCTTCCACGATGTTCGCATTTGTAAAGAGACTTCTGGTTTAAAGCCTCCACTTCTGGATGTGTGTTGGTTCCAAATGGCAAATAAAAACACAGTTATTCCATCCAAAACAAATCAAGAGACTTGACTAACTCTTACAGAGAAACATCAGGAATGATTCTAAACCGCTATTAAGTTTAACTTTACCTTCCATGTTAAGAAAAATATTATACACCAGAGACTTTGCTGTATGTTTGTCCTCTTAACAGCAGAATTTCAGACTATAAAGGTAAACTGGACTTGCCTGCTGGTACTTTTTACAATGTTTGTGGAGTGTTTCTGTTCGGTTAAGACTGAATCAGTGATGCCACAGAACGATCAAAAACAAACCGCAGACTGACGGCCGATCTTGTCGTCCTCTTTGTGTCCTACAGCACTGACAGCTCCACTTCATCACACAGCAGAGGCTCCACCTCTGGGGTGCCGATCAGTGTGCTGCTTTTAGCGGAGCTGTTCTTCCTGTAGATGACAAACTGGGCAGTCACCTGAGAGGGTTAAGGCTCACACAGACACACACAGTGTTTGTCAGTATTATCTGATTTTGATTTCTTCTGAGAGAGTGACACTGAATACTGCTAAAATATCTTAAAGAGACCACAGATGATGTCTAATGTTAAAGCATTACTTTGAAAACATTTTGGGAAATTCACTTTCATGCTTTCTTTCCAAGCATTAAGTAAGAAGATCAGTACCAGCCAGCAGACGGTTAGCTTAGCATGAAGACTGGAAACTCAGCTGCTGTCTTAAGGTAGTGAAATCCACCTACGAGCACCGCTGAAACTCATTAACACATTATAATTAACACAGAAACAGACTGAAGCACAGATTATGTCTTCAGTTAAACAAGACATAATTAGGAAAATAAAGAAAATGAAGCTTTGCACTTCATTGTGGTTTACACCAAACTCAAATTACACACTGGCTGTTATTTAAATATAGTGTACAAGAGAGAATATTACAGCAATTCAACACAGCTGACAATTTAACCTCAAAACAGATTAAAGTTTTTCCATGCAGGTAGGATATGACAGACTTGTGATTTAAAGGATACAAAGAAGTCAAGTATGAGGACTCCCAGGCTGCCAATGAGCCAGGCCAGATGTTTGATGATGAAGGTTTGTGTGGAGCCCTTCAGCGCGGGCAAGACCACGATGACGCTCAACCCATACGTCCCGTTGCCCATCATGGCGAGGGCAAACAACAGGTACGAGGTGCCCTCAGTAGACTGCCGCTGGAACTAGAATGGGTAGAGAGGGTGTATTAAAAGACCAAAACCGGACCTGCTTTGCACCACTTCTTCATCCTACTGTAAATGTGTGAAAACCACATCAGACAAAAGGGAAAAGGTGGTTACTCAGTGTTAACCACAGACAGGGTTTCTGTTTTACTTACAACAAGTAATTTACTTTGCGTGTACATCTGATACTGACAACCACAACAAGATCACAGGCCGCCGCTAATGAATCTTTCTCCTGCTATCAGTCTCAGTGGGGACGATGACGATGAATTCGTTCTACTGACAAGTTCTGTGTCGTCCCTGGCATTACGCTGAGCATTGAGAAGGAAAGACTGCATGATGTTAAAGGTTAAGTTAAATGCAGAAATGGACAAATGTGTCATTCAGCAAAAAAACGCAGGAAGGATGTGTTTTCTGTCAGTGTCACTGAACTACACAGGCTAACTCAGTTCATAACTTCCTTCCATTATAACTTACCAGGAATGAGAACGTTCATTCAGTATTGTGAAACCAGAGCAACATTTTAACCTTGAAAGAATAATGGAGGTTTCTTCTCTCCGCTGTAGCAACTGGCCTGCCAAAACAATGTGAATGAACTGTGGATTACTACAAACACTGGACCCCAACAACATTAAGCAAGTAAGTAAGACCAACTAATACTATTACTAAATAATTAGTAAGTAAATAGTGTTTTTTTTTCATTGTTTCACGAAACTGGATGGGCAACTTGCTGCTAAGAATGACGCGGTGAGAATGTTTTGGGCACTTGGCTGAAAAAACAAGCATGTTTGAACATGCAGGAATTTCCACGGGGCAAATCCGACTTACACGATTTACTATAGTCAAAGATTGTGTGTGTGTGTGTGTGTGTGCATGCGCCCAGAAGTTTCTCTGGCACTGGCAGCACACTGAGACAATCCCCTCTGGTGATTAATAGCTGCAGCCGAGCCAGGATGTTTCTCCGGCACAACAGTGCCATTGTCTCGGACGTCTGGTTCTCATTTTGACACACATACTGTATACACAAACACACAAATCCCATCTCTGTCTTCAAAACACAGTCCCCTGTTTATGACTGAACGGACAGATAATCAGCGCGTTTTTCTGTGGACTCCCTTGGATCAGACCCCCCTCCTCTTCTGAAAACACCCCCGAGATAGCGGTCCAAAAGATCTCCCGGCAGGATGGCACCGCGTGCGTCATGGTGTAAAAGAAAACAAGCTCCAAATCTCATCGCACCACCAAATTGTCACTTACATTTTTGTAGAGCTGAGGGAAACGGGAGGAGAGGTAGAAGACAGATGCCAGGTATCCACATATGTAGCCACTGATCTCCACTGATTTAGAGGTAGATGGGTTCTGACAATGACAAGGAGACAAGTTAAAGAGTATATGTGGTAAACCTTAAAGGACCAAATTTGATTTATTATTTATACACTTGAATGCCTGCACACATACAAGCAAATATATACAGTATACAGCACACAGTCTACCTACCTGGGTGTCTAATGTTGCACTGTTGTCTATGATGAGTTTGGGTAAAGCCAGGAGGACTAACGTAGCAGCGCCACACCACATGAAGCACAGCCACTTCAACGCAGGGCTCTCTGGAGCACGGCCACACACAAAAAACAGACAGCACAAAAAAAAAAAAGCTGACAGCGAAGACATGCATGAGCAGATAATCTCCTCAAAGAAACTCTTCTGTTCCGACTGTATGCTTTAGCTGACAGTCCCATAAGAGGTGTCTATACCTTCCGTTTACACCAGACAAGAACAACAGACATTATCCTGTTTCCTGCTGCGTCTGTGACACTACAAGGAGCCGGCAAGAAAAGCAGCATGAAACTAAATTAACAGAGCTGAGAGCGGACTCGGATGAGTCTCAGTGTGATTGTGTGTCATCGGGCCGTTATGCACTTTTGGCTTTGGTGGTAACCGCTCGTAAGTACACAGCGGCTGAATCTGTCCCCGTCACTTCTGATGCCAGCAGGTGGCTGCTCTTTTGACTTCACAACACAGATTTTTCCATTCCTTAGTCAGTTTCCATTCGTCTCCATGGAGCAAGTATTCACAGCACCACGTAAAATGACGACACCTGCTCTCTGGAAGTATCTCTGAGGTATAACTCTGAGCAGCGGGAGTGATTATACAGTGTGTTTAATAAGTAGCATCATTTAACCAACTAAGAAAAGAGAACTTTCTTAACATAATAAAGAATAAGATTGCAGTATTTTCGTCTTAATTGAATATTATTGATATATTAGCAGTGATCTCGCGTTTGCAGGTGTTCAGTTTTACATAGAGTCTTTATGACTGTATTTATAAATGCAGATGACAATTGGGACCAAGTTTCAGGATCATTAATAAACTTGTAAAGCTGAATCTTACAAGTGACAAATCTTAACTTTTTAATGTCATGCAATTCAAATTAAACAAGTCATGAGTCAACAGCACAAAATGCTGCCTTCCTCATGGTTATGCTTTCCATTAATCCTGAGTCATGACACAGAACAGGCATCACTCATCGGCTGTATTTTTTACTCAAGAGCAGAGACCATGTCAAGCTTACTTCTGCTGGAGCTGTTCTTGATCTTATAGTAGAGAAACTGAGAGATGAGGATCAGGTCTGTGAAGATGTAGAACACCACTGTGACTACCTGAGAGACAGACATGGAGAAAAAAAAGTTAGTTTGTTTGTGTGATAGACAGGGGCTATAAAGGCAAGACGAAAGGTTTAAATGATCAGGGTTTAGTGTAATTTTCAATTCAACCATTTCAGGACTAGATCCCAAGAGTCGTGTGACGGGCTCTACAGATAAAAATTAGTGCTGTGTGTGTGTGTGTGCTCACCTGAATGGGCAGCTGGCTGGTCAGGTAGCAACCTGCAAAGCTGGTTAGGTCACCGCTGAAGAGGAAGAAAAGAAAGCCAAAAGACATGGCCTCCTCCACTTTACCGTTCCTATAGGCCTCATACACCTGCCTGCATGGATAGATAGATAGATAGATAGATAGATAGATAGACAGATAGACAGATAGATAGATTTAATGAATGTCATAACCACAAACTAGAACAATATTATCAAGATTACTGCAATCCTGAACAGGTGAACTTTAACTGTGTCCTTTTTTCCCCTGAATCCCTGAGGTTTGTGTTTTTCAACTCATATGTTGTTTCTTCTGCAAAACATGATATTTCATTTGTATTCTTTAAAATGTTATTTGGCTTATTTGATCCTCTTCTGTCTCTACTATCTGCCAGCAGCTCTGGATCTCGGCAGATGTCTCTGCATGCTGCACTGTGAGTGTCCGGCTGTGCGGCACGTAAACAGGATTTGATGGCACCAAACTCATCCTGCAGTACTCACGGCAGAGTGGACAGCAGGAAGCAGAACATGGATATGAGTCCAATCACCACGCTGCAGTACTCCCACACATTATCCACACACTCCTCCAGCAGGTAGAGGATCCAGGGAGTCCCGTTCACACACACCGGCCGGCCCGCACCCGCAGCGGTGAAGTTGGCCGCCACGTCCGCACTTTTCCCGGGGAACCGTGCGGTGGCCATGATGAAATGATGATGGCTGTCTGTCCGTCTGTCCGTCCTCCTCCTGCTGCTGCTGCCTCTAAGATGTGTGTTTATTTTGGCAGCCAACGACGACACACCCACCGGCCTCATAAACCAGATGTGCTGCCATTGGCCGAGTCTGCGAAAGGAGCAGAAATGAGTCAATTAACAACAAAAAACTGAGAAAACTGCTCTAAAGTTGACCCCAAAATGAGAAACCCTGCCTTTATTTCTTCAGCACTCGCATTGGGACACTCTTGTTTCTCCCGAAATGAGCTAAATTTGAGCTAACTCGCCACTGCTGGACGGTCATTGTTTGTGCACATTTGCATTGGCTTGAGGATGAGAGGCTAGCAGACAAACAGAGGCGGATGAAACCAGCGGCTCACCGGACAGCACGGCCCCGGAGCAGAGTGCGGACTGTCGGCCTGTCTGTGTGAACCCCTGCCTCATCCTCACAGCGGCCCGGAGACTGCGAGCCCGGCTCCTAAACCACATCACAGGTTAGCTGTGGCCGCTGGTGTCCATCACCGGTGGTCCCCGAGTGTCAAGACTTCCTGGTTACATCACAACATCCGGTGAGCATTTTCAAATTAAGATCCTAACAAATAACTACTGATAAGCTAAATAACTTCTGATGACTACTTGGAAATACAGTATATAATGCATATTTATTTATTGAAGTCTTGAAATATAACCAAGTGTGACCCACTCAATGATCATATATCAGCTTGTCTCTGTTGGACTGCTCACCAGACTTGTTAATTTATTGATGTGTATTATACTTATTTTCTTATCTTATCATCAGAACCTGTAGGCATTATAGAATATGCATAATGTGCATTAAAAATTTTACTAAACTAATTTATTATGGTCAAATAAACCTGACATTCAAAAATGGCCTTCCATTTCCTAACCTGGGCCAGCCTCACACCAGCAGCCCCTCGAAGTTGGGAAGTCCTGCTCTTTCTCTTATTTTGAGAAAGCAAAAGTGCACTTATTACACGCCGGAAATTACACACACATTTTCCAGCTTCACTTCCGATGGACGATGCCTGTGGAAACACCACCACCTACTGATCACATGGATCCTCCATCAGTGCAGTCTCAATGGAGCTAAATAAAACGTAATGAACCTCACCCCATACTTGTGAACAACTGAGCCTTTAGGGGATGCAGTTTAAAACATACAGGACAGTAAATACTGTATTTGGTTGGACAAATTTTTGACAAATACAAGATGAACTTTATCTCTTCCACCATTCAAACCATCTTTGCCAGCCGTATCATTATGGCTCAAGCAAACATTTAACGGTATGTCAGAGCTGGTAGAAGAGATTAGGGATGACTTTGGTTTGGAATGGGGCCATTAAATCATTAGGCCTCATCTGTTTCTCCCTCTCTCTCCTTCAATCCCCTCTGTGGGGCCACGCTGTCTTTGAGAGCTCCCTGTGAACTCCAGGAATGATTAGTGCACAATCTTAAAACAGGAGAAAGCTTGGACTCTGTAACACGGTAGTTAATGTAGAACCACTGTGGGGAGTTACCGGATCTGAAAAAAAAGAAAAAAGAGCAATGCTTGGATTAATCTGTTAGAGGTACAATATTATGTAACAAAGGAAAACAGGACTTACTAAACACAAATCAACACGTATAATACATATAAGTGATGTATGGTGATTTAACAAAGGCTTTAAAACTAAAGAGTGTGTGAAGTGTGCAGTGGCAGCTAATGAAGTGTACACCTGCTGGGAAAAGGTTAGCATGAGTTTTGTTTTTTGTTTTTTTTTTTTAGGTGAGAAGGGGGTGTCACGCCTGTCAACTTGACACTTATATTTCCCGATTGAACCTGAATGCCCCCCCCCCCGTACGTACCTGTTGCGCCGCTGCGCTCTCATCAGCCACACGGGGGCGCAGACTGTGTGTGTGTGTGTGTGTGTGTGTGTGTGTGTGTGTGTGTTGGGGAGTGGGGGGACTTGAAGCGGCGCAGGGCCGGCTGACTCGCCTCGCTGTGTGCCGCTCTGTGGACTGGAGGAGCGGAGCCGAGCTGACCGGAGCTGCCTGGAGCAGGTAAGCAACCCTGAACCCGCTGCGGGACTGAAACGTGCTTCTTTTCCCTTTTTTGCCTTTTTGTTGTCTTGTTGCACGGCACGTCTGTCACCGGAGACTGAGACGTTCCTTAATGTCGGGAAAGTTGACTGGATGGAGAAAAAAAAAACAGTCAGCCTCCAAACCGAGACGCGTTTTTTTCCTCAGGAAAAATAAAAAAATTAAAGGACGGAGTGAGCAGGTGTGTTTCAGAGGTGCTGACATGACATGAGGCTGTGGATGTGATGATGATGGTGATGATGAGGGTGAAACAGTTGGTAAGTGGCGCGCGTGCTGAGCGCGCGTCTGCAGGCTGCGCGGAGATCAGCTGTGCAGATGCACGAGGCACTTTGGAGGGAATATTTCCAGATTTCCAGACCCTTTGCTGTTACAGACCGCTTATTTTACACCTGTTTTACCTCCATACATCCCCCTCTCCTCCCTCCCTCCCTCTCGGTGTTTCGGTGTAAATACACTGGAATGTGTTCAGAGAGCTTGAAAGGCAAGTTCAGTCGCATTTCTCACATCTAGTCTGGGCATTTCTTTTATTGCTCCGTCAAAGTCGAAATCTACCGACTGTTGCTCCACCTGTGTGCGTTTGTGTGTGTGTTTGTGTGGAGAGAGAGAGGGAGGGGGGCACTCCTCAAGGTCACAGGCGCCTGAGACAGACAGATGTTGGTGTCCCAGGAAGGAAAGGACACAGTGAGGCTTATAATTTTACTGTGACCGATCCTCCTAGAAGAACAGACACCAACTTTCTCTCCTCACCTGCAGTGTGAGGGATTTTAAAACCAGCTCATTCCTGCTGCCCATTCATTCAGTTAGGTTTTCATTCATTTTCCTGCCAAAACCATCACCATTTTTTTTACACCGTGTCAGACCTGATAAATGGACACACGCTCTTGCACATATTCGCTCCCCTCCACGCTGTAACGACCTGAATCAAGTATTTGTTGTGTCATTGAGTCATATATTACACTTGATTGCGTGCAAGTGGTTTCACAAAAGGCGCACGTTATCAGGGAATGAGGACACACACTGTTTTTTTTCTAAGTGACGGCAAAACTGGGTTCATGTGGAGTTATTTTTCCCCGTGCTGATTCTCAGCCGCCAAGAGAAGGAACTTTTAAGGATATTTCTTTAATTTATCTCTTCACTCTCCACGATGTGCACTCAGCAAGTGAACTCTGTAACTCGTCCCGGGTCAAATCACCTGTTCAGCCCACATGCAGGCCCAGGAAGCAGGAAGACACAGATAATGTGGAGCATGCAAGTTATGAAGGGGCTGCTAAACTTAGAAACATAATTAAACATGTATTGAGGATATTTGAAAGCAGCTCTCTCTGTTAATGAATGAGGTCCTCCCGCTCTGTGTGGCGAATTTTATCCCCTCACAGGCTGCACTCCTGGATCAGAGCCGCACGCTGAAACCAGAACATGCTTCCGTTCAGCTCTCGGGGCGAGAGACTCTCCAGTTTGGGCGGCGGAAGGCAGCGGCGGGGAGTGATGAATAATGAATGGTTCAGAAAATGCGTGTGAATGTTAGTTGGCGAAGTGTGGCGGTAATGCACTATTTCCACCAGCACTTTCTCCTCTCTCCCTCTCTTTTTCTCTCTCTCTGTATCTCTGCTGTGTGGAAATCCTCTCCGCAGTTTTGGGTCTCACGGCGCAGCAGAGCCAAACTTGAGAGGAAAGAGGAACCCCCCTCTTCTCACCCCATGCTTCCACACTCTAGGTCGGATTCACTGCCTTTTGACACAGTTATGCCTGCAGACACTCACACACTTGTATCCGCAGTTCAGTCAGTTCAAATCAACCAATGGAGACTGGAAATTCTTCTTCTTTTTTTTTTTTTTGGCCTGTCTGGGACTGAAATTGGTTTCACCTTGGAATCCAGCTCAGTGGGTCCCAAAAGATGTTTTCGTGTGACCAATCTGGGTTAAAGCCGAGAATCTGAACAGCGTGTGATACCAAGCGCTGCTCCTATAGGATGAAGCAAAGGGAATAAGTATCACAGAGCGAGGCAGGTAACTTTTATCCGCCGTAGATTACTCCTGACTCTCACTCTGTTGTGTTTCTGTAACAGTACTAGAGCTGAAAAGATGGATCAATGAGTCCATCAGCAGGATAACAGGCCACACACGCACAGCAGACATCAGTCCATGTGTGTGTGTGTCTGAAGCGTTTTATCTTTTTGCTTCTCATAACATATCTGCTCCCTCTGCGTTAGGCAGGGCTGCAGCCGTTAAGCATCACATTAAGTGTTCCTGTGGTCTGCTTCTGGTTTCTCTTATCAGGTCCACAGCATCCCCTCCTCCCCCCTCAAGAGAGAAACTGAGATATGCTTTCCCCTCTCGCTCACTCTCCGTTTTCTCCCCCCCTCCTCTGTACTTCCCATTCTGTCTTACTTCATCTCTCTGTGGCTTCAGCGTGTTTTACGGTAGCTGTGTTCTCTCCCTGTCATACTGTAATTCCCAATCGTTGCTCCACAGCTGCATAACTGCGGGCTATAAATAATGGAGAACCTTCCCTTTTTTCCCCACACACTCACTCACACACACATATATATAATACAGTAGACTCCTACAGTGTGCTCCTGGGCTGAACCTCCGGGGGGGGGGGGGGGTCTGTCTTTCAAGAGGTCTTAACTGAGTTCTCTGCGGCAGCGTGGACCTATTTTCCAAAGACGTTTTCAGGGTAGCTCTTTTTTGTGACTTAGTCATCTTACTTATTCATGAAATTCATGGCTTCGGTTACATAACTGATTGGCCCAGTTATGGGGAGTAACTACCACGTAACCAGCCTTTAATCACACCATTAATGTGGATTCTCACTCAGGCTATGGCGCGACCAAAACACGAGGAGTTACAGCACAGCATATGTTGACTGTGTCACGTATGGAGGCCTTGTGGCAGACTCCAATCTTCTTTTTCTATCTTTTTCAGAGTAAACAAAATATCTTGGCTGGTTGCAAAAAAGTGTGCTGGAAATTTTAAGAACTTGTGTTGAGAAATTTTCACAATAATATTTTTGTACCTTAATCCATCAACTGAGTTGGGAAAATAATTGGCAGGTTGATCAACAATGAAATAATAATCAGTTTGCAGCGCTAGATGAGATCAAATCAGCCTGTAACATATTCATGTGTCAGTGTTGAGAGTAATTTTTGTGACATTTTGTTTATGTGTTCAGTTAATAGAAAGGAAGTCATTTTTTTTATACAGAAGTATGGAAAGTATAGGAGCAAGGAAAGAGCACTTGACTGCACACACAAGTCACATTGTTAATCTGAAGTAAATGTGCAAGTGTCCAGCAACAAGTGGCAGAAATGTGGAGCTAACACTCTCCAGCTTGTATTCCTGCATCCACCGTCTCCAAATGAACTAAACAAACACAGATTTGCTATTACAAAGTTAATATGCCGGCTTCAGGATACAGTTACACTGACAACAGAGGAAAACGTATACGTCGCAAAGCCCTGAATCCCCATTGAAAGCAAACAAAATTGAAGCAAAAGTCTGGGGGATGTCTTTTCAAAGTGTTCCCAACTGCAGAATGGCGGCGAGTTGGGAATATTTATCTTTATCTTAATGGTGTGAGATGAGGAACTTCAAACAGCACTTTGAAAAGCAGCTTTCCAACAGGGTTCAGGCTGTTTCTACTCCAACGCCCCCCCCCCTCCACAAAATCCACCAAATAATTATGTGCATAAATCAAGACTGAAAGAAAGAAAGAAAGAAAGAAAGAAAGAAAGAAAGAAAGAAAGGACTAGGAAATTTGTTTTAGGGTGGCAGACACATTGCAAGAAAGAAAGACAGAAAAGAGGAACGAAATGTGTCCACTGTGTACTTTTTAATTCCTTCTCAGACATGAAGCAGTAACGTAGAGAAAACAGTGGAATGCAGGGCCTTTTTTCCCTCCTGTCTCTCCCTTTCACCCAGCTCCTTTCTAAAGTATTTGTGTGAGTGTGTGTGCGTGAGATGTCTTGCAGGCCGAGCAGGTGCACATTACACAGAGGGATAGGGCCGACTGAACAGAAAGAGAGAGAGGGAGAGAGGGAGAGAGGGGGAGAGACGAGGGGGAGGGAGGGGTGGTTTGTCTTATAGGTCGTACAAAAGAGCCAGTGTTTTCTCCTCCTCTCTCTGTCTGAGAGCGCTGAGTGAAGACAGTAGTGGAGGAGAGAGAGAGAGGCCCTTTGGTCACATTGTCCTCATGTAGCCCCTAACTCTCTCACTGCAGCACCCCCCCCACCACCACCACCACCACCACCACCCAGCATGCACGCCCTCTGTCACCCCTCACCCAGTGGCCCACTCACGAGCTCCCCTGCAACATGTGGGTGCCTGCTGAAGCTTTACATCGAATAGCCGCCAAAGTGTCTGCAGAAGTATGACGAGAAAACGCTCCAACGTGGGAAATGAAAGCGAAATATAACTCACAGTTCACTGTGAAGTGTTTAAAGTATGTATCGCAAAATCCAGGTGAAAGCAAGGTGCTGTCTTTTACTCCGTGTGTGTGTTTATAGGCCGCATTCCTGAGCTTGCTGAGCCGTAGCTGGGTGATTAATAGTAACTAGCTGATTGTTTAAGAAGTGAAATTCCTCAGACCCATTTTTTTCCCTCTGCTTTTACACACACATACACACACACACACACACTCAAACACACACAGCAGCGCTCAGTCCCCTCGGGCGAGCTCTGACACAGCGAGAGCAGGAAGAGATACAGTAAATAAACAGTCAACTACCGAGGAAGAGAGAGGA
>JBAJHX010000049.1:17491253-17505302 GCA_037176925.1 Amniataba percoides
TAAATCATATTTTATCAATTTTCATTAGCATAAATTTATCACATAAAATCGCCCCGAGGGTTAAGTGGTTAATACACTCACAAAAGCAAGGAAGAATAAAACTGCAAGCTCACAAACACTGGTTATTTTTAAATGCATGATTTAAGATATTGAACAATCCGATTTTGCAAAACTTTTGTGAGGAAAGAAATAGAAAATGTTTGTTAGTCCTCAAGGATATACAAAGTAAGTTTTGCAGAGAGACAATGACACTCAGCTGTGGTAGCTTCTGATAGAGGCTTTCAAGGCTTTAACCATTTGCCCACAAAGACAGAGTTAGTAGCCGATAACCCACGCTTCAAATGAATATTTGCAGAAACTCAGTTTTCATAAGGTTTCAGGGATAAACAGACACACCCTCTTTTTTCAACCTAAACAGACATAATTGATGTTTTGGGTAATATTATCATGTTTAGCTGTACAGTTATCTTTCCCGGTGCTGCTTTGAATGTTAATCTACAAAAACAATTTTACACGTAATGATATACTCTGTTCTGGAGAAGTCAAACACATTAGAGACACAAATGAAAAATTCCCACAGCGGTTGCATGAATGTGTCACTTTAATGTTTTTCATTTGAAAATTTACACTTCATAGTCACATATCAAATCCCTGACTGTCAGCTGCTCAGGGGAGGTAACAGTCATCATGTTTAAAGCAAAATGGTTGATTATATTTCCCCTGAGCAGCTGACATATAGTCAGAAATGAGTTAAATAGTCGTAATGTAGTCATAGTCATAATGTTTGTTTCAAAACTTTGACCCTGAAAGTCCTTTCCAACAGGTTTATGACACCCAACGAAGTTATTGTGTAATATCAAGTCAAGTCAAATAATTTTTTATAAACATATCAGAGTGAAAATAAATCACAGTTCGCCTCAAGTGACTTCCAGCACAGCATAAGACGCCCTCTGGCCGGAGACCCTCAGCTGGGTTGAGGGAAATGTTTAACATAAGAGGGGGAGAGAATGGGGGGAGTGAAGGAACCCGCTAGGAGGTAAATACATGCAATACATGTTGAGCGTACAGGAAACATCCACAAGGACATCAAGCAACTTCAGGGATTGTCCGAACAGCTGTCGACACCTCATCCTCTCCTTTGTGGAGACTCCTGGGGGATGTTGATGGCAAACAGTGAATATCACACTGCGGGACACTTGCGTACATGAATACGAAATGAAACTGTTCTTGTTCATAGGCTTGAAAAGAGAAAAGAGAACGGGTGAACAGGGGACACAGGAGGACATGACAGGAGGGATAGAAAGTTATATGCAAATACACACTCAAGCTTCCAGTGGCTGTGATCCAGCTTGACAGGGGGTGATGAACTGATGGTGGGCCTTATTAAAACTGGAACACAACACACACAACGCACACTGTGGGAGGAGAGCGGATGAAAGTGAACAAGGCTTGCTCGAGGGCTTTATTATAGCAAATTCAGATTTATGTTCCTTTGGGCAGTTTTTAATGCAGTCTTGGCAGTTTCACTTTATTTTTTTATTTTTTATATTTTTTACCCCCGCTCGTCTATTGGGCCCCGAACATTTCAACCCCATGTTGCCTTTTTAACAAGACCCGACTTCCCTTGTATCCTCTGAAAAACACAACACAACGTAAACACGAGAGTACGCCCCACATGTAGGCGTGCCAAACTGAACACGCACACACACGAGGCCTGTGGAAGCATTAACAAATGACCTCTCTTTATTTTCCCGGCAGCCCCCAGATCAGGAAGCAAGCTGATGTAATACGGTCCGGGTGATGTTGATGATGAGGGTGTGATGGGTTGGTTACAGGAGCCAGCATGATGGATGGACTGTGTATGTGTGTGTGTGTGTGTGTGTTACTGAAACTTGGGGTTGCCATAAAGGGGGGTTTCACAAATTTCCTCTATTTCTCAGTGTCCTGAGGGAGTGTGTTTTCACAGGAGCAGTATTTTGTACTATTACTGTACTATTTCTATTATACTGTATCTCTAAATTGGCAGTATAGCAGACAAGCCTTACAAGAATATGTGTGTGTGTGTGTGCATGTGTGTGTGTGTGTGTGTGTGTGTGTGTGTGTGTGTCCAATAATGACCGAGTCCTGTTGTGGCTTACTGTAACAGGCTATAAAACCTTCCTTTCTGCATCCTGCTGCTTGCTTCCTGTAGCTAGTAAACACACACGTGTGCGCGCACACACACACACTCAACAACAGTACCTGCACATAGGAACATGTGGCATTGTTTGGGCCCCTTAAGGGATTTTAATGCCAGCAGTTCCTTCCTTCTCTCAGTAAAACCCGATGTTAAGGTAACACTGAAGTTTGGAATGTGTCACCTGTCAAGGTTTTATGTCTTTTTTGTGGCTCCCCTGCAGCAAAACATGTGTAGTTACTGTATTCTGGCTTGTAAGGGTAGGAAGTGAGGAAAGTTTTGGGACAGGTGGGTTGGACGGTATGCGAATGTGAAACGTTTCAAGTAGGTAACAGGTCAGAGGTACAGAAACATGTGGAGACAGGTGCAGAAGTTGTAGCTGCAGGAGAAGCCTGTTATATTTCACTAATGGGCCCGTAGCAGGACGTTACCTGTCTGCAGTTTCAGATATATTTCTGATGTCAGATTATTTTAATTAACAGCAGATTCTGTATTTTTCATGGAAATATCTTTAGGGCATACGCCTTGAATAGATATTATATGGGTATATGGGTGGCTTTGCATTTGTGCTCTCTTGAGAATTGAGATTTTTCTGTCACATTATTTACAGAGACAAATGCAGTGTTGTAGTCATAACTTCTTGGCTCCCAAAACTTTATTGTTTTCTATTTAAATCCAAGGCTTAGGTAGTGAAAACAATTCTTTCTCACTAGATGACAACATGACAAGGGAAAGCTCATGAAGAAAATGTTTTATTTCCCCCTATATTGTGTTTCCAAATGTTGCCTCATGCACTTTTTGCCTTTTGTTAAGTACATTGAACTACCAGAATGTATGAAAGGTATGCAGATAAATTTACATTGTCTTGCAAAGCTGTGTTACCAATGAAACTCGTCGCTTGTTGAGAGTATAATATAAATGTTAACCTTCTTATATTTCAGTTTCAGTTAACATTTTAGCAGCATAAGTACAATGTTATTTCTACCCTGAAGGTGAGTGTATTTATAAGCTGTAAGTGGTCAAACACGGCTTCGATGAGGACTTGAAATAACAGAAAAACATTGACACCGCTCATCCAGCAAGGGGATGTGATGTAACTATAAGATGAAACGTTTATTCATACCTCACTCTCCATCCATCCAGTTTATGTAAAATATATTTATGTACAAAATACATTCAGTTTCACCGTTTCACAGGAACAACAAGAAAAGCAATTTACAGTATAATACAAGACAACTTAGTTCATAGAAGATTAGATTGTGTAAACATTGTCCTCAGTTTCTTTTATCAAATTCAAAACAACAATGTCAATCTCACATGACAAATACAACACTACTCCTATAACTTTATCCAGAAAAAAACAAATGGAAAACACACACATTTGTCACCCAAAACTTAAATGAGAGCTACTAACGAAAAACTATCAAAGCAGAAATGGAATTAAATCACTCATGTCAATGTAAACACTTCAGTGAGTACAAATTTGAAAAAGCAAGGTCTTACAAAAAGCTTTAAAAGCCAAATTCACAAAAATATTACTAATAAAATAAGTTGCTAACAGTCATTTTGTTTGAAGCTTTTTCTAGATGACTATGCTTGAATTGTAAGCAAGTACAGCAGTTTTCAGTCACACAGGTACCTCATATCATCATGTATTAACACGTTAGTACGGTACCTCTGCTTTCAGTTACAACGGAAAAATATCAACTTCTAATAATTAAACCTACAAGACTGCAAAGGTAGAGAAGCAGATACAGTTAGTTATATTACTGTTAAACACATTTTGCATTGATAATTGACTAACTACACTGCCATTTCTGTACATATCTAGATAGACAGAGAGAAAATGCATTATTACCCTAAAAAAACTACATCACTCCACTGTTAGGAGATGCAAGATAATCCCTTGTAACTGTCTGTGACCTCTTATTATCCTCTCCTACATGACCGTCTGGTGATTACTCTGTTTACTGGCTCAGTACCCGTTCACTTTAACAACAGACTCTTTGTTTTTCCTCGCAGTCTAATTAAGTCTTTGGTAAATGCTTTCCTGCTACAATACAAATTTTCTAAGCCGAATGTGCATCATCGTGTGGAGTGTGCATGTGTGTGTATGTGTGTGTGTGAGTGTGTGTGTGTATGTGTGTGTGTGTGTGAGTATGTGGGCTATGGCAGTTCAAAAGGTTACAAAAATAAACTTCAGTCTCTCACAGCATTGGCTTTCTCTCTTTTGAACATGTCCAGTCCAAGTTCATTGCAGCATTAGTGTTCATGATAATAGCGATGGAGATGATGAAGCATGGATAATAACAAAATAATTAAAACATCTAAGCAGAAAGGTGATGACCATAAAAGCACCTGCAAGTTGTTCTCTTCAGTTTTAGCATGAAAGCTTATAACGATGTTGCTGATATTCACAATGACGATGACGATGACGTGACTGTGATGATGCTGATGGAAATTCAAAGAGCGGGACGCTGTTAGTTGATGAACTGAGCTCCTCCGTGTGGCACCATCTCGGTCACTCCCCACGCCACCATGTTCCCCCTCTGCACGCAGCCCTGGCCCTCTCGCAGAGACAGCTGGGAAATCTCCTCCTCTGACAGCACCCTGTCCCACATGTTCACCCCCGTCATCTTCCCCGCGAACGCCAGCTTGGGATCGAACCCTCCTTCAAACCCCGGCACCCCGCTGCTCGGGGACAGAGGGCAGCAACCGTTTCTTTCCTGGCCCAGCTGGAGCGAGCCGCCGTCGGGTAAGATGTGCCCCTCGGCCACCCCGGGCGTGGAGGCCACCTTTTTCCCACCCGCCCACAGAGTCGCCAGGCCCTGCTCAGACGACCAAGCCCCGCACAAGTGGATCCACTCCGATGGGCCTCCCGGGTTCACCACGCCGCGCGCCTCCACCAGGTGAGCCTCTCCTCCGATGGTGAAGAGCACTGAGGTCTGGCCGAGCAGCAGCTGGATCTCATACGGGTTGCGGCGGTTTCCGTAGGAGAACAGAACGGTTTTGTTGGAGACGGTGGTGGGCTTCACCCACATGCAGACAGTGAAGGCGGAAACGGAGAGAGGGGCATCTGACACAACTGAGGTGTAGATGCGACGGGAGCGCATGGGGAAGAGGAGGGCCATCTCACAACCTAAGCAACAAAAGGAATGATATTTATCATTCAGTAGGAATTATATTGTGAGGAAGAATTATCATCGTATGCAAGTTTAGATCGCCTCCTGCGTTGCTCTCACCACTGTAGTGTTTCCATTATTAAGATTTGTGACATTAGCTGATGACGTTCTCCTTCCCCTTTCTCTTTTTTTTTTGTTCATTTCCAGCATTGCATGGCTTTGCAGAAAAGTTGATAAAATATTAGTGGTTTGATTTTCATAGTTACTTGCAGAAAGTTTTAGCCTGTCCTCAGGGTTACTGTTTTTGAATCGGTTTGGGTCTCCACGTGAAATTAATGGATGACCAATCTAAAGCTACAGTTAGCTAAAGCTTGCTAGACTTGCTGTCTTATATAACTGTTTTGTTGTTGGACTGACGCATGGCGAGATTTGACTTGTGCCACTGAAATCAACTTTTCTGGGACCATGTTTCTATATAATGCTTGTAAATAGTTCATTCTCACCACACCCAGTGCTGTTCTGAAATAGGTTCTTTCAGGTGGCAGGACTAGACGCGGCAGTGTGGATGAATAAAAGACAGCCAAGGCTTTTCTGGCCAACTTTCCTACATTACATAATGCAGTGTGTATGCATTTTGTGCAGGTGACCTCTGTTGGAGGTATGCAGACTGACTAAAGTGTGTGTGTTTGTGTTCATGCAAACATTGTATGTATTTATTTCAAACGCTTTTACTTGCATCCTTTAACATTTTTTTTATTTTTTCATCTCTCATCTTGCTCTTTCTCATTTTCCTTCTCTTGTTCTTGGGCTGCCCCCTCGTGCCCGGTTAGCAGACATTCTCCATCCTTTCTAAAACTGGAGCTCCCAAATATTGATGTTACATTTGTCTCAGGTTTCTGCCACTCAAGAAATAATGGTGAAAAGAGACATTTTGAACATGGTGAGCGTGTGTGTTCGTGATGGTTTCCATATGGTTCTGTTTTCCCAGGGTGCTTTGGTGTGGTTTCGATCGGCTAATGATTACGCCTCCCTCTGGTCTCTATGTAGGCCAGCTTTACATTTCTGGACTTTATATATATATATATATATATATGTGTGTGTGTGTGTGTGTGTGTGTGTGTGGGTGGGTGGGTGGGTGGGTGTGTTCATTTGTGTGTCTGCATGTATTAGATGAGTAATATAACCTAGGGGGGGTTTTGCAGTTTTTATTTGATTAATTCTAGGAAATTAAGTTGTCTGACGGATGTGAGTCCTGTCCTTGCAGGACTAAACTGGGTCCAAGTTTACTTACTCATGCTCAGTCACTTAATTTCTAAAGTTACATTGTTATTAGTCAGTGTTTGGTTGAAGGATGGATAGTAAACCAGAGTAGTAGCTCCACTAACTGAAACCACATGAGGCAGTGACTTAAGAAGAAGAATTGAAAATGTTCAGTCAGTCCAGCAAGAGTCCTGGATTATCCCCCTTCTTTTCATGCATTTCTTGGCTTCTGTTATGACCTTTAAATACAAGACAATCTTTTTCAATATCTGTCAAGGAAAGTAGCTGAAGGCAGAGGGATATATTGTCCCACGCTGGAAGGTCCACACTGCCTGAGCAGCTTTTTCTCTTAAAAGGTGTGTATTACACATTTTAACCAGACAGAAATATGAGGCAGTAAGTGAGCATTACATGTCTGACCCCATACCTGCCCGCTAGTCCATCATCTGGAAAAGGTATTTAGGACAAACACAAACTGCATGATTAGTTGTTGGACGTCAACGCGTTTGAAACTTTAAAGGTGGAATGTTGTTTGGATGGCATTGCTGAGAAAGGTGAAGACAAACTGAAATGGAAAGAAGCAGGTAACAACAGACACATAGATTTCTGGTGATGAGATGGAAATGTTACCTGCAGGTAGGTATCTTTGCCTCGATGACCTCAGAACCTCCTCCAGCTCCACCCTCGTCCTTTGCAGCGCGGCCACCACCCCGTCTAAAGCCGCCTCTCGAGATGTGACCTCCTGCTCCCGGCGTCCAGCCCCTCCACCTTCTGGAAGCTGGGGTCCAGTCTTTGAATTCATCCCCATCCCGCCTCCCAGACTGCTGAAGCAACTGGTCTCCAGCTTGGCGAGTCGGGAGGCTTGCGTCCGTGCTGCGGACAGGAGCTGCTGCACCATCGTCTCCAGGTTGTTGGAATTCCCGACAGAATTCCCACCGGCAGCAGGAGTCTGATCTTTGTGTCTGAGGCGCTCCAGGGTGTCTCTGAGGCGACCCTCCAGCTGCAAGGCCATCCTTCTTCCTGCTGTCTCCACTGCAACCCCACAGGAGCCGCCATACTGGGCTACAAACCTGTCCACAAGCACCAGTGTGAAAGCTGATAAGCTTCGATCCTCACCAACCAAGGCTTGTTTAGCACCATAATTCAGCAACAATCAGCTTTGGCTTCCAGTTCACTCAAAATGATGTAGATTGAAATTAACTGGATGAACTGGGTGACGGATACTTCTTAAGAAGAACTAAATTGGTAAAATACATTTATGTATGCTGGTTTGAACAGTCAGTAAGATAAAATTGAGATATTTAAAGACCATGGACTCTGGGAACACTGGATGACTATTTTCACTGTTTATCAACATTATATAGACGAAATAGCCAGTCAGAATGTAATTCTCATGTAAAATATTTGATGATGAAAATAATCATTAGTTTGCAGCCCTACTCCTGAGTACCTCGTTGGCTCAAGGATAGCAAGACTAGTATTTGCACTTCAAGGTTGTAAACTTTGAGCACCAGTGTAGTAAACCTTCTGAATTGACTTTAAAATGCATGAGCTCAGAGTAAAATAAAAACCGCCACAAAGTCAACACATTTTATGAGAGCAATTTCACGCACACAGAAGTTGTTCTGGGATCTGAGAGTTTCAGTCCTGACCTTTTAATACTGTGACGGAGTTGCTCAAATCAGATTTTTACCTTCGCTTGTATAACCGTGATGAAAACACTCATTGATTTCATTTGAGACCGCAATTGCTTGGACCTCTGATCCCTTTGTCCAACCAACCTGAGCATTTCTCCGCGCAGTGATCCCATCTCCACCTTGACGATGTCGTCTGCATACTGAAGGAGCATGTTCTCCCTCATCTGACTGTTCTCCAGCATTGAGAAGATTTTGTCCCATTTGGTCAGGTCTGGAGAGCTGCAGGGGGCTGGGCTCGGTGTGGCTGGAGGGAAGGATGGGAAAAAGAGAGAAGGGGAGGAAAGAGAGGAGTTAGGATATCTTAAAGAAAATGAAATCATTGGGGTTTCACAGTACGTAGTACCAGAGGTAGAGGAGGATTTCCTTTTAGATAAATTCTTGCAGTGTCTTCAGACAAAACTGAGAGAACTGTAGCCCCCAAGACTCCAGACTGTGTTACTCCTGTGTTACAAAATACTTGAAGGTTTTGTCACTCCAAGTCTATGCACACCTTGATTTGGGAAGTAATCATTGGAACTGCAATTCCCATAATGCTTTGAGAGTCAAGCAGGGCTTCAACTACCTTACAGCTTTTTAGCCTGGTCCAGGATTTAAACACTTTAACCACTCATGTTTTTATTCTGCTCTTTAAAAAATGAGAAAGCAAAAGAAAAGATTTAAATTGCTCTGTTTAGTTTTTCCCTGCAGATGCGCACGCAGGTGTGGCTTCACAGTCAGCAAGCTGGAAATATCTTTAACTTTTATCAGATGTGCCCAGCTGAACATACGGTGACCGCTTTTAGGTTTGACAGGAATTTCAAGGCCGTGATTTTAAGGAGAAAGACAGAAATGGGAAAAATAAGTTTAAGACTTCTGGAGGATGTTTGATGTAGACAAAAAGAAAAAGCTAAAATAAAGAGCACAGGTGGGGACGAAAGAGGAAGTTCAGTTGTTAGGGGGAGAGATAAGAACGTGAGAAAGAAACAGCACAATTGACTCATAAACTACTTTGTTTCTCCGACAAGATCCTCCAATTTCCTGCACGAATGAGGAGAAAGAAAAAAGGAAAAGGAAAGTTTCTTTTGCACTGAAAAGGAAAAGGAAGAGCAGCTGAGAGTACGGCAGAGATAACAACAGTGGAGAGACACCCAGAGAAATAGGGCAAAACAATATAGGAGTGAGAATATGTGTCAGACACGCTGTTCTGATTAAGGTTTGAGCCTCTGTTTATACCTGCAGACATCTTCTGGAGGGGCATTATCACAGGGCTGCAGGGTTTGTTTTGGCTGCCTCTCCCCAAGGTTCAAAGTAAATTACACACGTTCATGCACTTTGCTCCCTCTGAGTTACAAAATAAAAAAAGTGCAGCTCTGTCAGAGGTATCTAAAGGATTTTGATGGATCTTGGAGTAAGCAGAGTTTAAAATGACCCTAGACATTAAATCTGACTCTCTGTGGTACTGAGGATTTCTAGAGTCAGTCAACTACTGCATTTGGAGTTATTGCTTATTTCTCTGTGTCTTCTTAAATAATTGAATTATTATTTTTTTACTCAAAGAATGACCCACCTCTTCAGGGTTTTGAGTAGCAGCTGCAGGAATGAATGGAGTAAACACACACTGTACATGTGCATCCATTTAGACAAACACACTGTAGAAAATGGGCAGATGGAAACTGACTTAGCACAACCTGTATCCTCCATTTGTCAGCAGTCTGTTTACTCATCTTCTGCGTATCATATTTTAGCCTGTCATCTGTTTTGAAATGAACCGTTTTAAGACCTCTGTCATGTTGCCCTCCCTCATTAATTTAAATTCCACTCAGATTTTAGCAGTCTTCATCCGTTAGGCTCTCCACTTCCTCACACACCTGCATTACAAACAGCACCGAAGTCACAGTTTTGACCTTTTCTCCTGAATCCAGCAAGCCAATTATGATTTTTTGTGTTTCTTTGTCCTTCTTGCTCACACCTCTTCTTGCTTTAGCAGGCAGAAACAATACTTTTTTAAACCCCCTTAAGAGCTGTAATTCATTTTACTATTCTTAGTCATTTACTTGAACCACTCTCATTTTTGCCTTCAGTCAGGTTTAATCACTTCGCAGGCCGTGCCCAGAGCAAAGCTTGCTGCCTGTTAACTGGTGGTGCTGCAATTATCCCTCCTGCCAGCGTTAAAACAACAAACAAATGTTAAATGAGAGCCGTGTTGGGGCCCGTTGCACGCACGCAAACATGCACTCTCTATGTGTCATGTACACACTCGGACACATACTTTTCCCCCACAAAGCAGCGGCGCTCTCTGAAACAGCCGAGGGAAGACTTTCATAATGATATACTGTAGTTTTCCTGCGCTGCGGTGGCCAGTCACTCATGCTGTAATATGTGCCGGTCCCGGTCGGCAGCTGAAAAGGCCCTCTGCTTTTCTGGCTCAGCATATTCTTTGATGCTGCTCGTCTCATACACAAACTCTGCCTCTGCCAACAGTCTGTATACTCTACACGCCGCGGTGCTTGTTTTCTCCCCTCTCCGTCTATAGCTCTGTTTTTGAAGCTGCTTTTTCTTTTTAAGCTCCAAAGCACTCAGGGAAGTAGCCAAAAACTTACCAATTCAAACACGGGAATTAACAGTCTGATAGCCATGAGTTTGTCACGAGAACACCAGCAACATAACCACTGAGGTCGCACAAAGTGTTCCCTAGATTGGCAGAAAAATGTATTCGAAGACACTAATCCTCCTATTCTCGCTTTATTTTGCAACTTCTGACAGCAGCACCGTAACCAGACCCCCACTGTCTCTCCTCCATCTTTCTGCTGTCTGTCATCTTATGGTAATATTGTTGCTGTAGTACTTCTTCAGTCACACTACCTCTTAAATGAACTTCTTGTTAGTTTTAAAGTCTCTTCACAGACAACATGTGTGTTCCTGATGCGTGTGCCTGGGCCTGTTTAGTTTAGACTTAAATGTTATTTATTACACTGCCACACTATTATCACTACTATAGGTTGTAGAGTTGTCCTGTCGTGTTGCCCTGTCTTGCACTTTAATGTCTGTCTTGTCTCTGTCTACGTGTGAGACAGTGAGAAATGTAATTTTAATTCCTTTGTATGACCAGTGCATGTGAAGAAATTAACAATAAAACTGACCTTGACTTTGATTGGTTATTGATCATCATTTTTAGTCTAAGGAGCATGTCAAATGTCGATTTCCACTGTTAGTCACTTATGACAGTGACAACGACTGCAAATGTCCCAAGCTCACCTCTCATACAACCCCATGCTAAGAATCCTACAAGAAATCAATTTCACGCTTCAGAATTTAATTAAGTTGCAACCATGGCCTTCTGAGGATCTTAATCAGATAACTCTTTGGTTCCAGCACACACACACACAGTTTAACACTTACGTTCTGGCGTCTCTCCCTCTGTGATTTCATTGTAGTAGGTGTCAGCGTAGTTGACCTCGATATCATCCTCGTACGCGAGAACCAGACACGCGCACGCCGACAGCACGCACACCACCTGGGGGAGCATCCACCGAAACATGCTGCTGCTGCTGCTGCTGCTGCTGCTCACTAAGTGTGTGAGAGAGGATGAATGAGTGTGTCTGTTAAGTTTCAGGTCCGCTCTTCTGCCTACCTGGTCTGTGTGTGTGAGTTGTGCCTGGGTTGTCTGTGAGTGTTATGTTTGTCTCTGCTGCTTCTCTCTCTCTGTCTGTCTTGCTTTCTACGGTGCTGCAGGTCCACCACTCTCTTTTTCAACCCCTCACCCTCATACAGTATTTGTCCCTCCTCCCTAATGACTCCCCACCTCTCCTAACTCACCCCCCTCTGTCTCTCTCTCTCTCTCTCTCACTCATTCTTTCTCGTTAAATGCTGAGCAATCCTTTGGCAGGAAGCCCGGCAGTGTAGAGTACTCCAGCCAAGAGAGGGGCTGCTTGTGGTCTACACACACACACACACGCACACACACACACATTTGAATGAATATACAGAACTTATAAGAGCTTTCCATGTATTTACTGCGTTCATCCATAAACTATTAACCGGCAGATTTGCAGACCCTCAGCCCTGAATATTTATTCTTAGTTGATAAATTATGATTGCATTATGATCTCACCACAGGGAATGCTGAGATCATCGTTACTGAGAGTCTGACGGGGCAACAAACATGAGTGGTCAGTTTAGCCAGAGTATCCACACTAAATCACTTTTTAACTCATCACAAACAGCGTCTGTAAACTGTGATATTTGAATGATCGGTTCAGATGATATGGATTTCCGATCGACCTGCAAAACATTCTCCGTCTCATGTCTTTTTTGAGATGTTGCCCCAAGGAGCCGGTTTCTGTCATGATCATCTGGTGACCCGTGAATGAGGATGGGAGAGGCCTGAACGACTTTGTCATGTCTTTTGAAACGTGATGCCACCACCCGCAATTTTAAAATGTACTTTGATGAGTACAGTATTATTAGACAACAGTAAGTCCTACAAAACTCTGAGCCAGCCTGTGATAAAACAGAATAATTCTTCAGACCCAAAAACCGAGACTGACTGAAACTCTTAATCACAGCTGTTCTTGATCAATATTCTGACATAACTACACAAAATTACACATTCCATCATATTAAAACAAATACATTTTTAAGAAATTAGGAATTTTTTGGAAAATTTTCTCCAAATTTCCATCCTTGTGAAAACACTTGGCTCTCGCGAGTACAGAACTGTGAAGGCAGCGCTCGGCGGTGAGTAATGCGTCGTTGGAGGTAGCCTGCATGTCGTAATCAGATACAACTGCAGCTCCCGCGACTCACAGAGAGAACGAGAAAAAGGGGAGGGCGGGCTAATGGAGAGGGGGAGGAAGCAGAGAACATAAACTTTCCTGATTTTTGCCCCATGCAGAGAAAGTGTGTGTGTGTTTGTGTGTATTGTGTGTATTGGGGGAAGTTTCAATGGGACCCAGACATCAGGAGTTTCTAAATGGGCTTATTGTTCTCCTGATTCACTCTGTTTATTTATTTATTTGTCGCCGTGTGTATTTGCGTATTCGTGTGTATGTACTGTATGTGCATATGTTCCTGTGTGTCCATATATGTGTGTATTTTCCAGGCAATGGAAATAATGACTTCCTCATGAGATTTTAGGATATGCCCCTTCTCCCCCTCTCATCTGGCCCCCCCAATCTTTCTGTCTGCCTGTGTCTCCTTCATTGTGTCTGTTCCTTTCTCTCTCAAATACCTACAGAAACGCACACTTGTTCGCTTGTTATCTGGGTGGAACAGCCTTTTCACTCAGGCAGCTGCACAGACAGCGAGGGAGTTTTGTGACTAAAGGGGGGAAAGCAGTTTCTATCTTATTAAAGCTTTTACGATATCTGTTATAAAAGAAAGTGTTGACATTTTCGCAAAATGTCCTTTTTTTGCAAACGTATCTAGCAGGTTTGCATTAGACACTTATCTATATAATCCTTATTTTGATATATGCTACTGCTGGCTTTTTAGTTTTTCTCAGTAACAAATACTGCTGCAGTGATTTGTTTGAGATTCATAGAAGATTAACCTCAACTTGTTAAGCTTTGGGCGTGGTGAAGAGAGGTGTTGGACCCAAGATGCACACGAGGCTGCCAGAGCAGGTGAAAAGACTCTTTATTGAGGGAACACAGGGAACAAGCTCACTATAGCAGGAACAAACGGCAGGGACAGAGGCTTGGTCATGAAACACAGATTGGTAAAGAAACACAGATGACACGACAGGGAACAAAGGGAACGGACCGGTATATATACACAGTGAGGGAGAGGGGAGTGGAAACAGGTGAGGAGACTA